>OX578136.1:166218917-166874340 GCA_951213105.1 Amaurobius ferox | reverse complement strand
ATATATATATATATATATATATATATATATATATATATATATATATATATATATATATATATATACAGTAGATGCCGCTTAATGTGATCGCGGATAATGTTATCATTCGTTTAATGTTATTAGAATCGCGAAGTCCCGAACGCTTGTATATTAACACATGTTAAAAAAATCGGTTTTTGTAATCAGCGCCTTCGTTTATTGTTATCACTTTATCACTTCACTTTCGTCGTTCTTGTACCATTTTCGAATTTTTTTTTTCATTCTCTCAACAAAAAATCCAAACTCCATATACGTAAAAGTAAAGGGAGAATTCCCAAACAGGGGCCCTTTGTGCAGAAATCTCACGTGCAGGAATCGCGGCGCTTGGGGCCAGCTCTGCAGGTGGTGATTTCTCTCCCCCTTTGAGAATGGTGTGGGCGTAGGAAAAGCGTTGAGTTCTTTTCTTATCAGTAAGCAAAGTTCTTGGACTGTTATAAGCTGTAGAATTTTTTCTCTCTGTAAAGTTGCATTTCAAACTTTATTGCAGGTGGTCAAGCATTTTAGCAATTGAAAAAAAACGCAATGATTTAACTTTTAAGGACAAAATTGACATTTTGAAACGTTTTGATAATTTACCCATAATGAGTCAAAGAAATGCTGCTGGTGCACTAAAAATCTCTCAGCCATTACTCTGTAAAATGTTAAAGAATCGCGACGAGATTGAAAATAAAGCGCAGTTGAACGCAAATTTGAACTGTAAGCGAAGACGTACTGGGAAATGTGAAGAAGTCGAATCGGCTTTGACACTGTGGTTTGCCAATGTTAGGGAAAAGGATGCACGCATAAACGGTCCTTTAATGCGGCAGAAAGCTGAAGATCTTGCTTCTAAAATGGGCAAAAAAATTTTCGTCGTAACGGACGGGTGGTTTAATCGCTGGAGAAAAAGAGAGAACATTGTGTTCAAACGTACCCATGGGGAATAAAAGGATGCCGCTTTTCCAGCTGCAAAGGCATGGATTTCCGAAGAATGGTCGAAAATAATCGCTGATTATTCACCCGAAAACATCTACAATGCTGACGAAACTGGACTTTATTTTCGTGCCTTGCCAGAACATACGTATCTGTTCAAAAACGAGAGCTCTAAGGGATGCAAAATTTCAAAAGAACGTATAACTGTACTCTGTTGTGCGAGCATGACTGGAAAGAAGAAGAAACTCTTTGTTATCGGAAAAACCAAAAAGCCGAGATGCTTTAAGGATGTTAAGAAATTGCCTGTTGATTATGCTGCCAATAAAACAGCGTTGATGACAGTTGCTCTATTCAGCGAATGGCTTCTAAAGTGGGACAAAGAATTAGATCACAATATCGTCGTACTCATCGATAACTGCAGAGTCCACGATGTATAAATGTCAAATTAAAGCATATCAAAATCATTCTCCTACCTGCCAACACTACATCACTTATCCAACCATGTGACCAAGGAATAATTCATGCAATGAAAGCATATTACCGTGGAGAAATGCGCACTAGGGTTTTGGAAAATATGGAAGGTACGGAACAACTGAGTGCAAACGCGTTAGCAAAGAAGACGAATGTCCTTCAGGCTCTCCATCTTTTGACAATGTCGTGGGATCGAGTGTCCGAGAATACAATTAAGAACTGTTTCTCGCACGGTGGATTCGTTAAAGCGGACGAAGGTATGGATGTACCGGAATTTGATGAAACAGTACTCGTACCATCCGACATGACTGAAAATGACTTTGCAGAATGGATGTCTATAGATGAGAATGCCCAAGTGGCTACAACAATGACTGATGAAGATGTATGCCGAGCTGTATCGTGTTCTATCGAAGAAAACGATGAAAAAGCATCGGATGAAGATGAGGACGAAGCTGAAAACCTTGTTGAGAATCCTCCAACTGCTACTGAAATGAGAGAGGCTCTCCGTATTTTGGGACTCGGGGTGCAACACAGAGGCACTGCTGGGGACTTTCGCGAACAGTACAGATATGAAAGTTTTATAAATAATTTGCTGAGACAAAATACAAGGCAGACAACTTTGAAAGACTTTTTTTAATTGATCTATTTTAACGATTTGTTTAAAATAGTGTTTGTGTGAATCTTTTAAATCTTAGTAAATCTTTTAAATTTGTAGTAGCTGCAAAAGTACAGTAAATATTAACTTTTAAAATCAAAATTTCATGTTTCTGATACTTTTTGTTTATTGTTATCAATCGGTTATTGTTATCAAATGGCATCTGTCCCAAAGCGATCACATTAAGCGGCACCTACTGTATATATATATATATATATATATATATATATATATATATATATATATATACTAATGTCCAAAAGTTAAGCATGGTTGCTATTTATGTGAAAATTTCTGGAAATCTACATCGGAATGCAAGGAAACGAGGTATGCGCGTGTAATAGGGTTATAGAAGAAGAAAACAATAATCATAACGACTTTTATTATCCAATGAAAAGGGTTAAAAGAAAAAGGGCAACAATACCAATGCCGACCTCAGTGAAACAGAATGATTAAAACAACGTGATGCTGCAGTTTAATACGGTGTGGGGGAACCTCGGGTAGCCACACAGGCTGCACAACGATTTCCCTTACTTTCGATGAGAGTTTGGATGAGTTGTGTGCTCAATGCGTTCCAAACCTCACAAAGAGCAATTTTGAATCCCAGAACGGAACTTGGTGGATAGCTGAGATCTGCAAGATGTCTCCCGAGCATTTTCTACACATGCTCTTTCGGATTCGGGAAAGGTGGTAGAGGAGGAAAGGTGGTAGAGGAGAAAAGGTGGTAGATAAGGAGAGGTGGTAGACCACTGCATGTCCTGGATATCTTCAGCTTGAAGGAAGTCGTCTGCCAAGGCCGCACGGTGAGGAGTCGCGTTATCACTCATGAATATGAAATCAGGACCAACAGCACTTCGAAACAATCGAACTGTAGGCTCTTAGCAAGGACTTCGCAAGGACTTTGTGTCTGTATCATTGACGGGTAACCGACCCCGTGTCAAAGATATGGAGTTCTGTGAGGCCGTTCATCATGATGCCTGCTCAGACCATGACTCCCCCAAACGGTAAACCACTCCACTGCCAAGGTTCCAAACTCTACTGTAGTCCCGCACGTTTCTGTACAGACGTCAGGGGGATCCAAACTGCTTGCTGTCTGATATAGAGACTAACGTGTCGGAATTTCCTGTAAACATGTTGTCTCGAAACAGTGACTCCTGTGGCGGCTGTCAGGTCTGAATATAATTGTCTGGCAGAACGGTTCCTTTGACGTTGCGCAGTTATCACCAAATATCGGTCTTGTCGAACGGTTGTTACCCTTGCCGACCTGCTACTGGCCGTCGGGTAACATATCCAGTAGTTTGGAACCTCTAACACAGTCTGGAGATCACACACTGAGGCATATTCAGAATTTGAGACGCTTCGGTTTGGGATCGACCGGATTCCAGCATTCCAATAATTCGTCCCTTCAAAAATATGTTTGGTTGGCATCTTTGTGACATCTTTTGTTCTTTTTGATTGTTAACAACGCTCCGTACCACAGCAATTGCCAAATTCTGTCTCCACTGGCCATGCCGTTCGAAACCGTTTTATATTCGTTCTGACGTGCGCCGGTGCTTTACGCATGTCGACGTCCACTGAACTGTTTTGCATATGCACAATAATTTAGCTTCGTCCCACGATTCTACACAACTGATTGTGAACCATTGTCTCCATATTAACACCGTATTTTTCGCATTTTATGAATTATGCTCAACTTTTGGACATGAGTGTATATGTAGACATATACATATCTATATACTTATATATACGGATACATACACGCACACACACACACATATATATATATATATATACATATACATATATATATATATATATATATATATATATATATATATGTAATATTTGCTACAATAGTTCCAGGGATGAGACTTTTCGCATTACCGAAAATCTAGTTTATTATATGAAACAGATATATTTGCCCAGGCCGACCGAGCTCCTGATCGTCGACCAGCTAGCTCTCAAGAAATCTCAATACAGTCTGCGTCGGTTCACAGAATGTACAGTTACATTGCAGGGGGTGGATATGAGGACATGGGGCACATGCTGCGTTCTCCTTCTTTATGCTTTAAAAATATGAAGGGGAAGCAGTTTCATATGAGAAAGTTTACTTAGAGTTTAAGATTAGTGACCATGTATGTTATGGTCGAGGAAAAGAAGAAGTGCTGGCAGACTCTGCTAATATTAGTACCGTGGGATAGAATTAATGTAATTGCAACACGGGCGTGACATGAAATAGGGATTTGGAATAATAATTATAAAAGAAACCGGCGCGTTATTGAAGAAAGCTTAGAATGTCTGTATGATATATATATATATATACACACACACATATATATATATATACACACACACATATATATATATATATATATACACACACACATATATATATATATATATATATACATGTGTGTGTGTGTGTGTGTGTGTGTGTGTGTGTTTGTGTGTAATTTAACTCAATTTAATGAAGAAAGAAAAAATGAATTTGAGTTATTTGTAAATTTGTAGTGAAAGTTATGTGCTGCACAGAGATTTCTTTCCTTTCCTTCACAACTCATAAAACTTGGTAATTGCGATAAATCCAAAAAAATATGTAAGAGCATAATTTTCAGTCAGCGTGCTAGTAAATTGCCTCGTACTACTGATGAGACAACCTCAATCATTAATAAAATTTTCCCGAATGCATAAGCGCAGCAATACTTGCAGAAACTAGAAAACGTATTTTCATCCAAATGTTCTCATTTTCATTATCATAAAAGTAAATGTTACTTTGACTCACTTCCAAAATTGGCAGCCTACCAAGTGCTATTCTTTTCTAGTTTATGATAATAGCGCACCATAACGGAAATCTGAGTTTAATTCTTTATACAGGAATATGCTCTTGCTGTATAGAGACGCGTTGGACCATCCAAAGGGAATTATGTTTAGGAGTAAAAATATATATTTACGTTACACTGAATACGGAAAAGGGTGTTTTACTTGCAATAAAAGGAACTTTATGGTTTGAATATACGCTCCCCGTGAGCTTGTAAACATTCATTTAGCTGACTTAAATGTGGCAGGATTTTAAATATTTAAATAATATGATATAATGGCTGAAATATGACCGTGTGTTCTTTATATACATTACATTTTAACAACTCAATGTAGAAAAAGAAAATGCAGCATACACTGGTCAATAAGATTAGTAGATATAAAACAGCCTCTTTCTTTAGGTCCGACAGAAAGCGCGACTTCACGTATTCTGTAAGTACGACAACTGAGGTCCGACACACGTGGCAGAAGGTAGGAGAAAAGTAGTTTCCAATGCCGCGGGAGAAATACAAGTGGAAAAAACCCCAATAAGGTTGGAAATTGAAAAATAGTATACTACAAATGAACGGTTAAAACTATGGGGAAAGAAATAGTTGCAGATAATGAAAGACCATAAAGAAGACAAGGCATTAAGAGATCGGTTAACAGAAGAAAAGAACAGTTATCAGCAGAAAGATCGTAGAGGCAGAACTGAAGAATGAGAATACCTACCAAAACAGTAACAAAACAACATGAGACGTAAAAAGAAAAATAAGACAGCCGTAAAAAGAGAAACAAGTAGAAAAATACAAAAGAGTAAAATAAGCAGAAAATATGTATTTATCCCCGCGGCGTTGGCAACAAGTTTTCACCTACCTTCTGCCACATGTGCTATACCATAGATGCCGTACTCGTTGCCTTTCCAGGCCTCAGTTGCCTTGATTAAACGAAGTCACGCTTCTTGTCGGTCCTGAGGAATTTTGTTTCGTGTCTTCGAAACCGGTCGTTCAACTTGTATTTGTACTGTATTTATGAAGTTTTTATATTATGAGTTATCATTACATACGTTTCTGAGCGTAGTTAATATGTAAATCTCTGATCATAACTAAAATACAGGGCATTACTGAAAGCCAAAGCTTTAACGATTCCCTGCTTCAAAAAATAAATTATGTGCTGTTGTGGCATAATATGCCTTAAATAAGCAGGCGGGGTGCTTTTAATCCGGGTGCATGACCTTCTATAGTTCAAACTAAAATGATGGTCTGTCTATAAAGCTAAGCTCTAGCATAAGTAAAGCTGGGATACTATCAAATTAGCTAAATGCCTAATATTAACTGGGGCTTCGATTTTAACATTCTAATATTAACTTCCATGTTAAACAAATCCTATCAAGAAAACAAAACAACACTATGATTAATTCAAAGTGAAAAGAACACATTCAAATACAATTTTATTCCACAAAGGTTAACTACGTTTATATATATCTATATTAAAAACACTCCATTGCTAATAGACAGCAAAACATACAATTCTGAAATTTCACATACAGGCAATGAACTTGTAGATGTGCAAGACGAGTTTCGAATTTGGATATAAGCCTTCGTTAATTAAATTTTAATTAATAAAAATTACCGCATATACATTACCGCAATGTTTTGCAGTGAAAGTGAAAGTACAAATATTATTTATCACGGTTTTATAATGTTTCAAAATGAAAATGTTACATTTTTCAGGCATTATACTGTGTTAGTCAGCGTGTCTAGTAAGGTACTTTTGAATGAATGTTTATATCCACTTGGGAGCAACAGATTTCACTTACGTGGATTTCTCACAATACAGAAATATACTCTTATATGGAATTATACAATAGTTTTCCACATGTGCATGAATATATTTATTTTCTTATTAAGGACACCATAAACTTTTCATGTGAAATTCACAATTTTTCCTTACGCTAAAGTCTTATTTATCCACTATAAATTAAAGTGATTGAATTGTAATTAAATTTAAAATAGATATTTATACTTTTCTACGGTTACCTTAAAAAACTTAACATTCGCCTCAGAAACTTTATTTGGATGAAAATAGTCAGTCGTTCTAACCTAAAACACTGTAATTTACATAAGATCTGTAAATTATCAACAAAATGCACTGAAATGTCTGTATAGCTTTTATGTTGAGAAAAAACTGTAAAAAAATCTAATGTGGGCAGTGTGAGACCAGAAATTGTTCTCACATGAGACATTTTTATTTGATTATTTATGGTGTCCTTTATGGAAAAGAAAACTTGAGTCTGGCTGGCGCCGAACTTTACGACAACTTGAACTTTTAGGTCAAAAGCTATAAATTTAGGTGTGCCAGGCCACAGGGGCTGAGAGGGGCTGTGAAGTGATGCCATTTGGTTCAGAGGAACCAATCAGCTCCAAGTGGAAGAAGGGCGGAGCTACCCCTCCCCCCCCGCCGAAGAAACCACAAGTCTAAAAAGAGTTTTAAAAAGGAACGAAGTGAACATGACCTAGCAGACATGACTTAGGAGTTGTAGTTTGAGTACGAGTATTTACACTGTCATGACTTAAGAGGAAAGAAATAAGAGTTTGGAGCCACACACCCCAGAGTTGTGGACGAAATCAGAAATATAGACGAAGAAAGATGGAATTTTGAGGAGTGTCCCGTAAAGGTTCCAAAGTAATGGAAAGAGATCTATGTGCGAGTGCATTAAAAGTACGAGTAGGAGCCACACACCATAGAGTTATGGCCGTACTTCAGCACCAAGACCGATGCAAGCGAGATGATGAGTCCAAGACTAAACTGGAAGGTATGTGCTCTGAATGTTACCGGTCCTAGACACCATCGTAAAACTAATAATTCTTGTCGCATATCTCCCCTCGCTAAAATAATCAAATAAAATTTGATAATAGTTGAAAATTGATATTGATGAAATTTAGTGTTATTGATAAATTGATGTTGTTAATAAATTATATTGTTTAAGTTTTAAAATAGTCTAATCTCTTAATATTAATTAATAATTCTTTTCAGGACTTGCACAAAAGGTAAAAATAATTGGAGGGTTATTGCGGCACAACGACGAGCGATGTACGATTTAAATGTTAAATTCCACTAAGGAGATTTAACGGTCATGTCAACGATAAATAATATAAATAAATAATTGGAGGGTTATTGCATAAACACAACGCACTTTTAAAATTAAAATTAAATGTTTATATTCTTTTCGTATTGCCACAGGCAGCACATGATTTTCTCTACATAATGGGAGGAATTTACTTCCTTTTACAGAAATAAAAAATTAGAAGATACACAGGACAATGTTTTTACATTGAATTGTGCAGTTGGAGTTTTTCTGAGTAACAATGCAATATTATTTCGAAGCAACCAATTGACTTATAATTCGCAAATCTAACTTGGCAATAGTTAATATTGATAGCATACTCAATAAGCAATATGGTCCATATTAAAATATTTTTATAATTGATTCATCAATTAGGTGTCAATTTTCTAATATGACTTCAATAATCTAATGTGACTTCATTTTTGCAATTTTTGTGATATTTTCTTTAATTAGGCACCGTTAAAAATTTTGCTAAATTGGCAATATTTCGCCAAATTAGTCGCCAAGCTCGCTAGATTTATTGCCAAGCGTTTCAGACAAGTGAAGAGACGGGCTTCTCTTATATATAAACTAGCAGCATACCCGTTCTTCGTACGGAGTATATAATATAAAGAAACTTGAAATTCATAATCATGCCCAAATTCTTATAGTATACTAAATGACATGTTTAATCAAAATATTCTGTTAAAATATTTAATATAATGCTCCTAAAAAGAAGTTTAAGAATCTCTGTTCTCGCTATATAAAATTATCTTCATGGACATATCTGAAGAATAAAACATCTTGGACCCCTTATGTAAGCAAATATAAAAAAAATATGGAATTGAATCAATATATGCAAAATAAAAGCGTTAAAATTGTATGGGACCCGTACTAATTATATACGCGAATATTAGAAAATATAACCTGTATTAGTAGATTACATGTATAAATTGAAAATACCAATAAACCCGTAATCTTTAAATCTGAAGACAGTCATTTATTCCAATATATGCCAAAATTAAAGTGCTAAAATTATATGGGAAGATATACACGTACTACTTATAATGTCCGATTATTAGTAGAAGATTACCCGTTTTGCAATATGAGTCACAAATGTTTTTTGGTAAAATACAACAGACGACGTAATAAATTGAATATATAATTAATCCCCTTAATCTTCATACCAGAAGACTGTACTTGATTCCAATATATATGCCAATATATGTCAAAATATATGCCAATATACCTGTACTACTTATATTCTCGTAGGTTAGAAGATACACCCGTGCATTCCTAGAAGATTACTCGTACAACGTACAATATGCGTGTGTCAGCAATTTTTGCCGCAATAAAACAATGGCGTAATAACTTAAAAATATCAATAATCCCTGAATCAATAATTCCGGAAAATATCAATAATAATAATGTTTAAACCTGAAGAGTATAATTGATATTATCCAGTCCAAAATGAAATGGCAATGAAATTTATTTTATATACATATCTTCATTATTCAAATCGGAAAGGATTTATAAAAATCGTCTGCCGCATAAACACATTGGATTTAAATCCGTTGCTAAGCGACATGATATCATTTGCTTCAAATAAATTGGTAGAAAAAATATCGTCTAAATAGTTATATTTCTATGGAACATTTGGCGACAGTTTCGTCAAATTAGCGACATTTTAAAAAATCGCCAAATTTATCGCCAAGTGGGACTGTAGAACTGACAGTTCCACTTTGCGACAAATTGACGAAATATCATCACAATACTATCCCCTAACAAAAAACAATTAATATCATTTATGCAGCGCAATTTTATCAATTTCAAGATATTTTTATAGATTTGAAAACATTTTTATCAATTTGGTGACATTTTAAAAATTCGCTAAATGTATTACTAAGTAGGATGGTTGGTCTGACAGAGAAATGCTAACCAAACATCATTTCAGTACTCTCTTCTAACAAAACAAAAAAAAATTCATTGATATGTAGAAGACCCAAGCCACACGACCAACCCGAAGGTTTATGGCAGCTGTTTGTGTGTCGTTTATATCAATTTGGCGACATTTCGGTCAATTTGGCAAAGTTTAAGAAAAGTTGTCAAATTAGCGATATCCCTCCAAATTCGTAGCTTTGAATTTGCAGATCTGAATGAAACATTCTTATCCCGTTTCAATATACTAAATGAAAACACTACAATTGTATTAGAAGATATACCCGCTCTACTCTTTTTCTGTTTCAACAATCGGCTATATGAATTTATTGGCTAAACACAATATATGAGTTTAGTAGCTAAATACGATATAAGCTTGAAAACTCTTTGCCAAAATAAATTAAATTGATGTACGCAGTCAGCAATTAATATAATTAAAAGAAAAATCAAACCGTCCATTCATAAGATATACTTTTATATCCATTTATTTATTATTTAAATCGAAAAAAAAATAATAAAAACATTAACAAACACATTTAATTTAATTGCGATGCCAAGCAACATGATATATCCTCCTAAAATGTTAAAATTTATTAACCACTAACAGCACACCCGTTATTCGTACAGAGTGTATAATTTAAAGAAACTTAAAGTTCGCAATCATGTGCAAATTCTGTTAAAATATTAAATTTATTGCTCCTAAAGAGAAGTTTACGAATATATGTTCTCACTATGCAAAATTATCTTCACGATCAGATCTGAAGAATAAAACATCCTGCCCCCTTTTGTAAGCAAATTTACAGAAGAAAAAATAGGAATTGAATGAATATATGCAACCCCGTACTAATTATATTGTCGCAGATCAGAAAATATGCCAATGTGTTAGTAGAAGATTACCCGTATTACAATATGCGTCTCAAAAATATTTGCCAAAATAAAAGAGATGACGTAATAAATTGAAAACATCAATAATATCCGTACTCTTTATACCAGAAGGTCGTAATTGATTCCAATATATGCCAATATATATCAAAACATATGTCAATATACCTGTACTACTTATATTCTCGTAGATTAAAAGATATGCACGTGTATTTGTAGAAGATTCGTACAACATACAATATATGAGTTTAAACAATTTTTGTCACAATAAAATAATTGCATAATAACTTGAAAATATCAATAATCCTTGAATCAATAATCACCGAAAATATAAATAATAATAATTTTTAAACCTGAAGACCGTAATTGATATTATCCAGTCAAAAATTCTATAAGAAAATTCAAATCGTTCTTTTCTAAAATATATTTTTATATCCATTTATTTATTACTCAAATCGAAAAAATAATTATTGAAATTAACAGACAGATTTAATTTAATTGCGTTTCTGAGTAACATGATATAAGATAGAATCTTATAACATGTTAAATATGTCATGTCTTATAACATAAACTGCGAAATTAAATAACGATTTTGATTTCGCTATACTTCTCATTGTTCCGTAAAAGCTTGTTTTAAATAAACCATGAACCATGGAGATAGATTTCCCCTTTAAATCATGTTTCAAACAATTCATGTTTTCAGAAAGTGACTAATTAACGCAAAAAATCTCCCATCAAACTCAGAGATTAAATTTTAATTCACTTTCAAACGATTTTCAAGCTTTTCGTTTGGATAAACCACGGAGTTAGGGAGTAGAACTCCTATGAAAAAGTTCCGTTTTTCATTAATATCTCGACAACCCCAGGTCTTAGAAACTCGAAACTTGGACAAAATTTATTGGGGGGATATTTCAAGGCTATTCACCAAATTTCATTAAATTCGGTTCAGCCGTTTTTCCGGGATGATGAGACAAACGAAAATTTCGTTTTTTACTAATATCTCGAGAACCACTGGTCGTAGAAAATCAAAACACGGATATAATTTTAAGTGGGGCTATTTCTGGGCTACCCACAAAATTTCATCAAATTCGGTTCAGCCGTTCTCCCGTGATGGTGTGACAAACAGACAGACAGACAGACAGACAGACAGACAGACAGATTTTCATTTTTATTTATATAGACTAGCAGCATACCCGTTCTTCGTACGGAGTATATAATATAAAGAAACTTGAAATTCATAATCATGCCCAAATTCTTATAGTATACTAAATGACATGTTTAATCAAAATATTCTGTTAAAATATTTAATATAATGCTCCTAAAAAGAAGTTTAAGAATATCTGTTCTCGCTATATAAAATTATCTTCATGGACATATCTGAAGAATAAAACATCTTGGACCCCTTATGTAAGCAAATATAAAAAAAAATATGGAATTGAATCAATATATGCAAAATAAAAGCGTTAAAATTGTATGGGACCCGTACTAATTACATACGCGAATATTAGAAAATATAACCTGTATTAGTAGATTACATTTATAAATTGAAAATACCAATAAACCCGTAATCTTTAAATCTGAAGACAGTCATTTATTCCAATATATGTCAAAATTAAAGTGCTAAAATTATATGGGAAGATATACACGTACTACTTATAATGTCCGATTATTAGTAGAAGACTAGCCGTATACCCGTTGAAAATCAACGGTGTCGCAATAAGGAGAAAATATTGGAAAACTAAATTTTCGCACTTCTTCCTCTGTTTGTATTGTGTTTTTTATCAGATGATTGGTCCATATACCAAATATCAAGCCTCTATCACATTTAAAAGGAAGCGTGCCTCATTTATTCAGAAAATCGAACATATTAGTGTGCGCACCCCTTAAAGTAGCAAATATTGGAAATCTGAAATTTCACACTTTCTTCCTTTCAAACTATCTACCCTTACACCAAATTTGATATCTCTATCTCATTTCGAAGTATGGTTTTTTATCAATTCTCTTTTTGAACGTTTTGAACGAATAGATAGAGAGACATCGGCACCCCCAACAATAGCAAATGTTGGCAGACTAAAATTGCACACTTTCTTCCTTTCCAACTTTTTACCCGTACACCAAATTTGAAGTCTCTATCTCATCGTGAAGCATGCTTTTCTAGCATTTCATCTTTCGAATGTTTTGTGTGGAGTACCCACCCCTTTAATTATACATTTTTTAAAAACTCTATTCTTTTTGTGATTTCTATGAGATGTTTTGCCCATATACCAAATATAAAGCCTCTATCACGTTTTTAAAGGAGCGTTTCTCCTTTATACCGAAAATCGAACATTTTGGTGTGCGGCACCCCCTAATGTAGAAAATATTGGTAAACTGAAATTGTACACTTTCGCCCTTTCAAACTATCTATCCTTACACCAAATCTGATATCTCTATCTCATTCCAAAGCATGGTTTTCTTTATCAATTGACTTTTCGAACGTTTGACTCTGGAGCACCCCCTTAAACGAACATTTTTGAAAAACTGTATTCGTCTTGGGCGTTTTCGTCAAATTATTAGCCCATATACCAAATTTTAAGCCTCTATCAAATTTTAAAGGCGTATTTTCTCATTTATTCGGTAAATCGAACGTTTTGGTGTGCGACACCCCCTTAAGTAGAAAATATTGGAAATCTGAAATTGCACACTTTCTTCCTTTCGAACGATTTACCCATACACCGAATTTGAAGTCTCTATCTCATCGCAAAGCATGCTTTCCTATCATTTCACTTTTCGAACGTTTTGGTGTGCGGCACCCCCTTAAGTAGAAAATATTGGAAATCTGAGATTCCACACTTTATTTGTTTCATACGGTTTACCCATACTCCAAACTTGAAGTCTCAATCTCATCGCAAAGCATGCTCTCCTATCATATCACTTTTTGAACGTTTTGGTGTGCTGCACCCCCCCCCCTTAAGGATAAAATATTGGAAATCTGAAATTGCACACTTTTTTCCTTTCGAGTGATTTACCCATATACCAAATTTGAAGTCTCTATCTCATCGCAAAGCATGCTTTCCCGTCATTTCACTTTTCGAACGTTTTGGTGTGGGGCACCCCCTCTATAGAACGTTTTCGAAAAATTCGATTTTTCCAGGGGGTTTTATCGAACGACCGAGCCGTGTACCAAATTGCAAGTCTCTATCTATTCGGGAAGTGCCTAAAAAAGCGTGACAGACAGACAGACGGACAGACAGACAGACGGACACTTGGCAATTAGTATATATAGATTACCCGTTTTGCAATATGAGTCACAAATGTTTTTTGGTAAAATACAACAGACGACGTAATAAATTGAATATATAATTAATCCCCTTAATCTTCATATCAGAAGACTGTACTTGATTCCAATATATATGCCAATATATTGCAAAATATATGCCAATATACCTGTACTACTTATATTCTCGTAGGTTAGAAGATATACCCGTGCATTCCTAGAAGATTACTCGTACAACGTACAATATGCGTGTGTCAGCAATTTTTGCCGCAATAAAACAATGGCGTAATAACTTAAAAATATCAATAATCCCTGAATCAATAATTCCGGAAAATATCAATAATAATAATGTTTAAACCTGAAGAGTATAATTGATATTATCCAGTCCAAAATGAAATGGCAATGAAATTTATTTTATATACATATCTTCATTATTCAAATCGGAAAGGATTTAATAAAATTCATTGATATGTAGAAGACCCAAGCCACACGACCAACCCGAAGGTTTATGGCAGCTGTTTGTGTGTCGTTTATATCAATTTGGCGACATTTCGGTCAATTTGGCAAAGTTTAAGAAAAGTTGTCAAATTAGCGATATCCCTCCAAATTCGTAGCTTTGAATTTGCAGATCTGAATGAAACATTCTTATCCCGTTTCAATATACTAAATGAAAACACTACAATTGTATTAGAAGATATACCCGCTCTACTCTTTTTCTGTTTCAACAATCGGCTATATGAATTTATTGGCTAAACACAATATATGAGTTTAGTAGCTAAATACGATATAAGCTTGAAAACTCTTTGCCAAAATAAATTAAATTGATGTACGCAGTCAGCAATTAATATAATTAAAAGAAAAATCAAACCGTCCATTCATAAGATATACTTTTATATCCATTTATTTATTATTTAAATCGAAAAAAAAATAATAAAAACATTAACAAACACATTTAATTTAATTGCGATGCCGAGCAACATGATATATCCTCCTAAAATGTTAAAATTTATTAACCACTAACAGCACACCCGTTATTCGTACAGAGTGTATAATTTAAAGAAACTTAAAGTTCGCAATCATGTGCAAATTCTGTTAAAATATTAAATTTATTGCTCCTAAAGAGAAGTTTACGAATATATGTTCTCACTATGCAAAATTATCTTCACGATCAGATCTGAAGAATAAAACATCCTGCCCCTTTTGTAAGCAAATTTACAGAAGAAAAAATAGGAATTGAATGAATATATGCAACCCCGTACTAATTATATTGTCGCAGATCAGAAAATATGCCAATGTGTTAGTAGAAGATTACCCGTATTACAATATGCGTCTCAAAAATATTTGCCAAAATAAAAGAGATGACGTAATAAATTGAAAACATCAATAATATCCGTACTCTTTATACCAGAAGGTCGTAATTGATTCCAATATATGCCAATATATATCAAAACATATGTCAATATACCTGTACTACTTATATTCTCGTAGATTAAAAGATATGCACGTGTATTTGTAGAAGATTCGTACAACATACAATATATGAGTTTAAACAATTTTTGTCACAATAAAATAATTGCATAATAACTTGAAAATATCAATAATCCTTGAATCAATAATCACCGAAAATATAAATAATAATAATTTTTAAACCTGAAGACCGTAATTGATATTATCCAGTCAAAAATGCTATAAGAAAATTCAAATCGTTCTTTTCTAAAATATATTTTTATATCCATTTATTTATTACTCAAATCGAAAAAATAATTATTGAAATTAACAGACAGATTTAATTTAATTGCGTTTCTGAGTAACATGATATAAGATAGAATCTTATAACATGTTAAATATGTCATGTCTTATAACATAAACTGCGAAATTAAATAACGATTTTGATTTCTCTATACTTCTCATTGTTCCGTAAAAGCTTGTTTTAAATAAACCATGAACCATGGAGATAGATTTCCCCTTTAAATCATGTTTCAAACAATTCATGTTTTCAGAAAGTGACTAATTAACGCAAAAAATCTCCCATCAAACTCAGAGATTAAATTTTAATTCACTTTCAAACGATTTTCAAGCTTTTCGTTTGGATAAACCACGGAGTTAGGGAGTAGAACTCCTATGAAAAAGTTCCGTTTTTCATTAATATCTCGACAACCCCAGGTCTTAGAAACTCGAAACTTGGACAAAATTTATTGGGGGGATATTTCAAGGCTATTCACCAAATTTCATTAAATTCGGTTCAGCCGTTTTTCCGGGATGATGAGACAAACGAAAATTTCGTTTTTTACTAATATCTCGAGAACCACTGGTCGTAGAAAATCAAAACACGGATATAATTTTAAGTGGGGCTATTTCTGGGCTACCCACAAAATTTCATCAAATTCGGTTCAGCCGTTCTCCCGTGATGGTGTGACAAACAGACAGACAGACAGACAGACAGACAGATTTTCATTTTTATTTATATAGACTAGCAGCATACCCGTTCTTCGTACGGAGTATATAATATAAAGAAACTTGAAATTCATAATCATGCGCAAATTCTTATAGTATACTAAATGACATGTTTAATCAAAATATTCTGTTAAAATATTTAATATAATGCTCCTAAAAAGAAGTTTAAGAATCTCTGTTCTCGCTATATAAAATTATCTTCATGGACATATCTGAAGAATAAAACATCTTGGACCCCTTATGTAAGCAAATATAAAAAAAAAATATGGAATTGAATCAATATATGCAAAATAAAAGCGTTAAAATTGTATGGGACCCGTACTAATTATATACGCGAATATTAGAAAATATAACCTGTATTAGTAGATTACATGAATAAATTGAAAATACCAATAAACCCGTAATCTTTAAATCTGAAGATAGTCATTTATTCCAATATATGTCAAAATTAAAGTGCTAAAATTATATGGGGAGATATACACGTACTACTTATAATGTCCGATTATTAGTAGAAGATTACCCGTTTTGCAATATGAGTCACAAATGTTTTTTGGTAAAATACAACAGACGACGTAATAAATTGAATATATAATTAATCCCCTTAATCTTCATACCAGAAGACAGTACTTGATTCCAATATATATGCCAATATATGTCAAAATATATGCCAATATACCTGTACTACTTATATTCTCGTAGGTTAGAAGATATACCCGTGCATTCCTAGAAGATTACTCGTACAACGTACAATATGCGTGTGTCATCAATTTTTGCCGCAATAAAACAATGGCGTAATAACTTAAAAATATCAATAATCACTGAATCAATAATTCCGGAAAATATCAATAATAATAATGTTTAAACCTGAAGAGTATAATTGATATTATCCAGTCCAAAATGAAATGGCAATGAAATTTATTTTATATACATATCTTCATTATTCAAATCGGAAAGGATTTAATAAAAATCGTCTGCCGCATAAACACATTGGATTTAAATCCGTTGCTAAGCGACATGATATCATTTGCTTCAAATAAATTGGTAGAAAAAATATCGTCTAAATAGTTATATTTCTATGGAATATTTGGCGACAGTTTCGTCAAATTAGCGACATTTTAAAAAATCGCCAAATTTATCGCCAAGTGGGAATGTAGAATTGACAGTTCCACTTTGCGACAAATTGACGAAATATCATCACAATACTATCCCCTAACAAAAAACAATTAATATCATTTATGTAGCGCCATTTTATCAATTTCAAGATATTTTTATAGATTTGAAAACATTTTTATCAATGTGGTGACATTTTAAAAATTCCCTAAATGTATTACTAAGTAGGATGGTTGGTCTGACAGATAAATGCTAACCAAACATCATTTCAATGCTCTCTTCTAACAAAACAAAAAAAAAATTCATTGATATGTAGAAGACCCAAGCCACACGACCAACCCGAAGGTTTATGGCAGCTGTTTGTGTGTCGTTTATATCAATTTGGCGACATTTCCGTCAATTTGGCAAAGTTTAAGAAAAGTTGTCAAATTAGCGATATCCCTCCAAATTCGTAGCTTTGAATTTGCAGATCTGAATGAAACATTCTTATCCCGTTTCAATATACTAAATGAAAACACTACAACTGTATTAGAAGATATATATACCCGCTCTACTCTTTTTCTGTTTCAACAATCGGCTATATGAATTTATTGGCTAAACACAATATATGAGTTTAGTAGCTAAATACGATATAAGCTTGAAAACTCTTTCCCAAAATAAATGCAATTGATGTACGCAGTCAGCAATTAATATAATTAAAAGAAAAATCAAACCGTCCATTCCTAAGATATACTTTTATATCCATTTATCCATTTATTTATTATTTAAATCGAAAAAAAATAATAAAAACATTAACAAACACATTTTATTTAATCCGTTATTCGTACGGAGTGTATAATTTAAAGAAACTTATAGTTTGCAATCATGTGCAAATTCTGTTAAAATATTAAATTTATTGTTCCTAAAGAGAAGTTTAAGAATATATGTTCTCACTATGCAAAATTATCTTCACGATCAGATCTGAAGAATAAAATATCCTGCCCCCTTTTGTAAGCAAATTTACAGAAGAAAAAATAGGAATTGAATGAATATATGCAACCCCGTACTAATTATATTGTCGCAGATCAGAAAATATGCCAATGTGTTAGTAGAAGACTACCAGTATTACAATATGCGTCTCAAAAATATTTGCCAAAATAAAAGAGATGACGTAATAAATTGAAAACATCAATAATATCCGTACTCTTTATACCAGAAGGTCGTAATTGATTCCAATATATGCCAATATATATCAAAACATATGTCAATATACCTGTACTACTTATATTCTCGTAGATTAAAAGATATACACGTGTATTTGTAGAAGATTCGCACAACATACAATATATGAGTTTAAACAATTTTTGTCATAATAAAATAATTGCATAATAACTTGAAAATATCAATAATCCTTGAATCAATAATCACCGAAAATATCAATAATAATAATTTTTAAACCTGAAGACCGTAATTGATATTATCCAGTCAAAAATGCTATAAGAAAAATCAAATCGTTCTTTTCTAAAATATATTTTTATATCCATTTATTTATTATTCAAATCGAAAAAATAATTATTAAAATTAACAGACAGATTTAATTTAATTGCGTTTCTGAGTAACATGATATAAGATAGAATCTTATAACATGTTAAATATGTCATGTCTTATAACATAAACTGCGAAATTAAATAACGATTTTGATTTCTCTATACTTCTCATTATTCCGTAAAAGCTTGTTTTAAATAAACCATGAACCATGGATATAGATTTCCCCTTTAAATCATGTTTCAAACAAGACATGTTTTCAGAAAGTGACTAATTAACGCAAACAATCTCCCATCAAACTCAGAGATTAAATTTTAATTCACTTTCAAACGATTTTCAAGCTTTTCGTTTGGATAAACCACGGAGTTAGGGAGTAGAACTCCTAGGAAAAAGTTCCGTTTTTCATTAATATCTCGACAACCCCAGGTCTTAGAAACTCGAAACTTGGACAAAATTTATTGGGGGGATATTTCAAGGCTATTCACCAAATTTCATTAAATTCGGTTCAGCCGTTTTTCCGGGATGATGAGACAAACGAAAATTTCGTTTTTTACTAATATCTCGAGAACCACTGGTCGTAGAAAATCAAAACACGGATATAATTTTAAGTGGGGCTATTTCTGGGCTACCCACAAAATTTCATCAAATTCGGTTCAGCCGTTCTCCCGTGATGGTGTGACAAACAGACAGACAGACAGACAGACAGACAGACAGACAGATTTTCATTTTTATTTATATAGACTAGCAGCATACCCGTTCTTCGTACGGAGTATATAATATAAAGAAACTTGAAATTCATAATCATGCGCAAATTCTTATAGTATACTAAATGACATGTTTAATCAAAATATTCTGTTAAAATATTTAATATAATGCTCCTAAAAAGAAGTTTAAGAATCTCTGTTCTCGCTATATAAAATTATCTTCATGGACATATCTGAAGAATAAAACATCTTGGACCCCTTATGTAAGCAAATATAAAAAAAAAATATGGAATTGAATCAATATATGCAAAATAAAAGCGTTAAAATTGTATGGGACCCGTACTAATTATATACGCGAATATTAGAAAATATAACCTGTATTAGTAGATTACATGAATAAATTGAAAATACCAATAAACCCGTAATCTTTAAATCTGAAGATAGTCATTTATTCCAATATATGTCAAAATTAAAGTGCTAAAATTATATGGGGAGATATACACGTACTACTTATAATGTCCGATTATTAGTAGAAGATTACCCGTTTTGCAATATGAGTCACAAATGTTTTTTGGTAAAATACAACAGACGACGTAATAAATTGAATATATAATTAATCCCCTTAATCTTCATACCAGAAGACAGTACTTGATTCCAATATATATGCCAATATATGTCAAAATATATGCCAATATACCTGTACTACTTATATTCTCGTAGGTTAGAAGATATACCCGTGCATTCCTAGAAGATTACTCGTACAACGTACAATATGCGTGTGTCAGCAATTTTTGCCGCAATAAAACAATGGCGTAATAACTTAAAAATATCAATAATCACTGAATCAATAATTCCGGAAAATATCAATAATAATAATGTTTAAACCTGAAGAGTATAATTGATATTATCCAGTCCAAAATGAAATGGCAATGAAATTTATTTTATATACATATCTTCATTATTCAAATCGGAAAGGATTTAATAAAAATCGTCTGCCGCATAAACACATTGGATTTAAATCCGTTGCTAAGCGACATGATATCATTTGCTTCAAATAAATTGGTAGAAAAAATATCGTCTAAATAGTTATATTTCTATGGAATATTTGGCGACAGTTTCGTCAAATTAGCGACATTTTAAAAAATCGCCAAATTTATCGCCAAGTGGGAATGTAGAATTGACAGTTCCACTTTGCGACAAATTGACGAAATATCATCACAATACTATCCCCTAATAAAAAACAATTAATATCATTTATGTAGCGCCATTTTATCAATTTCAAGATATTTTTATAGATTTGAAAACATTTTTATCAATGTGGTGACATTTTAAAAATTCCCTAAATGTATTACTAAGTAGGATGGTTGGTCTGACAGATAAATGCTAACCAAACATCATTTCAATGCTCTCTTCTAACAAAACAAAAAAAAAATTCATTGATATGTAGAAGACCCAAGCCACACGACCAACCCGAAGGTTTATGGCAGCTGTTTGTGTGTCGTTTATATCAATTTGGCGACATTTCCGTCAATTTGGCAAAGTTTAAGAAAAGTTGTCAAATCAGCGATATCCCTCCAAATTCGTAGCTTTGAATTTGCAGATCTGAATGAAACATTCTTATCCCGTTTCAATATACTAAATGAAAACACTACAACTGTATTAGAAGATATATATACCCGCTCTACTCTTTTTCTGTTTCAACAATCGGCTATATGAATTTATTGGCTAAACACAATATATGAGTTTAGTAGCTAAATACGATATAAGCTTGAAAACTCTTTCCCAAAATAAATGCAATTGATGTACGCAGTCAGCAATTAATATAATTAAAAGAAAAATCAAACCGTCCATTCCTAAGATATACTTTTATATCCATTTATCCATTTATTTATTATTTAAATCGAAAAAAAATAATAAAAACATTAACAAACACATTTTATTTAATCCGTTATTCGTACGGAGTGTATAATTTAAAGAAACTTATAGTTTGCAATCATGTGCAAATTCTGTTAAAATATTAAATTTATTGTTCCTAAAGAGAAGTTTAAGAATATATGTTCTCACTATGCAAAATTATCTTCACGATCAGATCTGAAGAATAAAATATCCTGCCCCCTTTTGTAAGCAAATTTACAGAAGAAAAAATAGGAATTGAATGAATATATGCAACCCCGTACTAATTATATTGTCGCAGATCAGAAAATATGCCAATGTGTTAGTAGAAGACTACCCGTATTACAATATGCGTCTCAAAAATATTTGCCAAAATAAAAGAGATGACGTAATAAATTGAAAACATCAATAATATCCGTACTCTTTATACCAGAAGGTCGTAATTGATTCCAATATATGCCAATATATATCAAAACATATGTCAATATACCTGTACTACTTATATTCTCGTAGATTAAAAGATATACACGTGTATTTGTAGAAGATTCGCACAACATACAATATATGAGTTTAAACAATTTTTGTCATAATAAAATAATTGCATAATAACTTGAAAATATCAATAATCCTTGAATCAATAATCACCGAAAATATCAATAATAATAATTTTTAAACCTGAAGACCGTAATTGATATTATCCAGTCAAAAATGCTATAAGAAAAATCAAATCGTTCTTTTCTAAAATATATTTTTATATCCATTTATTTATTATTCAAATCGAAAAAATAATTATTAAAATTAACAGACAGATTTAATTTAATTGCGTTTCTGAGTAACATGATATAAGATAGAATCTTATAACATGTTAAATATGTCATGTCTTATAACATAAACTGCGAAATTAAATAACGATTTTGATTTCTCTATACTTCTCATTATTCCGTAAAAGCTTGTTTTAAATAAACCATGAACCATGGATATAGATTTCCCCTTTAAATCATGTTTCAAACAAGACATGTTTTCAGAAAGTGACTAATTAACGCAAACAATCTCCCATCAAACTCAGAGATTAAATTTTAATTCACTTTCAAACGATTTTCAAGCTTTTCGTTTGGATAAACCACGGAGTTAGGGAGTAGAACTCCTAGGAAAAAGTTCCGTTTTTCATTAATATCTCGACAACCCCAGGTCTTAGAAACTCGAAACTTGGACAAAATTTATGGGGGGATATTTCAAGGCTATCCACCAAATTTCATTAAATTCGGTTCAGCCGTTTTTCCGTGATGATGAGACAAACGAAAATTTCGTTTTTTACTAATATCTCGAGAACCACTGGTCGTAAAAACTCAAAACACGGATATAATTTTAAGTGGGGCTATTTCTGGGCTATCCACAAAATTTCATCAAATTCGGTTCAGCCGTTCTCCCGTGATGATGGGACAAACAGACAGACAGACAGACAGACAGACAGACAGACAGACAGATTTTCATTTTTATTTATATAGATGACGTTTCGCGAATTGTTGGGCGTCTAAATATAAAACTATTACACGAAGTAAATTCGCTCGTCAATGGAACGAACTAGATTTACGAAGGGGGCGTTGACGTATTTAGCGCGTTCTCTCGCTCTGTCTCTAACACATACACACCATCTAAAAAACGTTCGATTTGAGTTCAGGAATGCTTGAAAAGTACTTTTACTTCAAAAACTCGAATTCGAATCTTTGACCTCATCACAATGTTGTCCCTATACATTATATTATATATTTTAGGAAAATAAAAATATGACATGCTATCATAAATATGACGAGGTTGACAAAGAAAATTAAAAACAATAAATAGCGCTACATTAGAACCAATCTCTCAGTGTAGTTAACAACTAGCATCTGTGATATGGTTTCGTGCTTGGTGTTCCACACTAAATAACTGATAATTGCAGTGGCCGAAATATATGCTTTGGTGGAAATTTGCTATGTTTTATGGTGACTCATGAAGTCAGTTATACCACACAGTTCGTTTCAAAAGTAAAATAAATGCATTCAGACTACAGGGGTTACAATGGACAGGTTCTTAGTTACCAAGGCCAGATGCTAGCTGGGGTTCTCAAAACTGTGGGAACTCCTTTTACATTTTTCAAATATTGCCACATTGATTCATCGTGTTTTTCGGTACGATTTGTTCAATGCATAATTTAATTACTGTGCTTTATATATATTTTAATAAACTTTTTCTCGTATGAGGTAATTTTAGATTGAGATTTATAAAATACGCAATTCCAAATTTTATAGCAATGTATACGTCCGGGTTTTTATCTCAATTTATATTTTAAATCACTTTTATATTATATAAAATTTACATATAATTACTATGTAGCCCAATGTGAAGTCTTGGTAACCCAGAATAACGCTTTGTGACATAAAGTTAAAAATACCCAACCAAACCACTGTCAAAGTACACAATTTACCATAAAATCAATTTCAACAGGTAAAGTTGTCTCACGCACGAAATCGATTATCTAAGCAGGTAACGAGCATGTTTCGTAATCTAGACGTTGAAAACTGAATCCTCTTATGCGCATAACTTCCTCGAATTAAGAAAATGAAATGTAACTGGAATTTTTCCTTACAAATTAACACTATATAAGCCTAACTTTTCTAGTTATCTGTTATATTATTATGAAAAAAATAAGCATGTGTATTTTCTTTCTAAAAAACAGCCAAACATTTTGGATGACATGTTTCAGCATGATGTCAAATTAGAAAACTAGTTCAAAATACCACAGTTGCTATCATGAAATGCTTTTTCTCAGTCTACTAATAACGTAAGGAAAGTCCAGCAACGAACCGCTGTTCTTTCAATGCATTTTTCTATTCAGTACTTGTAAAAATATGTTCTGTGAAAATGAAACTTTTGTCATTAATATAATTTCTATCAAAGAAAATCATCTGCGATTTATCCAATACACAAAATATGATTTGGGCACAAACTTTTGTTTTGTTCTTAATGAGCGACTACTTACAGGATAAACAGCACATACACGAATTTCTTTGCAAAACTCCACATCGTCTGGTTTATCGCGGGAACCCAAATAAACAGATACGATCGCCAAAGAAGTGTTCAAGTTTTAAATGCTCCAGAAACTTATGATCTGATTTTGGAAAACTATTCTCTCCAATTATTTTTAATTTGCCAGTTTTTCATTTATTGTGTGTCTGGACGAGAAAATTCTCCAGTTTCACACACAATCAAGTAGTTGTTAAAATAATTTATTTTTTATCATAAATAAGATTGCAATAAACATATGCTGATCCTCAAGGGAATAATACATTTTTTTCGGGACAGTGAGTAAATTATTCTACTTTTTACAAATAATATATTTTTCTTTTTACGAAATTTGTGCCAATAATAGCATATTATGAATATTGCTTTTAAATATATACATACTGTAAATTGTTCAAATAATGGATAGGAAGAAATTATCCTTTCAGAAATGACTCTAACTTTTACTAAATTAAAAGACAATATTTAGAACTTTACTGCAAAATAGTTTCTTTCATACATTTAAAACATCTATATATATCAAAATTGTTGATATTCGGGATAAAACATAGATCATATTGATCGTGCAATTTAAACAATTAGATTATCTTAGATTTTCTACCATTTTAAGTATTAATTTATCAGTGGGTGTGGCACATTTATTTCTTGAACCTGGGTCGACATTAATACTTTTTTTCTCTGCAATACATGGTCATGAGTAGGGAAAGTATTGGAATTATAATGAAAATCGCAACTCGAGTTTTCAAAGGATCTACAAGTTTCGGGATCTCTAGAACACGAAGACGCTCTTTTTATGGTGACATCTGTATGTGAGTCTGCCTGTCTCTGTGTGTGTCTGTCTGAACAATGTATGTATCCTTTCTAACTCAAAAACTAATGGACCGAATTTCATAAAATTTGGTAAGTCACTTGTGTATGACCCTGGTGCTGATTAGTTTTAGTAAGATTCGGGAAAAAACTACCCGCCTTGTTTTTCGAAATGACCAGCAAAAATTACCTGTATCTACTCTAGCTGAAAAACTAATAGATCAAATTAAAACAAATGGTAAATAAATTACTTATGGGATATCTTGGTGCTGATTAGATTTTGGTACAATTCAGAAAACAAAAACCGAACTTTTTTTGCAAAATGGTCCATAAAATGGTCAAAATCTAAAATAAAATACTACGTATGCTCAAATTTATCAATCTGCTTGTTTTATACATAATTTTTAACAATCAAAAGTCTAAGACCAACCTTATTATACTAGGGTAAGCCGTTCTCGATATATTTTAGTTTTTTCGCATTTACGCTGCGGCACCATTGAAAAAAAGTCAAATTATCATATGAAAACGAAAATTGAATTAAAAATGCCAATTCAGTGTCATTTTAAATAATTGTGAGCGTTATTTTGTGCAATTAAGCCCTATATAACGAATTATTGAAGAAATAGAAAACGAGAATATGACTCTGCAGGGAAAGTCATGTGCTGCCCACATCAGATTTCTACATTTAGCAACACCATGGAATGTCACTTGAATGTCAATGACACACATTTCTTAAAATATTTATTCTTCTTTCTTAATTTCCTATATTTTATAGTTAATATTTCCTAAATTTTAACATTTTTCTGCTTTTAACTTGTGTTTAGTTACAATATAAGTATTTTCAAAACCGTATTTCAAACTGCTATTTTTGTTGTTTTAAATTATAATAGAAATACTTGTACAACTAATCAGGGGATGCAATAAAAATAAAAATAACATATTTCTTTAAAACATATCACTCAATTTCAAATTTTGGTAAGTCTAGGAATGCCTGTATCTGTAATAGGCCATTCTTTCATACTTATAGAAGTGATGAAAAGATAATGCTCATTAAATAATGTATGATTAAAATGATAATGCATTATTAATATGACAATGTTACGAACAAAAAAAACCAACTTCACTTTTTTAACCAATGAACCCGAAATCCTGTCTTCATTGTTTCTCTTTCAATGACCATCGTATCTACTAAACAACTTTGTGTTGTATTATTTTGTTATTTGTGCTTTTACAAGTTGATCAAGTTTTTCTAATCCTTTGCACAAAGAATATTGCATTTATTAAGATTCGAGGCTTTATCCATTGAGGTACTAAGACAAGCATGTTTTTACTTTCCCTGCAATACATGGTAACGTATAGGGAAAGTATTGAAATCATGCCGAAAATCGCAACTCGAGTTTTCCACGGATCTACACGTTTCGAGACCTCTAGAATACGAAAAAAGTATTTTTAGCGTGACGTCTGTGTGTGTGTGTCTATGTGTCTGTCTGTCTGCCAGTTTGTGCAACGTATGTATCCACTCTACCTCAAAAACTAATGGCCCGAATTTCATAAAATTTGGTATGTAAGTCACTTGTCTGTGACCCTGGTGCTGATTAGTTTTTGGTACTATTCCGAATAAACCAACCCACCTTTTTTGCGAAATGGCTCTCAAAAATTGCCTGTATCCACTATAACCGAAAAACTAATTGATCAAATTTTACAAAATTTGGTACATAAGTCACTTGTAGGTCAGCCTGGTGCTGATTAGATTTTGATACGATTCGAAAAAGAAGAACCTGTATTTTTTTACGAAATGGCTCGCAAAAATTGTATATTTCCACTCTAACTCAACTAACCGACTAAATTTCATAAAATTTGATAGATAAGTAACTTGAGGTCGACCCTGCTGCTAATTAGATTTTGGTACGATTTAGAAAAGAACAACTTGCCTTTTTTACGAAATGGTCCGCAAAAATTTCATGTGTACACTCTAGCTAAAATACCAATTGACCAAATTTCACAAAATATGGTAGATAAGTTACTTGTGGGATACTCTGGTGCTGATTAAATTTTTGTACGATTCGGAGAAGAGAATCTTTCTTTTTTTACGAAATGGCCCGCAAAAATCGCCAAAATCTAAAAAAAAGAGTATATATGCTCCAATACATTAATTAAATTTTTGTTTTATGCGCAATTTTTGACGAGGAAAAGAATATAACACACTCCATTATGCTTTAGGACTAACCGTTCTCAAGATATTTGACATTTCTTGCATTTTTGAGAGAACATTGTTGTAAAAATGCAAGAACGTCAATACATTTAATAAATTTTAACTATTTTTTAAAAAAAAGTACACATCAGAAATAATGTTACACGACTAAGATATTAAAAACATTTAACTATATTATCTTACATAATAAAAGTAGATATTTGTCTGGCTGTCGGCGGTACAGCGGAAAATCAAAGTAAGCCACATCTACGAAATTCAGTACAGTGATAGTTTTTAAGTTAGGTCCCAATATACTTCAGAGAGATTTATTTTAATTCTTATTAGTTTAGTTATTTTACGTTGAATCGCAATGTTAAGCCATTTCACCCAAATTGGATCCTCAAGGATTGGAAATGTTGTTACAGAGCTTTCATCAAGGGACAGTGGACGTTGAAATATTTTTTATTTATTTATTGACTTAGAAACGTGGAAATTTGTATAAACATTTCTCTTAACATTACTATACAGTACCATTAATTTTTTTCAATTTTGTTATAATTTTGTATTTTTTTTAATTTAATTTTTTTTAACGAAAATTTGAAAATGCTCATTGCGTGCCATTTGTTCACATTTTTGATTAATTTTACTATATGGTCACTCAAAAACACATTATGAACAAATTTGGGTATTTATTTTTAAATCCCTTAGAAAGTTAATTTTTTAAAATTATTTTTCTACATTGAAACTTAATTTTCATCATTTAATTAGGTTCTTATTCACTTTTAATTACCTTAATGAAGTCCAATTATGAAATGCATACCCAGTTTGATTAAAATGTATGAGAGGTGTCTTTTTACCGAATTTCATGCATCTCAGACAAACATTAAGACGCATGGGGCATTTTAAACATGTAAAACTTTTGAAAATTCTGTTTCGAAAAAAATGCATTCAACCTTTTGCTTACGGGTGGGATAGCGTCCATCCCAAACGAAGAACCTCACGAAAATACAGGTATTTGAAATACTCTATCCCAAACAGTTCGACCCCCTTTGCAGGCATTGGCGTCCATGGAAATCGCTGACAGAAACATTGCACCTGCTGCAGCAGGTGCAATGTTTCTGTCAGCAAAAGGTTAAAGTTCCGATTTTCCATTCGAACGCTCTCCCCGAAAGCAGTTCTCATGTGTATAATGTCACAACTGGTGTGTGTGTGTGTGGGGGGGGGGGTCTGTATCCGCTGCTATGGAGAGCGGTGACGAATTCATATAACCGTTGTTAAATTGATTTGTTCAAATAGCATGGTTGCGCATGGAAAATAATGCGCGGGATTTATTTATGTTAAACACAGGCGTTTTGGAAATAAAGTGGTGTCACCGTAACAGTATTATTTACTTAGAAGAACGTTTATTTAGACTCCGAGCGCCGTTGGGTAATTTGTTCCAGTCTTTAATAATCTTTAGTAGGCCAAATGTGTGCCATCTTGTAATCGCATACTTTTCTTGTGGGAACAATGGCCAAATCACTCTGGAATAAAAGTACTTCATTAATAACTGCATAAAAAGAAGGTTGATCCAACATATCAACTCATTTCAAAGGCAATAATAAAGCTTCTCCGTCAGGGTACAGACAGAGAAACCACACCAGCAAAATGACAGATGAATCCTTGCATTTTGCCGATGCCGGAAATTTCTTCATCCCTGCAAATGTGACCTTTCTTTTGCCTTTGAAAGAGGTTGGTATTTTTATCAACTTTTAATTTTTTTATTTTCAGTACAAAATAATTTCGACTGAAAAGTTTAAGTAATATTATTATTTTAAATTAATTAAAAAAATCTGATGTGGCCAGCACACGACTTTCACTACAGACTCAAAATTCACGTTTTCCTTATTTCTTCAATAACTCATTCAATTTAATTACACAAAATAATGCTCATAATTATTAAAAATGACACTGAATTTCTTCTTTTAATTCAAGTTTCGTTATCATTTGGTAACGGGGCTTATTTTCAAAAGTGGTATAGTGAAAATACAAAAAAAATAAAATATCTCGAGAACGGCTGGTCCTAGTGTAATGGGGTTGTTCTTATGATTTTAATCGTTAAACATTACGTATAAAACAAGCATTTAATGGATATATTTGAGTATACGTAGATTTCTATTTTAGATTTTGACGATTTTTGTGGGCCATTTCGCAAAAAAAAGGCAGAGTTTTTCTTTCCGAATCATACCAAAATCTAATCAGCAGCAGGGTCACTCACAACTGACTTATCTACCAAATTTTGTAAAATTTTATTCGATTAGTCTTTCATCTAGACTGGATACAAGCAATTTTTGCGGGCCATTTTGCAAAAAAAGGAGGGTTCTTTTATCTCGAAGTGTACCCAAAACTAATCAGCATCAGAGTCGCCCACACTTGACTTACCTACCAAACTTTATAAAATTCGGTCAACTAGTTTTTTAGGTAGAATGGATACAAAATCTGCACGGACAGACAGACGGACATACACACACAGACGCACACACAAACGTCACGCTAAAAATTGTGTTATCGTTTTCTAGAGGTCCCGAAACGTGCAAATCCGTCGATAACTCGAGTTGCGATTTTCGGTATGATTCCAATACTTTCCCTATACATTAGCATGTATTGCAGGTGTCATAGCGGGTTCCGTGGGCATCTAAAGTCACCACGGATACCGGCCAGACACGGCAGACCGAGAGTCTAACTCTCCAAAATTTGTAACCCAGGTTCGAAACACATCTCTCGTCAGTTGGAGGATTCCAACTGATGACCTGTGAAGGAAAACCCAACAAATACCAAAGAATTACCTTTACCTTCAAGGATACACCAGGAGCTGAAAACACATAAATTCAGTACAGATTCTACACAAATAAGAACACATGATTTTAGTTCAAATCCAATATTTATTAATTATTCAAGAAATGGAGTTGCAGATCAAATACAATTACTGATTTAGTAATTTAACCACTGGACCTCTCTTTACCAAAATCATCGGCTCTTTGCCGGAACTTAATATTCATTCTATAAATCAAGTAATTACTCATAAATTACATATATTCTAATTTAGCAAAAATAAAGGTATGGTCAGAGAGAATGCACACACCCGGGGAACGTTAAAGGCTTACGTAATTACTGTATTTCAGACAATATAAAATCAATTTAGATTATTATGGCTTAGATAAAGCTTCAATATGAAGAAAGAAACTGTAGTTAGAATATATATATGTATAATGCTGGCAGAAGATCCTATGGATGAAAAGTTCTGCAGCGGTCGATGCACAAGTCCAGTCAACACCTCGTTTAAACCTTAAAGACCTTTAAGTCTTACCTCAAGAAATTCTTGGAAGGACTCATGGCAGATAGAGCACAGGCATCCACTGATAATTTCCCTCGGGGCAAACATTGCCCCGCTCCAGCAGGAACGGTTGAACCGCAGTTTCCGGCAAGGTGCCGGATCAGGTCAGCCGAAGGAACAGCTTCATATTTGCTTTCTCTGGTCCCGGTACTCGACCAAGCGAGATGAGGCATCATCTCTACGTTTACACGGCGGACGACGGTCGGCGAGGGCAAGGCATCAACAGATCTCGGCAGTGGCGACGGTAACAGCTGTGGCGATGGTAACAGCAGTGGCAGGTGGCATCTCTCCCAACCCTCACAACACGGTAACTCCGCCTGAGGGCTAAGTCCCGCGTTGACGTGAGTTCGAAGATGTTTTTAGGGAGAGAGCCCCGAGTTACAATTCACCCAGCTTATATACATTCCAGATGGATCCAGGAGCCGTCCAATAGAAAATCACATGGGCTCACAACTTCTCCTTTCCTCCAATCGAAAATTACTTCCAATTCAAATTCATCCACAGTTCCGCCCCACAACGGACGATTCCAAAGGCACGCGTATCTGCCGCGTGACAACAAGGAGACATCTGTCTCCGCCAGCAAGCCAGACTAACAGGCGTCGTTCCCAGAGTGTGCGAGAATTATATAACGAAATAAAAATGGCACAAATTACTACTGATTTCGATACTTCAACATCTGCTAAAATATATACTTTGACAAGAGGGTTCCAGGACACAGATTAATTAAATAAAAGTTTAAAAAGTACAGAAGTTATGCATTTTACAAAGGAGTGACGAATTCCGTCACGACAGACTCCCCCTCCCTCCGGAGAAAAAAAATTCGACAAGGGAGGATTTTTTTCATCCACACCAGCAGAAGCAAGTAGACATCAGGCTCCTTGAAGTCCAAGGTACCTTCAAGAAAAAATTTCAGCAAAATTTTGAAAAGATGCAGTCGGCCAAAACTACATCAAGGGCTCTTGACACGAACACCATCCCACATGGGCGCATGTCGAAGAACCAGGGCCAAAACTAACCTAAAAGTGACTGCAAATGAGTCAAATCCTAATGAATACCAGCCCTTCACAAAAGATTTCACATTATGTGAATTTCCAAAAATATTAAATGATTACATTAAAATTTCAATAAAATTCTAATTTTCAATTAAATTCAAAGTTTCCAAACAAATTAAAGATTTCAATTAAATATTTACAAAATTAACCCTCAAGTCAGCACAAAGTTAAAATAATTTTTCCAAATAAAATTTTCAATTAATTTCAATTTATAACTATTTTCAATTTTCTGCTTTTAAATTTCAAATTATTTTCACATTCTTTAAATAATTAAATTTCCAGCAATTATATTTACAAGTGGTCAGCATAACATTCTTCAATTATAATATTAAGTTTTATTCCTTCAATCTACTGCAATAAAATTTAATGACCACACAAAATTTTCTTTTCAATTATAAACAGCAGCAAGTATGTGGCTCAAGGCTTGTCTAAATAGACACAGAATTTATAAATAACTATTTTAATTAATATACAGATTCAATTTAAGTGATCATACCAAGAACAATTAAATTTTTTATACCAACCTGGTCCAGTGGCGAACAAACATCCATTGACAATCAAAAACTGTCCATTTGACACAAAAGTATTTTCTTTTCCTCTTACAAAGAGGCAGCGAGCAGGCAACATTCATGACACAGGTATTCTTACCATAATACCATTTTAATATATTATACAATTTTCAATTCAAATGTTTAAATTATTAATTAATTATCATTTTAATTTTCAACAATATTTCCAAAATCATTATTACTATTATAAATCTCATTTGATATTCAAATCATTCTTTTATCAATTAATGACACTTTTTCAAATAATCATTCCATAAATATAAACATTATTAATTTATTTCAATTATTCAACCAGATCATGTGGCAGAAAAGGGGGATCAGTGGTCGAAAAACACATCCACCTATTCCAGAATTTTTAAACTCGAAATTAAATTTATCTCCTTTCTTTTTTTTTCAAATATCAACTGTAAATAACTGTGGACAACTGTGGCAAGCAATTAACAAAAGGTGACCGGGTGACAGAACCAACTCAACACACTGTGATCATTTATATTTTTTTTCAATACTCGAATCATTTTCTCCAAAGTCCTGTGACTCGCAAAAAAACACATGAAAATATACACTAGATCAATATGTCAAGAAATTTTTCTCAACATCAAAAGATTAAATATGAAATATAATATATGTATATGCACTGGAATATATGCGATTAAATATGTAAATAATTATTAAGAGATTCTTTCTCCTAATAACAGCAAAAGGATATATATGAACATATAACATAAATAAACAAGAAACAAATGTGGCAGTAAGGGAAGGTCTTACTCCACAAAACACATTTATATACACTTCTCATTCCAAAAAAAAACATTCTCTTAATACCACTCAATGGAATTTGGAACATCCCCGAAGCAACAGACAAAGACAACCAGCTCCTAGTACTGGCGTCAGCAATTTTAAAGAAATTTAGAAGAAAGGCAGTGTGCCCGTCAACACAACTACCACACCTACAAGAACAGAATGCGGGTAACACTCAATACCTGCAGGGCAAAAGTTCCGAAAAAGGCCTAAAGCAAGGATGACCAATTCCACATCCTACTACACATGTAAAAAAAAATACAGTTTTTATAATAATTCAATTTATGTACAGCACATTAATATGCAATTTAATTTGGTCTCGCTTTTCGAGAACCAACCGAGTCACGGAGAAAACACCCCAAAATTTTTTTTTTTCTGTCACCACCGGTTCACACCGAAATAAAATATTTTTTTTTTCATAAACAACAAGTGCCTCAATTTCATCAGTGCTCTACAGGCACGGGCACGAAAATCAATTTTTGAACTTCAATCCACTCATTTTTTTTTGTAATAATCATTTCTTATGTATTAATATATTTTCTTTTTCTCATGAAGTTCACTAAGCTTTGCCACCAAGTAAAAATATCTCAAAATTTCAAAACAAATTTTTCGCCACTCCCCAATCAACATCAAAACCACAGATCAAAATTTTCAAATTTCTTAAATCAATATCTAAATATTACCAAATTCTTAAATTATTCGTAAATAACAAATCATTAAAGTATCAATTTTTCAGAATTTCAAACATTTGTAAATAAATAAGTGTCATCTCAGAATTCACTAATTTTCATTTAATTTCATTAATTTCTTTTCTCAAATTTAATATATTTCTCTTAAAATTAAGTTTAAGTTGCCTGCCAAAGATGTTATGAAGTCAAGGACGAAATTCAATCATTCAAAGAAAAAATCTTTTTCTCAATGTTATTTCACTTTTGCACCAATTCTCAATGTCAATTTATTAAGTGCAAACAAAAAATTTAAATGTGCAACTCCTAATTAAATGAAATCCAAAGTTTATTTTTATAGTTAATCATTACGTTTTCAAAATAAAATTCTTAAATTCAAATCAAAATATTTTTAAGTATGGATTTCAGAAAGTAAATATGTAAAGTAAAATTCAAAATTATTATCAAGTAAATTAACTTGTGGAATCCAATTTAAAAATTCAACATTTCTCAAAATAAATTAGAGTTCACTGACTCTTACTAGATTTCCACATAAGGTAAACAAACTTTTAAAATGTTCTTATTTCATTTTAATTCAAATTTGTGGAACACATTCTCAATGTTTCATATTAACGTAATTAACTTAGAGTTTCTTTACTCTATTCCGTTCCACATTTCCAATACAATAAATCATTATATAATCTTAGAATATTTCAATTTGCATTAAATTATTTGTGGATTCACTTTCCATATATCAATTCAGTAGTTGTAAATAAATTTAGAGTTCCTCTGCTCTAATTCAAAATTCCACAAAACCCGACTCCAATTCAATTATTATAATATTATTTTTTTTTTCTAAATATTTCATGTTACCAACAGGAGTCGCAAAATTATTCTAAGTTTTTAAAATATCTCCACATTCAGTTATTTTATAATGCAATATCTTTTAATATTCAAATTCTAATTCAGTTAATGTATTTTTCGATGTTAAAGCGAGCATTCATTTCAACTCAGTCATACAATTAAAAAATTCTACTTCTACACTTTAAACCAAAACTTATCGAAAGTAGGTCAAATGTTTCTTATACGTCAACAGAATTATTTCATTTTCGCTCTGCACCATGCAGGAATGTCTAGCACGGGGGGGGAAAGAACACTTCGTTTACACATTCGGCGTCAGCTCATTATCGGCTGAAGTAAACACAGCTCTTTTTAACTCAATCGAAAACCCAGAGCCCAGGAACAGAACTTTCAATTTCTTTATGTAATTAATTTCAGAAACAATATTTTTTTCTCATTCAATACCAAGGGGAAACAAGGGAAATCTGAGGCCGAAAATACATTTCAACTTTAAATTCAATATCAACGTTAATAAATAAGTCACTTTTCGACTTTTCTCAAAATATTTTCAAATTAAATCATTTCATTTCTCTTATTTTTAAAACATTTCTCCACAATTTCTCTTTAATATTTCGACATTATATTTTCAAATTTTCAACATTTCTTTTTTCAATACCTCACCTGCGAGCAACTCATTCTGACAGAATTTTCAAACTTTTCAACAAAAACACGCTGGACACAATACGGAATTGAGCAAATATTCTGACCAACGGTTCTTCCCGAAACAAAACATTTTTTTACTTTTTGAGCAAGACTTTTCATTGCTACCGAAATTAACACAGATGAGTGCAAAGGGGGATCAACCCACGTAAACAAGAGTCCTTAATATTAAGTAACATTCCAAACAAACAAAGTCAATTCCAACCCAAGACATTCAACACTCCTCAAAATTGTTTGTGAGGCAATTTCGAGCAACAAACATTGAACACAGAGTGTAAACCGGGTAGCTAATCCGATTACACAACAAAACACAACAGAACATACGAGTGAAAAACGGGTAGACTTCCGTAATCACAACAAAACAAAACAGAACTTAGGAAGGTCAAGACACGAAAATAAATATTTAGCAAAATGTTTGGATGCAAAATTTTTAGCAAGGAGGCAGAAACAAACAGGTGGAGAATCAATCATTTCATTTAATCATCCTGAGGCAAACAAATCAATTTCAATCACTCACAAGCACTCAGGGAAAATAAATATATAAACAAACATGGCTCTCAGTCCCACACAAACACATTTTTACAAGTTGACTTTTCAAAAATATCATTTTTCATAAAATTATTATTTATCTTTATAAAACTGTGGAAACAGATTTTTCATTTCTTATTTTATAAATTCCACAAACAATTCAATTTATTCAAGTCAAAATTTCATCTTTCAAATTCTAAGTCAACATTTTTCAATAAATTTACCCCTTTTTCCAAAAAAATTCCTGGCTCATCCCCGAATTATTGAAATGACACAGTACATACATTTCATTTTGATAATACACAATTTTTTCACTTTATATATTTTTATGTACTTGCTTAATATTTCATTTGTAAATAACATTATCAAATATGTGTCAATATAATAACTCATATGTAAATCATTTTTGTTTTCAATTTCAGTATTCAATAATACAATATATTTCACTTACCGTAATAAAATGTACTCTTTTCTTTATTTATCATAAACAATTCACAACTCATTTATTTTACTCAATAATTTACGTGATCAAAAGAAGACCTTTATTTTATATTATTATATATTTTTTTCCATGAAAACTCAAATTTACAATTTGGTCCAACAACTCGAGTCTGTCTGTCATACAGAACTCAAAACTATTTGTGTGCTCTCTTGGCTACACAACAACAAAATTTTTTTCACACGGAATTATTTTTATTTTCTCACGTAATTATTTTTATTTTTAAACTCATTATATTTGTCAAATCTTATATGTCATAATCAGTTGTTATAAAACACAGGGTGTAAAATCAAATCATTTAACTATTTAATATTTCAGTATTTAATATCTTAGTATTATTTAAAATTCAAATATTTAATTTAAGCATTTATAATCAATTTACAAAATGTTTCGATCAAATCTCAAGAACAACCCTCACTTCCAGTTCAAAATTTCAATCCATTTTTAACCATCTAACATTCCATGAGACTCGGACTCTGCAAACCCCAAATTTCATTCTTATTTTTTTTTTTCATTTGGGAAAGGGCTCAATGAGCTCGTCGTAATAAACTTTTTTTTTTTTTTCATTTGCAGCGAATCTCCTCGCATAAACTCAAACAAAAATTTCAAACCGAAACAAGAAGAATTCTCAAAATTCAAAAGCGAAAGTTCTTTTAAAACAAATATTTACATTTAACTTTCTTATATATCAAATTTAATTTTCAATTTAATTAATATCAAATTCTTAATTCTTAATTTTCACAAATTTTTCAAAGTTTGGAACATTTCTTAAAACATTTTTACTGTCAAATTCTTATTGCTTACCATTACTTTATATCACTTTACTATACACCCCTGAACAAGTCATAATAAAATAAATATATATGGAATTTCTCATTTTATTTCCGTGCAACTTTTGCACCATTTTTTTTTCAAATCTGGCTATGTATCACTCTGCACATACCAACAACAAAATACTTTATATTTTTCACATCACAATATTTTTCAACACATATTCTACTCAATTTATTCCATATTTCTTTTATTTCTGATATTATTTTCAATAACACGTCACAATCATGTAGTCGTAATCTGGTAGTCATAATTAAGGATTGTCATTTCAATGCAGGTGTACTTTCGATTCAGATTCAAGTTAAACAATTTATATTTCAATTTACACAGATTTTATTTTATTTTATTTTAAATTTCGAATGAAATTTCAGAAGACGGCCTCCATTCTCGGCCCAAATTTTCAATCTCACATTTTAAAACAAAACTAAACACACGGAGTTTCAAAAATTGCCAACCCAATTTTTCTCTCTTTTTTTTTTTTTCTTATTGGGAAAATTGCTCAACAGAGCTCGAAGATAAAATTACAGCAAATTCTTAAATCTCACACATTAATACTCTCAAAATTCAGATCAAAAACAGAAGAATTCCACAAAATTTCAAATCGAAACCATTTCTCACTTTAGAATTTTATACCATTTAAATTCAATTTTTAAAGTAATTCTTTAATTAAATTTTCAATTTTACCAGCTTTATATTACAGTTTTATAATTTTCATATTTCATACTATAATTTTCAAATATTAAAGCAATTTTTTCAAAAACTGTATTCTTAACCATTTTTATCGTACACCAAGCATTTTTTTATTTTACACCATGCCACTTTTCACTAAGATTTCACACATTTAAACTAATTTTCTGTATAAATACTTTTTTACAATAATTTCATAAATAATGCATACAAATTTTCAATACAAAGGTGTGCAACTCTCAAAACCAAAACTCAAACCATACCAACGGTCCAGATTTACCAAAAATTTCAAAACTCCATACAACAAAATTTTAAAACACAGGTGCTCGAGAGGGAAGGTCAAAGCCACCAATTGTCATAACGACGGCACCACGGCACCAATTGTCATAGCGGGTTCCGTGGGCATCTAAAGTCACCACGGATACCGGCCAGACACGGCAGACCGAGAGTCTAACTCTCCAAAATTTGTAACCCAGGTTCGAAACACATCTCTCGTCAGTTGGAGGATTCCAACTGATGACCTGTGAAGGAAAACCCAACAAATACCAAAGAATTACCTTTACCTTCAAGGATACACCAGGAGCTGAAAACACATAAATTCAGTACAGATTCTACACAAATAAGAACACATGATTTTAGTTCAAATCCAATATTTATTAATTATTCAAGAAATGGAGTTGCAGATCAAATACAATTACTGATTTAGTAATTTAACCACTGGACCTCTCTTTACCAAAATCATCGGCTCTTTGCCGGAACTTAATATTCATTCTATAAATCAAGTAATTACTCATAAATTACATATATTCTAATTTAGCAAAAATAAAGGTATGGTCAGAGAGAATGCACACACCCGGGGAACGTTAAGGGCTTACGTAATTACTGTATTTCAGACAATATAAAATCAATTTAGATTATTATGGCTTAGATAAAGCTTCAATATGAAGAAAGAAAGTGTAGTTAGAATATATATATGTATAATGCTGGCAGAAGATCCTATGGATGAAAAGTTCTGCAGCGGTCGATGCACAAGTCCAGTCAACAGCTCGTTTAAACCTTAAAGACCTTTAAGTCTTACCTCAAGAAATTCTTGGAAGGACTCATGGCAGATAGAGCACAGGCATCCACTGATAATTTCCCTCGGGGCAAACATTGCCCCGCTCCAGCAGGAACGGTTGAACCGCAGTTTCCGGCAAGGTGCCGGATCAGGTCAGCCGAAGGAACAGCTTCATATTTGCTTTCTCTGGTCCCGGTACTCGACCAAGCGAGATGAGGCATCATCTCTACGTTTACACGGCGGACGACGGTCGGCGAGGGCAAGGCATCAACAGATCTCGGCAGTGGCGACGGTAACAGCTGTGGCGATGGTAACAGCAGTGGCAGGTGGCATCTCTCCCAACCCTCACAACACGGTAACTCCGCCTGAGGGCTAAGTCCCGCGTTGACGTGAGTTCGAAGATGTTTTTAGGGAGAGAGCCCCGAGTTACAATTCACCCAGCTTATATACATTCCAGATGGATCCAGGAGCCGTCCAATAGAAAATCACATGGGCTCACAACTTCTCCTTTCCTCCAATCGAAAATTACTTCCAATTCAAATTCATCCACAGTTCCGCCCCACAACGGACGATTCCAAAGGCACGCGTATCTGCCGCGTGACAACAAGGAGACATCTGTCTCCGCCAGCAAGCCAGACTAACAGGCGTCGTTCCCAGAGTGTGCGAGAATTATATAACGAAATAAAAATGGCACAAATTACTACTGATTTCGATACTTCAACATCTGCTAAAATATATACTTTGACAAGAGGGTTCCAGGACACAGATTAATTAAATAAAAGTTTAAAAAGTACAGAAGTTATGCATTTTACAAAGGAGTGACGAATTCCGTCACGACAGACTCCCCCTCCCTCCGGAGAAAAAAAATTCGACAAGGGAGGATTTTTTTCATCCACACCAGCAGAAGCAAGTAGACATCAGGCTCCTTGAAGTCCAAGGTACCTTCAAGAAAAAATTTCAGCAAAATTTTGAAAAGATGCAGTCGGCCAAAACTACATCAAGGGCTCTTGACACGAACACCATCCCACATGGGCGCATGTCGAAGAACCAGGGCCAAAACTAACCTAAAAGTGACTGCAAATGAGTCAAATCCTAATGAATACCAGCCCTTCACAAAAGATTTCACATTATGTGAATTTCCAAAAATATTAAATGATTACATTAAAATTTCAATAAAATTCTAATTTTCAATTAAATTCAAAGTTTCCAAACAAATTAAAGATTTCAATTAAATATTTACAAAATTAACCCTCAAGTCAGCACAAAGTTAAAATAATTTTTCCAAATAAAATTTTCAATTAATTTCAATTTATAACTATTTTCAATTTTCTGCTTTTAAATTTCAAATTATTTTCACATTCTTTAAATAATTAAATTTCCAGCAATTATATTTACAAGTGGTCAGCATAACATTCTTCAATTATAATATTAAGTTTTATTCCTTCAATCTACTGCAATACTTTCCCTATACAGTATCATGTGTTGCAGGGAAAGTAAAAAGAAATTCACGAGAGTATATTACTTCTTATGGGGTTGCAAATATGCAAAACCCAAAATATCGCCTAGTGTGTTAAAGGGTATCGATAGATCCTCCACGAAATCTGGAAATGCCATCGATATCTTGGGTTGAAATATTTTAAGTTCACTTTTTAAGGATCGCGAAACACTTAGTTTCGAATAAAACTTTTTTTAGACAATAAAGCTAGGTGGGGGGGATAGATGTCTGACGCGAACAAATTTTGCTCGAAATTTAGAGAAAGGATCTGTCATACGCGTGTCCAACAGATGCTAGTATACACGAAGCTTCCTCTAGAAGGAGGGCATATGCGGGTTAAAGATTTCTCAGCAAGGCATTTTTCAGAAGCAGGATTGTCGAAAGTGGGCTATATATGGTCCCATGTGGAATGTACATAAAATGCAAAGTCAAGAACTGTCAGTATCCTATGTTTTGAATCTCTGAATGGTTTCTTTTTTCAATATTAATATTTTATAAAATTTCAAGCCGTTATATTTTGCTTGTATAAAATGCCCTGTCAGAAAAAAGAATCGCTGATATTCTTTATAGATTGTTTGCCTAATATTTTCAACACTTCCAAAATCTATCCCATTTAAGTTTTATTCTTGAATTGTCCCGTGTATTCGAGGCCTGATTTCTTGATTCAGTAGAAAGTGTTTCAAGAACTCGACTATTCGGTTTGTTAGATATACTCTTAGTTTTCTTTGTTTGTTTTTTCTGATTTGAGGTTTATATTTTTTGGTCTCAATGAATTAACAAAATGTGTCTTGTAAAATCATTCTATCGTCATACAAAGGGATTAAAAAAGAATTGAATGCATAGCAGAGTTGGCGTTTTCAAGCCGTGGTAATCCTGCTCTGAGAACTCCACGAACCTAGGACCTCTTGATATGGAGACAAGCGTACTATCGACTATGTAGAGAAAGTATCTATGAATCATGATATACACTTCATCCTCTCGCATGAAGTGTATTTCACTATGTATCATGAATAAGTGAAATACACTTCATGCGAGAGGATAAGAAAAGCTTTAACAATGTATATAAGCACAAACAAAATAATAATGCAGCATACAGCTGTTTCGAGGATACGTTGGATCTGCTTCCCGTTGGATCATCAATGCAAGAGAATCAACAAACCCGAAGTCCAAAAGGGGAATGGGAAATTTGCCCCATTCATATTTAGAACTTCAAGTTTGTTGGTTCTGTTGCAGTGACAAAAAGGATTCAACGTATCCTCGAAACAGCAGTATGCTGCATAATCATTTTATTTGTGCTTATACACTTTGCTCAAGTCTTCCTTAAGTCATCATGATTAGAAGAGAATCTTATAACAAATCAAGAGCAGATCTAGTCAAGAACAAAATAGTCAATAACAGATTTTTATAAAATGATTGGGTAATCTGTGCATCTGGGTTCTCTACTGTTAACACTGCGCTCAATTGCATTTGGAACGCTGTTTGGTCTGAACTAGCAAATGTCAATTCGTTAGATAAGGAATTAACACCTCCCGTGTATACTATGTGAAGCCAGTCACGTACGTCCCTTCGGTGAAAGTTTTTATCAAGTTTACAGCGGCAATATTTTTCGAGCAGAAACTGTACTTAATGAGCAAGTTAAGTAAAAAAGAGTTTATCTCATTCGAATATTTCTAATTTACTTTGTTTTAATGTCATATTACTAAATCAGAGTTGACAAATGAAAGTTTTTATTAGCCTGTAAAATATTACGTCTGATCAGCTACAGTATTTTATCAATAGCAAAAGAGCCGTCAAAATTAATAGTTGAGTTTTATTTTAATGATGTTTACGATTTAAGGATTTTTAATGATTTAGTACGAAAACATCGCAAAAGTTACTTTTCCGCTGAAAACTGTGAACTCATCCTCTTTACTTTCCCTGTAATACATGGTAATGTATAGGGATAGTATCTGGACTGACGCCGAAAATCGCAACTCCAGTTTTCGACGGATCTACACATTTAGAGACCTCTAGAATGCGATAAAACTATTTTTAGCGTGACGGTTGTGTGTGTCTTTCTGTCTGTGCAATGCATGTATCCGCTCTAACTAAAAAACTAATGGACCAAATTTCATAAAATTTGGTAGGTAATTCACTTAGGTGCGACCCTGGTGCTAATTAGTTTTTGGTACGATTCGGAATAAAAGAACCCTCCTTTTTTGCGAAAAGGCCCCCAAAATTTCCGGTATCCACTTTAGCTGAAAAACTAATGTACCAAATTTCACAATATTCGGTAGATAAGTCGCTGGTGGATTACCCTGGTGCGATTAGATTTTGGTTCGATTCGAAATAAATAATAATCTGCCTTTTTTTGCAAATTGGCCCGCAAAAATCGTCAAAATCTAAAATAAAAGAATACGTATGTTCAAATATATACATTAAATGCTTGTTTTATACGCAATTTTTAACGAAGAAAAGAATAAGACCAACCCCATTACACTAGGACTAGCTGTTCTCGAGATATTTTAGTTTTTTCGTATTTTCTCTACGCCACCTTTGAAAATAAATACAGTTACCAAATGAGAACAAAAATTGAATTAAAGGTGAATTAAATTTAATTAAAATGAAGAGAACGTGGATATAAGTCTACAGAGAAAGTCATGTGCTGCCCACATCATTTTTTTACATTCCCTGTAATACATGGTAATGCATAAGGAAAGTATTGGAATCATATCGTAACTCGAGTTTTCGACGGATGTACACGTTTCAGTACCTCTAGAATACGGAAAATTCTGTTTTTAACGTGACGGCTGTGTGTGTGTCTGGTGCTGATTAGTTTTTGGCACGATTCGAAAAAAACAACCTGTCCTTTTTTGCGAAATGACCTGCAAAAATTGCCTGTATCCATTCTAGTTGAAAATCTAATGTATTAAATTTTACAAAGTATGGGGTATAAGTCACTTGTGCGTTATCCTGGTGCTGGTTCGATTTTGGTACGATTAGGAAAAAGAGAACCTGTTTTTTTTTTCTTTTCAATATCTAAAATAAAAAACTACGTATGCTCAAAGATAGCAATTAAATGCTTGTTTTATATATAATATTTAACAATGAAAAGTATAAGACCAACAGAATATAGTTTTTACACATGTTTTCTACGCCACCTTTGAAAAAAGTCCAGTTACCAAGTGAGAACGAAAATTGAATTAAAAGTGTCAATTCAGTGTCATTTTAAATAATTATGGACGTTATTTTTTGCAATTAAACTCAATATAATGAATTATTGAATAAATAAAGAGAAAGTTGATGCGAGTCTGTAGGGAAAGTCGTGTGCTGCCCACATCAGATGTTTAAACTTGAGTTACTAGTCAACCCTTTTAAAACGTGTATAGCTTAGTACCTTTTAAAACTTGAAAATCTAGAAACATACAAGTTAATTTCTACTTCATTAGGCTTGATTTATCATCGTAATAATCAAGTAGTATAAAACACTAGCGCTTGTTGCTGTTTTCATAAGAGCCGAGCCAATGCTATTAAAATCTATGAACGCGACTCTGCCAAGAGACTCTTATACGACTACAACTATGGCGAAGTCAATGAAATTATTTCAGGATACTACCACCAGCCGCTTCCCGATAATTATAGGATATATTTTAAAAAATCTGATGTGGGCAGGACATGACATTTTCTTCAAACTCATATCCACGCTCTCTTTATTTCTTCAATAATTCATTGAATTGCGTTTAATTGCACACAATATCACCCAACAGTTTTATAAATGACACTGAATTTGCTCTTTTAATTCAGTTTCCGTTTTCATTTGGTAATGGGACTTATTTCCAAAGGTGACGAAAGGAAATTGCGAAGAAACTTAACCTTTTGCTTACGGGTGGGATAGCGTCCATCCCGAACGAAGAACCTCTCAAAAAGACAGGTATTGGACACATCCTATCCCAGTGGCTATTGTAGATAACTGGAAAGTTATCGACTGTATCTTGTTCCTTTTCACTCTTATTGAGGCGTTAAATAAAGCTTCAGTTATCTCGAATTCATTTTTGCACCTTGACAATACACCTTCAAATCCAGAAATGCATTGCAACAAAAGGTAAACCTGGAATCGATAAGAATGAATCATTTGGTAACGAAAAAAAGGATATTAACCTTTTGCTTACGGATGGGCCAGCATCAACCCCAAACGAAGATCCCCCGAAAAGACAGGTATTTGACATACCCTATACCAAACAGTTCAATTCCTCTTTGCAGGCATTGGCGTCCTGCAAAGGAGATCAAACTGTTTAGGATAGGGTATGTCAAATACCTGTCTTTTTAGGAGGTTTTTCGTTTGGGATTGATGCTGTTCAACTCGTAAGCAAAAACTTAAATATCTCGAGAAAGGCAAGCCCCAGTTTAATGGGGCTTGTCTTATTCTTTTCATTGTCAAAAATGACGTATGAAACAAGCATTTAATTGATACATTTAAGTATATGCATTATTTTATTTTAGATTCCGCGATTTCTGGGGGCCACATCGCAAAAAAAAGCAGTTTCTTTTTTCCGAATCGTACCAAAATCTAATCAGCATCAGAATATCCCACAAGCAACTTATCTACCAAATTTTGTAAAATTTGGTCGATTAATTCATCGGCTAGAGTGGATACCGGCAAATTTTGCACCATTTCACAAAAAAAGGCGGATTGTTTGACTCGAATCGTACCAAAAGCTAATCAGCATCAGAGTCCCCCACAAGGGACTTACCTACCAAATTTTATGAAAATCGGTCAATTAGTTTTTTAGTTAGAGTGGATACATACTATTCACAGACAGACAGACAGGTAGACACTCGCACATATGTTAAGCTAAACATCTTTTTTCCGTATTCTAGAGGTGTCAAAACGTGTTGATCTGTCAAAAACTCGATCATTACCATGAGTTACTATGCATTACCGCCGCCCAGATGGTGAAGTGGATAGCGTCACCGGCTGCTGTCTAGTGGGCTTGGGTTCGAATCCCGAGTAAGGCATGGTTGTTTTCCTGAGGATGAAGACAGTCTTCCGCCTTCTGGGTCCTCGTTAAATGAGAAGCTGCACCCTTCAGACCTTAGTCAGTGATGCTTGCATGCATTAATAAACTTTGTATTCTTGTCTTGTGTGCCATTCTCTCTGTCCTTCTTCTGGTGTCACTGGACCTGTATTCGTGCTAATGCAGAAACAGGGGTCATAAGCAACAACAACAACAACTATGCATTACCATTCCCTGCATTACCATGTATTGCAGGGAAAGTAAAAACTTCAATATCTTTAATGAAAATATTTAATCTTCATAAAGAATGAGAAATTGCAGAATATATTGCTTGGTGAAAAGCCTATTTTTAATCCCCCTTAATATTGAAGCAAATATATATTGCGTTTGTAGGCAAATATTTGAAATTCTTTAATTTAATTACGAATAAAACAGTCAAGATTGTTCAAAGAACCATAGATTAGAAAATGAAGGAAACTTTAAATTTAGAAAAATTTAGCAACAAAATCTTATATTGACAGTTATTCACTGCAATATAGCTGACTGTTCAGTCGCGTTTGAAAATTTGACACGTTTGAAAAAAACACTTTTAATCCATTTTTTTAATCCACCACTTTCATCAAAAAGCTGCCAGAACGAAAAGTAAGCCGATTAAAGCGATTCAACTTATCTCAGTCATAAGTTAGAGAAAGTTGCTAAATTCAGAGGATTTTGCAACTCATGCAAGGATATATTTCATCAAAATTGGATTCATTTTAAAAAATTTATTGGTACAAGTTTTCCGCCCATTTTATTAAGAATATTTGTAATATATGTGTTCAGAATATTTGTAAAATATGTGTCCAGAATATTTGTGATATCAGAAGATTTTAAAACTAATTGAACTCCCCGAATGAAAAAAACTTTGCTCTCACACTAAAAAGAAAGGGAATTCGGTGCAAATATTCTGCAAGTTTCACAATCTCATCCATAGTATTGAGAAAATATTGATTTTACGAAAATTTTCGATTTTAAGATTTTGATGCCAATATATATTAAGCCCTCATGAAGACGTTTTAACCTTTTGTGGAGTGATGTCGTCTCATATGTCTGTATGTGTGTTTGTGGCGGAGTTCTTATATACACGATAGCGGCTACACATGTTAATGGATTTTCACGAAACTTTAACTCCGGCTTTATTATCAAAAAATCTAGAACTAGCTATGAGTCTGTTAAATTCCAGAGAAAACTTAATTAATTTGAAATTTTATATCTTTTAACGTAACAGCGTAAGATTTAGCATAAACATGTATAAAAAGGTTTATTTATTGATCAATGATAACTAATCTTTATAGTTTCAATCATTGTTATAAAAAGTAGCCGCGAAACATTTTTTTTTACTTTCCCTGCAATACACGGCAATGTATAGGGAAAGTATTGAAATCATACCGTAAATCACAACTCGAGTTTTCGACGGATCTACACGTTTCGGGACCTCTAGAATACGAAAAAACTATTTTTAGCGTGACGTCTGTGTGTGTGTCTGTCTGTCTGTGCAATGTATGTATCTACTCTAACTCAAAAAACTAATAGACCAAATTTCATAAAATTTGGTAGGTATGTCACTTGGGTGTGACCCTGGTGTTGATTAGTTTTTGCTACGATTAGGGATAAAAGAACCACCTTTTTTTTTGCGAAATGGCTTGTAAAAATATCTTGCATCCACTCTAGCTAGAAAACTAATTGACCAAATTTCACAAAATTTGGTAAATAAGTCACTTGTAGGATATCCTGGCGCTGATAAGATTTTGGTACGATTCGGTAAAGAAAACCCCGCCTTTTCTACGACATGACATGCAAAAATCGCAAAAATCTAAAATAACAGACTATATATTCTCAAATGTATCAATTAAATGCATGTTTTATACGTAATTTTAGACGACAAAAAGAATAAGATCAGATCCACCCCATTACTCTGAAATGAACCATTCTCGAAAAATTATTTAATTGTTTAATTTTGAGGAAAGAAGACGATTTTCACTGTAGTTAAAAAATTACTTAACTACAAAGTTTCAAGAAATTTTATTAAGTCCCTTGATGTTTATCCTGATGTGGATTAGATTTTGATATGATTCAAAAAAGTATAGCTGACTATCTTTTGCGAAATTACCCTCAAAGATTGTGAAAATTTGAAATAAATGTCTAAAAAGAATGTATATATATATATGTTGAAATGTAGTGATTAAGTGCTTGTTCTTCAGTTAAATTTTGACAACTAAGCGAATAAGAGTAACCCTATGACCGTAGTATGAACCTTTCTCGAGATATTGTTTTTTTAATTTGAGGACCTGAAGAATGTAAAGTGGATTAAGTTGCCAAATATAACGAATATGCGATAAAAAGAAAAATTTGATATACTATTAGAAAAGTATGCGTGTTATTTTCAGAAACTAAATTCAATTTAGTGCACAATGATATAAAAAATAACAAAATAAATATGAATCTGCAGGGAAAGTCATATGTTGCTTACATCAGAGTTTTACTTTTCCTGCAATACATGGTAATGTATAGGGAAATTATTGGAATCATACAGAAAATCATAACCCGAGTTTTCGACGACTCTACATGTTTTGGGACCTCTAAAATACGAAAAAATTAATTTTAGAGTGATTTCTGTGTATGCATCTGTCTGTCTGTGCAATGTATGTATCCACTCTAACTCAAATACTAATGGACCATATTTCATAAAATTTGGTATATAAGTCACTTGTGGGTGACCCTTGTGCTGATTAGTTTTGGGTACGATTCGGGATAAATTTATCCGACTTATTTTGGGAAATGGTCCTAAAAATTATCCGTATCCATTCTAGCTGAAAAACTAATACATCAAATTTTACAAAATTGGGAAGATAAGTAACTTGTTGCTTACCCTGGTGTTGATTAGATTTTGGTACGATTCGAACAAAAATAACCTGCCATTTTTGCGAAATGGTTTCCAAAAATCGTCTAAACCTAAACTAATAAATTACGTATGCTCAATTATGTCAATTAAATGTTTATTTTATACGTAATTTTTAAAGATAAAAAGAATAAGACCAACCCCATCACACTAGGCGCAGGCGTTCTCGAGATATGTTAGTTTTGACCCATTTTCGTTACCCCACCTTTGAAAACAAGTCCAGTTACCAAATGAGAACTAAAATTGAATTAAAAGGGCAAATTCAGTGTAATTTTAAATAATTGTGGGTGTTACTTTGTGCAATTAAACTCAATGGATTTCTTAATAAATAAAGAGATCATGAATATAAGTCTGCAGGGAAAGTCATGTGCTGCCTACACAAATTTTTTTTTGTTCGTGACATCACTAGCGCTCTGCCAGGGGGCAAGTTACCCCCCCCCCCCCCCCGTGGTTATTTCGTTATGTATGGTATCAGTCGAAACATTTTTTCAAGTCCTTTAAAGTGAAGGGCAACACACTACAATTGTAATCCTGCAATTTTTCAAAAATTTTCTTGTAGAATTCGGAGAAAAAGGGTAGTACAAATGGATTCTGAGAAAGACGAGTTGAACCACACTGCAGTTAATATTTTTTTTTCATTTCTAATGCACATTTCGGTTTTATTTAATGTTTAAAGCTCTTGTGTAGGGGGGGTTTAAGAAACGAGTCGGTCGTGTTTCAGTGTTCAGAAAATACATTTTAATAAAAAAATATTTCGAAATGTGAAAGTTTCGTGATTCTTTGAAAATTGAAAATCATGAAAATGAAAGAAAATGGAAAAGGTATTATATAGCGTATAATACACAAAGACGGCTAGCATTAGTCAAAATTTTGGGAAGAGCTGGTATAGAGAAAGCAATGTTTCCAGAAGAGTTTATAATTTGGTTTTTACAGAAACAGGTTTTAAATACTGCTGGAATGATTGCGGCTTGTATGTATGTAAACACAACTTAAGAGGGGATAGCTGCATTGCGATGCCATTATACATTTACAAAATTATATAACTACTTAAAAACGGAATACAATTTTTGTAAATTGCATAATTATAACTTAAAATATTCATATTTAATTCCAAGATAGCGTTTTTCGCTTTAAAGAAAATTATAAATCATAAATTGTAGAAGGTAAATTATAGTTTGAATTTCATTGTGTCTGAAAATAGTTTTAAAATCATATTTTTTCTACCAACTAAGGCATTAAAATAATCAACTCCAAAAAGTCATTATTGAAAAAGAAGCATTTAAGGAAACAACAAAGACGCCATGTTGAAACGTATAATCCTGAAAATGCTTTACATTTGGTACTAAGACCAATTGGAACACTTAAAAGTTTGCAACAATCTGTACTGTAGGATAAAGTATTTATCCTACAGTACAGATCTTTCCCTCTCAGAGAGCGAAAAAATAGGAGGCATTCAAAAAGTCTTTCCTGACCTTCTCGGAGCCTATCCGGTAACTTAGAAGGCAAAATATTTCCACACTTTGCATTGACCACGGGATAGAACCTGACGAAGGCGTATTTTTAATTTTTCTCCCAGAAGCTTACAGAATGAAGGAGGGGTGTGTCAAATACATTTACAAATCATTCAGAATCCACTCCATTAACCTAAAATGCCGAAACCTTGCATATTTATAGTATCGAAGGAAAACCTAAATGAGCCAGTACTAAGTGATATACAATGTTAAACAAATAAAACTTAAAAATTAGGTCGCAATTTTTTTATTAAGTATATTAGTTCCTATTTGTTTGACAAGCAAAATTCCTATTAGTCATACCAGATTTTATTCTGAACCACTCATAGTAATATTTGTGAACTATTTTAGTCGAAAACACTCTGCAGTAACTAAACTGTTTTTTAAACTAACGCCTAGTGAAAACTGTCTCATAAATTACCATTTTTCAATTATTTCTAACGATCCTTTTACACGTTTCATTTTCTGTTGAAACAACTTGCATTTTTATCCACATTCTGAATTGCAATAAATCAATGTAGGCTCGGAGAAAAAAAGGCTACTAGTAAACACCAAGTAAACTAAAACAATCAGCGACTACCGCCAGACGAGCCAAAGAAAAAAATCCTTACAAGATATCGAAAATTAACTACATTCTATATTTCCCTTACTCGCCGAAAGAACAAATAACTTAAAATGTAGACAACGTCTGTCTGCTGAAATACGATAAGACAACAACCTGCCAATAAATCATCTCGTCATCATCACACAAACTTCCCTTTTTTAGAAAAATATTAATGGTTTAACAGTGCCGGTAGAGGTCGCCCTCTGAATACTGATGAGAGTGGACCCAAGGGCAAATTTAAATGGGAACGTGTTTAAAATTTCAGCAATAAGTGTTAAACATAATTTCAAACTGTTAGTTGGCTAATTGACAATTTGGGAAGAAACAAATTTTCTTGATATATAAAGTGAAACCTGTATGAGGTATGGACAGGATATTAACATTGTTTAACAAATAAAGATGAAAAGTGTTTGTGTGGCCCGTGTGTTGTTTATGATTCCTAAAACAATCTTTATCTGCTCCACAGTTATAAAGTAACCATTGGCAATATTCAGAAAAAATCTGATGTGGGCAGCACATGACTTTCCTAATTTACTACTTTTACATTAAAAAAAAATAGATTTTTTTTATAGTAGTTATTTATATTCTTTTCAAGATATTGAATTTTCATTTATGAGTCGTCATTTCCCATGTCGTCATCATCAATGAGTCGTCATTTTCCATATCGCCATCATCAATGAATCGTCATTGATTTAGCGTCATTTTTATCCATTTGGCGAGTTTTTGGTTAATTTTGCAATATTTAAAAAAGTCGCCAAGTTGGCGACATTCCACCAACTTCGTCGCCAAAATCTCGCCAAGTCTTATGAACGAAGAAATAAGTTATTCTTACAGCAGATAAATGACTGTTGGCGTTCAAATACAAAAGTATTACTCAAAGTATCTTTTCTCATGAATGGAACGAGCTAGTTCCACGAGAATGAGGTCACCCAATTTATCGCCTGGTATTGCATATGAAAAGTGAACATGTTTCTCAATTGCAAATATATTTTTTTTAATTTTATATGACTTTTTGAAAATTTTTTTTAAATTGTACAATATCTCGAGTACGGTTCATGTTAGCATTCTAAAATTCATGTCAATCGTTTTCTAATGAAAAATTACATAAGGAATGTCTATTTGCGTAACTTTATTGGAGGTTTTGATTTTTTAACGATTTTTTCAAAATTTCACTCGAAAATTTAGGGGGGTTCTGAACATTCGATTGCGTATAAAAACAATAGGCTTCCAGTGCTTACAGATTGTGATTTTTGTACCAATTTTCGTTCGAATCGGTCCATTCCTTCGTCAGTTATCGTCTCCACAGACTCACTGACACACACACACACACATACTTTCACACACACATACACAGACATCACTTCAAAAATGTTTGATTCGTGATCAGGGATGCTTGAAACCTGCTCTCCCGTCGAAAACTCGAATTCGAATTTCCGACCCCGTCACAATACTTTCCTTATACATTATTGTATATAAGGAAAGTAACAACGGACGGAGAATGAAGATACTAATGAAATACATCTTAGTGCAACTTAGAATTAGTAAGAAGTACGGCCTTAATATATCGCCCAATATGTGTGGATAGATTTCGCGATTGCTAGCGTTCTTCACCATCGTATATAATCTGACAGCAATAAAATCAGCCATGTGCGGCAAATTTGCGTCACTGTGTGGTAACCTAGGAAATGAGTCGTACCATACCGCCGCGTCTGATTTATAGGAGATGAAACTCAAGAAGGTTCATTTTCATAAAACCCACCGATAGGGAGATACCAGACCTCAGAACCATGCCCCCAGTGCATTGTGTTCTCACTGCAACAGAAGCACCGATTCTACACTATAAGGGCTATCCCCTTCTGTAGGTTTTTAACAATGAGATGTCCACACCGGGTGTTTCACAGTGAGTGATGAAAAGGAATATAAAATAGTAGAAATGAAGATAAAACCGTAGAAATCCCTAAGATAAATATAAGAAAGAAAAACCAGCCAATAGAGGAGTATTTAACCATGACCGCCGCACCTCCTTCCCTCCTCGGAACTGATATTTTCATAAAAATGCGAAATTTTTATAAACCCTCCCTTTTCCCAATAAAAAATATAAATTTGAGTTTTATTAAATTTTTGAAGTAAATGTACCCCCATTTGATTTAATATTCGCTGGGGGAAATTACAATTAGAATTCACCTAGATTTGATCACACAAATTAGCTCTATACTATCAAACAGAAAATCAACAGACTATCAAGACTAATTTAAAAATCTGATGTGGGCAACACATGACTTTCCTTATATAATGTAATGAATTTACTACTTTTACAGTAAAAAACATAGATTATTCTTATAGTAGATATTGAATTTTCGACAATTAGTCGTCATTTTCATTGATTTAGCGTCATTTTTATCCATTTGGCGAGATTTTCGTTAATTTGGCAACATTTCAAAAAGTCGCCAAGTTGGCGACATTCCGCCAAATTCGTCGCCAAAATCTCGCCAAGCGTATGCACTAACAAATAAGTTATACTTACAGCAGATAAATGACTATTGGCGTTCAAATACAAATGTATTACTCAAAGTATATTTCTCAATAGGAATTTTTTTTTATTTTTATTTTATATGACTTTTTGATAATTTTTTTTTAAATGTACAAAATCTCGAGAACGGTTCATATTAGCGTTCTAAAATTCATGCCAATCGTTTTTTAATGAAAAAGTACATAAGAAATATCTATTTGCGTAACTTTATTAGTGGTTTTGAGTTTTTGACGATTTTTTCAAAATTTCATTCAAAAATTTAGGAGGGTTCTGAACATTCGATTGCGTATAAAAACAATAGGTTTCTAGTGTCTACGAATTGTGATTTTTGTACCAAATTTGGTTCGAATCGTGCCATTCGTTCGTCAGTTATCGTCTCCACAGACTCACTGACACACACACACACACATACTTTCACACACAGACACACACCACTTCAAAAATGTTCGATTCGTGATCAGGGATGCTTGAAACGTGCTCTTCCGTCGAAAACTCGAATTCGAATTTTCGACCCCGTCACAATACTTTCCTTATACATTATGTATATAAGGAAAGTAAAAATCTGTTATGGGCATCACATGATTTTCCTGCAGACTCATATTTGCGTTCTCTTCCTTTCTTCAATAATTCATTAAATTAGTTTAATTGCACAGCATACGACCCATAATCATTAAATATTACGCTGAATTTGCAATTTTAATTCAATTTTCGTTCTGATGTGGTAACTGGACTCATTTTCGAAGGTGGCGTAGCGACAATGAGGAAAAACCAAAATATCTCGAGAACGGCTATTTCTAGTGCAATGTGGTTAGTCTTATATTTTCATCGTCAAAAATTACGTATAAAACAAACATTTAATTGATATATTTTAGCACACTTTATTATTTTTTCTTTAATCGTACCAAAATATAATCAACGAAAGGGTAACCCACCAAATTTTGTAGAATTTGGTCTATTAGTTTTTCGGTTAGATTCGATAAAGACAATTTTTGCGGGTCCTTTCGCAAAAAAATGGCGGGTTCGTTTTCATCGAAACGTTTCAAAATCTAATCAGCACCAGAGTTACCCACAAGGGATTTATCTACATCTACCACATTTTATGAAATTCGGTATATTAGTTTTTCTGTTAGAGTAGATGTAGTCAATTTTTGCGGGATATATCGCAAAAAAAAGGAAATCCCGAATTATGCCAAACACTAATCAGAACCAGGGTCATACACAAGTGACTTAACTACCCAATTTTATGAAATTTAGTCCATTTAGAGTTTGAGTTAGAGTGGCTACATACCTTGCACAGACAGACAGATACAAATACACACACAGAGGTGTCACGCTAATAATAGTATTTTCGTACTCTAGAGGTCTAAAAACGTGTTGATCAATAAGGAACTCCAGTTTCGATTTTCGGTATGATTCCAATACTTTCCCTATACATTACCATGTATTGCAGGGAAAGTAAAAACATACTTGTCTTAGTACCTCAATGGATAGAGTCATTTGATAGAGCAAGCCATTTTGCAAAAAAAGACAGGTTATTTTTTTCCGAATCGTACTAAAATCTCATCAGCACTAGGGTAACCAATAAGCGACTTATCTACCGAATTTTGTGAAATTCGGTCTATAATTTTTTCAGCTAGAGTGGATACAGGCAATTTTTGCTGGTTATTTCGCAAAAAAAAGGCGGGTTCTTTTATCCCGAATCGTACCATAAACTAATCAGCACCAGATTCGCCCATAAGGGACTTACCTACCAAATTTTATAAAATTAAGTCGATTAGATTTTGTTAGAGTGGATACAAAATCTGAACAGGCAGACAGACAGACACACAGGCAGACAGACAGACACACAGGCAAACGACAGACACACACACAGACGTCTCGCTAAAAATAGTTTTATCGTATTCTAGAGGTTCCGAAACGTGCAGATCCGTCTATAACTCGAGTTGCTATTTTCGGTATGATTCAAATACTTTCTCTATACATTGCAGGGAAAGTAAAAATCTGATGTGGGCAGCACATGACTTTCCCTGCAGACTTATATTCACGTTCTCTCTATTTTAATTAAATTGAATTCACTTTTAATTCAATTATCATTCTCATTTGGTAACTGGACTTATTTTCAAAGGTGGTGTAGAGAAAATACGATAAAACTAAAATATCTCGAGAACGGCTAGTCCTAGTGTAATGGGCTCGGTCTTATTATTTTCTTCCTTCAAAATTATATATTTCAGTATACGTATTTTTTTATTTTAGACTTTGACGTTTTTTGTGGACCATTTCGCAAAAAAAAAAAAAAAAACAGATTATTTTTTTCCGACTCATACCAAAATCCAATCAGCACCAGCGTGTCCCACAAGTGACTTATATACCGAATTTTGTGAAATTCGGTCCATTAGTTTTTCAGCTAGAGTGGATTCAATCTTTTGCGGGCCATTTCGCAAAGAAAGGTGGGCTTTCTTATTCCGAATCATACCCAAAACTAATGAGCACCAGATTCACCCACAAGTGACTTTCGTACCAAATGTTATGAAATTCGGTCCATTAGTTTTTTAGTTAGACTGGATATAATATCTGTACAGACAGACAGGCAGAATAAATAGTTTTTTCGTATTCTAGAGGTCTCGAAATGTGTAGATCCGTCGAAAACTCAAGTTGCGATTTTCGGCATGATTCCAATACTTTCCCTATACATGAACATATATTGCAGGGAAAGTAAAAATGGCTAAATGACAGAATCCAATATAGTAGCGCCATCTACTGTGATGGAACAGAAATAAAATTACAAACAAACTTTGAAAATGTATCAAGTATCAACTTGAGATTCAAACAGAAAAAATAAAAGAGTATATGAACTCAAAAGCGAAAAATAGATACAAATGTTAGACAGTCCTACCGTACTTCGGAGAAATAGTGTGTCATGGACAAATAATTGACTAGATTACGGGAATTTTTATTGTAATTTAAATATTCATAGAAATTCTAATTGAAATCTGAAGAGCGTTTTTGAATAATTAAAACAGCAAAAAAAAAAATCAAATCAATGATTTATCATTCATCAACAATTGACTTTTTGTCATTTAATCTAATTCTTTTGACCGTTCTCGTTAGTGCTCATTTGGGTGTTCAGGGTTCACACTGAAGAAGGAAATCCAATGATTTCCGAAACGTAAATCTGCCTACTAAACTTTATTTGTTCTGTATTTGGAGTTGTGATATATTACATATTGCTTGTCACGTTCTATACTTCTTAACAGTAACCTTTTTCTTTAATTTTATTATTTTTAGGTATATACTTAGAACAAAGCATACATTACTATAATTGAGTTGAAATTTGTAATAATCTGGAACTTAATAAAGTACAGTGGAACCAGAATATATAAGTCGTAAGGGATAGCAGAAATATTCGTTTTAACTGATATCCGCAATAATCGATACAAAAATTAGGTATTATTTAAAAAATAAGAATGACTTATCTTACTGTCTATTATGAAAGGAGGAAATACCTTGCTCTTTTATTTACGTTAAGAAAAATGTGTAACTTTCTTTTCAACATTTGAATTTACAACACATTTGCATAGCATTTTCCCTATTACATATACATTATCACTGCAGTTAACGTTGTGGGCATCGGAAAAGTAGCGCAAATTTTGGAGTATTTCCACAGCAATTTTTAATGTTATCCTCCCTCTTTGTTAAATCAATTTTGGTTTTTTTGACTTCGAATTCATTAGACGTTCTAGCGTGGTTCTTGACGCACCAATCAGGACGCTGAAATTCTGTTAATATATTCATTCCACAAAATTTGAGGTTTAAGTATCGGCCGCTTTCGTACATCAAATATATTAGTAACATTAAACTATTGTAATATGAGGACACAGTTTTAAATATAAGCAAAAACCTTTATTATAATAAAAAATGTTAACTTATATTTATATCTATATAAATAAAAATGAAAATCTGTCTGTCTGTCTGTCTGTCTGTCTGTCTGTCTGTCTGTCTGTCTGTTTGTCACACCATCACGGGAGAACGGCTGAACCGAATTTGATGAAATTTTGTGGGTAGCCCAGAAATAGCCCCACTTAAAATTATATCCGTGTTTTGAGTTTCTACGACCAGTGGTTCTCGAGATATTAGTAAAAAACGAAATTTTCGTTTGTCTCATCATCATGGAAAAACGGCTGAACCGAATTTAATGAAATTTGGTGAATAGCCTTGCAATATCCCCCCATAACTTTTGTCCAAGTTTCGAGTTTCTAAGACCTGGGGTTGTCGAGATATTAATGAAAAACGGAACTTTTTCCTAGGAGTTCTACTCCCTAACTCCGTGGTTTATCCAAACGAAAAGCTTGAAAATCGTTTGAAAGTGAATTAAAATTTAATCTCTGAGTTTGATGGGAGATTTTTTGCGTTAATTAGTCACTTTCTGAAAACATGAATTGTTTGAAACATGATTTAAAGGGGAAATCTATCTCCATGGTTCATGGTTTATTTAAAACAAGCTTTTACGGAACAATGAGAAGTATAGAGAAATCAAAATCGTTATTTAATTTCGCAGTTTATGTTATAAGACATGACATATTTAACATGTTATAAGTTTCTATCTTATATCATGTTACTCAGAAACGCAATTAAATTAAATCTGTCTGTTAATTTTAATAATTATTTTTTCGATTTAAATAATAAATAAATGGATATAAAAATATATTTTAGAAAAGAACGATTTGATTTTTCTTTGTAGCATTTTTGACTGGATAATATCAATTACGGTCTTCAGGTTTAAAAATTATTATTTTTTTTTCAGGGATTATTGATTCAAGGATTATTGATATTTTCAAGTTATTATGCAATTATTTTATTATGACAAAAATTTTTTAAACTCATATATTGTATGTTGTACGAATCTTCTACAAATACACGTGTATATCTTTTAATCTACGAGAATATAAGTAGTAGAGGTATATTGACATATGTTTTGATATATATTGGCATATATTGGAATCAATTACGACCTTCTGGTATAAAGAGTACGGATATTATTGATGTTTTCAATTTATTACGTCATCTCTTTTATTTTGGCAAATATTTTTGAGACGCATATTGTAATACGGGTAATCTTCTACTAACACATTGGCATATTTTCTGATCTGCGACAATATAATTAGTACGGGGTTGCATATATTCATTCAATTCCTATTTTTTCTTCTGTAAATTTGCTTACAAAAGGGGACATGATGTTTTATTCTTCAGATCTGATCGTGAAGATAATTTTGCATAGTGAGAACATATATTCTTAAACTTCTCTTTAGGAGCAATAAATTTAATATTTTAACAGAATTTGCACATGATTGCGAACTATAAGTTTCTTTAAATTATACACTCCGTACGAATAACGGGTGTGCTGTTAGTGGTTAATAAATTTTAACATTTTAGGAGGATATATCATGTTGCTCGGCATCGCAATTAAATTAAATGTGTTTGTTAATGTTTTTATTATTTTATTTCGATTTAAATAATAAATAAATGGATAAATGGATATAAAAGTATATCTTATGAATGGACGGTTTGATTTTTCTTTTAATTATATTAATTGCTGACTGCGTACATCAATTTTATTTATTTTGGCAAAGAGTTTTCAAGCTTATATCGTATTTAGCTACTAAACTCATATATTGTGTTTAGCCAATAAATTCATATAGCCGATTGTTGAAACAGAAAAAGAGTAGAGCGGGTATATCTTCTAATACAATTGTAGTGCTTTCATTTAATATATTGAAACGGGATAAGAATGTTTCATTCAGATCTGCAAATTCAAAGCTACGAATTTGGAGGGATATCGCTAATTTGACAACTCTTCTTAAACTTTGCCAAATTGACCGAAATGTCGCCAAATTGATATAAACGACACACAAACAGCTGCCATAAACCTTTGGGTTGGTTGTGTGGCTTGGGTCTTCTACATATCAATGAAATTTTTTTTTTGTTTTGTTAGAAGAGAGTACTGAAATGATGTTTGGTTAGCATTTATCTGTCAGACCAACCATCCTACTTAGTAATACATTTAGCGAATTTTTAAAATGTCACCAAATTGATAAAAATGCTTTCAAATCTATAAAAATATCTTGAAATTGATAAAATTGCGCTACATAAATGATATTAATTGTTTTTTGTTAGGGGATAGTATTGTGATGATATTTCGTCAATTTGTCGCAAAGTGGAACTGTCAGTTCTACAGTCCCACTTGGCGATAAATTTGGCGATTTTTTAAAATGTCGCTAATTTGACGAAACTGTCGCCAAATGTTCCATAGAAATATAACTATTTAGACGATATTTTTTCTACCAATTTATTTGAAGCAAATGATATCATGTCGCTTAGCAACGGATTTAAATCCAATGTGTTTTTGCGGCAGACGATTTTTATTAAATCCCTTTCGATTTGAATAATGAAGATATGTATATAAAATAAATTTCATTGCCATTTCATTTTGGACTGGATAATATCAATTATACTCTTCAGGTTTAAACATTATTATTATTGATATTTTCCGGAATTATTGATTCAGGGATTATTGATATTTTTAAGTTATTACGCCATTGTTTTATTGCGGCAAAAATTGCTGACACACGCATATTGTACGTTGTACGAGTAATCTTCTAGGAATGCACGGGTATATCTTCTAACCTACGAGATTATAAGTAGTACAGGTATATTGGCATATATTTTGACATATATAGGCATATATATTGGAATCAAGTACAGTCTTCTGGTATGAAGATTAAGGGGATTAATTATATATTCAATTTATTACGTCGTCTGTTGTATTTTACCAAAAAACATTTGAGACTCATATTGCAAAACGGTAATCTTCTACTAATAATCGGACATTATAAGTAGTACGTGCATATCTTCCCATATAATTTTAGCACTTTAATTTTGACATATATTGGAATAAATGATTAAAGATTACGGGTTTATTGGTATTTTCAATTTATACATGTAATCTACTAATACAGGTTATATTTTCTAATATTCGCGTATATAATTAGTACGGGTCCCATACAATTTTGACGCTTTTATTTTGCATATATTGATTCAATTTCATATTTTTTTTTATATTTGCTTACATAAGGGGTCCAAGATGTTTTATTCTTCAGATATGTCCATGAAGATAATTTTATATAGCGAGAACAGAGATTCTTAAACTTCTTTTTAGGAGCATTATATTAAATATTTTAACAGAATATTTTGGTTAAACATGTCATTTAGTATACTATAAGAATTTGGGCATGATTATGAATTTCAAGTTTCTTTATATTATATACTCCGTACGAAGAACGGGTATGCTGCTAGTTTAATATAAACTCTTATTTACTCTTGAGTTCTCATACAAACTCTCAATCCCACTCATCTTTATCTTCTAAATACTAATTACCAATCAACAATTGTATTACATAAATTATCTCAAAATAATTTTATGCAAAATATTCTCTCTTATCCCAATATAAAAAAAATCTGATGTGGGCAGCACATGACTTTCCCTGCAAACTTATATCCACGTTCTCTTTATTTTAATTAAATTTAATTCACTTTTAATTCAATTTTCGTTCTCATTTGGTAACTGGACTTATTTTCAAAGGTGGAGTAGAGAAAATACAAAACAACTAAAATATCTCGAGAAGGGTTAGTCCTAGTGTAACGGGGTTGATCTTATTCTTTTCATTGTTAAAATTGCGTATAAAATAAGCATTTAATGAATATATTTCAGTATACGTATTTTTTTATTTTAGACTTTGACGTTTTTTGTGGACCATTTCGCAAAAAAAAAAAAAAAAGATTATTTTTTTCCGACTCATACCAAAATATAATCAGCACCAGAGTGATCCACAAGTGACTTATCTACCGAATTTTGTGAAATTCGGCCCATTAGTTTTTCAGCTAGAGTGCATACAAGCAATTTTTGCTGGCCATTTCCCAAAAAAAGGCGGGTTCTTTTATCCCGAATCGTACCCAAAACTAATCTGCACCAGTTTCGCCTACAAGGGACTTGCCTACCAAATTTTATGAAATTCGGTCCATTATATTTTGAGTTAGAGTGGATACATACATTGCACAGACAGATAGACACATAAACAGACACACATACACCCAAACAGACACACACACAAACGTCACGCTAAAAATAGTTTTTTCGTATCCTAGAGGTCTCGAAACGGTTAGATTTATCGAAAACTCGAGTTGTGATTTTCAGCATGATTCCAATACTTTCCCTATACATTACCATGTATTGCAGGGAAAGTAATTATTACTACTCATAAAATTAACCCTTGACATTTTACACTCTGAGGATTCAAATTGAACCCTTTATAATTATTTTACACGTACTGAGAGAGCGAGAGTTGGTATGTCTTAATATGGACTTGAAGCAATCACGGCCAATCTCAGTCATGGAGAAGATTCCGGCGTCTCCGAGATACCCTGGTTTTCCATCTTTTTCACGACACACACTGAAGTCTTAAAGTCAAGTATCTCTCATCTCTCTAAATTCAAAATTATCTATTTCAGTAAACTTCAATTGTTACCTCCTCTATTTTGGCACCACTGCTTTCCAATTGGTCAGCATAGGGTTACACATACGGCCCAAATTGCCCCCATTGATTCGGAATGACCCTTGATATCTGTGGGACCCCGAAAGTAATAACTTTGTGATGCCGGCTTCCCACGCTTCCAAGGAATATATGATACCGCGGCGGTTAATAAGGGCAGTTTCGTTAATGTCCAAGAATTGGTGCCCTGTGGAACTCAAGAACATCCTCTCTTGAGCGGCAAAGGGGCCTTCTGTTTCAACGCAAGCATTGCTTGCAGCGTATAGTCGTTAGAAGTAAGATCTGACAAAACTCCTTTTCCTCGTAACTTATTCCACATTGAACTATATTCATAGACAGGGTCGAAAATGAAGGATTGTTGGATTTCTTCCCATAACCCAGCACGTTTCTAGCAGTACGGTAGTCGCTCACTGAACACTTAACATTCTCCGTACTCTGGCACGTACTCTGCACGCACTGCCATTCTTGTGCTACCCCAATTCTGTCACTTCGACTTCTCGAACTCTCCAACTACATATGCTGATATTCTATCTTTCTTCATCTCTGCTATTACATATTTCCTTTACTGAACTTTCCATCATTTTTTAACACTTTACAACACAGTTGGAAAGTGTTTATGACTTTGTTCATTCTGTCTGTCTGTCCGTCCGTTAGCACGATAACTGACGTAAAAATGACTTAATCAAAATTAAATTTTTGTATGTTGTTCAGACGGTCTGTAGGACCTATGGGAATATAAATGAATAATATCACCCAATTAGTGAATCCGGGTTGAAAAAACAACAGTTTTCAACCTGGATTGAACCCGGGTTGAAAAACTGAAATACATTGAGCCATATGGGACCTACATTTTCAAACATTTTTTAAGAGGATTTAAAATTCACAAATTGCTTCGAAAATTTTAGGTAATATTCAAATTGTTAAATAAAATATATAAAAAAAAATATTCAGCGAAATATATTCAGTAGTTTTTGAAATAAGAATTAAAATAATAATTACACCTCTTATATGAAGCGATAACGTGACCATGATATGAAAAGATCACATGACCCACTTCAAAATGATATAGGGGATCTATCTTGCCTTAAAACCGTGATTTTTTAAGTTCTTCTTAATTCATATTGAGTGTGTATCCATCCTAAAACCTCTTTATTTTTGGTTAAATTCTGTGCATCTACATACAGAAACAACGTAATTACAATATATTTGAGTTTAAATGATCATCCAAATTTGATTATTTCTACAACGAAGCCTATTTTTCACTTATGTAAAATGTAAACAGCAAAATATGTAGAATGAGTTGTATTAGAATTGCTGTATTTCTTTAACACAAAATTATTTAGCCCATGGAGTCTGCATAGTTGATATGAATGAAATATTCATTGATTTTACAAAGAGACGGACGATTGTTTTCGAAGAAGTTTTAAGCATACAGTTTAATTACTTGTAGCTCCATGGTCTTTATTTTTAAATAAAATAAATTATTATAGTATTGTGATGAATGACATGAATGGGAAAATGTTATGAATGAAATGCTGTTTTTATAGAGAGATCCGGGCGTGATATTTTTTCTATGACGTCATTTGAATGAATTTCAGTTGTTTTCAATGAAGTTTTCAAATGTAATGAATTATCGCAGTATTGTGGTAGTTTTAAAAATGTTTCCGAGAAATGTATCGCATTTTAGAGATGTTTAAACCAGGCAATTTATATTTCAATGCTGTCATTTGAATGAAGTTCATTTTTTTCGATGAAGGTTTAAGTTTTCAAATATAATAAATTAATGTAGTATTGTGATAAGTTTTAAAATATTACCGAGGAATGTATTGCATTTTAGACTTGTTTAAATAAAATTGCATTGAAGTTGGAAAGTTTTTAATAATCAATGCTTTAAGCATGATTGATCTTTCTTGTTTACTCCTTTGGTTGTGGTTCTTTTGTCTGAAGCCTGACACGCCTCTTTGGCTCTGATTGGGTAACCTAAGGTCACTGAGCCCAGACATCTTGCATATTGGTCAAGATCTTGGACCACACAAATGATCTCAATGTATCCTTAGAGTACTTCGATCCACCTGTCTTGACGCACCTAAATTTATGGTTTCAGTGACCTCTCGGTCCGGGTGTTGCAAAAACTGGCGTCATTGAGACTGAAGGTATTATCTGACGTTTCAGACACAATAAATAACGCACATAATACTGTCTCACAAAATCTGGTGCGAGATCTATTTTTGGTCTCACATATAGTATTTTCAAACCATGGAAAAAATAAAATAAGATTTTTCAGACATTTTTGTGTCCAGAACCCGTTTAAACCAGCAACCGGCGGAACCGACACTTTCTAGTTTGATCTCTATTAGTAACACTTAGTAACACTATTCCCGATGGGATTAGTAAAATCTCGATAGATTCTGGTGAATGCGAATATTTGCAAGCACTAGTCACCCATCGAATTGTTTAGCAGTTTGTGCCACTAATCAGGAATACAGCAGCTCAAGTGCAACAATTCAAAACACTGGGGATTCTATTTTTTTTTTTAATATGGTTTATTTTGATCCCATTTATTTGTTTTTGAAGTGAATGAAACTATTTGGCCATGATCATTCAAATGAACGACCAAGGGTAATTCTGTATGAAATTGCCATTCCAACCTGCAAAGTCTTACAACAGATAGTCTAAACATACATCAATCGCTATCAACTCTAAGGAAGACACTCCCATTAAGGATAAGAGTATCCATGGACTGGTTTCGCGTTTATTAGGCATTCATCATCATAGAATAACCGTTAACTCCAATATCAGCAAGAAAACTTGCTATTTGCAGCAATTTTGCGAACTTTAACGGGAACTGGCAATTTCAGTCCTTCCACGTAACAAACATAAAATTCGTGTAAGTTAGCTCGAGTTACATGAAGCTTCTGTCAAAACGATCAGAAATTTTTCAAAGTGATAAATACCATCACCACACTGCAAAAGGTTCACAAGTTCAAAATCACAAGAATCCGCCAGAAAGGGACGTTTCTAAATAAGACAGTTGCTCCCATTGCAGGTATAGTCGGGCTCCCATGAGTTGGCAGATGACCTTGGATGAGTCCATTTCGTTATAGGGAAGAAAGCTGGCAAAACAGACGATCTGTGCACTACAGTGAAAGGGTTGCCAAACGCAGGAAAACCTGTTTGGCGATCGCATTTGCTGCGCGTATTTCGCCAATTGTTTGAAATTTAGAATAGTTGGAATGCTTTACTAGCATTGCGCTTGCGACTAAGAAAATGTCTAACATCTGTTCCAACTTCTAACGTCTGTTTATTTAATTAATTAGAATCTGATATTTGTGAACCGTGCTTTTATCGACAAAATGTCTGTAGAAGTAAAAGTAATTCGTTCCAAGGAACGAAATGTGGTCCACAAAGTACTCGATTTTTTTTTTTAGGCTGAAGCAAATTCAGAAATGTTATGCACCCCCATCCGACAGCCCTTGCCAGCATTACAAAGGAGCAGTGGATTAAATATTGTGAGCACGCAGTAAAAGTTGAAAATAAATATTAGGAAATTGACAATTTAGTGGAAGAAACCATAGAAGAAATCAGTTTTGTGGTAGGTGCCGACTCCTCTTCAGAACATGACTCAAGAGTCAACTGAAAGTATAGAATCAGATTTCGAAAAGGGCGACAGCGGTACAATTTTTTAAATATTTTATATATATAAAATATTATAAAATAATAACAAATATATATATAAAACAGATATTTTTTATATATTTTTACATTTTCCAAATTTTGTAACTCGGGGGGGGTGGGGGGTGATAGATACCTTAGATGACATGGCCATGCAATGTAATCTCTAATGATGAACTGACTGTCCGAATAGTGGCCCACAAGCAAGGAAAATGGTTAGATAACATACTTAAAATTAATTAAATTACTGAAATTTATTTTAGAATTAACAAATATTAATACTTTATGAAATATGTAACTGTATAAAATGTGATTCATAGAACTTACTGAAATGATTTTCAATGGCAGCAAAAGTATTTAGATTGAAGCGTTTTCTTTGTATTTTATAGAAATTAAACAACGTTATATAAAAAGTAAAATACTCAATGATAAAAATATAAAGATGTGTGTATGTCAAGGTATTTTTTCCCCTTTTATAGATGGATCGAGGATCTTTCCTAAAGAAAATGTCTTATTACACAAGCGAGCAACCCATAAATTACGGGGGGGGGGGGGGAATCTCAGCCAACAAATTTTTGGAACTTTTAAACACAGCTTTTCAGTAATTTTACAAAGTTTCCAGGAAAAAAATTGAATTAAAACTGCAATTTCTGTGTAATTTCAAATAATTATTCGTGCTAGTTTGTGCATATAACTCAAATTAATGAATTATAAAAGAAATAAAGAAAATAAATATGAATCTGTAGGGAAGGCATGTGCTGTTCACATCAGATTTATCCTTTTAGGAGATGAATCATTCATTCATACGCACGAAACGCATTGTGCATTTCTCCTAAATAAAATAGTTTAAGTTACAAGAAAAGTATTACAACCGAACTCTTCAATTTTAACAAAGCATTTACGACCGTTATTGTTTTATTTTAATATAATTTTAATTATTATGAAGAAAACATTTCCACCACATCCCAACAGTAACACTGAATGTACTTACACATATAAAGCTCTTTATCGTTCTGCATAAATCATTTTCGTACTGCACAAATTGTGCATTATTAATTCGCACTAAAGCCGCCAATTCTGGAAACCTGGTCTTCCTAGTACGTTTCTACCTGTCATTGAATTTAACTAATGGATTCGTCCAAAGTCACGTGACTCAAATGCCTTCTCGTTGGAGTCGCACTATAACAGTATCCATGGACTGGTTTCGTGATTACTCGGCTACGCGGAAGGACTGAAATTGTCAGTTTCCATTGAAGTTCGCAAAATTGCAGCTAATAGCAATTTTTCTTGCTGTCATTGAAGTTAATGGTAGTCCCATGCTGATGAGCGTATAAGAGTAAAACCGGTCCATGGATACTCTTATCTATAATGGGAGTGTTTCCCTTTGGGGGGAATGCCCCTTTCTGGCGAGTTCTTGTGATTATCAACTTTGCTTTATATAACCGACATTAAGAAAAAAGTCCAAATACTCTATTATCCAACCTGTTACAATCTTCAAAGATAAGCTTAAACAATTTATATTCATATACATATTTCATTTCGTTAAATCAAAGTACACCTATCAAAAGAATGCTGATAATACAAAACGCTAAGAAGAAAAAAAAAACTGTCAGCTACTACTGACAAGCGAAAAAAATGAATCCTTAGAAGACAGTGACAACTGCAATCTGTATTCCCCATACGTATAAAAAAGAGCAGACTGCAGACTTAAAATCTAGGCTGTTTTCCTCGTGACTGAAATAAGATAAAACAAACTGATAATATATTATCTCGTCAACATCACACAGTCTGCCCCTCTCCCTATTAAACATATTAATCATTTGTGGGTTTTAATTGTACTGGCAGTGGGCACTACCGGCAAAATACCTGAATATTGATAAGGGTCTTCGGTCGAGGACTTACTAAAGAAATATATGTTTACATTGAATCCAAGAACGTCCAGTTATACTACACAAAGATGAGATGTGCACATACTGACAACAGAAGACGAGACGCATTTCAGTGAGAAATTTGTGGTAAATTGCTCCATTTAAACTCATGAGATTGAAACAATAAGTGAGTTTCCTGTAAATTGTTAGTCTCATGGTTTACTTTATATTATGAGGTTTATATTGACTACGAAAGTGTGCAAATAACATGAAAAATAAAAAAAAAAGTTAAGTGGAATAATTGAAAGAGAAACATTTTCATTGTGAGCGCAATTAGACTTACAAACACAAAATACAACAAAGGTAATGGAAGAATGAGATGAAAGTGCGATCGCTGAATTAAAGTTTTATTAGGGGTCCACTTAATCCATCCTTGCTGCTGCACTTCTGAAAGCTACATAATATCAAAGACAAAAGTGTTTAGTCCTAGACACAACAAAGCAGAAAGATATCAGCAATCAAAATAATCAAATAAAATTTAAAATTTAAAACAAAGAATAATACAATCCATGAAAAAATTACTAATAAAAATTGTAAAATAAAAAATTGAAAATAATGTTTATAAATATTTAATATTTTGAATTGTCATTTTCTTTAAAAATATAAGACTTTAGCTAGCCTGTAGCAACGGTTTGCAACCCTTCATTTTGAGGTTCATGACATACACTTTAATTAAATTTTCATGTGCACCCAAATTATTATTGTAATTTTTTTTGTCCTTGATTCCTGTTCATACTGTTTGCCCTATCTTAATTACGGCTGTCTATCTCCACTACTTACTCTCTGGGTTAAAGTTTCATTGAAAGTCCATGCAATACTCAGTGTCTCCTCTAGTATCCAAGGTCTACTCTATATCTTTCCTCCCTTCTTATTGGACACGATTCTCTATCGCACTTAATCTTCTTCGAGCCAAACCGTCCGACCTACCAAAAGTGTGAGGTATCTGTTTAGACGGTCGGGAAGTGCCTTCCAATTTAGACCGGAACCCACTGGGGGAGGCATCCACCAGGGACCCCACCCTTCTTCCCCAACACTAACCTCTCGGAAGAACTTACGGACCCACCCACATGTTTAACTTGATTGTACTCCGCGTGAACACGGATGCAGTTTGGGAAGAGGCGAGAATCGAACTCGGGTCGTCTAAGTACAATATGCGTGCGCTAATCACAGGGCTGTCGCTCCCCCATCTCACTTAACCTGAAGTACTTTATCCGGTATTTACTTAATTACTTTCTCAATAACTTTTTAATTGCAATCCTCTTATTGTGGTTATCGATTGCGCATATGATGGCCATAGTAACTAATTATCCCCATATTCAAAAACAAGCACTTGTTTGGTTAATTATCTTTACACACACACACACACAGATATATATATATATATATATATATATATATATATATATAAGATTTATCCCCTGATCCCTGGTCTGTCTTATCCTCCTTCTACCGGATGCATCTCAACTTTTTTCAGAGTCACAACTGCTCACTTTTAATACACGTGCAAGCTGGGTTCCTGCCTCATGGATCATGGTAATTCTTGAATTCCTTAAATAGACCTCTTTTAATGCTTATAGTCTGCGCTTTGGCATGTGTTTTGACTATACTAATGGACTGTATTGGTTTAAATATAAAGCTCACAAGTAAAACCTTATCTACTTTTATTTACACTATAATACAACATAATTTTACACCATAACAGATTGCCCCATGGCAGATCCACGACAGACCATATTGTCGATACTAAGACGAAAGTGACGATCCCACAGCTACTTCCATGAAGGTTCGAAGTAGATAGACAAATTCTTCACCGGAGCTCGCCCGCAGGCGCTCGCCAATTGGCGAACTCTACCAAGAAGGACGCCAAGGCGCAACACATGTTGCAGTAATATTCAACTTACAGTCTGTACAGAAAAATATCTCATACTATACGGCTTAGATAAATAACTATTAATGAGAATAGATACATAAACATCTAAACAGTTACATGATAAACACAGAATACAAAATAAGTGCAAATACTATACTAAATTTTAAGCACTTCAATTGGTAATACGCAAATTTTGGAGATAGCTCGAGTAAAAACACCTATGGCAGTTTTAACTCTAACTACTCGCACCTTATCATCCGGATTAGGTATGATTTCTACAATTCTTCCCAGAGCCCATTTTAAAGGGGGTAAGTTATCTTCCTTCACAAGTACCATGCAACCGGTCTGGACATTATCCTTTTGAAACATCCATTTGTTTCTTTGGTGCAAATGATTAAGATAATCGCGGTGCCAGCGGTTCCAAATAGTTTCCGTTAGCTTTGTTACTCGTTGCCATCTAGATAGTCTGTTATCGGCTAGTTCTAATAGTTGAGGTTCTGGAAAGGAGTCAATTGCACAACCAATCAAAAAATGAGCTGGGGTTAGCACTTCAAATTCATTAATATCAGATGATAAGGGAAACAAAGGTCTTGAATTTAGAATACCTTCTATTTGAGTAACAACGGTTAAAAATTCTTCTACTGTTACTCTAGCCGTGCCCAAAGTTCTTTTAAGGTGATACTTAAACGATTTCACTCCCGCTTCCCATAATCCGCCAAAGTTGGGTGAACGGGGGGGAATGAATTTCCAATTGATGGATTCAGATGACAAATAGTAAGCTAGAGTTTCATCCGATTTGCATATTAATCTATGTAGTCTTTTTAGTTCCAACTTAGCTCCGACAAATGTCGTAACATTGTCAGACATAATGGTAGAGCTTTTACCTCTTCTAGCAAAAAATATTTTTAGAGTGGCTAAGAATGCTTCAGAAGTGAGGTTTGACACTAACTCTAAATGGATTGCTTTGGTAGCAAGGCAAATAAATATGGCTACATAAACTTTACTATAGATTCCCCTTCTTTGATTTCGATATTTAATTTGAAAAGGCCCACAAAAATCTACCCTGGTGCCGATTAGTTTTTGGTACGATTCGGGAAAAAACAACCCTCCTTGTTTTAACGAAATAACCCACAAAAATTGCCTGTATCCACTTTAGCTGAAAAACTAATAAAAATTAAATTTCACAAAATTTGGTAGATAAGTCACTCATAGGTTATCCTGTTACTGCTTTGATTTTGGTACGATTCGGGAAAAAGTAACCTGACGTTTTTCCGAAATGGCCTGCAAAAATCGTCAAAATCTAAAATAAAATGCTACGTATACTCAAAATTATCAATTAAATGCTTGTTTCATACATAATTTTTAACACTGAAAAGAATAAGACCAACCCCATTACACTAGGACTAGCCGTTCTCGAGATATTTTAGTTTTTTGTATTTACTCTACGCCACCTTTGAAAATAAGTCCAGTTACCAAACGAGAACGGAAATTGAATTAAAATGCCAATTCAGTGTCATTTTAAATAATTGTGGGCGTTATTTTGAGCAATGAAACTCAATATAATGAATTACTGAAGAAATAAAGAACGTGAATATGAGTGTGCAAGGAAAATCGTTTTCTGCCCACATCAGATTTCTTTTGTTTGAGGGCGAGGGTGGTTTTCGTGATACAGCGTCTTTACACTTGTCCTTTACGGCCGCTCTCCTGCCCCAGTCGTTTTACAGCTTGGTAAAAAACGTGTTTGACTTCAGTGACTCATGACCACTTGCTCTGGATTGATGTAAATCCATCAAAAGAAGGGCGTTTCAATTTCAGACATTTAAAGTAGGATTGAATTAATTCACAAGTGATTCATTTGAAATGTAATATAAGTTATCTTTTAACAAGTGTATAAATAAAGCCTAAGTTCTGACATCACTGACTTCTTGTTAAAATATGTGCTTTCATAGCACTTAATTTTTTAGACTCCCGGTAATGCCCTTTTTTATTTTATCTTCCTCTTAAATTAACTTTATTGCCAACTTAAACCTTTTCCCTTAAAGGAAAACAATAAATTTCAAATTAAATACTTTGTTAAAGAAAAAATTCTGAAAATTCTATATCAGAATCTCGGTAAATTATCTTTATAATTGGATATTTAATAGCTTTTTTCGTGCACATACTTCTGATACAGATTAAATAAATTTGGTGCGACAAAGTTTTTAATCCACGTATTGCTTGTTATCTTATGCCCAGATTTTTGTATTGTATTTTGACTCCTTTATTCGCTTTTAAATACTTTATATTAAATTATTTTGAATGTTATATTTTTATTACCTAACTAAAAATATTTTGATATCCATTTCATTTGTTTGATGTACTTAGAACTGAAAATAGACATCCAACGTATACTAGAAATAACTGCATGATTTATTGTTCATTAGTTTGTGCTCAATTGCCTTGCTACAGCTTTTCTTACATCATTTTTACTTTTCTTATATAAATATAATGAATAAGGAAAATATTGTAGCGGGGTCGAAAACTCAAATTCGAGTTTTCGACGGGAGAGCACGTTTCAAGCATCACTGAACACAAATCAAACGTTTGTGAGATGATGTGTGTGTGTGTCAGTGATTCTGTGGAGACGATATCTCACAAACGAATGGAGCGATTCGAACAAAATTTGGTACAAAACTTGCAATCCGTGAATACTGGAAACCTATTGTATTTATATTCAATTGACTGTTCAGAACCCCCTAAATTTTTGTGTGAAATTTTGAAAAAATTATCAAAAAATTAAAACCTTTAATAAAGCTACTAAAATAGTCATTTCTAATGTAATTTTTTATTAGAAAACGATTGACACAAATTTTAGAACGCTAGCATGAACCGGTCTCGAGAGATTGCACATTTTTCAAAAAAGTTATCAAAAAATTATATAAAATAAAAATAAAAACTATTGTGAAATATGTTCCCTTTTCATAAGTAATGTCATGCGATAAATTGGGTGACATCATTCTGGTGGATCTAGCTTGTTCGATTCATGAGAAAAGATACATTAGGTAATGCTTTTGTATTTGGACACCAATAGTGAGTTAGTTATCTGCTACAAGAATAACTTATTTCTCCGTTCATAACGCTTGGCGAGATTTTGGCGGAATGCCGCCAATTTGGTTATTTTTTAAATGTTGCCAAATTTAAGAAAATGTCGCCAAATGGATAAAAAAAATGACACTAAATCAATGAAAATGACGACTAGATGGTGAAAGTTCAATGTCTTGGAAGGAACATAAGAGTAGACTCTAAGAATATTCCATTTCTCCATCCGTCCGACGCTTGGTGAGAAATCTAGCGCGACGTCACCAACTTGGCGACTATTTTAAATGTTTCGAAAGTGACAAAAAATGTCGCCAAATTGATAAAAATGTCGCCAAATTGATAAAAATGACACCGAATGGAAAGTAATGGCTCGCAAATTCTGATTTCCGTCATATGATGAGCCTTCACTTTGAGTGAAATGTAATTTTTAGTATCTCAAGTATTTGCGTATTTTACGATTGTATTTTAATTCTGCCGTTGCAGACTTTCAGTTTTCGATTAAAAATATGTTGGAAAAACTAAAAATCTAGTTTCATTTTTCTGAAACTCGGTAGACCTCTAGACGGTCTTCAAATTAAAATTACTGTAACAAATTATATTTAATTAATTAATTACTTTGTCTAAATTACAATAATATTAGCATGTCTTATTGTTTAGAAAAATATCAGTCTCATAGAGCCCCATAAATAAAAAATAAACGATTGTTCAGGGATACCCAAAACGCACAAAGTCTTCAAAATCAGAATCTTGGGTATTTGATGTTATCATATTATTTTCCTTTTGCATGTACTGTATATGTATTGCAGGAAAAGCAAAAAGTAAAAGAGTGAATTAAAAACTAAACAGGTGAACAGAAAACTAAATATAAAACAAGTCTCCCCTGAGGAGTTTAATTCTTAATATTTTAACTTGAACCGACCATTTTAGCCAAGTTTTAAAACATTTATGTCTTGCAATAAACTCAATTGAAGTCTCAGTCATATCATCATTTAACATATTTTTTCTTTAAAATACAATCAAAGCTTATCTTCTGCCCCACTTTCTTTTAAACCATCTGCTTTAGAAATATTTTAAGTCTTTTTATCGATTCCTTTGAATTTTTTTTAATATTTTATCTTTCTCTTAAATTACTTTTTGTTTTGCTGATTTAAACCATTTTCCTCAAAAGTAAAAATACAAATTTCAAATTAAATACCTTGTAAAATAAAGGAATACGAATCTTAACATTCTAAATTAATATCCATTCAAATTATCTTTACAATCGGATATTTAATGAAACTTTCTGTGCTGCATAATTCTGGGAGATTAAGTAAATGAGTGGTCACAAAAAAGTTTAAATTGATTGTTATCTTGTGCCATAATTCACATATTGTGCATTTGTTTGATTTCGTTTTATGGCTGTAATTTCAAAACGTATAATTCCTATTTTAATTCCAAGAAATGTTTCATAAATTAATGAATCGCTAGTTTTTCTAAACTTTATTCTTTCAGTGAATTGATTTTAGATATATGCTCCGTGACTAATAACTAAGTTATTTCTGTCAATAAATTGTAAAGAAATTCGCCGCTTTTGTATTTTTTACCAATTACGAAAAAGCATTAATCGGATTCTGCAATTTTTTTTAAATGTCTGAGTTTCATTGAAAATTTAAAGACTCAATTTTATAGACTTAAAGTAATTAAATATATAGACTGCGAAAAAAGTGCTGGATAAGGTTTTTGGAGAGAATTGTAGCTGCACTGTATGAAAAACATTTTCTAATAAGATAATTTGCGAATGATTCAGTTCGCAGAAAGCATACGATTCGTAAAATGCCTGTTAATAATAATGTATAATCACATATTTTTAATGATGTTTGGTTCAACCTATTGCAAAATTTTCGTGGTCTTTAAAAACGATGGGATTTTTCTTTTGCATTGAAGATCTTACGATGGAAATTTAATAGTTTCGCGATATGTTTATTGGGACATTTCGATTTCAAATGACAATTCGGGTCTTTTGAGGGCTAACCCAATCCTCTCAGTTTTAAGCGATCATGTACTATTACGATATACAGGGTGTACCAAAAACATTGACCTCGGCTATTATTCCTTAAATATTGATCTTAGACATATATAATAAACAACAAATTTGCGTAAGGTACAGAATTTTAAGAAATTAGTAAAAATTTTCAGGGGATTAAATTTGAAGTAATGCAAAATTTAAATTTTTATACGGTCCCCATACAAAAACATATCCAATGAGTAAAATGTGTCCCATACACTAAATAAGGTGATGTACAAAATTTCTGCATTTTATCATACAAAAGTTCCAGAGATATATATAAACAAATTTGGTGAGGGATTAATCATAAGTTAAAATGTAAATGTTTACAGCAAGAGTGCAAATGACGCAATGCAGAAATACTCGTACATTATTGACACATAATATCTGCTTCTTATCTTTAATGCATCTTTGGCATGGATGGAAAACATTTTGAACAAACTTTGAAATCTTTGTGTAAAGTTATTATTTTTACACAGTGTGGATACTTTTGTACCAATAAATAGCAAAATTATTATTTTTTATGTAATCATTGTAGTCTTTCGTAATTTGTGCATAACCCTTGAAACACGATCTTCCTACATGATTTTTCCCGTCTGAGAACCCATGTCGGTGCATCGAAAAGCTGTTAAATCAGTATTTTTGTCTTTTCACATCTCTGGGACGTACGTTTTATGATAAAATGCTGAAATTGTGTACGTCATCGTATTATTGTATGGGGCACATTTTAGTCATTGGAAATGTTTTTGTACGGAGACCGTATAAAAATTTAAATTTCGTATTTCTTAAAATTTAATTCCCTTGAAAATTTTAATCGATTTCATAAAATTATCTACTTTCATTCGTGCAACTTCGTAATTTATTATATATGCATTATATAAGATCAATATTTAAGGACTAAAATCCGAGGACAATGTTTTCGGGACACCCTGTATATCACATACTTTCCGCTTACTGTCCAGTGTATAAAACACGGAAATTTTATCTTTCTTCCCGCATAAACTCAGATTTTGTTAAAAGTCAAATTATGAAAATCACATCTTACAAGATAGCAATACAGTCAACTTCTAGTTCTATGCTCAAATGGATTTTTCAAAATATATATTTTACTTGGCTTAAAATTATCATCTCTACTTGAATTCCTCGTGTACAATTTAAACTTGTTTGTATCCTACTCAGTATCACAATGAAAAGAAATGCATTTTAGTGTATTTTATTTTCATTTTATTCTTTGAATTCTATAGAACTTACGAACAATATCATTTAAAATTAGCAACAGATTAGCCATTCCCATGACTGGGATGCATTTGGTTATATTTTATGTTGATGTATGCTAGAGCTAATACCATTGAAACCCACCGCATAAATTAAACTTTCAGTTTTCGGTATTAGTAGCTACGCTATTATTGATCCAAGAGTTTACGTTCGTTTCCTTGGAAAGTATATGAAAACTAGCATTTAGGTACTTCAAAAACTGTCTTAAGTTGCATATTTTTATATACCTTTATTAAAATAAGCAACTAAGTTTTATTTTGATTAATGATTTTCATTTATATTACTTTCCTTTTATACAATAATGGACGGGGTCGAAAATTCGAATTCTAGTTTTCGACGGGAGAGCACATTTCAAGCATCCTTGATCACGAATCGGACATTTTTGAAGTGATGTCTGTGTGTGTGTGTCAGTGAGTTTGTATAGACGATAACTGACGAACGAATGGACCGATTCGAACGAAATTTGGTACAAAAATTACAATCCATAAACACTGGAAGCCTATTGTTTGTATACGCAATCGAATGTTCAGAACCTCCCTAAATTTTCGAGTGAAATTTTGAAAAAATCGTCAAAAAATTGAAACCTCTGATAAAGTTACACAAATAGACATTCCTTATGTAATTTTTCTATAGAAAACGATTGACATAAATTTTATAACGCTAGCATGAACCGTTCTCGAGATATTGCACATTTTTCAAATAAATTTATAAAAAAATCCCATAAATTAAAAAAAAAATATTAACTGCTAAAAAACATGTTCACTTTTCATATGTAATACCATGCGATAAATTTGGTGACTCATTCTCGTGGATCTAGCTCGTTCCATTCATGAAAAAAGATACTTTGAGTAATACTTCTGTATTTGAACGCCAATAGTCATTTATCTGCTGTAAGAATAATTTATTTCTCCGTCCATAACGCTTGGCGAAATTTTGGCGACGACTTTGGTAGAATGTAGCCAACTTGGCGACTTTTTTTAATGTTGCTACATTAAAGAAAAACTCGCCAAATGGATAAAAATGACGCTAAATCAATGAAAATGACGACTCATTGACGAAAATTCAATATATTGTAAATAATATAAATATCTACTATAAAAATAATCTATTTTTCTTACTGTAAAAGTAGTAAATTCATTGCATTATATAACGAAAGTCATGTGTTGCCCACATTAGATTCTTTTTTATTTGACATGGCGCCTATTGTTGAAAATAATTGTCCAATTCGGAAAATGACCAGGTTAAACTTATTCCGTGGTCTAATTTGATTGATTGTCGATACTATAAGTATGCAATATCTCAGCCTTCTAAGTCATCAGGTGCTTCTAGAGGATTTAAAAGCACTTTTATCGGCTCTCCGGGGGAAGGGGGGATCGAAAACTCGGAGGGTATGTCTTGCAGACGATACTATATGTGTGGAAGGCCACAATCACATTAGACAATTGTTATATAGATTTTAAATTTCCAATACTTTGAATTCTAATCAGGTGATTTACATGAAATTCTTTCTCGATCTAGATTACACATATGCAGCCATTCAAAAACTACTTCATATATGCGTCCTAGTTTCATACATCGTTTGCATCTTTCTCACGGCTGGACAGAAATAACTACATATTAAAGTTAGTCAAAATACGCCCAAGTCTTACAAATCCTGCTCCCACTAAAACTTAAATTTAGAAACTAAAAAAGAAAACAATACGTTGCAGACAACTGTGTAAATGTTAGAACTCATCCAGAATCGGAACAAAAAGAATGTCTCAAAATACCAAAACTTTTAAATTTGCAGTGTCGGGTGTTCGAAATGTCGGGCTTATTTTGCATAATTCATTACAGTAAAGAATCCCATGGAACTTTAGGGAATCGGTTAACCGCGATGTTAAAGGCGGAATCATACTGAAATGTAACTAAAATGCGGAGAACCGGTTTATTAAGATTAACCTGGCTTATAACATTTAACCCGCTTTTGCCAGACATATAATTTCAGTTGGAAAATTGTTTTGAATCGTAAGAAAAGTTTATTTAAAATATGTTCAAAACGGGGTGGGGGGGTGGAGGAGGGTAGTTGCATAAAAATACGAAATCTCACTTTATACGGGGCCCCTATACAGCAACATGTTCAAAGATTCAAAAGATGTTTATAATCAAATTTTCTCCGCAATTGGACTTTCTTCGTTAAGTGGGTTATATTAATTTATTTTCTACACTTTTACACTAATACGTAGCATCGTTTTCAAAGTGTTTTAATTTAATTCTTCTTACGAATTAAAACAATTTTCCAATTAGAAGTATGTATCTAGACTAGCGTTTCAAGAGATATAAGCCATTCAGTCATTTTAAAGCAGCGTGTATTGAACCGTTGTTTAGCATTAAACGTGTATAAAGCCCAGACCGTCCGACTCGTCCTGGGACATGAACAGCCATTTGGACAGCCGGTGCATTAAACGTGTGAGTGTGAAAGTCCCAGACCACACGACTGACCCGAAGACTTACAGTAGCTATTTGTGTAGCCGGGGCCTGTGCATTAAACGTGTTGAAGACCCAGACCGTCCGACTCGTTCGAGGACTTGAGCAACTATTTGGACGGCCAGGGGGTGCATTAAACGTGCTGAAGACCCAAACCGCCCGACTCATCCAAGGACTGGAGCAACCAAAAAGACGGCCGGGAAAGTACATTAAACGTGTTGTTGTTGTTGTTGAAACCCAGACCGTCCGACCAGCCAGAAAGGTGTAAGGTAACTGTTTTGGACGGTCGGGAAGTGCCACCCAATTTAGACCGGAACCCAGTGAGGGAGGCATCCACAGGGACCGTACCCTCCTTCCCCTACCACCAACCTCTCGGAAGGACTTTCGGACCCACATGTTTAACGTGATCGTACTCCGCATGAACACGGCGGCAGTTTTGGCAGTGGCTGTAATCGAACCCGGGCCTACCGAGTGCAACTCCAGCGCGCTAACCAATGGGCTACCGCGCCCTCTATATTAAACGTGTCGAAAGCCCAGACCACCCGACTCGTCCGTAGACTTAGAGCAACTATTTGGATGGCCGGACATTAAACGTGTTGAAGACCCAGACCGTCCGACTCGGACATTAAACGTGTTGAAGACCCAGACCGTCCGACTCGACCAGAGGACTAAGGACATTAAACGTGTTGAAGACCCAGACCGTCCGACTCGTCCAGAGGACTAAGAGCAGCTATGTGGACGGCCGGACGACATTAAACGTGTAGAAGACCCAGACCGTCCGACTCGTCCAGGGGACTAAGAGCACCTATTTGGACGGCCGGGAAGGACATTAAACGTGTCGAAAGCCCAGACCACCCGACTCGTCCGAAGACTAAGAGCAGCTGTTTGGATGGCCGGGGACATTAAACGTGTGTAAAAGTTTGAACTATTTTCTAATGGCTGCAAATGTATAAAAGCTAATACAATAGATAACATTTATATGTATATACTAACGCTCAATGTTTTTTTTAATACTTATATCAGTAGCAGCTCCAAAGACAACTTTTAGGTGACGCACTTAACGAGCGAATACATTAACAGAAACTTCGCCATTTAAGTTTTCGATTACCCAAGTCTTTATCGGTGATTACGCATTTAGAAATGGTCCGGTTCAGATAATTGTTAGCTAACCCTGGGCCAATCCGAAAAGCAAATGATCTCGCTAATGGCTGAATGTAGAATGCAAGTCAAACTCAAAGTTTCCAGAACAAACGTAACATTTTGGTTCTTATCCTGCTTTATTCTAAACTTTTACAATATACACAATTTCAAGCGTAAAATAATGAGTCGAAACATATCGTCCGATTTTAATCAATCGTGTTGTGAAGAATATATTTCGCTTAGAAGATTCGAATATTTTAAATAATATATATTGATATCCAACATTTAAATGCTTTTAATTATGCGTAAAAAAACATAATATCTTTAAGTACCAACAGCATTTTAATACTATCCATTTCACGACGGGAGCAAGTGCATATTCAAACAAATGTGAGATCAGAAATTCTACTATAAAAATAAGCAGACTCAGTCGTTTTTAAAGTGTAATGAATTCAATCTCCACTGATTCTAATCACAGCATCCATTAAACATCATTCAATATTTTGTTATAAAAATGCTTTAAAAGTTTCATTAGATTTCAAAAATGGCGGTTCCCGTGGTTCAGGCTCCTAAATATACAGGCTGATGTAACCTCCATTTTAACTGCAACCAGTCCAGTCAGTTATCACCTGCATGTGCTATTTCAATGGCCCATGGATGTTACATAGATGTTATTTGATACGAAATTTAGCTGTAAAATAAGTACTTCTGCTATAAAAAATATATATAAATCATTTTGGAAACTAGTCTAGAATGTTTTGATTTTTTCGAGATCCCGAGAAAAGAATAAGAAGGTAACTAACTTTCTTTTCGCCGTGTACAGAGATCGCTTCAACTGGGAACCAAGATGGCTGCTGCTTCGACAGCCTGTATGTATTGGAGTCAATTACTACGTAGAGGGTGCATTGTGTTTACGGCGGTGGTGGAAATAATGCAACAAATGTTGTGGGAAACCAAGTTTATAAAATTAATATATATTATTATATATATTATTGCTAATTTGACTAGGTCGTAAATTGCTCGTATAGTGATACTTATTTATTAAATTGTACATTGCTTTGTTGTGCCGCTATTAGAACCCTCCAATTATTTATCTTTCGCGCGAGTTCTGTAAAAGAATTATTAATTAATATAATACTAAATGGATCACACTATTTTAACTTTAACAATAAAACATTTATTAACAACATACAATATTTATTAAATTCATTACACAATTAATTATATTGTTTCGGCGGAGGGAACATGTGAAAGGCCCAGACCATACAGCCAACCCAGGGGTTTATGGCAATTTGATGTATGGCCGGGGAGGGAACATGTGAATTGCATAAAATATGTTTAGACCAAGATATCTTTTTGAGGACCACATACCTTCAAGTCTGTCTTAGACTTTGTTAGCAGCACGTACTTGATGTCGTCCTTGTTACTAGCATTAACTCGTAGTGTAATGCAGCACCCCGTACCTTCGTCGATGATATTATACTGCTGACTCACACACTCCACTTATGTCATTCTCGTAGTCATTTCTATATTCGCCAAGTCACATCGTTCTAGTCATAATGTCGAACTCGTATTCTTTAATATCGTCGTTCTATCATAATGTCGCACCAGTATCTATCACACGTCTACACAAGTGTCGTTCTTAGGTCACAGGTTGTGGCTCTATTTTGCTCAGGACTGCCACTCCCCTTTTACTCTCATTTGCGGCACTCAGTGTGACGCAACAAGCACTTTCTCCATTGGATAATCTTTCCGTCCAATGTCGTTACTTCCTATTTTCTTAAGGGTTCGACCCCTCTTCTGTCATGACACCCCTAAATTTATGGTCTTATCTGACCTCTGGGTTCACATGGTGTAAAACCTGCGTCATCCGGACTGGAAGTGTTGTCCGAAGTTTTAGATCAATAAATATTGTACATAAAACTGTCTCACCAAAGTGTGAGATCTATTTCTGGTCTCACAAATGTTACATTACTTTCTCTACAATACATGGTAATGCATAGGGAAAGTATTGAAAAACCGTCGAAAATAGGAACTCAAGTTTCCGAAAGATCTAGACGTTCAGGTGACTCTAGACAGTAAACCACGTATTTTAACATGACGTCTGTGTGTGTACGTGTGTGTGTGTGTACGTATGTGTGTGTGTGTGTATGTGTGCGTGTGCGTCTGCAACGTATGTATCCTACACTAATTCGAAAACTATTCGACGACATTATATAAATTTCATGGGTAAATGAGGCATGAGTGCTGATTAGAAATTGGTACAATTCGAAAAAATAAAGCTGCTCATTTTTTTCCGAAACAGCCCTCAAAAATAGTAAATAGAACGAAATAAATATTAAATTGGCTTAAATACAAATACTTGTTTTATAGTTTCAACTTGTTCGAAGCTCGGAAACCAACTCCATCACTCTAGAATGAATTACTCCAGACATTTTAGTGTTCTATTCTTTCTGGGAGTTTTAGCAATTTAGTAGTTTAGTTAGCAATGCGTTAAGTTGCCACGTGGAAAATATCTGATGTGGGTAGAACATGACTTGCCCTGCAGACTCAAATTCATTTTTTCTTTATTTCTTTAATAATTCATTAAATTGAGTTTAGTTGCACAAAATAACACAAAATTTGCAGTTTTAATTTATTTTTTGTTTTTATTTGGTAAGTGGACATTTTTCCAAAGGCGGCAATCATCTCAAATATCTAGAGAACGGTTAGTCCTAGAGTAATGGATTGGTCTTATTCTTTTATTCTCATCAAAAATTACGTGTAAAACAAGCATTTAATGGATACATTTGAGCATACGTAGTCTTTTTCATAGGTTTTGGAGATTTTTGCTAGTCATTTATTTAAAAATGGCAGGTTGTTCTTTTCCCGAATTGTACCACAATCTAATCAGCACCAGAGTATCCCATAAGTAATTAGTATTTCAGCTAGAGTGGATACATGAGATTTTTGCGAGAATTTTGCAAAAAAAGGCGAGTTCTTTTTTCCAAATCGTACTAAAAGCTAATCAGCACCAGGGTCACACCCAAGTGACTTAACAAATTTTATGAAATTCGGCCCATTCGTTTTTGAGTTAGAGTGGACATGTATTGCACAGACACACACACACACAGACATCACGCTGAAATGGTTTTTTCGTGTTCTAAAAGTCTCAAAACTTATAGATCCGTCGATGGTGGATCCGTCTGTTTGAATGACCAGAAAAGTGCCACATGATTTCGACCGGAACACAAAAGAGGTAGCAACCACAAGGATTGTCCCTTTCTCCCTCTAACTCATCCACTCTCGGAAGGACTTTCGGACCTACAGTTTTATCATACTTCGCGCAGACAATACGGGAACAATGGCGGCTGCTATGATGGAACTCGGTTTCTCTCAGAACGACTGGGCTATTCCAGCCCATTGTCTCAGGATTCGTAATATTACCCATGTCACATGTACTCGTTACCAATGTACTCGTTACGAATGTCGAAGGTAAAAAAAAATATAATTGTTGCGCCCCCCAATCACATCCTGTTGGACCAAAAGGTGAAAGTCTAAGGACATACATTCATAAATGAAAATTATTTGCATTCTCTATATCTCATTAAAGTTTGTACATACAATTTCGAATCATCCTGTAGATAGACTCAAAGTGTACACATATGGACATTTCCTTACAAAGTTATTTGGGGTGTTTGAGGACTTTCCTAGGAACCCTGTATTTTTTGTTAAAACATTTTCATTAAAATTTTTAAACAACGACAATTTACATGTAATGTATTTTATTTAAAATAAAATTGTCTTTATATAGAGGCCGGGGGGGGGGGCGCTAATAAGAGCTATTCTCGCGATAGTGCATGTTTCTCATATAGAATGCCGATAAGTATAAAAATTAAAATAAGATATATATTATTAAACGAGAGGATGCTTAGTAAGTACCTTTTATCTAAAAAGGCTTTTATCTTTATAGAATACAAGTGAAGGCCGCATATTGAAGCCGCATTTTTTTTTCAATTATCTTACAACAATGAGATTATATAAAAGTGAGGCCGCATATTGAACGTTTTTGTTTTTTAATTATCTTACAACAATGAGATTATACAGAAGTGAGACATCATGTTGAACTCCTTTTAACTAGCTTACAACAATGGAATTATGTAAAGCGAAGGAAAATTTCGCGAGCCATTTCGCAAAAAAAAAAAAAAAAATGCCAGTTCCATCAATCGAGAATCCGCCAAATTTTAATAGATTAAAATGTTGCACTGGACTAAGCTACGAACCGAAGTTCCGATTTTTAGGATGTCGGGACGTATGTTGAAAACGGCAATAAAAGAGTTGGAGAGGACATCCAGACAGACAACCATCCGTTATGACGAACTTAATAAAACATTTAGAAAAATGTTTGATTGGGCAGCTGATGAATAATGGATTACAAAATCGAAAAAGAATAAAAAGTTTAAAACAAAATATTATAAAAAAAACTTAAGTTACACTGTTTTAGTAAAATACACTAAAAAGTAAAAAAACAAATAATTTTTAGCTTTCACAACATTCTTGGTCATATGCGACCCAAAGTAAAACAGTGTGGCACCCATATAAGAATTGTATTTGAAAATTAACAAAATTTCAAGGAACAATTAAAGTAAAACCTAGAAATTACATATATAAGAATGGCCGAATGTTAAATCAAAATTATGAAAAAAAAAATTAAATGAATTAAATGTAATCCATTTAACCTTTTGCTTACGGGTGACACAGCGTCAATCCCAAACGAAGAACCTCTCAAAAAGATAGGTATTTGACATACCCTATCCCAAACAGTTCGATCCCTTTTTGCAGATAACCTCTCAAAAAGACAGATGTCTGACATACCCTATCGCAAACAGATCGATCCCCCCTTTGCTGACATTGGCGTCCATGGACGCTAATATCTGCAAAGGGGGATCGAACTGTTTGGGATAGGGTGTGTCAAATGCCTGTCTGTTGGAGAGGTTCGTTGTTCGAGATGGACACTGTCCCACCCATAAGTAAAAGGTTAAGGCTGCAGCTGATGGATTCTATTCCCATAATTCTATATATCCTCATCTCAAATACTGACACGTTCATAAATAAATCTCTTTAATGCACATTTCAAACTAAAATTACGGATCATAGTACGTATATTGTAACTGGAGTTTTAATAAATAACGCAATAATTAACGGACCCTGAATTGGATCAGTGATTTACTCCCAGACATTAACTAGCTGGGAAGACAGGCGGGTACAAATTTGGAGAGAATTACATCATGTGACCTCTTAATATGCAAACAAAATTGAATGTCTGAGACTCTTATTACATGTCACATTTAAAAATTATGTCAAAATACAAAAAAAAAATAAAACTATTTCCTTTTAAAGGAAAATTGAAAACGAACAAAGTGTAATAAACAAACACAAGCTATCATGTAATTGTAATTCGGTAGACATATATAACACAGCACTAGAGAGGGGAAGATAACAATCAGTGTCATATAAGTAACATTTGTCAGATGCATAGAATCATATAATTGATACTGATTGGTAAAAATACCCAAACTGTCTTCACGGCATACTGCCTATATCTCAGGGAAAATGACATTTACAGACAATCATTATTTTTATTTGAAGGTCCAAGTAACTCGATCTTGGCGAAATATTGCCAACTTAGTGAATTTTGGAAGCAGTTCAAATTGTGTAGATTGGTTAAGAATTTCCTGACTTACGTTGATTTTTTTTAGAAATTTTCACAGATGATTGGTATGCTGGTCACCGTTCAGCTAAAAGGAGTTGCGAAAGTAAATTGCGAATAAATGGGGCATTTATTGGCTGCGACTTTGTTAGTTAGCTAAAGAGTCGTTAGCCATGTATTATTCCTATTTACACTTTCAATAAAGCGTTAGTATCTTGAAATTTGGGATCATCCTTGTATCCTAAAAATACACTCGCGATTCCAAAGGATGAGCCGCAACAATATAATAACAGAAAATGTGATCACAAATTTTACCTTTATAGATACTTGTATAGTAGCTGCGCTTATGCGTGATATCACACGAAAACCATCTAAAGAGAATACATTTTAGGAAAATGTACATAGCTTCTAAGATGCAATGGCCGACGCATGACAGAGCTGTTTAGATCTTAAATACTGCGGATCACAGGGAGAGAAATCAAACATTTGAGAGGTCGTCCTATCAAACAATTTCAGTAGCTGAATGTCCTAGGTTTATGTGATTCTTACATGGGTATTAGTCTTACGTTTTAACTTTAACAATTTCTCCATCCCACCACGCCTTTAAATAATAGAAATCCCCCACATCTCAGCATTTTGTCAGAACTTTTTTTTAAGATAAACTATATAGAAGAGTCAGATCAGAAGGAAAAAAATAACCAGACTCAAAGATGGCATTAACAACAATAACCACAGCTCTCGGAAATATATACCAGCGAAAAAATGAAAAGTATTCAAACTCTGTGGGGACCTATACTTTCAGAGATACACTATATAACGGAAGGGATATGGTGAAGTGCAACTGTCAGCCGCTCATTGAGCAACCACACATTGAGCAGCTCTAAGTCTTCTTCTGATTAACGGCTCCGATAACTGTCAGTACGAGTCATTGTGGAATGAAGCTCAATTTATTAACCAATGGCCACATATAGCCATACTGTCGAGAGGAATTCATTTCACTGAGAACTTCAAAAGGAACACGGTGCCGTACGTCACACTGAAGCATTGGGACAACATTTCTTCCCTTTTCAGAGCATAACTTAAGTGCATGAACAATTAATCTGCTAGCCGGGTACTAAACTAAATCACACAAACTACCATGATAATATATCTATGATAATATATAACAGTAAAATTATATCAAGAAATTGCATTGTAATATCATTTTATAGATGTAGAGAAACGAGTACATATTGTAAATCTAAGACTATTTTTATGTTCTCTGAGACGCTTGCTAATCCCTTGGGCTATAGCGGACTGCCCCGGGAAGCAATGACACATGTATGTACCCAATTATGAGAAAACAGATTGCATATAGCATTTCATTTACGTTAGACCCTATTCTTCCGCAGTTAAATCGAATTTTAATCCGGGTATAAATTTTCAAGTACTTTCCCCAGTACGTTGTCTAAATGCTTTCCAATGATTAAGTAGACAATGCGATGCCCGATTAAGTGGTATACATATCGCACAGGGTCACATGCTGTTCTTCTGTGTGAAATGCGTTAATATCGTTTCAAGGACATACATAGGTCATATCTCTCGTTTTCCGTTTTCTACTTAATTTATCTGTTCCTAGAGGAATAAATAATCATTTCGGGCAGAACCCTGATATATCTCTTGCATGTTTTATTTTATAAAGCAAGCGAGTTCAATTTTGCCTTTAAGAGGGGTATATTAGAAAGAACGGATAGGATTTGGGAGGGATGCACCTGATGAAGTGCTTTTCTGATGAACACATAAGTTTTATGTCAAACATTAAGACGATTAAGAGGACCACGTGCAAGAAAGACTTGGAAAGTATATCCATTTTGTGGCATGTATAGAAAACAAAATCGCTACAAAGCCTGAAAATCAGGGTATTGAAAAAAACTGTAAAATCAGGGAAAGTGGAATTTTTTTGGTAATCACAACTCTCTTCAAACTCACGAAAATACACATGTATAGAACTCCGTATTCGCATTTCATGTGACGGATTGGCAGCTTATTGGACACCTCAATAAAAATAGTTTTAAAATTTCAAAGTTTCTCAGTCCTCCCTCTCATCTTAAATGTTTTGAAAGTTGTGTCACGACAAGAAGTTGAAAGTTGTCAAGAAAGTTGTCATATGACAGGAAAAGCAGATTAAAAAAAATACTGTTACTGCTTATACAGGATTTTGTTGCAATAACTGATATTTAACTATATGAATTATTGACTAGATTTTACAGAACACTGAGTATAATAGCTTATTTAGAATTTTAATGCTTGAAGAATTAACATTCTTGTAATAATACTGTTGTTATATAACTATTGCATAAATACTTTGATTATTATACATTTCAATGATGAAAATATTTGATTTTAATTATTTATTCTTAATAATCATTTTCAATTTTATTAATTTACATTGTAAGCTTGTTAAAGTGATATTCAGTAAAAGTAGATAGTGATACATAACAGGGAATTTTTGAAGATATTATCTGAAAATCAGGAAAATATCAGGAATTTTTTATCTGAAATCCTATAGCCACCCTGGAAAAGAATAGCGGCAGTGATGAATTTACTTTTTCAACGGTCTAATGCATAATAGAAAACGCTCCTTTGTTATCTTGGAAAAATCTAGTATATTCCAAGTGATATTGTCTGCCGGGCACTATACACTCTCGGGTCAGTGCCCTCGGTTTCGGTTTACAAGTGATATTGTTTAGGGCGCGACAGCCCAGTGGTTAGCAGGCGGGAATTGCATTTGGACGACCCGAGTTCGATTCCCACCTCTACTCAAAACTGTTGTCGTGTTCACTCGCGGATTATTATATCACGTTAAACATGTGGGTCCGTAAGTTCTTCCGAAAGGTTGGTGGTACGGGAAGGAGTGTATGGTCCCTGTAGATGCTTCCCCCCACTGGGTTCCGATCTAAAATGGATTACACTTCCAGGCCGTCCAAGTAGATACCTTAAACCTTCTGATAAGTCAGACGGTCTGGGTCGAAGAAGAAGAAGTGATATTGTTTACATATCACGTGAATGTAAATCTTGAGGTATTAGAGACTTTTCCATGGCAAACTAACAGAATGATCGCATTTTAACACCACAAATATTATTGTTCGAGCTATTTTGTGTTCGAACGATAAAGTGTTCGCTGTAGAGAATGTAAAATTGTAATATTGCGAGAAAGGCTCGTGCCACGTTCAAAATAACGACGTCAATTGATTTGTCTTAAAAAAAAAGAGATAGAAAGCACTTGATAGTAAATATTAATAGTTTCATTGCTATGACTCATGTTTTAGCAGAAAAGTGTACAATGACGGGTCTATATTAGCGCCTTGAAAGCCACATCCGTTTTTCGATATCAAATTACATTTTACATATTCATTTAGTTATAAAACTTATTTATAGCATTAACATTTTATAAAATAACTTCATAAAAATTGAGATCTTTTTTTGATCAAAAACACTAAAATTTTATTACGTTTTACAATTTTACCGATTCTTATAATTGTATCCCGTTTTATGGAAATTACACTATTTTCAAAAAGTATTAGCGATAAAGTGAATTTTCAAGACAAAAATCCGATGGTTATTTAGGAATTTTTAAGACACATAGATAAATCAAAATCCGAGTGAAATTTTACACCTCATCATAATACTTTATTTTTACATATGATTTATATTGTAGAAAAGTAAAAACAAACTGCAACAAAATCCAAATATAGCGTTTCACACGAATAAAAGGAAACAATGTTTTGCATACTTTTTAGAACAGAGTTCTGAATCCGTATATTATAGGCTTTATTTTTACATTTTTCTTAAAATCTTTTTTAATTTCCCATTTTTTTCTAAGAATTTAAATTTTGTACATAATTCACATACATAATTTATATAATGACATAATCCACATGTCATAACTGTTAAAGACCCACATAACAACCTTTCTCTTCCGGGGATGCTCTGTCTTAAAATGCACTATGGATTCATAAAATAATATAACAATGGCCTATGACAATGTAAAAATGGAGCATTAATAATTACCCTTTCAAAAAGTCAGTTGACTCAAAATAATTTCAAATATATTTCCTGTTGGATCTTCGAGAGTTGAAACGCTGTTTAGAAGCCCTGTGTTAGAAAATGCTCATCAGTCTGCCTTTCACATAAAACGAACCCTTTAAAATACAAAAATACCTTTGCAATATATAAACACTTTCACATGTTTATCGCAAGTCCACATCTCATAACTGTTACAGACCCGCCTGAAAACCCTTCTCTCCCTGGAATGCACTGTCTTAAAATGCACTGTGGATTCAAAAAAATACTATAACTGTGAAACGGGACCAGAAATAGATCTCAGACCAGTTCTTGGTGAGGTAGTTTTATGTTCAATATTTATGATTTGCTGCAATAGCAAACAATGCTTCAGACGGAATGACACCAGTTTTTAAAACACGCTGACCCAAAGATCAGCAAAAATTATAAATTTAGGGGCGTCAAGACAGGTGGGTCGAAGGACTATGGATGGCAACGACAATGGCAACGACAATGGGCAAATATATGGCAACGGCAGTGGGTAAAAGGTTAACCAATTGAGAAGATGCTTGTAGCTTCGCCCTGAAGGCTACCAATAAGAACCAAAGAGGTTTGTCAGACCTCAGCCAAACAGAGGCGGCAACCACGAGATGATATTACACAACTTCAATGCGAGAATGAGAGTTAGTAGTTATGAAACAAATGATGAAGTAGTTGGTAAAGTCAGAAGAAAGAGGCCAGAATGCCATGACGAGTCCCTAGTATTTCCACCGAACCGCACAGTAGAGAAATGCAGTAGAGAAGTGTTACGCAATTGTTGTAGAGTGTTCTGTAGAGATTCCAAAAGAATGGCTAGATCAATTGCAGTACAATTAGCAGTACGAGTTGGAGCTAAACATGTACAGTTACGGCCAGTACGATATGCTGATGCAAGAATTGTGGTCTATGGCAAAACCCGAAAGTAAAGGTATATCCCATTAAACATTGTTGAAGGTCTTAAATACATTTTAGGCACTTTTAACTAATGGTCTCACATCGTCTCTCTCCAGTACGAATAACAGGATTAATTGTTGTAATTGAGTAATTAAGTGACCAATGTTGTAATTAAATGATTTATTGTTAAAGTTAAAATGATGCAATTAATGGAATAGTATTATGTTAATAATTATTCCTTTACAGAACTCGTGCTAAAGATAAAATTGGAAGGTTATCAGCGGCACAACGCATAATTTAATGAGTTCCATGAATACGATAATTTACAGCCATGTTTAGATAATTCAATTTAATATGCTTTTGTATAATTCTTGTATGACGGTTAAAACGGCATTATTAAATAATCAACACAACTATGAATAAATAAACTTTATTATGTTTTATTCTCAAAAGTGCGGTATTAATGGTAATTAACGCATAAACAACAATCTTAAGAAAATAATAATTATAAATATTTTACTTTACTGCGCCACATTAACAATGGCCTATGGCAATGTAAAAATAGAGCATTAATAATTATCCATTCAACCAAACAGTTGACTTAAAATAATTTAAAATATATTTCCTGTTGGGCCTGCGAGAGTTGAAACACTGTTTAGAACACCTGTACTAGAAAATACTCATCAATCTGCCTTTCACATAAACCCGAACCCTTTAAAATACAAAAATACCTTTGTAATATCTAAAGACTTTCACATGTTTATCGCAAGTCCACTCACTCCACAATGGATTTGGTGACAAGAAAGGATGAAGGCCATTCGACGGCGTCGGTTATAGGGTGACGCTAAAAGAGACCTCGGAACGTGATCAAGCTATTAAAACATCGGAAAGACATCCATCTCAGAAAGTTTTTCGACTATTTTTATCAGAAAACGGTAGAATGAAGCATCGAAGTCGTAAATCTCACAAGTGATTTATGTAAAAATTAGGTTCAGCCTGGGATTGCGATGAAGGACTAAACAAGTTTGGTAAGGAATGCTCGTATTGTTCGTTTTTGAGAAAGACCATTTTGATTTTTGCTAGACTAGCTGTCCCATCCATTCAATGACAGAGAAAAAACAGAAATTGTAGTTGGATGATTATTTTATTTAAGAAAACAAGCAACTTGAATGTCCTATGACAATGTTTACAACTATTTAATGCCCTCTACGCATACAATGGATGGTAACAAATGTGACCAGTTCTAAGTTTTAACATCACTGCCTAAAAATTATTTCTTTTTGTCAAAATAATTTTCTTTTTTCAATCTCTATTATTTATTAAGCATATAATCCAAATTTAAGGCATATTTATATTTAATGAATTGGAAATACATCAATTATGATTTTGTAACATTTTAGATGACTTGCAATCCGTTTAAAAAATATTTTTAATTTTTTTAAATAATTAGGGTATTTTCCCTTTGTATACTATGTTCATCAACCTCTATGTACACAAAGTATGAAACAAATATACATATTACTTTCCTTATATACATAATGTATAAGGAAAGTATTGTGACGGGGTCGAAGATTCGAATTCGAGTTTTCGACGGGAGAGCACGTTTCAAGCATCCCTGATCACGAATCAAGCATTTTTGAAGTGATGTCTGTGTGTGTGAAAGTATGTGTGTGTGTGTGTGTGTCAGTGAGTCTGTGGAGACGATAACGGACGAACAAATGGACCGATTCGAACCAAGTTTGGTACAAAAATCACAATCTATAAACACTGGAAGCCTATTGTTTTTATACGCAATCGAATGTTCAGAACCCCCCTAAAGTTTCGAATGAAATTTTGAAAACATCGTAAAAAAATCAAAACCACTGATAAAATTACGCAAATAGACATTTCTTATGTAATTTTTCATTAGAAAACGATTGAGATAAATTTTAGAACGCTAATATGAACCGTTCTCGAGATATTGCACATTTTGCAAAAAAATTATCAAAAAGTCATATAAAATAAAAAAAAAATATTTCCTATTGAGAAACATGTTCACTTTTCATATGTAATACCATGCGATAAATTGGGTGACATCATTTTCGTGCATCTAGCTCGTTCCATTCATGAAAAAAGATGCTTTAAGTAATACTTTTGAATTTGAACGCTAATAGTCATTTATCAGCTGTAAGAATAACTTATTTCTCCGTATATAACGCTTGGCGAGATTTTGGCGACGAATTTGGCGGAATGTCGCCAACTTGGCGACTTTTTGAAATGTTGCCAAATTAACGAAAATCTCGCCAAATGGATAAAAATGACGACTAATTGTCGAAAATTTAATATGTTGGAAAGAATATTAGTATCTACTATAAGAAAAACCTACTTTTTGTACTGTAAAAGTAGTAAATTAATTACATTATATAAGGAAAGTCATGTGTTGCCCACATCAGATTTTTTTTACTATAAAAATAGTAAATTCATTACATTATATAAGGAAAGTCATGTATTGCCCACATCAGATTTTTTTAACTTATGCAGCGATAGCTGTTTCTTATTAAACAAATTCTAAATAAAAAGCTCTGTTAAACTAAATAACAAAGTATAACTTCATCTCCTTTTTGAACATTTACTCAATGAACAATACGCTCTAAAACTGCTGTAATAATAACTCGATAATACAAAAGCTTCGCAAGTAAATCTTTGTAGCATAAACACGGATAAAAAATAGATCGACCGGTTTTAAATGTAAAATCAGTCTTCTTCTTCAAGACACACAAGATGAGCGCCATCGTGAGTGAGTTGAAGTATTTGATAAATGAGGCATCTTGTAGTACCTGATAAAGAATACTGATTTGTGCCTTCTAAACCGGTTGATTTGTTCACATATTTGTTATATTTACGAAAGTGTTGTATTTATCGAGTTAAATATATCCTGATTCTTGTTCCATATTTTAATAAGATTATATATTTGCTTACGGGTGGGCAAGAGTCCATCCCAAACGAATAATCTCTCAAAAAGACAGGTATTTGACATACCCTATCCCAAACAGTTCGATCTCCTTTTGCAGATATTGGCGTTCATGGACGCCAATGCCAGCAAAAGGGAATCGATCTGTTTGGAATGGACGTTGTCCCACTCATAAGCAAAAGGTTAATACGTTGGGCAGCCATAGCCTACTTTCCTTACGTGTTTTATTACTAATATTACATTTAAAACAATATGTTTAGTTTGGAATCATTTGAAGCTCAAAATAATTTTTAATACTTTTTAGACCATTAAATGGTTTAATTTTAAAATGTTTTACTTTTAAAGCGTCTAAATAGGTAATCGTATATGATGTATATTCATATTCCTATATACAGTTGGGTGACTAAAAATAAAGTTATGGAGATTGTCGCAGAGAGCGCGGTAGCCCAGTGGTTAGCGCGCGGGAATTGCACTCGGTAGGCCCGGATTCGATTTCCGCCACTACCAAAACTACCGCAGTTCACGCGGAGTACGATCACGTTAAACATGTGGGTCCGTAAGTCCTTCCGAGAGGTTGATGGTAGGAGACGGAGGGTACGGTCCCTGTGGATGCCTCCCCCACTGGGTTCCGATCTAAATTGGGTGGCACTTCCTGGCCGTCCAAACAGTTATCTTACACCTTTCTGTAGGTCGCGCCAGCGAGTTTGCCACGGTCAGAATTTGCCACGGTCAGAATTTTCAAGGGTAACGAACAGGCTGGTCGCCAAAGGCGGCTAGTAAATAACAAAAGTTCAGAAATAAAATGTTGAACCTATGTTTCGCTTGACACAGGAGGTTCTTACTTCTAACTGTAAATTGACTTTCCAGGCGTCCGCAACTGGACTTCAAATAACAATTTTATTCGATCTATGCAATACACTACGTGACAGTAAAAATGAGACACCAAGAAGGAATGGTCGGAAAGTGATGAAAATCGACAAACAGAGAGAGACAGCAACAATTCATCAAACAATTCCTTTACGTTTATAGCAGAATATTCAAAAGCTTCATTAATGTTTTCTGCAGCTGTTCAAATTGTAGTCAATATAATATCGCACACACTTAGCCATAAAGAATTGTTTTTCTCCACAAAAACTTTATTCCAAGATAAATTTCAAACCGGGACAAAATGACAAACCGGTCGTGACTTCGAAACATGCATTTAAACCGGACATTCCCAGTTAAAACGAGACGTATGATAAGCCTGTCATTGACTAACTGTTTAGTCAAAAATGTATCGTTTGCACCCATCTATGAAGATACTAGAAGGTATGCCCGTCATATGACAGAATTCAAAATTTGCACAATATTACCTGCCATGTAGCGTCATTTTTATCAATTTCGCGACATTTGTGATATCTCGCCAAATTTTTTGACAAACGTCACGGACAAACGAATAGAGAAATGGCTTTTTCTTACAGTAGAATCTTACATTCTTTCCAATATATTGAATTTTCATCAATTTGTGACATTTTCGTTAATTCTTGTGATATTTTGTTCAATCTTCAGAAATTTTAAAAGACTTGCCAATATTGTCGCCAAGTGGGACAATTGGACCGATAGACAAACGCTGCCGAAACATCATTACAATGCTATCCCCATTCAAAATACAACTAATTTAATGATTTTGAATCATTTTTTTTCAATTTGGCAATATTTTTATCGGTTTGCCAACATTACTGTTAATTTAGCGATATTTCAATTTTTGGGGACTTTTTAAAATTAAAACAACTGTGTCGCCATTTAGGACGGCTGAACTGACAGGCAAATGCTACTAAAATATCATCACAATACTATCCCCTTCCAAAATACAATAAATTTCATTAATTTTGAGTCATATTTGTCAATTTGACAAAATGTTTATCAATTTGTCTACATTTTTATCGATTTGGCTACATTTTATTCAATTTGGCGATGTTTTGATAAATTTGTTGTCAGTTAAAATACTCGCCAGATTTGTCACCAAGTGGGATGGTTGGACTTGACAGATAAACGCTATCGAAACATCATTACAATACTATTTCCTTTCAAGACGCAATTAAATTTATTGATTTGGAGTCATTTTTATCAATTTTGCAACATTTAAAAAACTCGCCAGGTTGACGATATCTCGCCAAATTTGTCGCCAACATTTTCGCCAAGCGTTACAGAGATAGATAGATAAACAGATAGATAAATCAAGGCGTTTATATTACTAATAGAAATGATTGTAAAAATAATTTTTATCCAAAAATAACATTCATGACATTCAAAACAATGATAAAGTTTCTAAATTTATTGCTTTTAATTTTGGAAAAATTTAAACACTCTAGTCACACCTGTTGATAGTTACTACATATAATTTCTTATATTTACACCGGTGAAATATTTAATATTTCGAATCAAAAGATATTGTATTCTCAAAATGTATATAATTCACGTAAAAGTTTTCAAACATTAATGTAACGGCTCTTAAATAACTGACTAAATGCTCCGATTACCTGACTAAATACTCAGCTTGGATGCTCCGATCGCTGCAAAACGTTTTGACAACGTACCTTTTTTAATACTTAAAAATAAAAAAAGTCCTTCCTACACCTATTGAAAAGATCAATGTATTTCCTTATGACATAGTTAACTCTACGTCCTTTTGATGTCGAAATAGATTCCAAAAAATAGAGAAATGGCTTCCCCACCCCACCCCCACCCTATGGCTCAAGGCATCGTTCTAAACCATTTATCAGGATCCTATAAATCGCTGCCGCGGAAACGCAATCAAGAACCCTTTAGTAATTGAATACCGAGCGTAATTGTGAGCAATATGAATAGGTTATCAAATGCAGCTCTGAGCTGAACCGTTGCATGATTTATATTAGTATGTCAAAAGTTGGATTTATATTATTACATAATTATCTCGCAGTCCTTTACAAAGAGGGAGGGTGACATTTATAGTTTCTACTTATAATACGGCATAGTACTAAAATAAAATAAATACCATAGTAATATAGTATAAAATAATAGTACTAAAATAGTATAAATAGTACTAAAATAGTATAAATAGTACTAAACTAGTATAAATAGTACTAAAATAGTATAAATAGTACTAAAATAATATAAATAGTACTAAAATATAGTATAAATAGTACTAAAATATAGTATAAATAGTACTAAAATAGTATAAATAATAGTATTAAAATAGTATAAATAATAGTTCATAAATAAATACCACAGTAATATGATATAGTATTAAAATATTTAGAAGTAATGGCTCCACTCGGTTTTCGCATACACGATAGTGTCACATTTTACTGAACAATGTCATAATAAATTGAAACGTTTTTAAAATATCATCCCAATACGCGTCAATGTATTGCATCTACGTATTATGCATCGCTTATGTATTTATTTTAATATTTCCGTTCTTTATGTATAAACTGCAATCTGTTCCGATGATTTTGATGTTATAAATACACATAAAATGGTCAGAGGGATTAAATAGTGAAAGTGACATTCTTACAGGCACTTTGGCAGTAACTTTACTCTCTAAAAATAATGCAACTGAATACATCTCAGATCTATTGCAAGTCAAGGTTTTTTTTAAATGTGACTGCTCTGGTCGCCGAAGATGGCTAGTTTACATTATTAAAATGTATGCGGCTGCGTATGTTTTGACCAGCGTTTTTCTAAAAAAATTCCCTCAAATCACAGTGTCTAGTGAAAGTAAATATGTTGGTATCCTGTCTAATTTCAAATAAATAAGATTAAGCACACAACTTTGATAGAAGGTCTTTTATTACACTTCTTACAAGACGTACAAAATGGAAAAAGGCCAGAGCGCTTTCGAGCGTTAATACGCTCTTCATCATTGTATTTATGCAAATTTGTTTTCTTTACTGGTCTATATATATATATGAACGATCCTTTTAACTTTCCATGTAGCCACTGGTTAAGAGCGTATTAACGCTCGAAAGCGCTCTGGCCCTTTTCCATTTTATACGTCTTTTAAGAAGTGTAATAAAAGATCTTCTATCAAAGTTGTGTGCTTAATCTTATGTCCAGAGAAAGATTATTGTTTGTAAAAGACAGTTATCAATGCAAAAAATACATTGTTTTATTAAAACCAGTAAAGATCAGGCCATCAAACTCCTTGCTGAGCAATTTACAACCATAAAGAAATTTCGTTGTTGTAAAGTTATTGCTGTCAAGTACCTAAAATAAAATTAAAAATATCCCAACCGGACTTATTGCTGACGACAACTAGAATCGTTTATATAATAAAAATCAAAACAATTTTTAATAAACTGAAGTTAAAGGTTGATGGGAGAAAATGTAATTCTGATCGATCGATCAACGCAATCCCCAATTTTCATATTCTGTAAGAGTATCTAGAAAGTAGCGAGACTATGAAACACGAATCATCATTCCCAACGCATTTAATGATAGCCGATAAATCACTGTCGTTGAAATGTAATCGAAAACTCTAAATGGAATGTTGCGTCCCTTGCGCATTAAGCTGCTATCTCTACTGTTTCTCCTAATTTCAAAATTGCATGGCGAGAGGATGCGGACCGTATGTCAAATTTCATGTATAAAATATGACACAGTTTTCTCGCAGGTCGTTTGCCCAGGATTTCAAATATATCATATTCATAATTTGCTATAATTCACTCAATTTGCCGTCAAACCATACCTTTGAATAAAAGTGTTTGTTAGTTAAACTGAATATTGCATACAGAAGACGTTTATGTGATTTCCTGTCTATGTGGTGTATATTGTTTGTGGTGGAAAATCGAAGCTTCGAATAGCGTCGAAATTTGCTGCAGAAGTGCGTCATGTTCCGTACGATGTACCTCGATGATTTTTTTTATTGTAATTAGTTTTTAATCATTTTATGTTGAACTATGATTTGAAACGATTTTCACACAAATAGGTTCCTTTGGGATCGAACATTTTCCATTGAAGAGTTTTCAACTTGATATTATCAGAAAGATCGAAAAACGTTTCTTTCTAACAATCTCTGAACTGAATCTATAAAGCAATTACTTCATATTTATTTATTTATTTTATAAAATATCGAAATATAAAAAGTTTTATTATTTTTTTAATTTCGAGGCATCCTAAAAAAGAAGGTTAACACAATTGTATAGTTTGGCAAAAGCATGTATTCGCATTCTAATAAAAAAATATTTGTAATTACTCTATGATTTTCTGTTAATTTTCAATCAAAATGATAGGGATTTATATTTTTGATACCGCCGGCAAAGCGATTTGTTCACTGTGTTGCCAGTTTCTATATAGAGGGCGCTGAAATCCAAGATCGAAACATGTTCGTTGCTATGGGAAGCAGTAACGTATTTTTCATTTTGACGGGTTTGGGTGCATTCCAGGATATATATAAAACGACAGATATATGCTGTTTATCTAGCAAAATATAGTTTATTTATCGGCTTTCAAATTATGTAAATTTAAAATATATCAATCTGTTAAATAAAGATAACCAACATAGGTTTAGAAAGTCATTTAATAAAACCACCTTCCTCGATGTACATAAGTTTACAAAGCCAAAGCGCTTTCGGACATCACCATGCCCTTCATCAGTGGCGAAATTCATTTCGCCAGTGATGAAGGGCATGGTGATGCCCGAAAGCGATTTGGCTTTGTAAACTTATGTACGTCCAGAAAGGTGGTTTTATGAAATAACTTTTTAAGCCTATGTTGGTTGTCTTTAATTTAATAGTTCATTAAAGTTGACGCACATCCAATCTAGTCATACCAATCTTATTTTTTTAAATGGTTCGTACCGGTCGGAGCATAATACGTACACGCTGGGGCGTAACACGTACACGTCGGGGCGTAATACGTACAAGACAGGGTAGGACTACGTCTTTAGAAAATTTGAATTAATGAATTCGATAAATCCCTGCTTTAAATCTTAACAACGCCATGTACATATAATAGCGTAGCATAAAGCAAGAGCATCAACTGCTTCCAGAGCCAAATTGAGCCTTCTTCATTCCGGATCACTTAACCTGAAGGATGCTTAATTAGCTTCTTAAATTGATTGAACATACTCTCAAGGTCACACTATGGTGTAAAATAGTTTAAAATTTTGCATGGTGACTAAAAATAATTTATCACGTGCTATCTCCTATTTTGGTTACAACCAAATTAAAATTTCTATTTTTATGAAATCAACATTTAATTATTTATATTAAATAAGCACTTTTCGTGATCTCGGGTGCTTTTTATTTGAATGCGTACTACGCGCAAAACTCAAAGCATTCGCAGGTTTCCCATTCTACATTCTGAAATGTCCTTATGGTTTGAAGCTACTCTAAAATTATACCTGTAATTACTTTTTACACTCTTTCTAAAATGTTGTGTTCCTAAAAGCACCAGCAACCAATTGACTCCAAAACAGCCAATTTTGTAAAACATTTCAAAAGCAAATATTTATAAAAATTGTATACTTTCCTTTAAGACCAGTGTCTATGAAAAAGCAGATAACCACTCATCACTCACAGCAGAAGCAATATTCTTAAATTGATAAATGAATGGAGAATTACACACATGAGTGATTTTATTGAAATATACATTGTATACCTTGATCATAGTTTTCCATGCAAAACGAACATAAACATTTTCACACACACACCAGGAAAACCGCACTACAAGAAAAATACTTTGCAGTTGACGATATATTTGAAAACAAATATCTCATTGTCCACTGAAAATTTTAGAAACCATTACAATTTTCCAAAATTTAGGAATGAAACTGGTGAATTTAGTCACAAATTATGCATTATGAAAGTCCTAGCTATTTAAGCGATGCAGCATGATAAAACCATCTTCAGATCATGTTACAGAAGCTATTAAACATTTTTAAATAATGTTTCCGGATGACATTGTTACTAAAGATATGCAAGTAACTGAAAGATATTACCTACATTATATCTCATGCATAACCTAAATATTTTGTTCAGGAGACTTATATAAAGTCATATTCTAATCAGATCATTAAAAATTGTCAAAAATATAATTGAAAAACGATGATATAAAAAATACATTGTTAATATCATGATAAAATATTTTTATGTAGTTTTTAACTCTGTTTTCCTGTAAAGATATTTGAGACATTTGCAATAGATAAGCCTTTATAATTTTATGATACTTTTTCATGTGATTTTCAGAATAAAAGAAATAATAATTTTAATGGGAGTTAGTTAACATAGTGATCAGGACGCAGATCCTTTTAGTCTCTATTAAAAAAAGCTAGGTATAGCGCTGCCGCTGCCCAAATCAATTAAAATAGAGAAATGCTCTGTCAAGGCAAGCGCCGGACCTATGACATCAAATGATTTGATTTGCAATTTGGCGTAATGATTTAAAATACATTACTATGTGTCATCTCCTATGTGGATTACAATCTGATGAAAATAACTATGTTGCTATTACAAAAAAAGTAATATTTCATTTATTAATTCAATCAAACAAAATCACTGCATTAAGACCAAGGGCAAAATGCATAGCGAACAAAGCGAGTTTTGGGGTTGGTGAGTACCAGCAAACAAAGAAAGACCCCCAACGAACGTATTACGCCTGCGTAGCAGGTGGAAGAAACGAACTATCGAAGCGATCTCAGTGAGCGCTAGAGGCGAAACCTCTGGACTCGTGAAGCAAAATACGGAGGTTAGTGAACGTCAGTGAGCAGGGGCGGAGCCACCTAGTAATTTGGAAAAATTCTATCATTCATCATGTTAAAGTCAACATAACTCGTGGTAAAAACAATGTATCTCAAAACTTAACATATCTATAAAGTTTCATGAGAGGAATTATTTTGTAAAAGCTCAGAGAAGAAGTCCCCAATTTTTTTTTTATCCAATATACATGGAATTTAAAAATGTACAAAAACGTCACGAGATGATTTACGCAGCGATAATTTGACGGATCCTGATCTATAATTTATCCTAACTCATGACCCGTTTACGCCGTAAATGTGTACTCAAGGTGCAACACGGTAAAAAATATTATATCTTGGAAAATAATTTAAAACTCAAACACGCCATAAAGTGATGATGTACAACGGAAGGAAGTCTTGTTCTTGCAAGTTCAACGTCCCAAGCGTTTTGAAGGGAAATTTTTCCGTGTGCACCCCATTAAGGTATATGTCACGCAATCTCCGTTGAGGAAACCTTAAAACAAGAAAAAAACTATTTTTAAAGTAGTAGGGAATGTGTTACGTTGTAATATGAAAAAAAAATGAGCTGTGAAGAAATTTGTCAGTTTATAAGTACAAGTTCTTTATTTTATACCGCATTTGTAGAATTTGATGAAAAATGTCAATACTATGTTAAAGGCACTCACTCACAAGATAGATAGCTTTCTTGAGATTATTGTTTTATTTTTTCACAATGCGTAGAATATTTAAAATTCCCAGATGAAGCTATGTCATCAATATTAAATTATAATTAACTGCAGAGTGGCTAAACTCCACGTTCTTATACCAGAATTCTATTTAAATAGCTTATGAGTTTGTTTGTTTTTGTTTTTCAAATTCTGTTTTGAAAAATCGGTATCATTGGTACAAATGATTGCAATTATAGAATGTTACCCTTCACTTTAAGCGGCTTGAAAAAATCTTTCTATTGATTCCATACTTGAAAATATATTCACCGGGGGGGGGGGGGGTAAATTTTAATCCCGAGAAGGGCTAATAATATCCCGAACACAAGAATTGCATCGCGGCTATTTTTCACAACAGTGATTTCAACTATTAAGGGGACGGTGGACGTTGAAATTTATTTTGTTTATTTATTGACTTAGAAACATGAAAATTTGTATAAATAGTTTTCTTAACATTACTATATAAAAATAATTCAATTTTTTTTTTCAATTTTGTATTTTTCTTTTTAATTTAATTTTTTTTAACAAAAATTTGAAAATGCTCCTTGCGTGCCATGTGTTCACATTTTTGATTAATTTTACATTATGATCACTCAGAAACATATTATGAACAAATTTGGGTATTCATTATTAAATCCCTTAAAATGTTAATTTTTAAAAAATATTTTTCTGCATTAAAACTTAATTTTTCATCATTTAATTGGGTTATTATTCACTTTTAATTACCTTAATAAAGTCCAATTATAAAATGCTTACCCAGTTTCATTAAAAAGTATGAAAGGTGCCTTCTTACTAAATTTCACGCATCTCAAACAAAAATTAAGACGCATGTAGCATTTTAAAAATGTAAAACCTTTGAAAATTCCTTTTCGAAAAAAATGCATTTAACCTTTTGCTTACGGGTGGGACAGCGTCCATCCCAAACGAAGAATCTCCCCAAAAGACAGGTATTTGATACACCCTATCCCAAACAGTTCGACCCTCCCCCTTTGCAGACACTGACGTCCATGGACACCAATGTGCATGGACGCCAATGTCTGCAAAGGGGGTCGAACTGTTTGGGATAGGGTGTATCAAATACCTGTCTTTTTGGGAGGTTCTTCGTTTGGGATGGACGCTGTCCCACCCGTAAGCAAAAGGTTAAATGTGTAAAACAATGTTATATATTGAAAACAGAAACCTTTTTTAGTCGATTTTTGATCATTTCAACGTCCACCGTCCCCTTAAGTTTCGTGATCAATAAACCAAAAATAACCCATTTTATGTATGATTGTTTCAAATTTCGTTCTATTCCGCCATGTTAAAAAAATATTGAATTTCGAATCAATCTCGCAGTTATCGGTGGAATTTCCAAACAGTCTATCTATTCTGGATTTTTTATAGCAAAACGGGATATGGAATTTCGTGAAAATTCATTAATATTTGTAGCAGCTCTCATGTGCACAATATTCGACCATAAGCAGACGGACGGACGGACGTCACTTCAAAAATTTTCAAAACGTATTCAGGAGGTCCTAAGCCATATATTGGATCAAAATCTCGAATTCGAAAATTTTCACAAAAGCAGTACTTTCTCTATACTATATTACATAGCATGAGAAAGTAGAAATGGGAAAGTCTATAGTTCAAAATATCCTTAGACAGGTTAAACAAAATTTTAGAGGCTTAAAAATTAGATTAGGTAAAACTATATCTTTTTGAAAATTATTTCTGATGGTTTATAAAAAAACAGACTTCTGAAATAAAAATAAAATATGTATTTATGACAATTGCAACTCATTTTACCATTTTCGCATTATTATTCAAAGGAGAGCAATAAAACATAGAAACCAACTTGAAAGTTTTAGGGTTGATAACAGAGTTGGGTGGTTTAAACCATATTTTTGTTTAAACCACCATTCTGGTTTAAATAATGTTTTAGCATATTTAAACCATCCCTTTCTGATTTTAATCATGTTTATTTTTTATTTAAAGGAAAATTGTTTTTCCCAACCTGGTTGGGGGGAGGTTGGAAACCGGTTGTGAAAACTGACTGGAAAAATATTTTAATTTCTATAAATTGGCAACACAGAGAGCGTAATGGAAACGTTTGCTGTAATTGGTAAACATGAAGCTGCCTATATCTACTGAAAACCGTAAAGGGTACAGTTAATGGTACAATGGTTATATTCCACGTTATCTCACAAGTAAAATGACCGATAACAGGGTATTCTTCCTGTAAACCTTCACATTTCATTTATTTATAAAATTTGCATATAACCATGTATTCATACAGTCATATGGTATATGATATCTATTATAATATTGGTTATACTGTAAAACAGTGTTAAGAAAATTTTTACTAGAGCACTTTTGAAAGTTCATCAGACTGCATGCCATAATAAAATTTTATTATCTCGACGATTATATTTAGGCACTTTCACAATTTATGAGTTGTGCCAACGGCCGTACCGTGCTGAAAACACCGGTTCTCGTTAGATCACCGGAGTCAAGCAGCATCGGGCGCGGTTAGTACTTGATGGGTGACCACCTGGGAACACCGCGTGCTGTTGGCACTTCTCGGGTGCTGTATCCCCGTGGTTTGCGAGCTAGATTTCACGCTGCCACAACTGCCGCCGTGTTCATGCGGAGTACAATCACGTTAAACATGTGGGTCCGTTAGTCCTTCCGAGAGGTTGGTGGTAGGGGAAGGAGGGTACGGTCCCTGTGGATGCCTCCCCCACTGGGCTCCGGTCTAAATTGGGTGGTACTTCCCGGCCGTCCAAACAGTTTCCTTACACCTTTCTGGTAGGTCGGACGGTAGGCGGCCCGTTAGCTCAGCTGGTTCGAGCATCGTGCTTCAGGTAGGTCGGACGGTCTGGGTCTCAACAACAACAATTTATGAGTTAAAAATATATGAACAAGACATTGAGCACGTGATTGTGAAAGTTCCAAACGAGGCGGCTTGCCCTGCTTTGGCTCTCACAGAACTAAATCTGAAGAGGTATACATTTGTGAAATTTCTTAGATATAAAGTTTATACATATATAAACTACAATTAAAAACTTTCCACATATAAAAGCAATTTAATTGTAAATCAATTTAAAACCTAAGAAAATAACTTGATTTAAGAACAATGTAAATCGTAATATCATTCTATATTCAACAGTAATCGTATCAACTTTTTAAACGAAAATTTAAATTAGATCACTAATTGTTTAAGCCAAAACCAATTTTCGAAAAAATGGATAATTTATATATAAAGAGCAGGACTCTGGAGTTTTACATAGAGTAGAAAGTCAGATACTGATAGTGAGTCTATGACGTGGGCTGCCGATTCGCTACATAATGTAATGAGAGATTATGATGTAATCATGGAGTTTAACTTGGCGCATGACATTAGATACTAAAATTGAGACCATGGTGTTATTTTACTTCGTATCATTACAACTTTTTATATCATATACCAACCGAAAGTGTTACACTCATTTTTTAACATTTAAAATATTTCATGCTTCTTCCAACAAATGTAGGAGATATCCTTGCGTGTCTTTTGTTTATTACCTATAGGGCAGAATAGCTGCGTGTCTCACTAATAAACATAATCGGAAAAAACACATTCAACAGTCTCCTGGGATCCGAAAAATTTAATTTTTCTAGTAACTCAAAAAGTTATAGGAAACTAGGAGTTGACGCTTTACGTCTCACGATGTATAAAGGTAACACGATATACGTCACATCTATATTTGTAATCACATTTATCATTTATAGTTCCATTTATATTATTAATCACATATATATTATTATATAAAAACTTCACAGAAGACTGAAAATAATTAACTTACTGTCCGGTGACTAATTTAAGATAAACATAGTGTGACAAAGTATTCTGTGGAATTGTGGGTATATTCACAGGAGACAAGGTTGAGTTCAATTTTCTGTATAACTAACACTTTTATTTAAAACACCAATATCTGTAAACAGAAACGATATACAGTTATTGGCTCTTCAACTATCTTACGAGGTCATAAAACAACTGCCGCATTTACACAAAAAAATCTAATGTAGGCAACACAAGACTTTCCTTATATAATGCAAAGAATTTACTACTTTTACAGTTAAAAAAAATGTTATTCTTATAGTACATACTTATATTCTTTCCAAGATATTGAATTGTCTTCAATTAGTCGTCATTTTCATTGATTTAGCGTCATTTTTATCAATTTGGCGAGATTTTTGTTAATTTGGCAACAATTAAAAATGTCGCCAAGTTGCCTACATGCCGCCAAATTCGTCGCCAAAATCTCACCAAGCGTTGTGGACGAAGAAATAAGTTATTCTTACAGCAGATAAATGACTATTGGCGTTCAAATACAAAAGTATTACTCAAAGTATATTTTTTCATGAATAGAACGAGCTAGATCCACGAGAATGATGTCACCCAATTTATAATGGTATTACATATGAAAAGTGAACATATTTCTCAATAGGAAATATTTTTTTTTCTTTATATAATTTTTTGTTAATGTTTTTGAAAAATGTGCAATATCTCGAGAACGGTTCATATTAGCGTTTTAAAATTTATGTCAATCGTTTTCTAATGAAAAATTACATAAGAAATGTCTATTTGCGTAACTTTATTAGCGGTTTTGATTTTTTGGCGATTTTTTCAATATTTCACTCGAAAATTTAGGGGGGGTTCTGAACATTCGATTGCGGATATATACAGACTTTCAGTGTTTACAAATTGTAATTTTTGTACCAAATTTCGTTCGAATCGGTCCATTCGTTCGTCAGTTATCGTCTACACAGACTCACTGACACACACACACAGACATTACTTCAAAAATATTTGATTCGTGATCAGGGATGCTTGAAACGTGCTCTCCCGTCGAAAACTCGAATTCGAATTTTCGACCCCGTCACAATGCTTTCCTTATACATTACGTATATAAGGAAAGTAATAATTCTATGCTGAACTAATCCATAAAACAGAAGATTAAATTTTCAAGATACTGACATATTCATAATTCGTTTTGATGCGTATCAAACAAAACAACTCCAATTAGACAGCGACCGACTTATATAACACTTTGTTGAAAGTTCTGAATAAAAAACGCGCGTAACTCGAGGAATTCTTAATCTAACTACACCATTCAAGAAGTTTTCGGAACACGCCAAACAGGAGACAAATGTATCGTCAATGTCAAGCGACCCAGACCTTTAAATATTTTCTCTAAATGTCGATTTTCCTCGGGGCCAGGCAATATGCCGTAAAGATAATTAAAATAGACGTAAAAATACGAGCCTTGATAAATTATACATAATGCATTTATATATGGCTTCAGATTCGAGTTCAAAGACCTTCAAGGTAAAACCGTCAAAAATACGATCTTCCATTTTTCAACACTGCTTCAGTACTTTCCATACCTGTCTCACTGAGCACGTATCTATGCAACAATATATATATCTACGTATATATGCTTCGAATCATACTGTACCTATATGTACCGGATCACACTGTACCTATATTTTAAGAAACCGATTTTATGCAATAATGCAAAACTGCAGACCTGTAGAGATGTTGCACATGCATTTCAAAGCATCAGCAGGTTTTATATAAAAATGGTTATAAGGTTATATTTTCGTGGTACAGGTGGTACACTTCTTGGCACAATGATACTTAATGATCCATACTTGACGAATGTTTGGTTTAATTAGAATTTTTTCTTTTCATTTAACTCTTTTATCAATAGGGAAGGGGCTGGGAAGATATACATTCAGCTTTACCGAACTTTACACCAACTCTAAACTACGGTACGTATCTAATACGTATACTATGTATTCCAAAGAACTAGCTAAACTAATATCGTGAGGAAATGTTTACGAACCATTATCTCATTCACGAGCGTGCTAGGGATTACCGCTTCGTGGCGAAATCGTGACCAGCATTTAAAGCAAGGGATATATTGTCTGCTATTACAAAGATTCCACAGGTGAAGTTCAAATTTGCATAAAATGTTTCACTATCCATCATGAACAATAAAGCAAGATAGACTGCCCATTGTCGCAGAATTTATTTCTTTCGGCTAAAAATCTATTTTGGGATTCATTTCTGGATAATCGATGTGAAAATCGTGTATTGAGACGATAGATGTTCACAGAAAGAGGGTCATGTATGTCATAATAGCAATACAAAACGGAAATTTAATTACACCAGAGTGAAAAGGATATATGTCTCGAAATATTTTCTATGTTTAGAAAGGCATTATCTGCAGGAACGATTGGATACCAGTTGGTTGTGGATCTAAACTAATAGTGCAGGGATGGGGAAAGAAAATATCTCTCTCTCTATCTCTCTATCTCTATCTATCTATCTATATCCCTGTCTGGCTGTGTGGCTAACCTCTGGAAACATATTTGATAATAATTTTAAGACATGATTGACGAATTTAGCTTAATATCACCAAATTGGTGACGTTTCGAAAATATCATCAAGTCAGCAATTATTCAATAAAATTGGAATTGGCAATCTCTATCACTTGTGACTTATCGATACGCAAAAACAAAATGTATCGATACACGTCGTGTTAGGGGGAGTCTAGGAATCATAAAATATTTTCGTTCAGTTTAGAACTTTGTTTCTTTAGATCAACATATTAACCACCTATAGGATCGTATAGTAAGTAATTAATAGTCATGATCTGGTATATTAACCTAAGCATTAGAATATACATCCCGTTATATGATAGGCTCAACATCTAATTTGCCACTAATTTTATAAAGATTCAACATTCATTCGATGCTCTTATCAACTCCTGTTTAAAATGTATGGGAATCCAAATTTCAAAACCAATAAATGTAATATATTTTCAAAGCAATGTTTTTATCAACATTGATGTGATTCTCTATAAAACATATCATGTGGTCTTTAAGAATCACCTCATATGATTTCTAATATCATGTTATTAAAATATCGCTTAAATGCTTACAAAGAATTAAGAATTATAAATTTTATAAGCAATTGTAAAAATTAGTATTTCTATTTTCGTCTCTATATTAAAACAAATCTGTTGTGGGCAGCACATGTCTTTCCTTATATAATGCAATGAATTTACTACTGTTACAGTAAAAAAAAAATTTTTTTCTTATAGTAGGTATTTATATTTATTCCAAGACATTGAATTTTCGTCATTCAGTCGTCATTTTCATTGATTTAGCGTCATTTTTATCCGTTTGGCGAGATTTTCCTTATTTTGGCAAAATTTAGAAAAGTCGCCAAGTTGGCGACATTCCGCCAAATTTGTCACCAAAATCTCGCCAAGCGTTATGGATGAAGAAATAAGTTATTCTTATAGCAGAAAAATGACTATTGGCGTTCAAATACAAAAGTATTACTTAAAGTATATTTTCTCATGAATGGAACGAGCTGGATCCACGAGAGTGGAGTCACCCAATTTATCGCATGATATTACATATTAAAAGTGAACATGTTTCTCAACAGTTAATATTTTTCTTTAATTTATGGGATTTTTTGATAAATTTATTTTAAAAATGTGCATCGAGAACGGTTCATACTAGCGTTTTGAAATTTATGTCAATCGTTTTGAAATTTATGTCAATCGTTTTCTAATGAAAAATTGCATAATAAATGACTATTTACGTATCTTTATTAACGGTTTTAATTTTTTTATGATTTTTTCAAAATTTCACTCGAAAATTTAATGGGGTTCTGAACATCCGATTGCGTATAAAAACAACAGCCTTCCGGTATTCATAGATTGTAATTTTTGTACCAAATTTTGTTCGAATCGCTCCATTCGTTCGTCAGTTATCGTCTCCACAAATTCACGGACACACCCACATACTTTCACCCCCCCCACACACACACACACACACAGACTTCATCTCAAAAACGTCTGATTCTGTGTTCAGGGTTGCTTAAAATGTGTTCTCCTCTCGAAAATTTGAATTCTCGACACCGTCATAGTAATTTTCTTATACGTTATATGTATATAAGGAAAGTAAATAGTAGCCGCCGTCGTTTGACAAATTTCTAGTTTCTCTATATTCTTTGCTTCGTACCGCAAAAACTATTGCATATAAAAATATGAAATTTGGTGAACTTGTAGAAAATTAGCTTTGAGGAATACTCTGAAATAAACCGTTTTTTGATATATATGTTACCGTTAAAGTATGAAATCCGTTATTTCATAGAATACCTAGTTATTCCATGAAATAACTGATCGTCTCCGTTAAAGTGTAAAACCCTCTTGTATTTCATGGTTTAACTAGTTATTTCATAGAATAACGATCTGCAGCCCGTTAAAGTGCAAAATAATCTATATCATATATCTCGCTTTCTAGTATAAGGTACATTTACGTTTCGTTTAACAATATGGAAAGTAGGGGGAAAAAAAAACGTTAATTTCGAATTCAAATAAAAATAATTTTTGAAGGACGGCAAAAATACCAAAGCATAAAACAACGAGAACACTTTTTCGCCATACTCTCAAAATGTCAACGACAAATACATTTACCTTCCACCCCTACTGCATTTATGAACTATTCCAGGCCATAGGGAGAGAATTTGTTTAGCGTGTTGGCGCCAGTTCATTCCGGTTAATTGATTGCTTGCACGTACAGTGCCGGCTGCTGTTCGTCAAATACTGTTCTCACGTATCAGGTATTGAGATACATTTATTTTTTTAAGTTTTATAATTTAGTCATTTGTTATTACGTTAATTTAGTTTGCTTACGTTAAAGTGCAATTATTTTTAAGACCTTAAATTGCCTTAAACCATGAATTCTTTAAGTGATAACGAAAAAAAAGCTGCAATGAAAGAAAAGTTTGAATCTTTACTAAATAAGCGTGATGTGAAAGAGAACAGTTCTTTGCTCATCCGTGAAAAATTATTAAGTTTGACAGCTGATGTAAAGAAATCTAAAACATCAGATAAGAAAGTGCCAAGTGATCATTGGTTACTTCAACATTACGATGTCCTTGAAGTTCAAGGAGTAGAAAAATTAATAGTCCCAGTAACAAATGCAACACCAGATGTAAAGTTTTATTGCTCAAGTGATTCTTTGTTTGACATTTTGTACGAAACTCATTTACCTATTGGGCACGGTGGTAGAGACCAAATGATAAAAGAACTTAATCGTCGTTACAAAAATATTACGCAAAATGATATTAAGATTTTCCTGAATTTTTGTGAATCTTGTCAACAAAAACGCAAAGCGGGCAGAAAAGGTGTTGTTGTTAAGCCCATGATTTTTTCACATATGAATTCAAGATGTCAGGTTGACCTCATAGATTTTCAATCACAACCTGATGGAAACTATAAATTTATTTTAGTTTATCAGGATCACCTTACAAAGTTTGTGGTTTTAAGACCTCTTCAAACAAAGACAGCAGAAGAAGTTGCAGGGCAGTTGCTTGATATATTCCTGTTGTTTGGAGCCCCATGTATATTGCAGTCGGACACAAACTTATTGATGACTTAAAAGTAACTTGGCCAGAGCTTAAGATCGTGCATGGCAAACCAAGACATACCCAAAGCCAAGGTAGTGTTGAGAGAGCCAATCAGGACATAGAAAATATGTTGACGACTTGGATGCAAGACAACCAGTCAACTTCGTGGAGTAACGGGTTAAAATTTATCCAGTTTATGAAGAACAGAGCGTTCCATTCTGGTATTAAAAGGTCCCCCTACGAGGCTATGTTTGGTTGCGCAGCTAGAGTTGGACTGTCAACAACTGCCATTCCGAAGGAATCACTTAATTCGTTGGTCGACGAAGATCAATTACAAAATACTTTGACTGCAATGAATGTTTCTTCTCAACCTGATAATGAAAAAGTAGTTGAACAAACAGTATTAAATAATCCCATTACGAAAGTATGTGTTGTCTGTTTAAAAGAATGCAGTGAAGATATAGTTTGCTTCAAATGTATGGAGCCTGTCCATATATCATGTTCGGAAGATTATGTTTCAGAAGATGAAGTTGAGCAGAAAATCTGCAAATTGTGTTTTAATGGACTTAATGTTCAAAGAGAAAGAGAAAAGTCTAAAAAATGTTTAGAAATTCAAGCGAAAAAGATGAAATTAATGTCGGATAAATCTCATTGTGAAGCCTCTGTGGGGTTTACCGTCCGTATCCCAGTGCCTGAAGTTGACAGAGGAAAAGGTGATGCCAAATCTATTTTAGCTATCATCATAAAAATAACCGAAGAAGGATTTTTCCAATTGGGCACAAGAAACGGCCGCATAAAACAATTCTATTCCCGATCCCAGTTCAGTGTCTGCGAACAAAAATTAATTAAAATCGAAGAAGTACCGGATGTAGAAATATCGCTCCGGTCGGTTGCTACAGCTCAAAGTTTAGGTACTGGTCAGGGATTTAAAAAATGTTCGTGTAAAACCCAGTGTGCAACAAAATATGTTTTTGTTTTAGAAATAATGTTCTTTGTAATTCCAAGTGTCATTTTAGTAATCCTTGTTGTAACAAATGATTTTATGGTACGTTTCCATAAATACCATTTATACGCTGCATAAATTAGATAAATTGCTTCTTTTTCATTTTAATTGTCTATCATTAGTTTATTTATAGAATACCTAGTTATTTCATTTTAGATAAATTGTTTATTTTACACTTTAACTGTCTCTCATTAGTTAATTTATAGAATACCTAGTTATTTCATAGAATAACTAGTTAAAGTGTCAAATTATTAACATATTACACACTTTAACGGACACGATCAGTTATTTCATGGAATAACTAGGTATTCTATGAAATAACTGCATTATATACTTTAACGGTAACATATATATATTGTAGTTTAAGAACTATTTAATGTCAAAGTCAAAGACAAAATATTTGAGCTGCGAGTTCACGTCCTGGATAGAATAACAATAGCAAGACCACGACTTTTTGCAGGCAGGTACCTACATGGGTGAATTTTAACAGAATGGAGGCCCTTTTTACTTTCCTTATATACATATAATATATAAGAAAAGTATTGTGACAGGGTCGAAAACTCAAATTCGAATTTTCGATGGGAGAGCACGTTTCAAGCATACCTGAATACAAATCAGACATTTTTGAGATGATGTCTGTGTATGTGCGTGTGAAAGTATGTGTCAGTGAGTCTGTGGAAACAATTAACTGATGAACAAATACACGGATTCGAACAGAATTTGGTACAAAAATTACAATACATGAATACTGGAAGCTCATTGTTTTTATACGCAATCGAATGTTCAGAAACCCCCTAAATTTTCGAGTGAAATTTTGAAAAAATCATCACTAAATTGAAACATTTAATAAAATTCCGCAATTAGTTATTTTTTATGTAATTTTTCTTTAGAATACGATTGAAATAAATTTTAGAACGCTAGCATGAACTTTCTTCAGATTTTCACATTTTTCAAAAAAATTATCAAAAAAGCATATAAAATAAAAAAAAATATTACCTATTGTGAAATATGTTCACATTGCATAAGTAATATCATGCGATAAATTTGGTGACTTCATTCTCACGGATCTAGCTAGTTCCATCCATGTGAAAAAATGCTTTAGGTAATACTTTTGTACATAGACGCTAATAGTCATTTATCTGCTACAAGAATAACTTATATCTCCGGCCATAACGCTTGGCGAGATTTTGGCGGAATGTCGCCAACTTGGCGACTTTTTTAATGTTGCTAAATTAACGAAAATGTCGCCAAATTAATAAAAACGGCGCTAAATCAATGAAAATGACGACAAGATGATGAAAGTTCAATATCTGGGAAAGACCATAAGAGTAGACTATTAGACTAACACATTTTACCGTCCGTCCATAACATTTGCCAAGAAATTTAGCGAGATGTCGCCAACTTGAAGACTATTTTAAATGCTGCTAAAATGACAAAAATGTCGCCAAATTGATCGAAATGACGCCAAATGGGAAGTAATATCTCCCAAATTCTGATTTCCGTCATATGACTGGCATACCTTTTAGTATATAAGAAATGCTCTTTTGTCCGTTTGTCTGTAGTATTTGGTGATGCATTTGGCAAATTCAGGGAATAATTTAGCAAAGTAATTCCAACTTGACGATAGTGCGCCCCAGATTGACAAAATTATCGTCAAAATTGCAAAAATGACGTTAAATTAATGAAAATTACGCCTAATTGATGACGTAATTATTAAGGAATTTTAATATATGGACTATATTGCTTATGGATGATGCTATCAATATTGATGACTGTTTATTTAGAGTTGCGCGAAGTATAAGGTAATTGAGTGTTTTGAAATAGTTTTACTTGGTGTCATCCGGAAAATCGCCAAATGTACAGTTCAACGATAAAAACACAGCGCCGTGGATCTTATATATTATTTTTTTACTGTAAAACTAGTAAATTCATTGTATTATATAAGGAAAGTCATATGTTGACCACATTAGATTTTAATTTTGATACAGTTTTTAAGATATTTTACTTTTTATGCACTTCTGAATTGAACTTTTTTTTTCATATCGGCACGTCTAGTGAATTCTCTGTCTCGTACAGTAAAAACTATAGCATACAAAAAATAAAATTTGGTACATTTATGGAGAAATAAAAGGGTAACAAGACAAAGTAAACCGTTTATTGATTTAAAATTTTGCTTGTCATGAAATAGCTTGCGAAACCAGCTCATGATCAAGGAATTCAGGTTTTGGATTTCTTGGACTAAAAACAATCCCTGCTTTTCCCTCCTGCGGAAAATAGGCAAGGATAAAAAAGAGATTTTTGAAAGTAGAATTTTTAGGAAAGATAGATATGAAGCGAGCTTTGCGAGTGCAGCAAGTAGGAAGGGAAGTCTCCCGAGGATGTTTACGCGAGCCGAGGGAGCAGGGGGCAGAACCCCATTGTATTTAAAATAACCATAGAATGTATAGTTAAAAAATGTTTAAAATAATATATATATTTAAAAAATATAAAAAAATTTAAAACAAATGTAAAACATATAAGCAAAAATATATATGTATAACAAAATTTTAAACCCCTTTACATTCCCGATAAAACATATATTTATACAATATATTTCCAGCGTCATACTTGTACTTTTAATATTGCTACGATACAAATTCAGTTAAATTATTTTTCATGATCCAAGGAGGTGTACTTTATATTGAATATTGCGCAGATAACAGTATTCCAATCCTACTTACCGCTGTGTAATAAACCGATAAAAACTGGCGCTGTATATCTCAGCATCATGAACACGTACTCAAAAATTTAAAGCGTCCTCCTTAATATAGGGTAGATATTTGTAATTGCTCCAGTATTGTACAACTGCTTAATATTGCTATTTATACAAAACTTTCAAAGGAGCTGAATGATTTTTCAAATTGCTCTTCCTCCTATAACTGCCAGAGAAAGCAGATGTATTGTTACTCAATAAATACTATATCTATGGTTTAGCCGATCTCTTAGACGATGACCAAACTTCAGTCATGACTACGATGTACTTCGCTATATATATTTGAATAAGTAAATGTATATTTCATACGTATTTTTATGATTGAAATCAATCAATTACTTCTACTATGCAAGAATAAAAACGAAATTAATGTTCATCTGCAACGTTGATGTAATTATTGATACGAATAAATTTCATATTTTATAGTATGTGATGAAACAAATACATCATATTTATGAATCTCGTGAATCTCAATAAATATAGAAAACAAAAGAGAACATATTTAGGAAATTCTTGAATGTCTGCAAATTTTTTTTTAAATATTTGATCTCCCGATACACCGAGCAGTATAACATTAAAGTGGCCTATAAAATGTTACACTTGAAAGCGCTCCTTTTAGTTGATTTCGCTGGCCCCAATGGATGGTTATATGACCTGTTCTACTAAGAAGTTATATTAAGTGTAGTTTGGACCATCTCAACTTTCTCATGCCAGAATCAATTTTTTAAGTACCTTGTGGGTTTGTAATTTTCAAATTTTACCAGACAAATTTTGAAAAATCGGTATCAATAGTTCAAATGAATATGATTATAACGTGTTACCCTTCACTTCAAAGTTCTTAAAAAATCTTTCGATTAATATCAAGCTTAACAATATACCCCCTGGGGGTAATATTCCCCCCCCCCCTCTGAAGGAGCTAATGACGCCACGAACACAAAAATTGTATTATCACGGTTATTTTTCACAACAGTGATTAGGACTGTTAAGCCTCATAATCATTGATCCTTAAATAACTCCCTTTATGCATGATTATGTTAAATTTTATCCTATGCTGCCATGTTAAAAATATGAAATTTTGAATACATTTCGTAGTTTTCGCTCGAATTTTGAAAAAGGTCTATCTAGTTCAAGATTTTTTGATAACAAAGCTGTATATAAAGTTTTGTGATAATCCATTAATATTTTTGGTAGCTATTGTGTACACAAGAAATCGAACACAGCTATAGAGACATCACTACCAAAATAGTCAAAACGTGTTCAAAATGTCCTAGAACATATATCGACATCGAAATCTCGAATTCGAAAATTTTCATGAAAACAATTATTTTCTCTGTACTATATTAGACAGTATGAGAAAGTATAAATCTGGTGTGGACAGCACCTGACTTTCCTTTAGCACTCAAATTATTTTTCATTTTCCTTTCTTTCATAAGACATTGATACGAATTGAATTACACAAAATGACATACGGATACTTATTAAACATGACAGCGAATTTGAAGATTCAATTCAATTTTTGTTTTCATTTGGCGACCGAACATATTTTCAAAGGGCAGTAATACACAAATGAAGAAAGAAACTGAAATATCTAAAAACATGGTTAATCCTAGAATAGTGGGATTTATTTTATTTTTTTTTTGTCGTCAAATACTATGTATGAAATAAGCATTTATTTTTTTTAACTAATTTATATTTCTTCTTTTCATATTCTAACGATTTTTGAGGGCCAATTTCCATAAAAGACATTCTGTATTTTTTACCAATCATACCAAAATCTAATCCACACCATGGTCACCTATGCCAACGACGCAACCGTGCTGAAAACACCGGTTCTCGTTAGATCACCGAAGTCAAGCAGCATCGGGCCCGGTTAGTACTTGGGTGGGTGACCACCTACGAACACCGCGTGCTGTTTGCACATTTCGGGCGCGGTAGCCCGGTGGTTTGCACGCTGGATTTGCACGCTGCCACATATGCCGCCGTGTTCATGCGGAGTACGATCACGTTAGACATGTGGGTCCGTAAGTCCTTCCGAGAGGTTGGTGGTAGGGGAAGGAGGGTACGGTCCCTGTGGATGCCTCCCCCACTGGGTTCCAGTCTAAATTGGGTGGCACTTCCCGACCGTCCAAACAGTTACCTTACACCTTTCTGGTAGGTCGGACGGTCTGGGTCTCAACAACAACACCATGGTCACCTATACGTCACTTACCAAATTTTGTGAAATTTCGTCGAATAGTATTTTAACTAGAATGGATACACACACATATATATACACAAAAAGAGATAGACTTCACGCTGAAAATGATATATTCGTGCTCTAAAATACCCAAAACATGTAAATCCGTCAAAAACTTTATTTCGGATTTTCGACCGTATTCCAATACTTTCCCTACAATACATTACCATGTATAGTAGGTAAAGTAATACAAGCCTTTAAAATTATTTTCCTTTATTAATTTTTGACAGTGTTAAGAAACTTCTCAGTATTTCAATCCAGAGACTTCGGTGTACAATAACAAATTTGTTTAATTACCGAAAATCAAATCTGATTCATGACAAGACCCATCACAGAAAGAGACAATACAAACTAAACGGTTTCAAATTACGTGAATGCAGGTTACAGAAATAAAGGTTATTAAACAAGTCAATTTTATAAATGGTTCTTTACCACGCATTAATTACCGCAGAACGTTACTTATTGAACGCTACCCTTCACTTGCTTATTTCTCGCGTTACCGAAAGATAGAGAAGAGGTCCTTTGGGACATCATCGACTGAAAGCATACGCTTATTAAAGTTTTTCAGGACAGTGTGTTTGAATGACGACACCCAAAAGACTCAATTAAAGCTTCCGTTTGCTTGATATTTTCGATAAAATTGTGTGAAAGTATTCAATTATGTCCAGGAACTTCATATTCCCATTCATTATTTTTCAATATCGGAAATGGACCTGCCAATTTCGCCAAACAAGCGATAAGAATGTACTGTGCATGTAATTTGTCATGCCTTTAAAATGAAAAGTTATCAAAAATAGTTGTTGAAAGGTTTGAGAACAGAGTAAATGCGCATGCGCGTGCTCTTCTAAAATCGTCACTTATTAAAGTAAAATTGCAGGGCATACCTTTGAGTAAAATCGGTAATTATTCTAGAGTAATTCCCAGGTGCAATGAGTATGTAATATCATAGTAGAGAGCATTGCAGCTAAATTCAAATTGTTTTCCCCAACTAATTTCATCTTAATTATTCATGATTGAGTGACACATTGCGAAATTTTGACTTTACTTTCCCTAGGATTCAAAATATAACTGTGGTCTCTAAGGTTAAGAGGAAACTTCAACCTGTTCGGTTTCGAATGAAGTAATATTCCTTTTTAGTTTCTGTATCGCATGCGATACTGTAAAACCGAAAAAAAAATCAAAATGATAAAATACTTTAAAATTTTGTAATTTTCAATTTTATATGTAAATAAAAAACGTTTGGATCTTGATACAAATTTTTACTTACCCTGACACTACATATTAACGTAAAAGTTATGAAGTCAAAAATCGAATGCATTTTTATGTTTTGAGCATACCTAAATTTGAATTAAATGGGTTTTCTTTGTCTTTGTCAATTGTCGGTTTTAGTCTCTTTCAAGAATGTTTTAAAGAAATAGAAGTGAGCGCACAGATGTTGGTTACAGAGGTTACAACCGGCAAAAGTAGCATATATTGTTTTCCAGAAAATTCAAACCAGCCTTCTATTGTTCGAGCATTTCTTCGAAAATTGAGAAACAAAACAGAATAATTTATAAGTGTTAAATAAATTGCGACTTTATATGCAATTTGCATTTTTACAAGCTAGCACAGGCGTAGCTAAACGGAAGAAAGTATGAATGAATGGCGGTGGGATAAAATATCGGATTCCGTTTCTCTAATATGGATCCTATGGATCACCAATGCCATCTTCTCATCAATTGGGAGGTGTACCCACCGATCACGCCTATGAGACCGAGTATCATAATTTATGGGTATCAATATGCACCTTTCTTAAGACTCGCTTATATAAAAAAATAAATTTTCATGAATTAACATACTTATAATAACAGCAACATTATTTCTTCTAGCATGCTCGTTTCTTTACAGTGTATCGCATAATCTTAAAATGACTTTTGCAGGCAAATGTGATATACAGGGTGTATATAAACAGTTTTGACAAAATAAGAGGAATGATAGTACCCATCAAGGTGGACAATATTTACAATGGAACCTAGGGTCACATTCTACTCTGTTAGAAATGTTAGAAAAGCGTAAAGTTAAAGTTGAACTTTCAACAGTGAAAATAAGGAGAATTAACGTAATCATAAATTGCACAATCCTATTTATTTACATCAGAGAAAGACTAAAAGTAGACGTTCAAAGTGACAACCAAGCGTGCCGTTGCACAATTTACAATGGTGAATAAACGACTGGCACACCCTTTCGAAGATACCTGTTGTCGTGGTTATCCTGTCCGCTGCAACAACGATTTTTGCTACGAAATTTTCTACCGAGTCCACAAGCGTCTTGTACACCAATGATTTTATGTGCCCCCAGAAGATGTCCAGTGAGTTGAGGTCCGGTGATTGTGGAGGCCAAGCCACAGGTCCACTACGTCCAATCCACCGTCCGGGATATTGCAAGCAGCGTTCTCCATGACCAGCAGGAGGAATTTAAGTAACACATTTGGAGGTTTACAACTTTTCCTACAAATTAATAAATTTAGAGCAAGACTACAATGTAAAGCTTTTTTATAAAACTATGTCATGTTCAATTTTATTACGTTTTTTTTTTTCGCAATCATATCGCGTTTTATTAGAATCGCTTCACATAATCCTACGATTACTCATAGACAGGCATCATTAAAAATGGTTTATTTATATTCAGGGATGCTCAAAACGTGTAAATCCATCCAAATATCACAGTCGGATTTTCAACCCAACTATACTTTCCACTTTCATACACTATACATTGTAAGAAATGTAAAAATGTACATTATTGCATATCATGAATAAATGTCTAGCAAACTTTTACGAGAATAAAAATAAAATACTTTTCAATAGCAAGTTTTAATCTAAATTGTTTAGTCGGCTAATTGCTTGTAAAGCAGCTAACTGACCATTGATAAGCAATTATGAAATTACTTTGGTATTCTGAAGATTAAACTTTTGAAAGGCGAAGTTTAAGAAAGACAAACAAAACAGCATGCATTTAGCAATTATGTGGAAGTAAATGGCAAGTACAGAATTGCGTGAGATGCTTGGAGTAAACTACACTGAATAATATAAGGTCAAGACAAGCAACCTTTTAAAACAGCAACATTTCACCGACAGAAACTAATTTCTTTCAGCACGCAACCCTCAGCAAGGCAGCCAAGTATTTGGAAATACATAAGTGACATTTTGTATGCCGTTCTATACTGTATTTTTATTTGGAAGAAATTCTCATATAACACTTCACGTAAAATATTTAATAAAATTAACAAAGTTTCGTGGCAAAAATAACAAATTGTAATTAACGGCTGATTTTTCCAAAGTTTTCCCTAGAAACCGAGGATAGTTTAAATCTGGTTCTAAAATTATGAAATTGCTAAATTAATTAAAAAAATTTGTATATTTCAACTGTAAATACTTGCTTAACATTTGGCATATTTAAGTTGACTTTTGATGATTTTGCTCAAATGATGATTTTGCTCAAATGATGAATAGGAATCTCAAGAATAATCATGTTAACGTTCGGAAAACGATTTCTCCCGATAAATGACCTGGTTCTTTACAGGCATGCATCTTAAATGATAAAAAATAATCACTGATGGCGATAAATCACTTTTCGCTACAGCTCCGTCAGTGATTTATCACTGAATGATAAATCACTGACGGCGCTGTAGCAAAAAATACCTAGAACCACGATATTTGGTACAATATATTTTATCTCAGAACTTATCGGGACCTACATTAATATAGGTCCCGATAAGTTTAAGACACTTCGGAGCTTCTTTTATTTATTGAACACTGAAGTGGAATTCTTAGATTAGCGAGTGATGATGAGTTTCAATCTTAACATCATTGTTAGGTTCACCAAATGCTCTTTGATCGGTAAACGAAAATTTCCCCTGTATTTGGCGATTTGATAAAAAGAATATATAATTCTTTCATATTTAGGTGAAATTCATTTTAATATTCCAGCACCAGCCAAAACTAAAGATTTTACTATAATAATATTTAATAAGTGTCTTGCTACAAGATTTCGCACTTGGATAAATAAAAAGAAAATATTTGCAAAAATGTATTTGCTGATTTTTCTAATTCTTCTTGAATTCAACGCGTATATACAACGGGGGATTCATTTTCGATTTTCAATTTTTCAATATACCCCTCCCCCCCCCCCTTAAAAAAAAATCTGATGTGATCAGTACATTATTATTTCTACAGACTCAATTCAGCTACAGATTCATGTTCCCTTTATTTCTCTAATAATTCATTAAATTGAGTTTAATTGCACGAAATAACACACATCATTATTTGAAATTACACTGAATTTGCACTTTTAAATTAAATTTTCGTTTTTATTTGGTAACTGGACAGGCGGTGTGGCTAAAATGTAAAAACACAAAAATATCTCGAAAAAGGCTAGTTCTAGAGTAATAGGATTCATCATAATATTTTCATCGTCAAAAATTACACATAAAACAAACATTTAAATGATACATTTAGGCATATACAGTCTTTAATTTAAATTTTAACAATTTTTGCTGACCATTTCGTAAAAAGAAAGGCGAGTTCTTTTTTCTCGAATCGTACCAAAACTCTAATCAGCACCAGAGTAACCCACAACTGACTTATCTACGAAATTTTGTGAATATTGATCAATTTTAGCTAGAGTAGATATAAGATTTTTGAGGGCCATTTCTCAAAATAGGTAAGTTCTTTTATTCCGAATCTTACCAAAATCTAATTAGCACCAAAGTGACCTACAAGTGACTTATTTATGAAATACGATCAATTAGTTTTTGAGTTAGAGTGGATGCATATATTGCACAGACAGACAGATTGACTGACTGACACATACACACACAGACGTTACGGTAGAATTATTTTTTCGTGTTCAAGGGGTCCCATTACGTGTAATCCGTCGAAAACTCGAGTTACGATTTTCTACAATGCTTTCAATACTTTCCCTATACATCACCATCTATTGTAGGGAAAGCAAAAAGACTTATCCACCGGAAACCTGGCGTCTTTAGAAGGAGCTGCTAAGGCAACATACATAGGGAGGGAAAGGGAGGTCTATCCTAAATTTAATTCTATCTAGGATAATTACTGCATTCATTTTTTCTTGAATGAGAATTACTGCATCCATTTTTTCTTGAATGAGAGTTACTGCATTAAATTATGACATTAAATTATCTTAAATATTAGGGCATAGCTCGAGTCTTCACTAATATCATGCAAATATTGGGCTCGCATTAGACTACAGGTAGTGACCTGCGAGGTATAACTAGGAATAGCCCCTGGCGTAGCCACATCTGTTGAAAGAAAATCTATTGCAACTTCAAAAAGCGACGAGATAAGTTTCCAAAAAAAGCTAACATGAAACTAATATTTCCTTTTTTATTTGCCTAAATGGTTCTTATGTTTGTATAGTTCTTGGCAAAATAGTGTCCCAAAAGCATCAATCTTCCCAATCTAATATATTGCTGAAACTTGAGTGTTTTTGCAATATTTTTGTATTTTCTCACTAATAAAATAAAATATAATATCAATGAAATTTCTCAACTATTTAGATATGTCTTACGTAGACCTGCACATACTCTATGACACAATTTAAGAAACATTTGTTTCGAATTGAGGAATACTTAAAACGTACAATAGAATGTAATATTTATAATTTTAACCTCCTCAAATCGTTTTCACTTTATGATATGCTTTGTAGGGAATGAAAAACATAGTAAATTTAACATTCGTACCCAAGAGTTAGAATTCAACTATTTGCAGTGAAAACTCGACAAAAAATGTTTGATTTAAAAACTATTTTAAAGTTCCCGTCTTAGGTAAACGTCAAATTGTGTGAAACTTTTCAACCTTATTCAAATCTTTTTTCAGAAGATATAAAAACAGTAAGTGAAAAAAATGTTGAAGCAGTGAAATATTTTTAAATAACCTTTCAGCTTTCAATGCATTATGCAAAGAACGCTTTTAAATTCCACTTTTTAAAGTGAAATTTAAAAGAGTTCTTTGCAACAGTTGTATTTAAATTCGAAATATCTGGAGGACGAAGCCCCACTCAACCTTCTCAAACATTCAGTGTTCTGGTTGACTTGCACGAATAAATATCCCCGATTGCAAACTTGTTCATGATATTACGTATGTTATGCAACTACGTATGTTATGCTATTACGTATGTTATGCGACTACAATTGCGTATGTTATGCAAACTAAAATATCTTACTAATTTCGGAACGGCGCATAGCCATCGATTGAGCACACATTTTCGGAAACATGTTTGTAATGTGGGATTGTTATTTATAAAATTGTCAAACTAAGAACAATGGTTCAAGCTGCTTATTATTCACACATTGCATTAAAAACTGTGGCTAGTGTTCAATTTTATTGTTCTTTTGATCCTTTATATGTTGTCTGGGATTCGGACATTTTATCCCCACGGACATGATCGATTGTTGTTTCGGGCGTGCAGTGTCTCTGGGAGTGTTTTCATGAAGTCAAAGCTAGCTTCTAACCAGGAAAAGGGGTCGCAATCCCCTCTTGGCCTTTCTGCAACCCTGTAAACACAATTAATCCAACTTTATATATCGTTTTCTATTTTAAATATTTTTATATATATATATATATATATATATATATATATATATATATATATATATATATATATATATACATATAATGTATACAGACGGATAGGTGCTGCTTCGGGCGGTTGGCTGTTTCTGGGAGTGTTTCGCGGGATTAAAAGCAAGCTAAAACCAAGAAAAGGGGTCACAATGCCCCTTGACATTGCTAATACCTCGTAAGCACATCCTTATTTGATATTCTCTTTTTCTATTTTCATTGATTGTCTATTTGAAATTTATATATAAGTTTGAAAGCCAAACTAATAATGATTTTTATACACTTCACTTTCATACACTTTCCCAGTTGTTCCAATTTTTATATATGAAAGTGTAGTTATTTATACTCTTGTTAACTCTTGTCATTGTATCCGGTACGTAAGTTTTATATATACAGGGTGTCCCAAAAAGATTGAAAGCGTTCTAATTCTTTCCCTATTGGAGATAAGTGAACAATGTAAATTGCAAAAATGTTGAAAGTAAGGTAGGAAATAGGACTACGTTAATGAAATAGTCCTCCCTCCCATTTATTTTCAAAAGGGTACACTTTTTAAATTTTTATACGACCCCCTTAGACAAATTGGGTCAATCAGAAAAAATTAATTTTTAATGTAACAGCATTACTAAAAAAAACCCACATATCTCTATCTTTAAAATCAACTGAATTATGATAAAGGAAAAAACTGACTTATGCCACTTTTCCGTACCACGTGAAAGGCTGTTTCATCAGTGAAAATAGGGATCATAATCAAATGGACGATGGAAATTGCTTAGATCCAAAATACATTAATATGTTTCAAAGCTTTTTATCACAAATGTATCTAAATAAAGCATTACACAGACAGAGATCATATAAAGCAGTGGTACTCACTACGCGGTTGGGTATCCTATGTATTATCATCCAGTTTTATATTTTTCGTGATATGTCACAAATTTACATTTCTAATTTGATATAGGGTCCCCATTCACAATGTTCAATTTTCAATTAACTATAACTCGCTCAATTTTACAGATACAAATATGCGGTTATTTTAAAGATCTTGTTGCATTAAAAATAAAATTTTCTGATTGACCAAATTTGTCTAAGGGGGTCATATAAAAATTTAAAATCTGCAACTTTTTGAAAATTAATGGGAGCACTATTTCATTAACGTAGTCTTATTTCCTACCTTACTTTCAACATTTTTGCAATTTACATTGCCACTTATCTCCAACAGGTAAAGAATTAAAGCGCGTTTCAGTCTTTTTGGGACACCCTATATATACACTATATGATCAAAAGTATACGGACACTTTAGATGTTAGATTGGTTTTCGAATTTCTAAACAAGTGTTTTTAATTGTTTATTTCTAATTGTTTATTTCTAAACAAGGCGAAGTGTTCTGTAACTTCGGCGATGTGAAGAACATGCTTAAACTCATATTTTCCAGTACAGTTTCAGTTACATGTGCATTTAGGGGATCACCAAGATATTGAAAAATGGAAAAAATATATTTGATCACCCTGTATCATAAAAAGCTGGAAATGATTTGTAACTTTCACGAAATAGTTAACTAGCTTTGTTCAATGTGTATAAACATTTTCGTGAAACAAAAACGTGAAACAAATTTTGTTACATGATTTTTGCTTTCAATATCCATAGGTTTTAATCAAATTTCACGAAACTTACAAAATATTTGCTAACGAAGAAGAACATTATACTTCATTTGAAAATTAAAGCATTGATATACGATGAGATATAAGCATTTGAAGAAACTAACTTTTTACTGCGCATGCGCGAACCATAGCAATAGTTTTCTTTCATGATTTTATAGTAAATGCTGTAGGGCAACTTCTATACGAAATCCACTGGAATATCGTGAAAATTCACAAAGATATCAACGACATAGTGACCAGTTTTTCTCTGACTCTCTGAAAGCATCTGGATGATAAGGGGGGTTCCACAAATTGACATTTTACAAATTCATCGGACACCCCTCTTCTGAAAATGAACTGGTCCAATTTTATGCACATAATGGTCACCACGTACAGGGGTGTCCGGAGACTTTTGATCATTATTTGCATAAAATTGGACCAGCTCATTTTTAGAACAGGGGTGTCCGATGAATTTGTAAAATGTCAATTTATGGAACCCCCCTTATCATCCAGGTACTTTCAGAGAGTCAGAGAAAAACTGATCACTATATTGTCGATATCTGTGAGAATTTTTACGATATTCCAGTGGATCTTTTTTTATAGAATTTACCCTACAGTATTCACTACAAAATCATGAAAGTAAACTATTGCTATGTTTCGCGCAATGTTTTAATTTTCAGTTGAAGTATGATGTTTTACTTGGACGTTGACAAATGTTCTGTAAGTTTCGTGAAATTTGATTGAAACCTATGGATATTGCAAGCAAAAAACATGTAACAAAATTTGTTTTTTTTTTAAAGAAACGTTTATATCTTCATGAATATACGTTTTGTTTTATGAAAATGAGTATATACATTGAACAAAGCTAGTTAACTATTTTGTGAAAGTTACAAATCAATCCCAGACTTTTATGATACAGGGTGATCAAATATATTTCCCCCCTTTTTCAATATCTTGGTGGCCCCCTAAATGCACCAGTCACCAAAACTTTACTGCAAAGTATGCCTTCAAGCATGTTCTTTACATCTCCAAAGTTACAGAATACTTTGCCAAGTATTTGCTTAGAAATTCGAAAAACATTCTAACATCCAAAGTGTCTGGATACTTTTGATCATATAGTATATATTCGGCATGGTGGCCGTGTTTCAGCTGTTTTGGTTATTTTACTGTGTGGACAATAATTACTTGCTATTAGTTATTGATCTCTCTCCAGTTTGTAATATTATATATATATATATATAAGGCATAATTATTTTAGTATATTTGCAAAGACATGGACCTAAATATCTAATCCAAAGCAAAACGGAAGTTTTGCTCTGTTGGAACTTTTTCTTCTGCATGTGTTGAAAATATACTATTTCCACACATGTTAGCTCCTTTGCAGTGAGTATCATAGCCTTAAATCTACTTTTGCAGGCAAGTATGCTATAGCTACTCATATAACCTGACCTTGCCGATAGATTAAGTGACAAATTCTGTGAATTATCGCTATAAAAGAATCGTGAAAATGTTAGAAAAAGATTGGAAATGACATAATGAAGACCTGTTCAGAACTCTCAGAGATAGCCGGTAACAAATCTTGATAAACTATCCAGTTATTGTGACTTCAGTTTATGAAATATAGTCACTGAAAGAGTGGTGATGACGTTTTGAAAATTGATCACTGCAGATTTCTTTATCATTTGTCTAACTACGTTGTTATGTATTCAATGGTTCACTTCAGTGCTCTTCTTCCTTTAAGCGTGCACATTAATAAAGCTAGGTCTTTTAGATGTTAAAACTAATTTTCCAATTATACGAGCATTCTTCACGTTCACCTTGTAATTTCTTCTCAGCATCCAAAATAAAAGTTGAGTCGCTTCTGATCCGACCATTAATAAAAATTAGGTCTTGCGTTTATCAATTTAAATAATTACAACAAATTTTATTAGACTCTTACGATGTAATCAAGATATATTGTAACCAAAGTTAAACAATACATTACTGATAAGATACCTTATACCTTCGGATAGGTTGAACTGTGTGGGTCGAAGAAAGAGATGAAGACATAACTGATAAATAATATATTCACATTCAAGGGTGATCAAAATGCAATCTATCCAAATCTTAAAAAGTCGGAATTTTGATCCCATCACAATACTTTTTCTTTACATATGTTATTGTAGATGAAGTAACAAAATCCTTAAGTTTCCATGGATAATTATTACAAGGTACAAACAAACTAGTTAATTTGTATTCAAGGATTGCTAATTAATCTCTCTGGATTTTGAAAATATCATTTACAGAAGGTTTTTTGCTACATTATAGCTTTTTATGAGAAAAGTCATTGGCAGAAATTGCTGTAATTTGAATTTTGTTCAAAATTTTCATGTTTATTACTAGGGTAAATCGTTTTACAATTATTGACATTAACCTTTTAGTAAATAGTATGATGACTGGTTTTTAAATCGTACAAACCAGGCTTAAAGTAATTTTATACTATTCGACTTTCAGAATTTTCAATTCGTAGATATCAAAGACCCAGGTTAGACCAGGATTCTTCACTCGCATGGGACTATGTATTCTAAATGAATAGTTAGTTTCATTAGAATTCGAGGTATTTTATCAATATCGAGGATTGCAAATATCGAGGTGTTTATTTCTCAGACGTCTAATACTGAGAATATTTACGAAATATTGATATTGTCAACCACTATTGCAATAACATGAATTTACCGTGCTCTCATTATTAAAGAGATGTAAATAAAAATAAGTTATATTAATTTATATAGAAATTTTTTGAATACTTATAATTACCAAAAATCTTAATAATTACTTATAATTACCTAAAATATTGGCAAGTATTTATATTAATGAGATATTATTTAAATATATTTTAACTTCTTAATTTTATAAAATTCTAAGTTCAAAATATTGAATAATATAAATGCTTATATATATATATATATATATATATATATATATATATATATATATATATATATATATATATAAACTAAAAATTACAAAAAAAAAAAAAACGTAAAAGTTCGAATTTGAAAGGATCGAACAGCGCATATATATTATTCAGCGCATATATATTATATAAGCATTTATATTATTCAATATTTTGAACTTAGAATTTTATAAAATTAAGAAGTTAAAATATATTTAAATAATATCTCATTAATATAAATACTTGCCAATATTTTAGGTAATTATAAGTAATTATTAAGATTTTTGGTAATTATAAGTATTCAAAAAATTTCTATATAAATTAATATAACTTATTTTTATTTACATCTCTTTAATAATGAGAGCACGGTAAATTCATGTTATTGCAATAGTGGTTGACAATATCAATATTTCGTAAATATTCTCAGTATTAGACGTCTGAGAAATAAACACCTCGATATTTGCAATCCTCGATATTGATAAAATACCTCGAATTCTAATGAAACTAACTGGTATACCAATTTTGATGACAACCGCAGATTTTATTTCACAAACTCACTAAATATAAAACTACTTTTCCCCCGTTATTGAAGACATATAATTTAAAACACTCAAATATGTACACAAATTTATGCAATATTAAATCGACATATTCTAAAGCAAGCTACTTAAATTCCTGGAAATGCAATGGGATTATGCACAGCTATCAGCCTCCAAAACACGACAGATACATATCGCTCGATACTCAAACTGAGCTCATATAACAGCTCAAAGCACCCTGATAAGACTGTAAGATCATGCTGCTAATTTAAACACACGAAATACGCATTATGGTAGGTTACGGTTACACTCAATTAAATATACTAGTGATACCCGCCGGCATTCTGCCCATAAGTCATTTATAAAAACGGTTTACTCATGGGATATCTTACTATAATAAAAGTGACACCCATTCACTGTCATCGTAGCCATAACACAATAGGAGGTATTACAATATCCATTGCTGCAAATAAATTAAAAGTGAGTGCAATATGCAGCTTCGTTTTCACTATTCGGTGTCATACACAGCGGAAAGTTCCAGAATTCTCCATTGCCGTAAATAAGTTAAAAATGATTCCAATATTCAGCTTCGTTTTAAGTTTCTCATGTTATACTCAACTCCAGAATACTGCTGTGTATACATAGGTAAAATAAATGTGTATGATGGAAATAAATGATACAGTCCTGCAGTGTCGTGTATTATGGAAGAGGAGCCCGCCAAATGACGGAAAACATTTTTAATAATTTCTAAAATATACTAAGTAGACGGTCATTTTTATTTTTTACATTCCTAATTTTACCCTTTACAAATCATCAACTACTACGATTAGAACTAAACGCAAAGCCTTTTATCACAATATATATTTTTTCGATTTGTCTATTGCAAGCCAACAATTCTTGAAGCTGTTTTAATCATCAGTGCGTAACAAATGTGAAACGCACTTTAAATCTATTCACATACTCAAAATATCAAAAACAGAAACAATTTTAATATCGATAAACTGTTATGAATGTAACTTTCGTTGTTTTAGAAAGGTAAGAGATCATGTCGGAATACTAACTATTTAGATCAAGGATTTCCATAAGCTTAACAATTTCTAGAAATAACCTATAAAAATGCCTTTATCTCCTAAAAAAACCAAACATGCCTTTAAAATGCCCTATTTAATATTGTTACGAATATACAAAATGTTTCACCGTGGTTTGCCTTTTTGCAAGGAGGAAACAATTTTACAATCTGTCATAGGAATTGCGTGTAAATAGGAATACCAGAGATCATGGCTTTACGGAGCGTGGGTGCTATATTTTTTTTAATATTGCCAATTTGGCGACTTTTGTCGAGTTTCCGAATCCACTAGAACTTTCTCGAAATATTCACTAGTTTCTAAGTTATCAGCACTTTCCTGAAACTTATATGGAGAGTATATAAGGGAGGCATCGCTTAGTTGGACAGAGTTGATGTGATACGAGTCAAACTGAATTGTGAGATACGTCAGTGTTTTGAGAATATTATCTACTATTTTGTGAATTAGCTGGCCTTCAATGGCTGTTTTATTTTACCTGAGAGTTATATTATTTTACCTGAGAGTTATATAGTTTTTAAACTAAAAATGTTTTGTCTGTTTAACATATAAATGGCTTATAAAACAATGTAAAAACTTGAAAAATGTGTTTCATATCTTGACGATTTCTGAGCAAAATTTGCGGAGCTCTCTATAGGTCACGTCAGTTTAATTGGCTATTCTATCCATAAATTTTACAATATTTTTTTTAATTTAATTTAAGTTATTTCTTCGAGCTCAAATATACTATGAGAACTAACTGGTCGTATAATTAGGGGAGGGAATGAGGTCGGATGATTAGAACACAAAATATTAAGTGTGCATATTCTGATGAATGTGCAGGTGAAAACATAATTTGGAAGAAAAAAAATGGAATAAATAGGTTAGGAAATAAAATGCTGGGATATATTAAGTTTCTTAGTGTATGTGCAAATATGATATAAAGTATCACAACTTATTGAAACAACATAAATCGGTCTTATACTCTCCAGCTAGCAACCATTAGCTTACATGCAACGAACTGGCATCACAACTTATTGAAACAATCGTAAATCGGTATTATACCCTCCAGCAGGGACGGCTCGTGTATAGGCACTGCCGGAGCGACAGTGCTCTCTCTCCCTCGCAGCCTTACGTGCAGCTTCCTATGTGCGCATGCGCACTACAGTCAAACACCACGCCCCTGAAACTGTGAAGCGTGTTGTTTGACTGTTGTGCGCATGCGCAAATAGGAATCTGCACGCGAGGCTGCGAGGGAGAGAGAGCACTGTCGCTCCGGCAGTGCCTATACACGAGCCGCCCCTGCGCCTCCAGCTAGAAACCATTAGCTTACATGCAGCAAATTAGTATCACAACTTATTGAAACAATCATAAATCAGTATTATACTCTCCAGCTAGCAACTATTAGCTAACCTGGAACGAAATAGTTAGCACAGTGCATGCAATAACAGTATTATTGGCGAGATCGGCTGGTTTAACGTAGCGTTAAACATCTCATTGAATGAATACCTCCATTTTCCATACGACCTAAGTCTAACTTAGATAAATATGTCTTTCAACTTCATGATAAGACGCGTATTATAGTATACATGTTAACCTATAACAAAACTTGAGTCAAACTTATTTCGAATTTACAAACTTTATATTATTAACACTGGGTAAAATGCATGTGAAATTGGCTATATATTATGAAAACTTGGATACATAAAATGTTGAACGAAAGAGAATCAAATCTTCTTATTTCAAAAGAACTTTAAAGAACATACAACTACTCGGATCTCAATTTGCTTCCCACTGGACTTCGGCGAAGAAAATAGTTAAGGAGTTTTCCCCTTGTGTACAGGAGAGAAACTAAGAAAAATAGTGTGCGTTACATTTTAGTATGTCTTTCCTGTAGCGGAAATTTAAAATCAGCCTTGAAAATTGACTTTGAAGTTTTCTGCCAAATCTTATAAGAAATAGTTTGTTACTAAATTCATATCCGGCAGTTTTCGTATTTGATATTAAATTCTTCTTCGGGTATTTGAAAATTTCATATTGAAGAGAAACTAATTCTTTAAATATAAGAAAACAGTTTTTGCCTGACATGAAATTCAAATTATGGTATTTAATTGTTATGTTTAGGATATATAAGTTTTTTATTCATGAAATTTCATTTTCATAAACTTGTCGAGGCTATGTTTTCATAATATTCTAATTGGAATTTTTGCTACGTGTCATTGGTACACAGAGATATAACTTTTAATACATACCTTTGCAATTGTAGATTCAGTTTATCCGTAAGAGATGATGCAATTCCAATCATCTACTTGAAAGGATTTATGGAAGACTTGTATTAAGATTTCTCAAAGATATGTTAACAATAATTCATGAAAAATAAGCTTATGTTTTAAATGCATGTTTTTATGTTTAACAATGTAGTATATTGCTTAACGTCTAAAATAGTCGTTTTGATTAAAAAAATTGTCTCCATTAAATTCTGACCCCTAGTCAATACTATATGTGTGACATTAAATACCCTGGAAACTAAAGTTTAAATCAAAAACCAGTTTATTTCCAAATATTTCTCTCACATTCGTCTACAAATATATGAAATTTCATATTTTTGTATGCTATAGATTTTGAGGTACGTGACATCTAATCTCCAGAGACGAGAAATTTGTCGAACGGCAGCGACAGCTACTTTCTTTTTAATATAGAGAAACGATACAACATTTTTAACTGCAATGAACAGAATATGTAAAAATCTTATGTGAGCAACACATGATTTTCCTTATATAATGCAATAAATTTACTCCTTTTACAGTCCAAAACTAATGTGTAGGATCCAAGGTACTGTGTTTTTAACGTTGAACTGCACATTTGGCAATTTTCCGGATGACAACATGTAATACTATTTCAAAGTACCCAATTAACTTATAATTCACACAACTCTAAATTAACAATTATCAATATTGATTGCATCTTCAAAAGACGATATAGTCTATGTATTAAAATATTTTAATATGTAATTCATAAATTAGGCGTCGTTTTCAATAATTTAGCGTCATTTTTGCAATTTTTATGAAATTTTCGTCAATCTGGAGCGAAATATCGCTAAACTGGCAATGCTTTGCTAGATTATTCGCCATTCGCCAAGTTTGCCAAATATATCACCAAGTGATACAGACAAACGGAGAGAAGGCCATTTCTTATATACTAGAATGTATGCCCGTCATATAAAGGAAATCAGAATTTGTGAAACATACTTCCAATTTGGCGTCATTTTTATCAATTTAGCGACATTTTTGTCACTTTGGTATGATTTCGCCAAGTTGGCAACATCCCACTAAATTTTTTTGCCAAGCATTACGGACGGATAAATAGGTTATTCTTATAGTCAAATCTTATGTCTTAATCTTTCCAAGATATTGAACTTTCATCAATTAGTCGTCGTTTCATTGATTCAGCGTTAGTTCAATCAATTTGGCGAATTTTTATCAATTAGGTGACATTTTTGTCAATTTGACAACATGTAAAATGCCACCAAGTTGGAGGTATTTCGAAAAATTCATCACAAATTTTGTCCAAACATTATGGACAGAAAAATAGGTTATTCTTATAGTACTTGTAAATTCTTATATTCTTTCCAAGATATTGAATTTTCGTCAATTAGTCATCATTTTCATTGATTTAACATCATTTTTATCAATTTGGCGACATTTTCATTAGTTAGGAAATATATATAAAAAATTCGCCAAGTTGGCGACGTTACGCTGAAATTGTCGCCAAGTTGGTGAAATTCCGCCAAATTTGCCGCCAAAATCTAGCCAAGCGTTATGAACGGAAAAATAAGTTTCTAATAGCAGATAAATGAGTATTAGAGTCGAAATACAAAAGTATTACCAAAAGTATCTTTTCCCATGGATGGAACGAGCTAGATCCATGAGAATGATGTCGCAAATTTTTCACATGTTATTACATATGAAAAGTGAACGTATTTCACAATAGTTAATATTTTATTTTTATTTTATGTGATTTTTTGATAAATTCATTTGTAAAATGTGCAATATCTCGAGAACGGTTCATGCTAACGTTCTAAAGATTATATCACTCGATTACATAAGAAATGACTATTTGAGTAACTTTATAAAAGGTTTTGATTTCTTGATGATTTCTTCAAAATTTCACTCGAGAATTTAGTGGGGTTCTGAAAACTCGATTGCGTTTAAAAATATTATGCTTCCAGTATACACGGATTATATTTTGTGTACCGAATTTCGTTTGAATCGCTCCATTCGTTCGTCAGATATCGCCTCCAGAGGCTCACTGACACACCCACACTTGCGCACATAGGCAGACATTCCCTCAAATTGTTTGATTCGTGTTCAGTAATGCTTGAAACGTGCTCTCCCTTCGAAAACTCGAATTCGAATTTTCGACCCCGTCACAATACTTTCCTAATACATTATACTATGTCTATAAGAAAAGTAAAAATTGAAAACTGTTTGCGGAACACCAAAGTTGAAAATTTCTAGATTTACTTATTTCAGAAAATAGGGAATTTTATTTAGTTCAAAATATTCTCCCGGCTCCCGTATCGATGCTTGTCACAAAATATCAAACTAAATGCGACTCAAATGTATTCTTAATATACGCTAATAACTATGGACGACGATTCGTTTGAGAATGGAATATGTCATTCAAGCTGCATATTGAACTTCGAATAAATTAAATATGGATTGAAAATACGTTTGGCAATCTATATTTTTCGAATAAGAAATACAAATGCAAAACGTTTGAGATTTTTTATTTAACATTTTATATTTTGAACATTTAGAGTATAAAGATTCCCTGGAGAACGGCAATTATTACCTATATTTATCAATACTGTGAAACACTAAATTAAATGAGATGCTAAAAGATACAATTTACAGAAATTACAGATGTGTTACAAGGATACCATATTTTCATATTCTTATTTAAAAGTCAAGATTCGCCTCTAGTAACTGCACTCCTCAAACCTCACGTTCTATCCATTGAAGAAATTGAATTAATTATTATGAAATCTCCATTATTAATTTACTACACTATAACTCTGAAGCCCGTGGTGTTCGTTTTAAAAGAAATCAGTTATTTTAAATTTTATCTAAGCCTTTGGAAGAAAAAAATCTGATGTGGGCAGCATATGACTTTCCTCATATAATGCACTGAATTTACTGCTTTTACAGTAAAAAAATAGATTATTCTTATAGCAGATACTTATATTCTTTCCAAGATATTAAATTTTCGTCAATGAGTCGTCATTTTCATTGATTTAGTGTCATTTTTATCCATTTTACGAGATTTTCGTTAATTTGGCAACGTTTAAAAAAGTCGCCAAATTGGCGGCATTCGGTCAAATTCGTTACCAAAATTTCACCAAGCGTTATAGACGGAGAAATAAGTTATTCTTATAGCAGATAAATGAATATTGGCGTTTAAGTACAAAAGTGTTGCTCAAAGAGTATTTCCCCGTGAATGGAACGTGCTAGATCCACGAGAATGATGTCACCAAATTTATCGCATGATATTACAAATGAAAAGTGAACATGTTTCTCAACAGTTAATACTTTTTTTAATTTATGGGATTTTTTGATAAATGTATTTGAAAATTGTACAATATTTCGAGAACGGTTCATGCTAGCGTTCTAAAATGTTATATAATTTTTCTTTAGAAAATGATTGACATAAAAAATGCCTATTTGCGTAACTTTATTAAATGTTTTGATTTTTTTAATTATCTTTTCAATATTTCACTCGAAAATTTAGGGGGGGGGGGGTTCTCACCATTCGATTGTATTTAAAAACAATAGGCGCTTTCAGTATTCACGGATTATAATCTTTGTACCAAATTTCATTAGAATATCTCGCCATTCGTTCCTGAGATGTCGTTTCCATAGACTCACTGACACTCACTGACACACACATCACCTCATGAATGTTCGATTCCTGATCAGGAATGCTTGAAACGTGCTCTCCTACCGAAAAATCGAATGCGAATTTTCGACCCCGTCACAATACTTTCCTTATATATTATACAATATTTATAAGGAAAGTAATAATTGTGGTTTATGTGTGTGTGATTACTAACGAAGAAAAATTGAATCAATCTCTGTTTAATCGACGTTTCTTTTCTTTTCTATCCGCTTAATTTTCCATTGACGAACACGTTTATAAAATAAAATTTGTTTTGAATGTCAACAATATTTTTCGTGTTCAATCTTTCTCAATATAAATTTAAATCTGATGACACCACTCAAAGGGAAAAAAAAGAAGAAAAAAAAAGGGAATTGCGTTCAAGCAAATATTTAATTAACTAAGAAGAACGCTCCGATTTTTAATATGAACACTGAATTCAAGCAGCAGTGAACGTGGAAAGTCAATGAGTGATCGGAAAAATTTAGTGCTCACGTGAAGCGTTATGAAAATGTTGATTGTCTGGGTTAGTATTTAAATTGAAATGTTTATACCAGATTGAAACACGGTTGGCAACATTTTGTAGCATCGTTATCTAAGAATAGATAGATAAACAGAGGGATAAATCAAGGTGTTTATATTATTAATTACAATTGTTATAAACATGCAGAATGAGAAATATACAAGGTGTCCCAAAAACATTGACCTCGGCTTTTATTCCTTAAATATTGATCTTAGACATATATAATAAATTACAGAGTTGGGTGAAAAAAGGTACAGAATTTTATGAAACCGTTAAGAATTTTCAGGGGATTGAATTTGAAGAAATACAAAATTTAAATTTTTATACGGCCCCCATATAAAAACATTTCCAATACGTAAAATGTGCCCCATACACTAATAAGTTGTGTACAAAATTTCATCATGCTATTATAAAAAGTCTGATAGGTTTAAACACAGTGGGTGAGGGGAAATGTAAATGAAAATGTAAATGTTTACAGAAGGAGTGCAAATAACGCAACTCAGATTCATCATAGGCAAATAATATCTGCCTCTTATCTTTAATGGATCTTTGGCATGGGTGAAAAAGATTTTAAACAAGCTTTGTAATCTCTGTGTAGAGTTATTATTTCTACACCGTGTAGATACTTTCGTACCAATAAATAGCAAAATTATTATTTATTTATATAATTTAATGTTTTCTTTTGTAATTTGTGTATGACCCCTGAAACGCGATCTGCTGGCATGATTTTTCCTGTCTGAGAACTAACTCATGTTGATGCATATAAAAGTGGTTTAAATCAGCATTTTTGTTTTTTCATATCTCTGGGGCTTTTTATGTAAAATGCTGACATTTTGAACCTCATCTTATTAGTGTATAGGGCACATTTTATTCATTGGAAATGTTTTTGTACGGGGGTAAAAATTTGAATTTCGTATTTCTTATAATTTAATTCCCTCGAAAATTTTAATCGATTTCATAAAATTCTGTATTTTTTTTTACGCAACTTTGTAATTTATTATATATGTCAAATATCAATATTTAAGGAATAAAAGCCGAGGTCAATGTTTTGGATACAGCCTGTATATATATATCTTATCATCTTAACTGTCAGAATAATTGATAATCACAGTTTTTTTTTTTATATTGAAAGTCGATTACACTGTAATATTGTTGGAGCTGTGTCTGTCTGCTAGGTAATCAAGCGCAAAACACTTTCTTGCATTGTGGTTCTAAGTTCTACACTCCCTGTCGCGACAACTAATTTCAATTTCAAGTGCACTAACTGACGTTGCAGGATTTTCTAGAATTAAATATATACACTTTAACGTTTTCAGCGATTCAATAATTCAGTCTTCGGCCACAAGTGCAATAATTCTGTCAGTAACCCATCACAGAGAAATTGGAAATCGGCTCGACCCATTAAATATTTGCCCATTCTGTCAACGCTAAATTTCATTAACTAATATTTAATTCAATTTGGCTTAAATCAAAATTCTAACTCGTCTTGCATATGTGCGTGTTTTTATTAGTACATATGCAAAATTTAAGAATTATATGTTTCGTTATCCATCCGCAATGCAGTGTCAATATATCGCAGGACTTTTTAACACTTTGCAACAAAGTTCAAAAGTGTTTATGACTTTGTTCATTCTTTCTGTCTGTCTGTCCGTTAGCACGATAACTGCCGTAAAAATGGTTTTATTAAAATGAAAGTTTAGTATGTTGTTCAGACGGTCTATGGGACCTACGGGAATATAAATGCATAATATCATCCAATTAGTTTTGGATTGAACCCGGATGAAAAAATGAAATACATTGAATCCTATGGAACTTAATATTCAAACATTTTTTAAGCGGATTTAAAATTCACAAATTGCTTCGAAAGTTTTAAGAAATATTCAAATTATTCCATAAAATATATAAAAAAATTTCATCAAAATATATTCAGTAGATTTTTAAATAAAAATTAAAATTATAATTACACCTCTTATATGAAACGATCACGTGATCATGATATGAAAAAATCACCTGACCTACTTCAAAATGATATATGGCATCCATCTTGTTTCAAAATAGTGATTTTTTAAGTTCTTTTTAATTCATATTTAGAGTTGTATCCGACCTAAAACCGCTTTATTTTTGTTTAAATTATGTGCATCTACATACTGAAATAACGCAATTGCAATATATTTGAGTTTAAATGATCATCCAAATTTGATTATTTCTACAACGAAGCCTATTTTTCACTTATGTAAAATGTAAACAGCAAAATATGTAGAATGAGTTGTGTAAGAATTACTGCATTTCTTTAACGCAAAATTATTTAGCTCATGGAGTCTACAATATAGCTGATATGAATGAAATATTCATTGATTTTACAGAGAGAAGGGCGATTTTTTCGATGAAGTTTTAAACATAGAGTTTAATTGCTTGTTCCTCCATGGTCTTAAGTTTTTAAATAAAATAAATTATTATAGTATTGTGATGAATGAAATGAATAGGAAATGTTTAAGAATGAAATGCTGCCTTTATAGAGAGAGCCAGGCGTGTTATATTTCTATGACGTCATTTGAATGAATGTCAGTTGTTTTCGATGAAGTTTTCAAATATAATAAATTATCGTAGTATTATGATAGTTTTAAAGATATTACCGAGGAATGTATCGCATTTTAGAAATGTTTAAACCAGGCAATTTATATTTTAATGCCGTCATTTGAATGAAGCTCATTTTTTTCTATGAAGTTTTAAGTTGTCAAATATAATAAATTAATGAAGAATTGTGATAATTTTTAAAATATTACTGAGAAATGTATTGCATTTTAGAGATGTTTAAATAAAATTGCATTGAAGTTGGAAAGTGTTTCATAATCAATGCTTTATGCATGATTGATCTTTCTAGTTTAACATAGAGAGATAATCTTTGAACTATGTGACATGCAATTATTTGAAATATAACCCACATGATCATACAGTTAATTATTCACCAAAATATTTGTTGGACTCAATCGTATATTAATAATTTGTCTTAATAATAAATGTTTTTTATATATTTGCAGATAATACTTCAAGATGTGCATCGGACAGATCTTGTCTTTGGTAAAACTTGTTAGCTTATAACACGGAAGTTATATGTAATTAAAATTCACTTCCATTGAGTTTGTCATACGTCGGACACTGAATCTTTACTTTGCGAAAATCATTTTGTCTTTCATTTTAAACACTTTCGAACATAGTTGTAAAGTGTTTAAGACTTTGTTCATTCTGTCTGTATGTCTGTCCGTCTGCACGATAATTACCGTAAAAATGACTTTATCAAAATTAAATTTTAGTATGTCGTTCAGAAGGTCTGTGGGACATATGCGAATAAAAATGAATAATATTACCCAATTCGTTTTGGATTTAACCCGAGTTGAATAAATGAAATACATTGAACCGTAGGGATCTTATTTTTCAAACATTTTTTAAGTGGAGTTCAAATTCATAAATTGCTTCGAAAATTTTGGGAAATATTCAATTTATCGCATAAAATGCGTAAACAAAATTCATCAAAATATGTTAGGTGATTTTTAAAATAAAAATTGAAATAATAATTACACTCATATTATATGAATAGATCACGTGACACATTTCAAAATAAAGTATCGCATCCATTTTTCCCTGTGTAAAAATCGTAATGTTTAGAGATCGTTTAAATTTATATGTTGTGTTACATCCGTCATAACACTACTTTATTTTTGGGCTTTATGTGTGTGTCTAAATTCTTTGCAACGCCATTAAAATATTTTTATTTTAAATGATCACTAAACGTTAATTATTTTTACAACGAAGCCTAATTTCTATAGAATGAAGAATGTGAACAAATCAAGCTACTGTAAGATGAGTTATATAAGAATGGCTGAATTGTTTTCACGCAAAATTATTAGCTCTGGAGTCTGGAATATAAGTGATATGAATGAAATATTCATTGATTTTACATATAGATGCAGGCAATTTTATAGCATTGCCTTTTATGATGAAATTTTAAGTTTCCAAGTTTAATAAATTATTGTAGTATTGTGATAATTTAAAAAATATCCGCACTGAATGTATCGCATTTTAGAGATGTTTAAATAAAATTGCATTTCATTTGGAAAGTGCTTTATAATAAATGCTTTATGCATGATTGATCTGTCTTGCTTGGATTTTATCTAAGCTGCTATTGAGCACAAATTCTTTTCATTTATACGTACAATATTCGAGCATCCAGCGTTTACCAAGCAATAAAATGCTTGCGTTCCACGATAAAATCTGAAAACTATAAATATTTTACTATAAACTATAAAAGTAAAAATAAAAATAAATTAATTTTATATAATAATTAAATATCTAAAAAAATTGTAAGTGAATGCAATTTAAAGGTGACACGATCAATACTTTTTACTTTCCTTATATACATAATGTATAAGGAAAGTATTGTGACGGGGTCGAAAATTCGAATTCGAGTTTTCGACGAGAGAGCATGTTTCAAGCACCCTTGATCACGAATCGAACATTTTTGAAGTGACGTCTGTGTGTGTGTCTGTGTGTGTGTGTGTGTGTGAGCCTGTGGAGACGATAACTGACGAACAAATGGACCGATTCGAAGGAAATTTGGTACAAAAATCACAATCCATAAACACTGGAAGCCTATTGTTTTTATACCCAATCGAATGTTCAGAACCCCCTTAATTATCGAGTGAAATTTTGAAAAAATCGTCAATAAATCAAAACCGCAAATAAAGTTACGCAAATAGACATTTTTTATGTAATTTTTCATTAGAAAACGATTGACATAAATTTTAGAAAGCTAACATGAACCGTTCTCGAGATATTACACATTTTTTAAAAAAATTATCAAAAAGTCATATAAAATAAAAATAAAAATATTTCCTTTTAAGAAACATGTTCACTTTCCATATGTAATACCATGCGATAAATTGGGTGACATCATTCTCGTGGATCTAGCTCATTCCATTCATGAAAAAATATACTTTGAGTAATACTTTCGTATTTAAACGCCAATAGTCATTTATCTGCTTATTTCTTCGTCCATAACGGTTGGCGAGATTTTGGCGACGAATTTGGGGAATGTCGCGAACTTGGCGACTTTTTTAAATGTTGTTACATTAACAAAAAACTCGCCAAATGGATAAAAATGACGCTAAATCAATAAAAATGAGGACTCATTGACTAAAATTCAATATCTTGGAAGAATATAAATATCTACTATAAAAATAATCTATTTTTTTTTTACTGTAAAAGTAATAAATTCTTTTCATTATATAAGGAAAGTCATGTGCTGCCCACATCAGATTTTTTTTTGTTTAGTTGAGACAGGGGAGCGACTACTACTCATTAATGCGAGACTGAATTTTCACATTTTGCTGTAACAAAAATGAAATTAAAAAATATACTTGATACGATACAGTTCCAACAAATCTTAACCGTTCTCAAATATGATACGCTTGTACCTTTAAGCTATGTGCAGTAGAATTGTTTAGAGCAGAAAAAGAGTGGCTTCATGTTAAATGTGGTATCTCAAGAGATGATCATCTGTCTCTGGTAATAATTTCATGTGCAGCATTTAAGGCAAGATCTTTATTGGACGATAGTATACACAAGCACTTATGAATCGTGCTGCCTATGTTTCCTGATGTGACACATTCACCCACCAGCTATGGTAAGACCTACAATGGAAGTATGAGCAGACTTTGTCAAACATTTAAATGAAAGACGAACACTCGTTGTTTGGTGTGAGCTCCTATGTATGCATTTGCAAAGCGCATAAAGTATTTATTTCCCAGAAAAGAATTTGTCAAACATTGGCTGTGGCGGCGTCAGCTACTTTTTTTAACACTTTTCAACAAAGTTGAAAAGTGTTTATGACTTTGATCATTCTGTCTGTCTGTCTGTCCGTTAGCACGATAACTGCCGTAAAAATGACTTAATCAAAATGAAATTTTAGTATGTTGTTCAGACGGTCTGTAGAACCTATGGGAATATAAATGAATAATATCACCCAATTAGTTTGGATTGAACCCGGGTCGAAAAAATGAAATACATTGAGCCCTATGGGACCTAATTCTTCAAACATTTTTTAAGCGGATTAAATTATAACATTTTAGAGATGTTTGAACCAGGCAATTTATATTTCAATGCCGTCATTTGAATGAAGTTCACTTTTTCGATGAAGGTTTAAGTTTTCAAATATAATAAATTAATGCAGTATTGTGATAAGTTTCAAAATATTACCGAGGAATGTATTGCATTTTAGACTTATTTAAATAAAATTGCATTGAAGTTGGAAAGTGTTTCATAATCAATGCTTTAAGCATGATTGATCTTTCTTGTTTAATATTGAGATATATACATGAAGCGAGCGCAGCGAGTAGGAGGCAAAGCCTTCGGAAGGGGATTGCGCGAGCAGAGCGAGCTGGGGGCAGATCCACTAATCTCTCTATATTAAGGGTGAGCGTCGGTAAATCTTCTGCTCAGCGCTTTGTTAACTTTCGCCGAAATTCTGCTCAAACAGTTGCGAAATATTTTCTGATAGATAAAATGCAATGCGTGGATTATATTAATACTAAATTTAATACCCAATAAAACATAGAATATCTTTTTTATTTTAATTCAAAATATTTTTGGTGCTGCCATCTGTTGTCGTAATTTAATTCACACCGACTATTTTTATTTTTAATGAACATTTTAAAATGTCTATTCCTTCTAATACGCTATTGAATACAGCAACAGATCATATATAATAACGCCACAATCACGGAAAAGTAATTGAACTTGGACTTGAAGACAAAGGAACTTAAAGATAAAGCTGCAGTCCTCAGTGATGTACATTCAGATCCCCTTATCAAATTTATAGAATGAGAAATTACCTTTCCGTGCTTGTGTCATTATTATATATGATCAGTTGTTGTATTCAATACTGTATTAGAAGGAATAGATATTTAAAAATGTCCAATAAAAAAAAATTGTCGGTATGAATTAAATTACGACAACAGATGGCAGCACCAAAAATATTTTGAATTAAAATAAAAAAATATATTCTGTGTTTTATTGGGTATTAAATTTAGTTTTAATATAATCTAAGCATTGCATTTTACCTTTCAGAAAATATTTCGCAATTGTTTGAGCAGAATTTCGGCGAGAAACGTGTGCCGCGAAAGTTAACAAAGTCTGAATAGGGCAGAAGATTTACTGACGCTCACAAAGTAAGTAGCTGAAGAGTAGCTGATTCCACCGCCGCAGTTTGGCAAATTTCTCGTATCTCGAGATTCTTTGCTTTATACCGCAAAACTATTGCATAGAAAAATATGAAATGCGGTATACTTGTAGAAAAAACATTAGGGAATGCGCTGAAATAAACCACCTTTTGATATATATTTCCTCTATATTAAAAAGAAGTAGCTGTAGCTGCGGCTGTTTGACAAGTTCCTCGTTTGCCGAGATTCTTTGCTTCGTATCGCAAAAACTGTTCTATATAAAAATATGAAATTTGGTACACTTATAGAAAATACTTTGGGGATTACGCTGAAAAAACCCGTTTTTTAATACATAATGTAGTTTAAGAGATATTTAAGAAAAGAAAGTCAAATCAGAAAGTCAAAGCAAAATATCTGAGCTGCGAGTTCGCGTTCTGGATAGACTAATAATAACAAAACCACGAATTTTTGCAAGCAGGTACCTACATGGGTAAATTTTTGCAGGACGGACCCCTTTTTAACACTTTACAACACAGTTGAAAAGTGTTTATGACTTTGTGCATTCTGTCTGTCTGTCTGTCTGTCCGTTAGCATGATAACTGCCGTAAAAATGACTTCATCAAAATGAAATTTTAGTATGTTGTTCAGACGGTCTGTAGGACCTATGGGAATATAAATGAATAATATCACCCAATTAGTTTTGGATTGAACCCGGGTTGAAAAAATGAAATACATTGAGCCCAATGGGACCTAATTTTTCAAACATTTTTTAAGCGAATTTAAAATTCACAAATTGCTTCGAAAATTTTAGGTAATATTCAAATTGTTCCATAAAATATATAAAAAAAATTTAGCGAAATATATTCAGTAGTTTTTTAAATAAAAATTAAAATAATAATAACACCTCTTATATGAAACGATCACGTGACCATGATATGAAAGTATCACGTGATCCACTTCAAAATGATATATGGCATCCATCTTGTCTCAAAATCGTGATTTTTAAGGTTCTTTTTATTTCATATTGAATGTTGTATCCGTCCTAAAACCACTTTATTTTGGTTTAAATTCTGTGCATCTACATACTAAATCAACGTAATTATAATATATATGAGTTTAAATGCTCATCCAAATTTGATTATTTCTACAACGAAGCCTATTTTTCACTTATGTAAAATGTGAACAGCAAAATATGTAGGATGAGTTGTATAGGAATTGCTGTATTTTTTTAACGCAGAAGAATTTAGCTCATGGAGTCTGCATAGCTGATATGAAAGAAATATTCATTGATTTTACCGAGAGATGGACGATTTTTTACGATGAAGTGTTAAGCATAGAGTTAAATTACTTGTAGCTCCATGGTCTTAATTTTTAAATAAAATAAATTATTATAGTATTGTGATGAATGACATGAATGGAAAATTATTTATGAATGAAATGCTGCTTTTTTAGAGAGAGCCAGGCGTGTTATTTTTTCTATGACGTCATTTGAATGAATTTCAGTTGTTTTAGATGAAGTTTTTAAATATAATAAATTATCGTGGTATTATGATAATTCTAAAATTATTACCGAGTAATATATCACATTTTTGAGATGTTTAAACCAGGCAATTTATATTTCAATGCCGTCATTTGAATGAAGTTCATTTTTTTCGATGAAGGTTTAAGTTTTCAAATATAATAAATCAATGTAGTATTGTGATAAGTTTAAAAATATTACCGAGGAATGTATTGCATTTTAGACATGTTTAAATAAAATTGCATTGAAGTTGGAAAGTGTTTCATAATCAATGATTTAAGCATGATTGATCTTTCTTGTTTAATTTGGATGTAGTTTTTTGAGATATTTTACTTTTTATGCACTTCTGAAGTGGACTTTTTTTTTCGTATCGGTACGTCTACCGATTTCTCTGTCTCATAAAAACTGTAGCATATACAAATATGAAATTTGATACATTTATAGAGAAATAATAGGGTAACACGATGAAATAAACCGTTTATCGATCTAAACTTTAGTTTGGCATGAAATAGCTCGCGAAGCGAGCTCATGATCAAGGAATTCAGTTTTTGGATTCCCTTGACTAAGATAAATCTCTGCTTTTCTCTCCTGAGGAAAATGTGCAAGAATAGAAAATATATTTTTGAAAATAGAATTTTTAGCAAATATAGATATGAAGCGAGCTCTCCGAGTAGGAGGCGAAGCCTCCCGAAGGGGGTTGCGCTAGGGGAGAGAGCATGGGGCTCTGTACCTTAAATAGTAACATAAATGACCGACAATCGATATTTTCAAAATTCTTAGTTTTTATTGCATAAAGAAATGCATAAGTAAAATGCTTACCAAGTTGCAGCTTTATTTTTGAAGTGTTTCTTACCTGCAAAAAAGAATTATAAGGATTAATAACCATATACATTTCTTTAAATCACAAACTTGAACGAGAATTTATAGCTCCAAATCCGGCATTAGAAAGCGTTCGAACTTGAAAACATCTTACCAGTAAATAAATCGGCAACAATAGACCGCGTTCGCTCTTGTTAAAACATTGCATAGCGTATTCTGTAATCTACAGAATTAGCTCAACAGAAAATACCATTGTAAAATATAGACATTTTATACTGCGCTGTATGGTTGACTTTGAGTGAATCACATCAGCAGTTTGGAAAATGTGGCACAGACGAAATAAATAAATATCTTAGAGGTGCAAGTTCAGTAAATATCTATATCCCGTGCTGAGGATCACAAACGAAGGAGGAATCAGTTAACCGTTGTCAGTGGCTGCACTAGTAACATGAATTTGAAACGCCTCCTAACGACGAATTGTTTTACTTTAAGAAGCTAATGTTCTAAAAATTATTTTAAACCATTTTAGAATATATAAATATTACAAAGAACTGAAATTCTCTCTCGCCCTCCCTCCCCAAGCACTTTTAAATTGTTTTTAAGAAACTCGCCAGTCTGACAATTTTTCGAAACTGGCAAAGTACATAATAATAGAAAAAAATAACGCTGGCTTGTGTGCAACTTTATAACAAATCTTTTTACATTCTAAAGTTATGCCTATCATGATCCAAAACTGAAAAAAGAACGGGCGGAACTAGAACTTTGTTTGAAAGGTCTCATAGGATTAGTCAAACGACATTTGTTCTTAAAAACAACTGCTTAGTTTGGGAGATTAAAATGTTAATTTTTAAGCAACTATCTACAGGGAAAAAACTGTTTCGTGCAAAAGAAAATTTCATTTAAAATGTTCTGCAATTATAATTCCTTTCTTAAATAAATAATTGAAGCTACTTGCATTATTATTTTAAAAAATCTGATTATAATCAATACATAGGCAAGTAAAATAAAATATGGTAAATTGAATAATTTTTCTTACTGTTTATTACATAATTCGATATTTTAATGATTATTAGATATATAATCGCATTTTAATAATCTGATATGGGAAATATAAACAATTTTAACACCTGTTTGCTTACAAGCCAATACAAAATTCATTTTTTATTGTTGGAATATTTTTCATTCTTGACACTTTCCACTGTTATACATCATTTTTGTTTTCATCTCATTTCTTTTAAAAATTTTGCATTGTTGAAAACTAATTTCCATTACACAATGTTTAAAGGAGGAAAAATTGCAAAATTAAGGCAGAATCAAGATGAGTTTCTATTTTGTTGAACTTGTTTTTACGCAAAAAGCAAAATAATATTTCAATTGAAAAGTTGCAATTCATACTACAGTCAGCTTTACTATTCCAACCACACTGCAATTCGCTTTTTTATTTGCCTTAGGACATGTTCATGTCATTTTTTGTGGTCCAAACTCTTTCCCTATTGCTTGGAAAGAGTCAGCCATTCATAACTTCAACTCTTTTTTTTTTTTTCCTTATTTGTGCTCGCACCACTTTCGCCGTCCCACCTTCCTTATGATTTTCCTAGGGCCCGTCTTACGTCATCTTATATCTTTAGCTTATTCTAGAATTGCTGTCTATGCAGCCACTACTGGAGTAATTTGTTTACAGTGAATAACAAGTATGTATGTCATCACGTATTGCGAGCTATGATAAACCTGCGTTATTCGGACCAACTACATTATAAATACAAATCAATCCAGGCTTTAAATTAAACCATTTATGATTGCCATTTTAATGTTTTCACACAAAATACCTATTTATACCATTTGAAACATTGCACTATCAAAAATAGACATTTTAACACTTTCCAATATAGTTGAAAAGTGTTTATGACTTTGTTGATTCTGCCTGTCTGTCCGTTCACACGATAACTGCCGTAAAACTGATTTTATCAAAAGGAAATTTTATTATGTTGTTGATGAGACGGTCTGTTGGACGCCTGGGAATATAAATGAATAATACCATCCAATTAGTTGTGGATTTAACCCGGGTTGCAAAAATGAAATATATCGAACCCTATGGGACATAATTTTTCAAACATTTTTTAAGCGGAGTTAAAAATGACATACTTCGAAAATTTTAGGAAATATTCAAATTATCACATAAAATGCGTAAAAAAATCAACAAAATATTTTAGGCAATTTTTTAAATAAATATTGAAATAATAATTACACCTCTAATGTATGATCACGTGACTAATTTCAAAATAAAATATGACATCCATTTTTTCCTCACCTCTATGGTATGATCACGTGACTAATTTCAAAATAAAATATGTCATCCATTTTTTTCCCGCTTGGTAAAGATAGTGATGTTTAAAAATAGTTCATATTTATATTTAGTGTTGCTTCCGTCATAATAACGCTTAGTTTTTGCGTATTATCTGTGTATCTAAATTCTGTGCCAATGCACTTATTATATTTGAGTTTAAATGATCATCAAACTTTGATTATTTCTACAACGACGCATCATTTTAATGGATGCAGAATGCAAACAATACAAGCGATTGTAAGATGAGTTTTATAATAATTGCTGATTATTTTACGCAAATTTCCTGATCTCTGGTGTCTGAAATATAAGTAATGCGAATGAAATAATCGTTGATGTTTCATAGAGATCCAGACAATTTATATTTCGATGACGTCATTTGAAAAAAGATCATTTTGTGTAACTACTTTTACTATGAAGTTTTAAGTTTTCATGTATAATAAATTACTGAAGTACTGTGATAATTTAAAACATGTCTTCGCTGAATGTATCGCATTTTAAAGATGTTTAAATAAAATTGCATTTCAAGTGGAAAGTGTTTCATAATTATTGCTTTATGCATGATTGATCTTTCTTGTTATTTTATATTTTAATTTAACATGGCAGTGATCTAGAGACAGCCTGTATATACTGTTGTGTATTCTATATTTTTCTTTTTTTCTTGAAAAATAAGATCAGTTTCAGTAAAATTATAATTATTTTGATAATAATTCCTTTAAAGCATTATTTTTTCAGAAGCATTTTAATAAATTCATTACTTACGTTCATGATTACAATTTTATGATTATAATATAGAAAATAAGCTCTTATTCTTTTGATAATATTGCATTTTTAATTTTTTGGAAATTTCAATAAATATTGTATTGATGATTGATTTTAATGTTTTCCTTCAAAATTTGAAATCCCGATATTACAATCATAAAAACGTAAGTATAAAAAAACGCATGACGCTATTAACTTGCACCTATTAATCTTTTAGAGGATCGCCGCTATTTAGTTAAATAGCGCATAGAACTTTCACAAAACGTAGAGCCGCGCGGCTACAAATCATAAATTTCTTCACTGCCTCCAAACGAAAAGCCATGTTATCTAATATTGTATCCGTGACAGTCAACACGTTTAACAGTGCAAAATATGTAATACCAGATATCGATTACTATTTCATCATTACGTGATCAATATTGCGTACATACCTCTACGAAACAGCTATAAGTGAAGTATTGAATCTTCGTATCATATCAGCATATTTTAATGAGAACATCACTCCTCTCAAACTCGCTTGAATCAATGTACAGGTCAAAATGCTGTTAATGTACTAAAGAAAAATAATTGCAAACTTCATTTAAAGCAACATAGAATACAAAATTAATAGTGTCGACCGCTTTCGAAGGCAATAAACAGCCTTCTTCGTCAGGACTCACAAATAAAGCAACTTTCACTCGTCAAAGTAAGATTGGCAACTGATGTTAGAACAGCGATGGCTGAAGCATACAATAGGGGTTGCCAATGGTAAGAGGAGAAAAAAGAGATAAGAAGAGAAAATAAGGGGTAAAAATCTCAAAGGAAGGAACAAGAAGTAGGACACTATAGATGAACGATAAAATATTTTCCTTTATAAACTGTAAAATGCTTTTTCTTTGGAATTTTACTGTTCAATCTCAGTGTCATACTTATCAGTCCTTCCTCCATGGCTTTTTAGCTCCTTTTTTCTCTTCTCGCGATTGACCACCTATTTTCTTGTTTCAGTCACGTTTGAAATTCTAACATCAGTTGCCGTTCTTACTTTGACGATTGAAAGATGCACTTTTTAAGTGTTCTGACAAAAAAAAAATGCTGTTTCTAACTCTTGAAACCATTCCACATTATTTATTTCATGATGGATGTTGCTTTACACGAAGAATTTTTTTGTTTTTTATATGAATCTGTTCAATTACAACAATTAGTGAAGAGTCAAGTTTATTTTTAAAATGAGAAATTCCAAAAATGTAGGACACTTTTTCGTATAACAGTTAGGTTGATAATGCACAGAGACAACAAATCCACTTATAAAATTGGAGATGTAAATGTCTATTATTCAGCCAATTCCAAGAAATAAAATATCAAACTGTGAAAAAGAAATTTTACATTTCAAAAGCAATCCCCACAGAAAATACAAATGTACTCATTTCAACATACTTTACGACTTCACTTTGGGAGAAGGAAAAACGTTAGAATTTTTCCTTTTGTGTACAAAGAAGAACGAAGAAAACTCAAGAAGTTTTATTTTAAATGTCATTGGGGAGGGGAGGGGAGGGGGAGAAAAATCAAAATAACATTAAAACAAATCTTATAGGTTTGTTGAAATTTTTAAATGAAATGTTATGTTGCAAAATGCATATTTGAAATTTTTTCGATTTCATGTTAAATGTTTCTCTTTTCCAAGTAGAAGTTTCTTTTAAGGTTTAAAATAACTTCTTTTGAGGCAGAAAATAACGTTTTCAAAAACAGAATTCCAGGCATTGCAATTCAATTTTGATTTTATACCGAACTTTCAATAGCGTTACGACCCATCATATAGATGGGTGGAAGTGTGTTTCCAGAATACGAGAATGACTCTGAATGTTCAGATAACTTGAGATTTAGTAAAAGCAGCAATAAGCACAAACAGGAATAAGATACAGTCAGCAACTCTTTCTGTTCCTAGCAAGATCATAAAACAATCATTGGATACAAGAAAATAGCCAATAAATACTCAATTTATTCCCAAGAAGATCGTATGAAAAAACCATTGACGAATTCGCAGTTCAATGTTAATTGTATCCCGTAACATTGCTTTCCGAACAATGAGCCTCCTCATTTACACTCTGTGTAAAAAGACTTCTAATAACGCGAAAAATTCTTGACCAATATAATAAATTTTCAAATTCTTCCAAACTCACCAAAAGTCATCAAATTGACGACATTTAGCAAAAGTCGATAACACAGTCGCCAAATTCATCACAAAGATCAAGTGATTTTAATATTCCAATAATAACAATTAGTAATTGTTGTTCTGTTATATGTTAAACATATTAGATTATTAAATGGTATTTTCAATTGAACTGCAAGAATTTTTGTTATATAATTATTCGTTAATTATAGAAATATGACAGCAGAGGTCAAGAAAACAAGTTTTGTATGCAATCAATTTTTCGAGTAAAATTATGAGTAGATTTAAAACACTTGTTTCCAAAAAATCTGATGCGAACAACACATGACTTTCCTTATATAATGCAATGGATTTACTATTACTAATTTTACAGTTAAAAAATTGTTATTCTTATAGTAGATACTTATAGTTTTTCCAAGATATTGAACTTTCTTTAATTAGTCGTCATTTTCCTTGATTTAGCGTCATTTTTATCCATTTGGCAAGATTTTCGTTAATTTGACAACATTTAAAAATGTCGCCAAGTTGGCGACATTCCGCTAAATTCGTCGCCAAAATCTTGAAAAGCGTTATGGACGGAGAAAAAAGTTATTCTTACAGCAGATAAATGACTATTGGCGTTTAAATACAAAAGTAATACTCAAAGTATCTTTTCTCGTGAATGGAACGAGTTAGATCCATGAGAATAATATCACCAAATTTATCGCATGATATTACATATAAAAAGTAAACATGTTTCTCAACAGTTAATTTTTTTTAATTTATGGGATTTTTTTGATAAATTTATTTGAAAAATCTGCAATATTCCGAGTACGGCTCATGCTAGTGTTCTAAAGTTTAAATCTATCGTTTTTTAAGGAAAAATTACATAAGAAATGTTTATTTGCATAACTTTATTAAAGATTTTGATTTTTTGATGAATTTTTCAAAATTTCACTCGAAAATTTAGGGGGGTTCTGAACATTCGAGTATGCCTTAAAACAATAGGCTTCCAGTATTCATGGATTGTTATTTTTGTATTAAATGTAATTTAAATCGCTCCATTCGTTCGTGAGCTTTCGTCTCCAAAGACTCACTGACACACACACACACAGAGAGAGAGAGAGAGAGAGAGAGAGAGAGAGAGAGAGAGAGAGAGAGAGAGAGAGAGAGAGAGAGAGAGAGAGAGAGAGACATCACTTCAAAAATGCTCGATTCGTGATCAGGGATGCTTAAAACGTGCTCCCCGGTTGTAAACTCGAATTCGAATTTTAGACCCCGTCACAATACTTTCCTTGTTGCTAAAATGACAAAAATACCGCCAAATTGATAAAAATGACTCCAAATGGGAAGCAATGTATCCCAAATTTTGATTTCCTTCATATGACGGTTATACCTTCTAGTATATAAGAAATACTCCTCTCTCCGTTGGTCTGTAACACTTGGTGATGCATTTGGTAAACTTAACGAATAATTTAGCAAAGTATTGCCAACTTGGCGATATTTCGCCACAGATTCACAAAAATATCGCTAAAATTGAAAAAATGACATTAAATTAATGGAAATTACGCCTAATTGATGAAGTAATTATTAAAGTATTTTAATATATAGACTATATCGTTTCTTGAGGATGCTATCAATATTGAGAATTGTTTATTTAGAGTTGCTATAAGTTAAATGAGTATTAGTTATGGTTAGTATAAGTTAAATGAGTATTTTGAAATAGTTTTACACATTACCATCCGGAAAATCGCCAAATGTACAATTCAACAATAAAAACACAGCGGCTTGGATCTTATACATTATATTTTGACTGTAAAACTAGTAAATCCATTGCATTACATAAAGTCATGTGTCTCCCACATCAGAGTTTTTTATTTTAAAATCAACCAGCTATAACAATGATTAGTTGAATAAAATAATCAAATGAATCTTGTATGGAATTTTGACAATGCCTTAGAATCAAAGTTGTAAAATGTAACAAACGTTTTAAATATTTAGCAAAAATCAAATTCAATGCGTGCACACATACACTGATAGACACTCAAAATGTTAACTGACTTGCTATCACACCACAACATCTTGGTAAAAAATTTCGCACATTGGCAATTCTCGCATTCGAACACTTGGAATCAATTCATATTTATAGGGAAATTCTGATTTCAAATATTCAAGTAAAAATCTCTTAAAATAATTATTAATTTAAATATCAAGAGAATAAAATACGCAAAAACTGCGCAAACATAACCCTCAGCTGTGACGTCACTCTTCTCCTTCGACCTATGATACAATGTTTGGTCATGGGATTTGTCTACAATACATGTGTTATCTGTGATAACATATTTGTTAAGTAGTTGACATTCAATTTTGTTTATAATCAAATTCTAATTTCTTTACACTTTTAAATATTTGTTGTGTTTGAATTTAAAGCATTTGTTGAATTTTTACAATCTTTTTAAACTTGATCTGATGTTTGTCAGTGTGATACAAAACTTTAAGGCCCTAACTATTCAGGTTCCGATACTCACAATAACATAAAATTAAGTACGCATTGTTGTACACGTTTTGTGGTACAATTTAGTTATTTTGCTTTGAAGTTTACCGCGAAGGCCCGTCATATTATCGTACTCGTTTTTGGGGAATAACTCAAGAACTGTAGCAGCTGTAATGTCCAAACTTAGTATGGGATTGTCTCTTTTAGTATATTTGCTAATTCTCTGAATATTGAACTGTATCGGGCAAGCCCATTTTGAGCCTGCTCTAAGAATGTATTAATTATTTTGAAAATAACTCGACAACCAAAGCAGCTAGAAAGTCTAAATTTAGCATGTTGTTATCATTTGCGGTATATTTTAGCTCTTCGTGATTTGAATCTAATCAGGTTAGCACATCCTGGGCCAGTCATAGTACTCGTTTGGAGAATTTCACCCAATAACCGTAGCAGCTAGAAAGCCCAAATTCAGTATGCCGTCTTTTATAGTATATGTTAATTCTTTGGATTTTGAACATCGTTGAGCTAACCCGTCTCGGGATCGCCATAGGAATGTACTCGTTTTTTGAGAAAAAATTCGAGAACTGAAGAAACTTGAAAGTCTAAATTAGCATACCGTTGTCGTTTGTGATACATTATAATTTTGAACCTTATCGTGATAGCCCGTTCCAAGTTCTGCCATGGGAATGTACTTATTTTTAGAAATCAACTCCAAAACTGGAGCAACTGAAAAGTCCGATGATTTTAGTATGGAATTTTCTTTTGTAGTGTATTTTTATTTGGATTTTTAATCTTATCGGGCTAGCTCATCCTGGGCCCAAAATAGTAATGTACTTATTTTTTAGGGCAGGAGAAGGGGTGTGCGGGGTAAATTGAAAACCGGAGCAGCTAGAAAATCCAAATTTAGCATGTCATTGTCTTTTGTGGTATATTTTAAGTTTTGGTATTTTTTACTATAGAGGGCTATCCCCTCATGGACCCATCATAGGAATGTTATCGATTTTGTGGAATAACTTGAAAACCGGAATAACTAGAATGTTCAAATTTGGTATGGCGTTGTCTTTTACACATTTAAGTTGCATACATTTTTCATACATTAAAATTACATACAAATAATAAAAGGATTACTTTAAAAAAAATAAGGTACATTTTTTTTTTGCAAATAAAATAAAACTGGCCAGTGGTTTTGTTAAAGGATAATCGGACAATTTCCTAGATAGATCTTTTTTAGTTTTTTATTCACATGGTATTCACTAACTTCTCACCATATAAAGATATTTTATTATTAAAATATCTTTAACTTAAGTTTACTTACGTTTAATTTAAGTTTATTAACTTAAGTTTACTTACGTTTTAAGATCCTTTAATACATAGTTACTGTTTACTGTACGTAAGCTTCTATATAACAACATAATTTCAAAACTGTCAAAAGGAAAAAACATGAATAAATGGTGCAATTTTGAGATTAATTAATTATAACTACTGTAAGAAAATAAGTTCTCAGCTTTAGAATATCAAACAGTACACTTGGCATTTGGTCACCAGAACATTCATGACTCAATTAAACATGTTGCGCTTTTTTAAAGGCCTAAATGAAGTATTTTTATAATTGTGGTAACCTTTATTAAATAATATATTTAAAAGTGACAGCTTTAAAATCCGTCACAGAATACAACCCTCAACAAGATGATTGAGTCTTATATTTAATGTATGCTACATACTTTTTATTAAGATATAAAAATAATTGTATTGCCTATCTAATATTACAAATAAATATATAATATATGAATGTCTATACAAATAGGGTTCGATTAATAACGAAAAAACAAATATGCTGATTCGTAGTGACAGAAGGAATGATTTGCTTAATTTTGAATCCCGGTGGCCTTAAAAAATAAATTTTAACATCTTATTAGCAGTGATTAACTCCTGATGACCATATGAGGATACCTGATGTCATAAGGATATTTTAGTATTTTTCTCTTTAATTTTGAGATGTAAAGTGATTTATAGTGAATGGGTGCTGATACTAGAATGATGTCCACTACTGCGTCGGCACTCTTATAATTAAAAATTTCGCTTAAAGAAATTTGCGGTTTTCAAATTTGAAATACTGCTATGTAAAATAACATAAATGTAATTTATTTCAAAATAGTTTTCACAAACGTAACGAACACTCTTTTATGGCAGTGGTAGATATTTTTACTATCTTGTTTCATACCTTCACACAATTTACTATGAATAACATATTTTTTAAGGCACAAAGATAAATATTTTATAGAGTAATGTTATAGTGTTAATCTTGACATTGGAACGATATAACACTTGTAACTGTTCGACATTTTAAAAGGGTCACAATAATGGTAATTAGCAGAGCTTTTCGAATGAAATCGAGCTTATTTCCCGATTTGCAAAAACGCAAATGTACGGTTTGGGGGAAAGGAATCATAACGTCACACCCAGGGGGTGGAAATATGGGTCGTTTTCTAGCGAAATTCTGAGAGACGAACTCTAATTGCAAATAAAGAACACAGCCTGGAGAATAGAAATGTTTTATGTTTATGTCCATTGTGAAACATTTCAAATCGAATAAAAAATATATAAAAATGCGGGAATTGCCCATTAAAGTGAAGAACATAAATAAACAGCAAAATTTCAAGGTTATTTTCAAGTTGGTCTAAGTATCTTGGTATTTACCGTTATCTAAAAATTCCTCAAATTCTAGAAAAATGCAAAACCGTAAAATAAATTTCGGTATAAAACAAGTTTTCTCCGGTGTTTTCTTAAAATGCATATTTCAGTTATAAATAGCTAATTTTTCTCTTAAAACATTTGGGGGGGGGGGGAACTGGGAAATATCACAGTTCATCACTTCGAAATGCTTCATCACTTTGAATGCCCACTTCGAAAAATATTGTCCGTTTCAAAACATTTTTCTGAATCCTGCATGCTTTCTTATCATCCAACATAAATTCGAGTTTTGCGCAATTTTATTTTAAACTTCTTCAGATAAAGTAAAAAATTTAAAATCTGACACATCGTCCAATCAGCATATTGTACTTCGCATGCTATCAAATAAATTATAGATTTCAAATCTGTTTGATTTAGAATTTGAATTTCTCAACATCAAAAATGCACAAGAATTGACTTAAGGTTTTATGTTTAGCATATTTTAAGGAGGTTGTTGGTGTTCCCGCGATGAATGATGTTTAATATATGCGTATCTATATTCTTGCAATAAAATACTTTTGCAAATATTTGGACAAAAGACGTCCTGTTTAAAATATACTTGTATATATCATATATCTATAAATAAATTGCTGATAAGTTACTGAAATATGTTAGTTTCAAATTTGCGTCCTAGACAGACTAACAGTAGCATGACCAATATTTTTGGTAAGCATGTACCTACAGTGTAAACTAGTTACACGACTGAGCCTCATTTTTTAAATTTCGATTTAGTTTGAGATATTATATTTTTACATAATTTTAATTTAAAAAAAAATGATTTGCAACCTTCTTGCAAAACTTCTCTTCGAATTCTAACCTCTCATCTTTGAAAACATTTTTCAAATTGCGATTTCAAAAGAAGTAATATTTAGATGATTTAAGTAATTAGAATAAATTTATTATTTAGAGTTCTAAAACTGAAACTATCGTTGAGAATTTCGTTATCGTTAGTCATGATTAGATTTTAAATGCACTCTGTTGCAAACAAATATACGCACCTATAATAAAAATTGGGCTACAGTCACAAAACTTGTGGAAATGATCAAACTGTCAGTACCAATGATGTTATTGGGCTCATACAAAGAGCATAAGAACGGCGCATTGTTCAGCAATTTAAACTACAGGCGTTCTCCGTCACAGGCAATTGGAATCCGGATTTTCTGCTGTGATATTGCAAGTTGTATACAAAATGCCTTTGAGACGTACCCGACGGCGCTTTGAACAACTGTCGGATTTAAATAGAGAGGTTGCATCAAAGGCCTAAAGGGAGGCTGCTTGGTCCGACAGAGATATCAGTCGCTATCTTGGGCGAAGCGCTTTGGAAGTTGTTCGGTGTTGACAGCAGCGGCTTAGGGGGAGGCTCGTGTAACATTCGAAGAAGCTCAGGATGCCCCAGACAGATAACTGCTCTAGAGAATCCTGCAGTTAAGAGAGGAGCTAGGTCTAAACAACTGAGTTGTTTACAGCACCACGAAAACATATGCCAACCTCCATACACCTTGTATTAAATAATACTATACGAAGACGACCGGCAGAATGGGGGATGAGATGTCGACGTCCATCAAGGAGCATACCAAGAACCTTTCATCATAGGAAGAAACTTCTGAATTGCTACATTTATCTAGATATTTAGATAGAAATTGTTCGCCCTCAGGACATCAGACTATATACAAAGACTCTCATTTCCATTTATGGGTAAGTAGCGTTTAATTAAACTCATACTCTGTTCTATTATATAATCTATCTAAATATTTTATGTTCTCAATAAAAGTTACAATAGTACATTGTCAGGATGTCGGCTCATAAACAAGGAATTATAATTTCTATTTAAGGACTATTAAAACATATATTTTTTTCTATTATGGGAAATATATAATTCTTTAATATTATTCATCTTAGATGAAAGTAGCATACTTTCTGGGAGGCAGCTCATAATAAAGGGTCATTCATTTCTAAACAAGAGTATGTACTGTTTAAACATATGGATATTTTCTATTCTGGAATATATTTAATTCTGCTATATTTTGCTATGTAGATCAAAATAATACACTTACATGGTGATAGATCAAAATAATGAATAATGATCTCTCAATGAAATCTCATTTCACATTAAGGGTAAGTAATGTTTATACATATATATTTTTCTATTATGGGACTTATCTAATACTTTTATGTTTCTGATTTAAATGAAGAGTGTACATATTCTAGAAGGCAGTTCATAATAAATGGTCATTAATTTCTAAATAAATGCAAGTACTGTTTAAATATATGATTCTTTCTACTGTGGAATTTATCTACATTTTATGTATTTTAATCTAGATCAGAATAGTACACTCTCAGGCAGATAGCTCATATACAAAAGACTCCCATTTAAAATTATAGGTAAGTATTGTTTAAAAATATAGTATGTTCTATTATGGAACTTATCCAATTCTAATTTTTTTATTTTTAGATGAAAATTGTACACTTTCTAGTAGGTACAATAATCATGGATCAGTCATTTCTAAACAAGGGTAAGTACTGTTTAAGTATATAGATTTTTCTATTACGGAAAATATGTATTTCTGTTATGATTTTCATTTTAGATAAAAAAAAATCGCACACGATTTAGAAGAGAGATCACAATTAAGGATAAGCACTATTTAAAAATATATATTTCCCTATTTTTGAAATTATCTAATTTTTTATTTTTACGTCTAAGTAGTACACTCACAGGAAAAGGGATCACATACAACTGATTTAATTTCTAATTAAAAGTAAGTAATGTTTCAACATATATTTTTACTTTCCTTATTTACGTAATGCATAAGGAAAGTATTGTAGTAGTAAAAGGTCGAAAATTCGAATTCGGGTTTTCGACGGGAGAGCACGTTTCAAGCATCCCTGATCACAAATCAAATAGTTTTTAACTGATGTCTGTGGGTGTGTGTGTCAGTGAGTCTGTGTGTCAGTGAGTCTGTGGAGACGATAACTGACAAACGAATGGACCGATTCGAACGAAATATGGCACAAAAATCACAATCCGTAAACACTGAAAGCCTATTGTTTTTATACGCAATCGGTTCAGAACCCCCTAAATTTTCGAGTGAAATTTTGAAAAAGTCGTCAAAAATTCAAAACCGCTAATAAAGTTACGCAAATAGACATTTCCCATGTAATTTTTTATTAAAAAACGATTGACATAAATTTCAGAACGTTAACATGAACCGTTCATGAGATATTGCACATTTTTCAAAAAAATTATCAGAAAGCCATATAAAATAAAAAAAAAATATTTCCTATTAAGATACATGCTCTCTTTTCATATGTAATACCATGCGATAAATTGGGTGATATCATTCTCGTGGATCTAGCTCGTTCTATTCATGAAAAAAGATACTTTTAGTAATACTTTTGTATTTGAACGCCAATAGTCATTTATCTGCTGTAAGAATAACTTATTTATTCGTCCATAACGCTTGGCAAGATTTTGGCGAAGAATTGGGTGGAATGTTACCAACTTGGCGACTTTTTTTAGATGTTGCTAAATTAACGAAAACTCGCCAAATGGATAAAAATGACACTAAATCAATGACGACGACATGGAAAATAATGACTCATTGTCGAAAATTCAGTATCTTGGAAAGAATATAAATAACTACTATAAAAATAATCTATTTTTTTTACTGTAAAAGTACTAAACTCATTGCATTATATAAGGAAAGTCATGTGCTGCCCACATCAGATTTTTTATATTAAGAAACGTGTCTAATTCTTTAATGACTTGCAATTTAGATCAAAATAGTACAACTCAAAAAGACATATCATACAGAATGGACTCTCATTTCTCATTCAGATACGTACTGTTTAAACATATATTTTTTACATTATGGAAATATTTATTTCTTTAATATTGTTTATTTATTTTAGATTCAAATAGTACACTTTCAGGAAGTCAACTCATAAACAAGGGGCATTCAATTCTAAATAAGGGTAAGTACGATTTAAACATATATTTTTCCTATTATGAATCTTATCTCATTCCTTTATGTTTTCCAATGTAAATCAAATTAAGACACTCACAACAAGATGTATCATATATAAGGAACACCCATTGCTAATTATGGGTAATGATTTTAAGCATATATTATGTTCCATTATGTAACCTATCTCAATATATTATGTTTTTCTATTTAGATAAAAATTGTACACTCTCAGGAAGACAGCTCATATACAAGGGAATCTCATTTCTTAATAAGTGTAAGAAATGTTTAAACATAAATTTTTATTCTATTAAACTTATTTAATTATTTTGCATTTTTCGATTTAGATAAAATTGATACACCCCTCAAAAAGACAGTTCATATACAAGGGATCCCATTTCTCATAACGTGTAAGCAGTGTTTAAATTTACATTATGTTCTGTTATGTAACATATTAAAATAGTTTATGGCTTTCAATTTAGATCAATATAGTACACACTCAGGATGGCAGATTACGTTGAAAGATTAAAAATATAATGACAACCAAAAATTGACTATAATTAAAAGTCGTTAATTAAAATATCCATCCACAACGTTGACAAAAATTCACAACCATAGTGGTTTCGTGCATTATTATGTCCTTCATCAGTGGTAAAGTGAAAATAGGTGAAAAACATGAGCTTAAATTCACAGGCCACACGGGATTCCCATTCAGACCCTCAGTTATGCTTGGCGTCAAGTTCTCAACACACCGCCTGTTAAACCATTGTATGATTTTCCGGATATTTAGTAGCTGTTCTCGGTTACTTTTAACGATATATCTATTGATTAACTGTAATTATTGTCATTTTTTTAACACTTTACAACATAGTTGAAAAGTGTTTATGACTTTGTTCATTCTGTCTGTCTGTCCATTAGCACGATAACTGCCGTAAAAATGACTTTATCAAAACGAAATTTTAGTATGTTTTTAAACGGTCTGTGGGATCTATGGGAATAAAACTGAATAATATCACCCAATTAGTTTTGGATTGAACCCGAGTTGAAAAAATGAAATACATTGAACCCTATGAGACCTAATTTGTCAAATATTCTTTAAGCAAATTTAAAATTCACAAATTACTTCGAAAATTTTAGGAAATATTCAAATTATCCTATTAAATATATAAAAAAAATTCAGTAAAATATGTTAAGTAGTTTTTTAAATAAAAATTATTTAATATAGGGAGAAAAACAAATTCAATTAAATTCTGACTATTACTATATCCTCCAGAAAGGAAAGAGAGATATACTATATAATAAATATCTTTCCAAGAGTTGAATTATTTATATGGAAGAGAGGTTACACATTTTAAAATAAATATGATGGATAACAATTATTCAAATTTTTAAATAAAATAAATTATTATAGTATTGTGATGAATGAAACGATTGGAAAAATGTTTATTAATGAGATTCTGCTTTTATGGAGAGGCGATTTATATTTTGATGACGTCATTTGAATAAAGTTCATTTGTTTTCGATGAAGTTTTCTAACACAATACATTATTGTAGCATTATGATAATTTTAAATATATTACCGAGGAATGTATCGCATTTTAGAGATGTTTTAATCAGGCAATTTATATTTCAATGCCGTCATTTGAATGAAGTTCATTTTCTTCGATGAAGTTTCAAATATAATAAATTAATGTAGTATTGTGATAATTTAAAAAATATTACCGAGGAATGTATCGCATTTCAGAGATGTTTACATAAAATTGCATTGAAGTTGGAAAGTGTTTCATAATCAATGCTTTATGCATGATTGATCTTTCCTGTTATATTTTGCAATTACATTATGTTTTCTAAATGTATCGTATTTAAAATGTAAAATGATTAATATGCAAATTTTATCTCGCGGTTGTGGCCTGTGTATTTAAACTCATATTTTCCAACTAGTTTCACTTTGCCACTGATGAAGGACGCAATATTGCCCGAAAGCGCTATGGTTGTGAATTTTTGAAGGTCGTGGATGGAAATTTTAATTAGACTTTTGATAATAACTAATTTTTGGTCGTCTTTATATTTTTAAAGAGTGGATGATTTGACGTGTTTTCCGTACAATTTTATATTCAAGAGACTCAAATTTCTAATTAAGAGTAAGTACTGTCTAAACATATGTTTTATTCTATGGCGAAAAATATTTAATTCTTCAATGTCATTTTTTAGATGAAAATAGTACACTTTCTAGATGACAGTCTTTAATCAATGTTCATACATTTCTAAATAAGGATAAGTGCTGTTTAAACATAAAGCTTGTTCTATTATGAAAATTATTTAATTCTTTTATGTTTGTCATTTTAGATTAAAAGAGTACAATTTCTCGAAAGTAATTCATAATCAATGTTCATAAATTTCTGAATAAGGGTAAGTACTATTTAAACATATAATTTTTACTTTCCTTATATACATAGTATAATGTATAAGGAAAGTATTGTGATGAAGTCAAAAATTCGAATTCGTGTTTTTGACTGGAGAGCATGTTTCAAGTATCCCTGATCACTAATCGAACATTTTTGAGGTGATGTCTGTGTGTGTGTGCGTGTGTGTGAGCGAAAGTATGTGTGTGTGTGTGTGCGTGTGTGTGTGTGTGAAAGTATGTGTGTGTGTGTGTGTGAAAGTATGTGTGTATGTGTGTGTGTGTCAGTGAGACTGTAAAGACGATATCTCACGAACAAATGGGTCGATTTGAATGAAATTTATTACAAAAATTATAATACGTGAATACTGGAAGCCTATTGTTTTTAAACACAATCAATTGTTCAGAACCCCTTAACTTTTCGAGTAAAATTTTGAAAAAATTATCAAAAAATTAAAACCTTTAATAAAGTTACGTGAATAGACATTTCTTATGACATAAATTTTATTGACATAAATTAACTATTGACATAAATTTTAGAATGATAGCAGGAACCATTCTCTAGATAATGCACATTTTTCAAATAAATTTATCAAAAAATCCCATAAATTAAAAAAAAATATTAACTGTTAAGAAACATGTTCACTTTTCATATGTAATATCATGCAATAAATTTGACGACATCATTTTCGTGGATCTAACTAGTTCCATTCATGAGAAAATATATTTTGAGTAATACTTTTGTATTTGAACGCCAATAGTCATTTATCTGCTATAGGAATAACTTATTTCTCCGTCCATAACAGTTGGTGAGATTTTGGCGACGAATTTAGCGGAATGTCACCAACTTGGAGACATTTTTAAATGTTGCCAAATTAACAATAATTTCGCCAAATGGATAAGAATGATGCTAAATTAATGAAAATGACGACTAATTTATGAAAATTCAATGTCTTGGAAAGAATATAAGTATCTACTATAAGAATAATCTATGTTTTTTACTGTAAAAGTAGTAAATTCATTGCATTATATAAGGAAAGTCATGTGCTGCCCATATCAATTTTTTTATTATGGAACTTAACTAATTATTTTATGTTTTTAAGTATAAATCAAAATATGGCACTCTTAGGAAGATAGATCATATACAAGGGATTCTCATTTTTAATTTAAAGTAATTAATGTTTAAACATATATTATGTTCTATTATGTAGCCTATCTAGATATTTTAGATTTTTCAATTAAGATCAAAATATTACGCACTCGGGATGACGGGCCAACGGCCGTACCGTGCTGAAAACACCGGTTCTCGTTAGATCACCGAAATCAGGCAGCATCGGGCGCGGTTAGTACTTGGGTGGGTGACCACCTGGGGGCACCGCATGCTGTTGGCACATTTCGGGCGCGGTTGCCCGGTGGTTTGCGCGCTGGATTTGCACGCTGCCGGCGTGTTCATGCTGAGTACGATCACGTTAAACATGTGGGTCCGTAAGTCCTTTCGAGAGGTTGGTGGTAGGGGAAGGATGTTATGGTCCCTGTGGATGCCTCCCCCACTAGGTTCCGGTCTAAATTGGGTGGCACTTCGCGGCCGTACAAACAGTTACCTTTCACCTTTCTGCTAGGTTGGACGGTCTGGGTTTCAACAACAACAACTCTCGGGATGACAACTTATGTTCAAGGGACACTTATCTCAAAGTGGAAGCTCAGTTTAAACATATATTTTTTTTCTATTATTGGATTTATCTAATTATTTTATGTTTTCCAATTTAGATAAAAATAGTACATCCTTAGGAATACAGATCATATACAAGGGACTCTTATTTCTAAATAAGAGTAAGTACTTCTTAAACATAATTATCTATTAAGGAACTTATCTAATACTTTAAGTAAGCGTAATCACAGTTTACACGCATATTTTTTATTGAACTTATTTAATTATTTCATATTTTTCAATTTTGATAAAAACACTACACCCTCTGTAGCACAGATAATATACGTGAGACACCCATTTCTAATTATGGATAAATATTGTTTAAACGTATATTCTATTATTTGATCTATCTAAATCTTTTATCTCTTTCAATTTAGATCAGAATCGTACACTCTCAGGAAGACACCTCATATACTAGAGACACTCCTTTCTAATTTTGTAAGTGCTTTTTTAAAAATACATTGTTTTCTGTTATTGAACATGTCAGTTCCTTTGAAATATTAGAAAATAGATAAAAATGGTACAACCTCAGGAAGACAGCTCAAGTGACTTCAATTTCTGTTTAAGGGTAAGTACTGTTTAAACATATATTCTTTATTAAAATGGAAACTATTTATTTCTTTAATGTTATATATTTTAGCTGAAAATTGTACACTTTCTGGCAGACAGATCATAATTGAGTGTAAATACTGTTTATACATATAGTTTTTCTTTTATCGAACTTATCCAATATTTTTATTTTTTCAATGTAGAAAAAAATGGTACACTCTTAGGAAGAAAGACCAAAGACTCCAGTTCTAATAATGTGCAAGATTTTTCTCAACACAACGATTTTTTCTTTTAAGGAGCACATATAATTCTTCAAAGTTTTCAATTTAGATCAAAATAGTATAACTCAAATCGATCTCTTATATACAATAGACTCATTTCTAATTAAGGGTAATTAATGATTAAACATATATTTTCTATTATGGAACTGATCTAATACTTTTATGTTTGTTATTTTAGATGAAAATAGTACAATTTCTAGAAACAGGTTCTCATTAAAGGTCGTTCATTTCTATTTAAAAGAAAGTGCTGTTTAAAAATATACTTTTTTCTATTATTAAACTTCAATAATTCTCTTATATTTTTCCATTCAGGACAAAATAGTATACTCTCATAAAGACAGATCATATCTATGGGACTCTCATTTCTTATTAAAAGCAAGTATTGTTTCAACAAACATTTTTTTCTATGTTCTACTGTAACACTCTCAGGATACAAAATAATATACTCTCAGGGTACAAAATAATATACTCTCAGGGAGACAGATAAAAATAGTACAACTCAAAAAAACTGCACATATACAATGAACTTTCATCTCACATTACGGGTAAGTACTGTTTAAACACATATATTTTTCCATTATGGAACTTAACTAATACTTTTATGGTTCTTATTTTAGATGAAAAGAGTACATTTTCCAGAAGATAATACATAATAAAGGGTCATGGATTTCGAAATAAGAGTAAGATATAGTTATTTCTACTACTTAATTTATCTAAATTTTATATCTTTCACTCTAAAACAAAATAGTACACTCTTAGGAAGATAGCTCATATACTAGGGACATCATTCTAAAAATGGGTGCATAGTGTTTAAACACACATGTTTTATTACGTAACTTATATAAAACATTTATCTTTTTGCATTTAGATCAAAAGAAAACACCGACGGGAAGACAGCTAATATAGAGAATGGTCTCTTATTACTAATTAAGGGTAAGTACTGTTTCAACATATAATTTTTCTATTATGTGACCTATCTAAAATTTACAATTTAGACACAACTGTTTTACAATTTAGAAACAAAATAGTATACACTCGGAATAACAGCTTGTATACAAGGAACTCTCATTTCTAATTAACGGTAAGTACTGTTTAAACAGACATTTATTTTTTTCTTACGGAAAATATATAATTTTTCATGTTTTTCAGTTTAAATGCAAATATTTTACTTTCTGGCAGACAGAATATAATCAAGAGTCATTCATTTCTAATTAATGGTAAGTATTGTTTAAACATATATTTTTTCTATTATTGGACTTATGTAATACTTTTATGTTTTTCAATATGGATAAAAATGATACAAGCTCTGGAAGAGAGCTCAAGGGACTCTAATTTCTGTTTACAGTACAGTTTAAACATATATTTTTTATTATAATGGAAAATATTAATTTTTTAATGTTATTCAATTTAGCTGAAAATAGCACACTTTCTGGCAGACGGGTCATAATTGAGTGTAAATACTAATTAAACTTATAGTTTTTGCAATTATTTAACTTTATCCTTTTTTTAAATTTAGATCAAAATGGGACACATTTAGGAAGACAGCACAAAATTAAGGATCATCATTCTTATTTATTTAAGCGAAAGTGCTGATTAAATAAATAAGACAAAATAGTGCACTCATAGGAAGACAGATCCTATAAAGGGACTCTCATTTCTATTTCAACAAATATATTATAGAATACCTTATTCTTTAATGGTTTGCAATATAGATCAAAATAGAACAACTAAAAAAAATTGCTTAAATACAATAGACTCTCATTTTCAATTAAGTGTAGGTATTTTTTAAACATATATATATATATTTTATTATAGGAACTTATCTAAAACTTTTATGTTTTTCATTTTAGATAAAAAAAGGCTACACTTTCACGGAGACAGCACATAATTAAAGATTATTCTTATTTAATTAATTTATTATCTAATTACTGTTTAAATATGTAATGTTTTCTATTACTAAGCTCTAAATCTTTTATGTTTTTCTCACTGTATTCAACAGTATTCTCACGGGCAGACAGCTCATATAAAGACTCTTATTTCTAATTAAGTGTAAGTACTGTTTAACAAATAATTCTATAACGGAAAATATTTAATAATTTTATATTTTATATTTAAATGGAAATAGTATACTTTATAAGACAGATCATAATCAGGGATCATTCATTTCTAATTAAATACTGTTTAATGATATATCTTTTTATTACTGAACTTATCTTATTATTTTCAATTTAGATCAAAATTGTACACTCTCAGGAAGACACGCCATATAAAATGGACTCTCTTTTCTAATTAGGTTTAAGTCGTATTTAAACATATTTTATGTTCTATTATGTAAACTATCTAAATCGTTTATGCTTTTATGTTTAAGACAAAATTGTACACTCTCAGGAAGTCAGCTCATGTACAAAAGACTATAATTTCTAAATAAATGTAACAACTGTTTCAACTTATATTTTTTCTATTAAGAAAAGTATTTAACTCTATAATGTATGTCATTTATGTTTTTAATATTATTTATTTTATAGGTATTACTATTTTCTTTTAATGGAAATTGGTCTGGCAGTGTAAAATGATTCAAAATTTAAAGGATAATGTTTTATTTTGTCATGTTTTATAAAGATAAATAATATAATCACTAAATGCAAATCCTGTAAATTTAAATAGGATGTAATTTAATAGCATGGTTCTAAAATTAATGTTGATATTTAATTATATAAAAAATACGATTTGAAATTTAACTGAATTTTCAATCGAAAATTGAAAAAAACATTTTGGAACACACATATATATATATATATATATAATAATAGTAGTTTGAAATCCAATAAGCGAAAAGTAAGAAGCTGCAACACGTTAAACCTAACTTTCTAAAACACCCAGAGAATAATATATAAAACAGCAAATCATCAATCAAATGGAAAAAAATACAAAAAACGAGTTATCAAGTTACAGAAAATCAGCAAAATTCAAAGGTATGGAAACGAATAAAGAAAAACTTAAAAAATCAAGCTATATCGCTATGCACGTGGAAAAAAAGGGCTAAGCCTATAAAAATGGAAATGTTCACTTCGTAAAATTCGTTCTCAAGTCCAAGTATTTTGACGAAGCAGACACAAAATATGTATGTTTCTGAAGAAATAGATAGATTATATCTATAAACTATTTCTACTTGGACGACATACATAAAGGAGGAATAAAAAAGAAAAAAATGAATACCTGGAAAATGCACAGCATGTGTACAAACGAGTCGAAACTGGGAACTCTGATTGAAGAGACCAGTGTTGCCATTCGCAAAGAAAAAATAAAAAAGATCTACTGTTGCCATTCATAAGAATTGAAACACAGGAAAGCGAAATAGTAAGAAAAAGTAATAAAATACAAAAAGAGCTACTAAAAGAAGGGGCTAATAATAGTAATGCTGACGGGGAAAAGGATGTAAAAATAAAAGTATTAAAAATACAAGAGAATGGAGATGTCTGGCTAATATAAGATACTATGAATAGAATTATAAGATACTATGAAAAGAATTATAAAAATCCAGCTATTCTAAATTTTTTAACAATACTATTTACTAAATAAGAGGGATATTTATATAAATTGCTGGTAATTTTGAGATTATTTATATGCATAGCATGAAATTTTTTATCAGATAATCTATACATTATAAAAAGTTGATTAAATATAATATTTCTAAACAATTGAATCGAGTTACAGGAATTAAATGGTAAGATTTTATTAATATTAAAATTATAATAGACTTTTTTATCATATAAATTTGTAACAATTCTATTAGAAGGATCAATAAAAAGATTTAAATCAAAAAAATTAACATTATTACTAATAGTAACTTCATTACGAATTAATTCCAAAGTGTCTGGATAGAAATCTATATCTATGAGATAATTTTCTGTATGTACTAAGAGCAAATCAGATCATCAACATATAATGGTAAAAAGTATACTCTATTGAACTAAAAGACTTTTCATAATGATAAACGTATAAATTAGCTAACATACTGCTACTGCAGCCACACTGTGGAACTCCTGAGACTTGTAAGAATAATTTATTTCCTTGAAAAATATAATTATTGAAAATAACAAAGTGAACAAGTTTAGGAAAATTTATAAAATTAATTTGATTTGAAATATTAGTAATATAAGCATTATATAGAGATAAAATTACATCATATAGATCAGATATCTTAATATTATTAAAATATCTGTAAAATCAAAAGTTTAAAATCCTATTATTTTTCTAAGAGATGTTAATTTATTGTTTAATTCTTTACTATTATTTAGAATAAGGTAATTATTGCTAGTCTGGCATAAACTATTATTTATTAGATTTAAAGAATTCAGTAATAATTTACTCGCAGTAGTAGAGTAAGTATTATGGCCTCTAGTTATTGTTCTAAATTTAATAGGATTTTTATGAAATTTTGGATTAAGCACTATATAAGGAAATTTGAGATATTTATATTTAATGTTTAAATCACTATACATATTGATAATTTTCAATTTAATACTATTTATGGAATGTAAATCATGATTAAAAATACTATTATTTTTTAAATAATCTAACAGAAATTGAATATAAAATTTTTTACAGATAATAGCATGATTATTAGAGGCTTTATCAACATAGGGGATAACAAAGGATCTTTGTAAATCATTAATGGAATGTTTAATATTATCAATATTATATAAAGATCTAGACAATTTAATATCTCAAATAGCATTTTTAATCGATTCTAATAAATTAAATTTCCACATATTAAGTGTCTCTATAGGCAGAGCGTATTTATGCGCTAATTTATACATATACTAGCAGCATACCCGTTCTTCGTACGGAATATATAATATAAAGAAACTTATAATTCGCAATCATGTGCAAATTCTGCTAAAATATTAAATTCATTGCTCCTAAAGAGAAGTTTAAGAATATATGTTCTCACTATGCAAAATTATCTTCACGGGCAGATCTGAAGAATAAAACATCCTGGCCCCTTTTGCAAGCAAATTTACAAAAAAAAAAAAAGAAGTGAATCAATATATGCCACCCCGTACTACTTATATTGTCGCAGATTAGAAAATATGCCAGTGGGTTAATAGAAGATTACCCGTATTACAATATGAGTCTCCAAAATATTTGCCAAAGTAAAAGCGATGACGTAATAAATTGAAAATATCAATAATCTCCGTAATCTTTATACCAGAATGTCGTAATTGATTCTAATATATACCAATATATATAAAAATATATGCCAATATACATGCACTACCTATATTATCGTAGATTAGAAGATATATCAGTGTATTTGTAGAAGACTACTCGTACAACGTACTATATATGAGTTACAATTTTCGTCATAAATAAACAATGGCATAATAACTTGAAAATATCAATAATCCCTGAATCAACAGTCCCCGAAAATATCAATGATAATAATGTTTAAACCTGAAGACCGTAACTGATATTACGCAGTCAAAAATGCAATATCAATGAAATTTATTTTATATACATATCTTTATTATTCAAATCGGAAAAGATTTAATAAAAATCGTATGCCACATAACACATTGGATCCATTGCTAAGCGACATGATATCATTTGCTTCAAATAAATTGATGGAAATCATATCGTCTGAATAATGCTATCTCCATGGAAGGTTTGGCGACATTTTCGTCAATTTAGCGATAACTAAGAAAATCGCCAAATTTGTCGCCAAGTGGGACTGTAGAACTGATAGTCCCATTTTGCGACAAATTGACGAAACATCATCACAATACTATCCCATAACAAAACACAATTAATTTCATATATTAAGCGCAGTTTTATCAATACCATGATATTTTTATCAATTTGGTGATATTAAAAAAAATAGTTAAATGTGTTACTAAGTAGAATGTATCGACTGACCGACAAATGCTACCGAAACATCATTTCAGTACTCTATTCTAAAAAAACAAATTTAATTTCATTGATTTGCGTCATTTTTATCAATTTGGAGACATTTCCGCTAATTTAGTAAAATTTAAGAAAAGTTACCAAGTTAGCGATATCCCGCCAAATTCGTAGCTCAGAATTTGCAGATCTAAGGAATAAAATATCCTGATCCTGTTTGTATATACTAAATGAACACACTAAAATTGTATAAGATACACCCGTTCTACTCTTTTTCTATTTCAACAATCGGCTAAATGAATTTATTGGGTCAACACAATATATGAGTTTATTAGCTAAACACAATATATGAGCTGGAAAAAACTTTGCTAAAATAAATGAAAGTGATGTACGCAGTCAGCAATTTATATAATTAAAAGAACAATCAAACCGTTCATTTATAAAATATATTTTTACATCCATTTATTTATTATTCAAATAGAAAAAATAAATATAAATATTAACAACACATTTAATTTCATTCCGTTGCCGAGCAACATAATATAAGATAGAATCTTCCTCATAAAATGCGAAATTAAATAGCCATTTTGATTTCTTTATACTTTTCACCTTTGAGTAAAAGCTTGTGAAAGATAACCCATGGAGGTAGATTTTTCCATTTAAATTCATGTTTTAAACAATTCATGTTTTCCGATAGTGACTAATTAATGTAAAAATCCTGCGCAAAACTCGGAAATAGAGTTTTATTTCATTTTGACGTTTTAAACAAACGGTTTTCATTCTTTCCGTTTGGATAAACCAAGGAGTTCGAGAGTAGAACTCTTAGGAAAATGTTCCGTTTTTCGTTAATATCTCGACAACCCCTGGTCTTAGAAACGCGAAACTGGGACTAAATTTATGGGGGCTATTTCAAGGCTATCCACGAAATTTCATTAAATTCGGTTCAGCCGTTTTCCCGTGTTGATGAGACAAACGAAAATTTCGTTTTTTACTAATATCTCGAGATCCACTGCTCGTAGAAACTCAAAACACAGACTAAATTTTAAGTGGGGCTATTTCTAGGCTACCCACAAAATTTCATCAAATTCGATTCAGCCGTTCTCCCGTGATGATGGGACAAACAGACAGACAGACAGATTTTCAATTTTATTTATATAGATTTATCAAGATCTAGATTAATTGATTTTAAAACTTTAAAATAATTATTACAAGAAGGTATCCTAAATTTAGTGCCAAAAGACATAATGGTTCTTAACACATTGTCACTAACTATGTCTAAATCTCCTGTAACTATATGCCCCAAGTCTGTATTTAGAAATTTAGCAAATTTGTTTAATTTACAAATACATTCACTATCTACAATTGACTAAGAATCATGATCTATAGAGAGAGATTGTGAAACTTCATTATAATTAAATATAGATCTACCAATAGGCTTGTTGTATTTAAAAGTCTTTGAAACACATAAATCTCCAATAGGTAATAAAAGTTTGAACTTGTTAAACAGATGACCAAAATTTAGGGAATTATAAATAGAATGTTTGAAAGAGATTACACAATAAGAATTAGTAGTTGTATTATTATTATGAAATTGATTTAGTTTTCAATTTAAATACAGTGATCTTAGTAATAAGCAAATCAAAGAAAATATGTTTAAAACGTCCATTAGCAAGATTTAATGTTTAAAAAATGGCATAAACTTTATTTAAATGTTTTTCTTTACCGCAAAAACCCAGGATTTTATGAACTTCCATTGAAGAGTTCTATTAAATTGATTATGTAGAGTTATAATCTCAGATTTATGATCATTTTGTAAGGAATGTCCCTTTCCACGGTTAAATCTTTTGAATTTGACTGATTCGCTGTCACTTAAATGAGGTTTCAAAAAAGGGTGATTAAAAATAGAATATTTATTATTTACAAAATTGCTTTTTACAACATTACCATTTAGATACATTTGATTTAATCCATATGGAAAAAAAGTACACTTTGATTTAATATAGTAGTTTTCAAAATAAACCTGATCTGCTGATTTTGTTTTAATATCTAAAATATGTATAGTAATATTTTCAAAACAGTGTTTGGCAAAGTGTTTATATTCAATTTTAGTGGAAGTAGGAAGAAAATTATTATTGAGAATATATTTTTTGACGTGATCTCTGTGTACATTCATACGTAGATGAATGGGATTACTTGTTTGTCCTATATATGATAGATTGCATATGTTGCAAGATAAACGGTAGATGCAATTAAAAATTTTGCAGAAAGGCAGAAGACTACCATGGTTCGTAATTTGAGTATTAGAAGCAAATGGGCAGGTTTTGCAAATTTTATTTTTACATTATATATATATATATATATATATATATATATATATATATATATATATATATATATATATATATATATATATATATATATATATATATATATATATATATATATATATTCATTTTTGAAATATATTTTACTGACAAAAAATGTTCCATGCTATTGGGGAAACACCACTTTTCTATATCCATTTTACGAAAAAGGGTATAACGTCTGAATGCCTTATCACTTGGGTTAGCTCTTCTTCTAACGACTTCTTTTAACGGCAAAAAACTAACGTTTTATTATAAAATACCTACGTAAACTCTAAATTTATGTCATATTTTATCAAATTATTTAGTTTAACAGTTGTATAAAACATCACAGTAAAGAGTTGTTAATATGTGTTTGGGTCGTATATTTGATGTGGAATCAAACCATTAACCACACTCAGCTCAACAGTACGTTACTTAACGCCTTCCAGCATAGGTTCAGAAGTCATATACAGTCAAAGAAACTGTGACGTCACCCAACCCCTTTATTCTAAAAAGCAACAAAACCATCATTTTATACAAAAGGGGAGGAAGGCTCCCAGATAAAATAAATAGGGTTTTCAAATTGTTACGAACTGGGTTCTATTTCTAATGCTCATCGCCTTGAGCCCGTTCGATGGTTCTTTCCTCTACACTTGTGCAAAACATTTTAACAGAATCGCAAGACACATTTATTATATTTACACTAAATATTTACACATATATATACATATTCAAACTCTTGATTATTCGGTTCATCATAATAGTCGGGACTCCGGGAGTTCCATCCTCCGTTCAGCTGAGAGTCCGAAGAGCAAGTCCCTCGTTCTTCAGCCGGCATTCCCCTTCCCTCTAATTTCTGCCCCTTGACCCCCGCAGTATCAAATTGCGCGGCTAGCTGTACAACTCTCGAAGAAGCAAGGTGGTGAGCCATAACCTTTTCCCCAGTCTTCTTGACATGGACAGTGAAGTTCGTGACACAAATCATTTCAAAAAGTGTTAGTTCCCAAAGTAACCACTACTGAGGAATAACCGGTAGGTATATCTGACAAAACTTCGTAACGTTAAAGTTATTAATAGTTACCAAAAAGAGGAGGAAGGGAAATGTCCAGATAGAAACGTAGATATCATCTTATGGATAAAAAAAATCAAGGGGATCGCCAATTGGAAAGGAAAAATGTCGAAGTTCTTATAAGGAGATATCCTACCACACCTCATCTTTTACAAAAATCAACTCCCATAAAATAAGACTCTATACGTGTATCAAAAATACCGCTACTGGCGTAGAGTTTTTCATTTTCCCTTACTTGTATTTATCTAAATGCATGTACACACGCATTTTACTCATAGTGTAGTGACTTGACACTATAGTTAATTTAATTTTTAGAAATTCGGCATTCAAATTACTTTATAATGTTAAATTTGCTATCATTCCTATAAAGTAATGTTTCTAGCAGCTCATGCTTCATTTACGCACATCATATTAAATATTATTAAATATAAAATCATATTAAAAATCCGATATCAAATTAACCTTGATTTTTAAATTTAGTGCAAGTTCAATGAAACTGGCATTTTTCAAAACAGACGCGTGCATATTGCGGATGGTAAGGGCACATTCTCTCGAAATTTGTGGAAACATCGTTTTGCACATGTAAGAATCTATATTTTTGGAACAATTTTATTGCAAATTGTAACAAAACTTAAATGATTGTAAAATAAAATTCAGACAACAACTCATTCTATAAAAACTAAACAATTGTTAAATTTTGTCTATTTTAAAAATGGCGGATGTAAACAAACTTTGGATTGAAGGCTACGTTTTCACTTCTTCTGAAGAGAAATACTCTTATTATGTAATAAAAAACTCACCGTGGAATTCGCAACCATGGAATTCGTATTTCTAAATGCAATATGAATAATAATAAAGGGAGAAAACGTCAACTATTGATTTTAACTAGCAAAGGGAAAACGAAGAACACCCAAAGAAGGTACGTATATTTACGACAATTTCTAGTCTCTTGTTTAAAAAACAAAATTCCACAGACTCAAAAACAATTGCAATGTCTTTAAATACTTTTGTAGCGACTATAAATTAGATAATAAATAAAGTCTTCAATCTTAAAACGACTAAAAAGCATAATGTTCACCGTCTTTTACTAAGACATATGGCTGAGCGTAAAACACGCTGTAAAATTTTATTATTTAGCCAGTGACAGACGGAAATATAGTATGGCAATTGATGAAGCATAGATCTAATAAAATGACTGTAACAAAAAAAGATCGATTTACTATTACAAAAGAGGAGAAAAAGGCTTAAAACTTCGTTCTAAGAATAAAAAGAAACTTTTAGTAAAGGATTCCTGATTATTGCTGGCATTTCATATAACGGTAAATTAAAGTTAGGAAATATTGAAAAAATGTAAAATTCAACATATTACCAAGATAATATTTTAACTCGTTTACTTAAAGGAACACCCTTTATCCACAGTGTCTTAATAGAGTAGAACTTCATCACGATAATTAGATAGATAGCTATCAGTCACATATTAATATTTACCGCTAAATCTCTTTAAAAAATAACAAATTATACAGGTAGTACAGCTATATAATTTGCTTATATATTTTTGAAGTCCCCTGATGTGTCACCAATGGATTATTGTGCTTTTGGATTGCTAAAAGAGAACTTTCTAAAATTTCAATTAACTAAGACATTGGTAAATTGTGAAAGACGAATGGAATAAAATACAATCCATAAAGCTCTTCTATCTTGGAAATCAAGATGTAGAATAATAATCCAGATAAAAGGCAATCAGATAGAATATTTAATAAATAAATATTGTTATTTCATATCTTAATTATATTGTTTTAAATCTGTATTAAATACGTGTAAACAGCATCTGTATATTTGTCTCAATTTTGATTTCACTCTGTTACTTAATTTCGGGGTAAACGCGGTGAAAGGGAATATCAGCAACTGCTGGTGTGAAATCCATAAAAGCAATTAATATGTGGTTCTAATAAACAAAAACTTTAATTAATCTTTTTTAAATTATTATTTCAGTTCTATTAAAGATATAAAGGTATTTCAATGAAGTGCTTGTGAATTAGCTAATCGAAAATCAAGCATATTGCCAAAGAAATGGCGCTAAACTCAAGGGGTATCATTAGAAAAAAAATTCTACCCACGAATATTATATTTTATCAAAAACTGAGAATTTCTCCGATGCACAATTCATACTATAGAGGTAATATATACTTTCGCCGGACGAAAGAGGCAGAATAGATGGCTCTAGACGCAATGAGGGTTACTCAAAGAATGTTGGTGTGAACAGACAAAATATGCTTCTTTAAAAGTAATTCAACTTTATCCATCGCATGAACTTCTTTATAAATTGTATACATAAAAGACTAATGATAGGTTTTTGATTTTCCAACAGGGGACACTAAACTCCGCAAGAATTGATTCGACGTACATGATATCAGAAACGTATGTTAAAAAATCTACACTTTTGTCAAGAAACTTTATAGATTGCAAGATTTAAAATTATTTGAAACATGATATGCTAGAATTATTTGAAATCTAATATAAAATATAGGCACGGGCGTCTCAATGAAATGAGAAATCACAATAAAAAGAAAGGGTCGCCAATGGAGGTTATGAATTTGCGCTGGCTATGCCATTGACAAAGGCAAGATATCTTTTGTATGGCACTCCACCAGGATGTGAAATAAAACAGAAAAGTATATTTTCTAAGGATTCCCACCTTCGCAAAGCAAAAAGCGTATACCTTGGTAAATTCTAACCGTCCCAGCTCAGTTTGTTTCACCTAGACATCATATGTAAATATTTTAGTTCCAGTGTGAATTTATTGTTAAAATGCTTCTTTTTCAGTGTTGGGTTAGTATCTTTTATAATAAATTTTCATTACAATTCAAGACTTCTTTACAAACATAGTAAAGAAAATATTTGTCCGCAAACGGGGGAAACGAAGAATAATTCTCCTCCGCAAACGTGACTGGAAAGGTGAGGAGTGAGTGGGAAAAAGATTAGTGGAAGAAATAAATTTTTAGAAAATACACTTGACGTATAGGGAAAAGTTGATATATTTTACTGGATGTATTACAGGAAAAAATATTTTCCTTGTTCTTGTAAGAGGTTAAAATTATTAATTCGCTTTCGTATGCGGCGTATTTCTTACAAAATGTTCAGCTGTTGATGCTGCTAATCATTAAATCCATCTATAAAACTATATTCCATAATCTACAAGAAAATATCCGTTTGCATCGCTTTTATACATGAGTATAAATGATCTTTAATATACAATAAAATGCGTCTCCCATTTTTGAAAATTTAAATCTTAAACACTCATGTTTGGGTTAAATAAATGGTCCATATTGTGCACTTTATTAACTTTTGATTTATTATAGCTTGATTAACTTTTGATTTAGTAGCTTCATTAACTTTAAATTAGTTTAAAGTAACAGTTTCACCGTGGTTCCCTTTAAGTAGAAAAATATTTAGCTTAAGGATTCCAAAAGCTTGCATATCTGAAACTAACTAACTTTGCTCATCACCTCACACAGGTGACATGAGACATTGCATAAAGCAAGAAATACACTGCAAATTCTAATGTAAAAAAATATATATGCACTCATAAGAATTTGAGCTATAGCCTAACTGCACAAATTTCTCCAAAAATTGTCTGTCTTCGCCGTCCTGAGCTTCTGCGATGGCTGCATGTGCTTTCTCTGATCCACTGATGTCAACACTGAGCAATTCCCATATTGGTCCGACCATGAGGGCGACTGAAACGTCTGTTTGAACAACCAGCTTCTCTCTTTGGCCTATGATGCGACATCTTTCTAAATTCAACAATTGTTCGTAGTGCCGTCGAATGAGTCTCAATGGCATCGTTATACAGAACTTGCAGCTTCAAAGCATAAAATCCATTTCCAATTACTCATGAGTCAAAATACCGGTCGTTTTTAAGGCTGCGAGATGCGTCGTTCTCATGCGCGGAGATCTATATTATCATTTTTGCTGACATTTTGATCACTTGCATAACATTTAAAACGACATTTGCATGCTAAATATTTCGGCTGTTGATAGACGTACAGTTTCAAAAATACCAGGCATTTTGCAAACATTAACAGCGGCGATGGCGATTCTTGCTACTAGGTCAGCTTCAGAGTCCACGGGCGTCACGTACGCTACGGCTTTAAGGGTCCCCCACAAAAAGAAATCAATGGTAAACCTGGTTTACATTATTCACTTTGGTTGATCACTTTGGATGAATCACGGCAAATGAAACCGCTGGATAAAACGATTTCGGTTTACACGTGTTCATCAAAAGTGAATATGGCGGAAACTGAAGTAGTACGAATTATGTGGATGAATTATGTGCAATTTCGATTCCAAGGGCGCTGTTAAGTTCGCCTTTGCTCTGCGAAAGTGTGATTATTAATATGCAATCATCAAGTAATTAGTTCGTACTCCAGCATTATAAACTGCTATTTAGTGCGTTAAGAACCGCCTAAGTATTTTATACAATGCATAAGGATTGCAAGAAAAAGGATATTTTTTTAATAAGAGGTTAGTGTCAACCTATATTAATTATATGCGGAATGGAATTATATCTATCTGTTGTACTATACAAGCTAAATTACGTAGTAAGCCAAATGTGTATATTTAATATCTTTAGCTTTCTGGGTATGTTTGCTTGTTCTTGAATATGAAGAATTTTATAAATTTTCACGCAATATTATGTATTATTCACACAATATCAAATAAAAATTATCCCTCCAAATTCTCAATGGAATTATTGTCTACCTAAATGTTTGTTGATTTTATCATTTGATGTTGAATGCACGCATATTTTGCAAATTATATGTATGCATTCAACAGTATGCTTTAAAATTTCATATTATATTGTAATTTAGAAAATATATTCTTTTCTATGTAACCATATTTGAAGTATAAAATTTTACAACACAATATTTCAAAATGTGAAAATTATAATTATTGAAATGCTACTTTATGATGCATAAGTAAGAACCCATTTTGTTATAGCACCTTTCATTTTATATTTTTTTATTTTGTTCTAAAAGGTAGCAAAGTTTCAAAATTAAAAAATTGTAAACTATATTTTTAACATTCCAAAAATTTGGTTTTGCTTGCTTGTGTATAGTAAAAATGCACAACTAAAAATACCAAAAGCGATGGAAAATGAAGAATTTTATAAATTTTCATGCAATATTAAGTATTCTATTCCCACAATATCAAATAAAACATATATCTCCAAATTCTCAATGTTGACAGTATCGTTTACCTAAACGTTTGTTGATTTTATCCTTTGTTGTTGAATGCGTTGCATACCTAGTTACAAATTATATTGAGCATGTTCTGAAAATTCTTATAAAGAAAAATACTTTTACAGTGTACCTTTACTCGAAGAATAAAATTTTACAACACAATAATATTTTAAAATGTGAAAAGATTCATTATTGAAATGCTATTTTATGACGCATACAAAGGACCCGTTTCATTATAAAATCTTTTATTTCATATATATATTTTCTGTTCTGAGAATTTGGTTTTGCTTGCTTGTGTACAGTAAAAATGCACAACTAAAAATACCAAAAGTGATATTTTTTAAATTAATCTAATATTTTTAGAACTCACAGTATAGATTTTGTAGAATGGACTATTTCCGTTAAAATATAATCTGTTCTAATATAATGGGAAAATTAAGTAATAATAATAATATTTTTTTTCAACTGTAGTAACAAATATTGAAATATAAATAAATGATAAAAAAGAAAATCCATAACATTACAAAAAGCAGTAATTTTAGTCTTTAATTACTTCCTTTAATGTATTTTTATTTTTATGTTTTTTAACATTGTTTAAATAGACAAATGATTGTATCTGTTCGGAATTTAACTTTCACTGAAAATGAACATAGATTGAAAACGCGTTTACATGTTTCAATTTGGATATTCATCCGAAGTGAATCCTCCAAAGTGAATGAAAGTTGGTCGTAGCCAACTTCTTTCAACCATAGATTTCAACGATCACTTTCAGTGAATGCAACATTTGCACCTTTTGATTTCACTAATTCAACCAAAGTGATTATTCAAAGTGAACAATATAAACCCGCCATTAGATAAATTTGGGGATTGTAGTGGCCATACGACTGGTCCCAATCCTTCGAGCCTGTTCAAACAGTCACGCTCAAGAATGCCAATATGTGCTGGAGCCACGTCGTTCTGGAACCACATTTGACGTCTAACAGACACAGGAGCTCTGTTCAGTAAATCCGGCAGCACGTCTTAAAAAAAATTACGGTACTTTTGTCAGTGCAGTTAGAATATGGTAAGAGATATTTCCGAGTAAACAATCAAAAACGAATCTTGCTCATACATTTACTACGAACCGTTGTTGGGAAACATGCACTGGCATACCTTGTGGGTTCTCTTGAACCCCATACATGAACATTGTGTTGAAAAAATACCCTTTCACAGGTGATAGAAGCTTTATCCGTGAAAAGTAAACAGGTTGGGAAAGCCAGATCTGCGGCACTTTCCTGCAAGGAACAGCGCGCGAATTACACACGTCGAAAATAATCGTCAACCTGCAATAACTGTATTCATTGCAGAAGAAATGGATTTAAACTATCCACGTTCCATGCGCGCCATAAGCTGGATTGAGACTCTCCAATATCATGAACAGCGGCTTTTGTGCTTGTCTTTGGATTGTGTTCATTTGAAGCAACATCTGTTCCAAGGTGGGAATTCGCATCGCTTGTGGCCGACCAATATGGTGCTTGCTGTCGTAAAATGTTCTGTATTCACACAAATTCTAGTGCAATGCGCAAACATTTGGTTATGCGATACACGTCTTTTGGGATACCGTCCACGCTACAATCGTGTAGTGGATCGTCTGTTTCCGTCAGCTGCCCTATAGATTTATATCTGCAGAGCCCAGCATTCATAAAACGAAGCATGTCGTTTATATGAAGTCGGCACCTCACATGAGGAAGGCCAAACCTCACAAATGCAGCACTGGTGAGCAGCGTCCTCTATCACATGAGAGGTGGCGCTTCTTGTCATGCATTCCAATGTAAAATACGGTTTTATTTTGCGTTCTCTACATTCCCTAAAAGTCTGTATGTAGAGTTTGGAATCACTTTGCATACAGGCTGAAAAATCCACCCTTCTAAAAGTCAAGGCACTGGAGTTTTGTGTTAACTTAAATACTTAATGTGTAAAATTATTTACATAAAAACCTATTTAAAATATATTTATTCTCTTATATTACAGTATGACGTACTGTTATTTAAAAAATCGCTAATTCGAGATTTTGACAGAAATATAACTTGTTAAGACCTCATGATTACTTCAGGGATGATCTGCGAATGTTGTGCATCGGTGGCATAGCAGGTACTTTAAAGGTTATAACGACTCCTTTCCTGAGTTGAGTAAGCAAGGCATTCTCCATTGGGTCCACGTGAGCTAACCAATATCTTAATATAAATACATATTTCAAACGATATAATATTATAAACCCCTATTTAATTCCGTTACATTTTTACTATAGTTTAACGGAATGTTACATTCGTGAGTGCATGATCTTTGGACACTATAACTCAAAAGATAATGCATGCAATGCTGCAAAATTTTAAATTTAGAATTATAAAGAAACATACATTTTATTCTATTTTCTATGATTTCAATACCTGTCATTCAAAAGGAAATATCTTGAAAATATTATTCATGGAATAATGTTAAATTTGAGATTTGATATTCACTATAGAGAAACAATGGTGGTTCCCAGGAAAATGATATTCCTGTGAAAAACTATTCAAAGAAGTGATGTGGAATTGTTTATGTTCTAAAACGGTATCAAAATAGTATTACTTTTTATAGAAATAAGCTTTAATGTATCTAATAACCTTGATTGATCTGTGGTAATCAAAATAAGAAGTCAAGGAATGTAAAATTTCGAAAATAACTTCAGAACAAATGTATCCATATTTAGTTAGCTTTCACCATTTTCATGTTACTGTAGTCTTAGATACAGTCTATTGATATTTAAAAATATGTGAGCAGCGCATGACATTCTTTACATAATGCAATTGGTTTATTTCTGTCATAATGAAATAATGTTGCTGGATATCCCATAGCACAATGCTTATAGAATTGAATTGGCAACACATAAGTTGATTGATATTCGACACCTTTTGAAACTCATCAGTCCAAATAAAATGATTTACTTATACCGTTTATTGAAAACTTTACTAACGTATAAAGTTCTCATCAAAATGCAATTTCCATTTAATATATCTTGAAATAAATGACAATAGATTAATATGGAAGTCAAAATATAAAACTATTATGAAAAGCATCTTCTTTCGTGAATGAAACAAACTAGATACACGAGAATGGTGTTAACGGATTTGTTACATACTATTACATCAGAAAATTGAACCTACTGAATGATACTTACTACTTTACTAATTTGTCATGTTTTTTAATAAATTTATTTTAAAAACGTGCAATATCTCAAAGAACGTTCATGCTCGCATTATAGTGTACGTCATTTGTTTAGCAAGAACCGCTACATATGAATGGATAATTTATTTAACAGTACTAAATGTTCTAATTTCATGAAGATATTTTTTTCAAAAATCTATTCGAAAATCGCGCATTATCTCAAGAACGGTTCATGCTAGTTTATATTATTCCGTTTCTAATGAAAAATTACATATGATATGATACTTTATTTATCATTATTTAAAGTACCTATATTTAAAAGATATTTTTAAAAAATCATTCGAAAATTTGAGGCGTTTTCGAGCATTAAATTACATTTAAAATCAATAGGATCCCATTATTCACTGATTGTTATAACTGTACCTAATTATTTTCGAAAATCATCATTTATTCGTGATATATCGCTTCCACAAATTCACGGACATACATACAAACATAGTTGAAAACGCAAGAAAGCATTTCAGACAGTTTGAAAGAGGGTTAACAGACTCATTAACAATTTCAACTTCCGTTTCATTTTTCCCTTCCGGTTCAAAAAATTCCTTGAAACATTTATTTCTGAGGATCGGCGCAGCGTTTACCCTTATAGAAAAAAAAACTAAATTTTAGGTCCTTCTCATCAAACATTTAGTAAAAGAAGGAACACTGAAAGATGGGATTAGAGCATTTGCTTACTTTATCTATACATAAAAACAATCCTGGTCACTAATGACTGTAGATTGAACATAACTAATGGCTGACATGAGTTCAGCATAGAATTCCGGAGGAGATAAGCGTGTCATTAAAGATTTCAATTTCCGGTTCAAACCCTTTTTTTCTGAGGATCGGTCAGCGGTTATCCTTGCCGAGAAAACAAAACTGGTGTCGGCAGCATATGGCTTACCTTATATAATGCAATGAATTTACTACTTTTATAGTAAAAAAATAGGTTATTCTTATAGTACATGATTATATTATTTCCAAGATATTGAATTTCTGTCAATAAGTCGTCATTTTCATTGATTTAGCGTCATTTTTATCCCTTTGGCGAGATTTACGTTAAGTTGACATTGAAATAAGCCGCTAAGTTGGCGACATTCGGCCAAATTAGTCGTCAAATCTCGCCAAGCGTTATGTATGGAGAAATATGTTATTCTTATAGCAGATAAAAGACCATTGGCTTTCAAATACAAAAGTATTGCTCAGAGTATCTTTTTTCATGACTGCAACAAGCTAGATCCACGGGAAGGATGTCACCAAATTTATCGCATGATATTACATATAAAAAATTGAACAGTTTTCGCAAGAGTTAATATATTTTTTTAATTCATGGGATTTTTTGATAAATTTATCTAAAAATGTGCAATATGTCGAGAACGGTGTATGTTAGCGTTCTAAAATTTATGTCAGTCGTTTTCTAATGAAAAATTACATAAGAAATGTCTATTTCCGTAACTTTATTAGCGGTTTTGATTTTTTGACGATTTTTTCAAAATTTCACTCGAAAATTTAGGGGGGGGTTCTGGACATTCGGACAAAAACAATAGGTTCAATTCTGGACAAAAACAATAGGTTTCCAGTGTTTATGGATTGTGATTTTTGTACCAAATTTCATTCAAATCGATTCATTCGTTCGTGAGATATCGTCTCCACAGACTCACTGACACACACACAGATATCACCTAAAAAATGTTCGATTCGTGATCAGGGATGCTTAAAACGTGCTCTCCCGTCGAAAACTCTAATTTGAATTTTCGACCCGTGACAATACTTTCCTTATACATTATGTATATAAGGAAAGTAAAAAACTAAATTTTATGACCTTCTCATAGAATATTTAGAGTAAAAAAACACTGAACACTGAAAGATGGGATCCCTAGCATTTTTTACTTTCCTTATATACATAATGTATAAGGAAAGTATTGTGACGGGATCGAAAATTCTATATCGAGTTTTCGACGGGAGAGCACATTTCAAGCATCCCTGATCACGAATGAAACATTTTTGAAGTGATGTTTGTGTGTGTGTGTGTGTGTGTGAATGTGTGTGTGTGTGTGTGTGAGAGTCAGTGGAGACGATAACTGACGAACAAATGGACCGATTCGAACGAAATTTGGTACAAAAATCTCAATCCGTAAACACTGTAAGCCTATTGTTTTTATACGCAATAAAATGTTCAGAAACCCCCTAAATTTGCGAGTGAAATTTTGAAAAAATCTTCAAAAAATCAAAACCGCTAATAAAGTTACTAAAATAGATATTTCTTATGTAATTTTTCAATAGAAAACGATTGACATAAACTTTAGATTGCTAATATGAACCGTTCTCGAGATATTGCACATTTTTTAAAAAAATTATCAAAAAGTTATGTAAAAAAAAAAAAATATTTCCTATTGAGAAACATGTTCACTTTTCATATGTAATACATTCGATAAATTTGGTGACATCATTATCGTGGATCTAGTTCGTTCCATTCATGAAAAAAGATACTTTGAGTAACACTTTTGTATTTGAACGCCAATAGTCATTTAACTGCTGTATGAATAACTCATTTCTCCGTCCATAACGCTTGGCAAGATTTTGGCGACGAATTTGGCGGAATGTCGCTAACTTAGCGACATTTTTAATTGTTGCCAAATTAACGAAAATCTCGCCAAATTGGTAAAAATGACCCTAAATCAATCAAAATGACGACTAATTGAACAAAATTCAATTTCTTGGAAAGAATATAAGTATGTACTTAAAGAATAACATTTTTTTAACTGTAAAAGTAGTAAATTCATTGCATTATATAAGAAAAGTCATGTGTTGCCCACATCAGATTTTTTACTTTATATATGGTTAAAAACAGCCCTGGTCACAAATGACTGTAGGTTGAACATTAATAGTGACTTACAGGAGTTCAGCATAAAATTTAGGAGGATACAGACGTTTCATTAAATATTTCAATTTCAGGTTCAAAAATTTCCTTTAAAACATTTATTTCTGAGAATCGGTGCAGCGGTTACCCTTGTAGAGAAAAAAAAACTTATTTCTGACTCTTCTCATAAAACATTTATCGTAAAAAAAGAACACTGAAAGATGGGATCCCCAGCATTTGCTTACTTTATCTATGGTTAAAAACAGCTCTGGCAGACTGTAGATTGAACATAACTGAACGACTGTAGATTGAACATAAATAATGACTGATATGAGTTCAGCATAAAATTTCGGAGGGGTTGGCGTTTCACTAAACATTTTAACTTCCGGTTCAGAAATTTTCGAAACACGTTTCTTAAGATTGGCTGTCGATTTATTAAGCTTAGTGGATGACAGACATGGCTTCAATGTGGAATTTTGGCAGGTGTGGTGAAGATCATTTCCGGTTCTGGAGATGTCACTTCCGGAGTTCGCAAAAAATTCGCATGTGTGTACGAAGTAAGTTCGCAAAAGAGAACAAAAATGTTTAATATTTCCTGTGCACACACAATCTGCTACCTTATAAAGAATCCTTCATACATTTCTAGTCTAATAATATTTGCAGGCACCTCTAAATATTTTTCTATCAAGCACATTTTATTTTACCAGTATACTACTCCACAGGTAAATAATAATCTATTTTTAGAGGATTTCTTGTTGAAAAGACTTGCTTTGTGTATGTCATTTACAATAAATTTTCATTACAATTGTTATATACTTTACAAACGAACATTGTTAAAAAAGTTTCCGTTCAGGCGGCAACGAAAAAAGTTTAATCAACTCGACTTGAAAAACGAGATACGGAGAGAAAAATTCTGTTGCGGACGACAAATGGATTTTATTAGATTCGATTTCTTTTCCTTTTAAAATGTATATTAATTAAATTTAGTTGCGAAATAAATATATGCAGTATGGGCTCCGCTCTTATATATTCGAATTATCTAATGTTTAGCTACATATGTTACAAGCCAGTGTAAGAAAAAAAATAACTCTATATTATTTTAATTTTGATATTTTTAAAGCGGAAGTTATTATTTATTTCTTCTCAAAAATTCCTTTCAAGAAGTTGGCAATGAGTGTGTATCAACTATACAGGGTGTCCCAAAAACATTGACCTCGGTTTTTATTCCTTAAATATAGATCTTAGACATATATAATAAATTACAAAGTTGCGTAAAAAAGGTACAGAATTTTATGAAATCGATTAAAATTTTCAAGGGAATTAAATTTTAAGAAATACAAAATTTAAATTTTTATACCGTCCCCGTACAGAAACATTTCCAATGATTAAAATGTGCCCCATGCACTAATAAGGTGATGAACAAAATTTTAGAATTTTATCATAGGCACAGAGATATGAAAAGACAACAATGATGACTTAAGCCCCTCTTCGATGCATCGACATGGATTCTCCGAGAGGAAAAATCATGTCGGCAGATAGCGTTTCCGGGATCATACACAAATTACGAAATAAAATAATGATTACATAAATAAATAATAATTTTGCTATTTATTGGTACAAAAGTATCCACACTGTGTAGAAATATTAACTTTACATAAAGATTACACTCCTTGTTTAAAATGTTTTCCATCTATGCCAAAGATCCATTAAATATAAGAAGCAGATATTATTTGCCTATGATGCATTTCTGAGTTGCGTCATTTGCACTCTTGCTGTAAGCATTTACATTTTAATTTGCGATTAATACCTCATCAACTTTGCTTAAATATATCTCTGGGACTTTTTATGATAAAATGCTGATATCTTGTACATCACCTTATGAATGTATGAAGCACATTTTACTCGTTGGAAATGTTTTTGTAAGGGGACCGTATAAAAATTTAAATTTTGTATTTCCTCAAATTTAATCCCTTGAAAATTTTTATCGATTTAATAAAATTATGTACATTTTTTAAGCAACTTTGAAATTTATTATATATATCTAAGATCAATATTTAAGGAATAGAAGCCGATTTCAATGTTTTTGGGACATCCTGTATAATGTATGGGGAGAAATGCTTTATTCTGAATTTGCGGGTGTTGCAAGTTGTTTTTTAAAACATTATTTTGGCAAGAGGTTAGCTGTGCCGATGAGTTGAATGCGTTTGTCTGATTTTGGTTCATGCATGGTACTTTAATACTCTTTACCTCCTGTGGTGAAAAAACCTTAAATTGGTTTCTTTTTTTAAATAATTATTTTTGTGGATTAAAGTATTATTCTTAATGAATCGTAATATTTGTACATTGCAATCATAGCCGCAAAACCCACCATTACTTTTTTGTACGAGTTCCTTAACATAAACTTCAAATCAAAACACTACACATTAAAACCGCATTTTAACCTTTTAAAATAAATTATTTATTCATACCTCTATATTATTATGATTAAAATTACATGAATTTATTAACAAACGCTTAAGTAGGAGAAAAGCACCGTGTGAGCCCAGGTCATTTGAAACTTACTCCAAAGATCAGAAATTGACCAAACATACATGAAGACGGGCACATACCTCTGTATTTCCGGTCTATAGCTCAGCATGACTGTCATCTTTTCGGATTCTTTTTCCGACATTTAGAGTCAGACTTCATCTTTTTCTATAACATTCTCAATGCTCAAATGAATGCGACTCTCTCTGAATAACTGCTTGAAATCGTGTGACGTGTATTTATTGGGGTCATGACTTTCCGGGCTAAGACGGTCATAAAACGATGACTAAAAGTCTCCGCTTTGTTTCGTCGTAAATATCAAAAACTGTATATGGTGCCTCCTGGGCTCACGCCTCCATTACTAAATTAAAATTAACTGAAGTGTGGATTTTAGTTCTAAATTTCTTTTTATAACAAAGCTGAATATAAAGTATCGCGAAAATCCATTCATATTTGTGCAAATTATTATGTACAAAATAAATCGACCACAGACACACATACTTACAGACATTGCTCCAAAAATAATCAAAACGTGTTCGAGAGGTCTTAAAACGTATATTGGCATCAAAATCTCGAATTTGGAAATTTTCATGAAAGCAATACTTTCTGTATAATAAATTACATAGTATGAGAAGGTAAACATTAATATTCCATTAACCTTTTGTTTACGGGTGGGACAGCACCCATACCTAACGAAGATCCCTTTAAAAAGACAGGTATTTGACATTGGCGTCCATGGTTGCCAATGTCTGCAAAGGGGGATCGAACTGTTTGGGATAGAGTATGTCAAATGCCTGTCTTTTTGAGAGGGTCTTCGTTTGGGATAGACGCTGTCCCACCCGTAAGCAAAAGGTTAAAACAATACTACTACCCTTTGTTTCGGAAATGATTAGTTTTCTCACAGGAAATAATGTAATGGAAATATTTAATTATATATCATATATGTTCACATCTTGCGAATTTCAAGTTTTATCTTCTGGTTTTTGACATTGTGTCTTGCTAAGATGTCTTCACGATATATTGCTAATCCCCCCCCCCCCCCAAAAAAAAAAAATGACATTTAGAGAGAACCACTGTTACTTAAAGGTCCGGGTTGCTTGAACTTTGCGATACATTTAGCGAAATATCTCCAGCTTGGCCAACTTTCGACGAGTTTTAAAAACAGCTCGAATTTTGTACACCGTGTAAGAATGTCTCAAGTTGCGGAAATTTTCCTAGATATTTGCACATAGGGTATATAAGCCAATCACCATTCAAGTATAAACGGCCATTTTTCTAAAAATGTGTGCAGTTAAAATTTTATTCAAGATGTCTTAAATCATTCTTTTTTTGCCAAACTCTCTAATTCAAGTATTCTTAGAAAACATTCTTTAGAGAACGTATTCTTCTCCAAGGAATATATTTTTTAAAGAATTTTTGAAAAATATTTTTTTTTTCAAATGAACGAGTTGAATCTGTAATAAGGTACAGGCAAATTATTGGATATATTTGGGAATGTACATTTCATTTGCTTTTCCACTTCATTTTTCACACCTTACAACATAGTTGAAAAATGTTTATGACTTTGTTCATTCTGTCTGTCTGTCTGTATGTATGTATGTATGTCCGTTCGCACGATAACTGCCGTAAAAACGATTTCATCAAAATAAAATTTTAGTATGTTGTTCAGATGGTCTGCGAGACCTATGAGAATATAAATGAATAATATCACCCAATTCGGGATTGAACCCGGGTTGAAAACTGAAATACATTGAATCGTATGGGACCCAATTTTTCAAACATTTCTTAAACGAAATTAAAATTCACAAACAGGTTTTTCGAAAGTTTTAGGAGATATTCAAATTATTCCATAAAAAATAAAAATAGTAATAAATAGTCGATAGATTTTTAAATAAAAATTAAAATAATAATTACACCCATATCATATGAAGAGATCACGTGACCCACTTCAAAATAAAATATGGCATCTATCTTGTATCAAAATCGTGATTTTTAAAGTTCTTTTTAATTTATATTTAATGTTGTATCCATTCTGAAACCACTTTATTTTTGCTTAATTTCTGTGCATCTGTATTCTGAAATAACGCAATTAGAATAGCTTTAAGTTTAAATGATCATGAAACGTTGATTATTTCTACAATGAAACTTAATTTTCCCTTATGGAGAATGTAAACACATGCAGCTGTAAGATGAGTTGTATAAGAATTTCTGAATTTCTTAATGCAAAATTATTTAGCTCTGGAGTCTGCTATATAGCTGATATGAATGAAACATTCATTGATTTTACATAGAGACACAGATGATTTTCTAGCAGACATTTTCGATGAAGTTTTAAGCATAGATTTAAATTACTTTTACCTCCATAGTCTTAAGTTCTTAAGTAAATGAAAATACTGTAGTATTGTAATGAATGAAAGGAAAGAAAAAAAGTGTGTATGAATGAAATATTTACTCCTTTTTTCATAGAGAGCCAGGCGATTTATATCTCAATGACGTCATTTGAATAAAGTTAATTTTTTTAGATGAAGTTTTAAGTTTTCAAATACAATAAATTTTTATAGTATTATGATAATTTTAAAAATATTACCGCTGAATGAATCGTATTTCAGAGATGTTTAAATAAAATTGCACTGCAGTTGGAAAGTATTTCATAATCAAAGCTTTACGGATGATTGATCTTTCTGTTTTCTTGACGACCTGGGTATTTTTAAATAGCTCCAACTTGACAAAATTCCAAAGAATTAAAATATCTCGAGAACAGTCTATTCTAACGTACAATAGGTGGTTTTATTTGTATTATTTTCATACATTACACATAAACTTGGTATATAAATTACAAATCGATGGAGGAGTATATAATTTTCCCGAAATTCGACCAGAATGACTACACGTCTTCTAAAATGTGGTTATTAATACATGACCTGATAATTTGCGACCATAGGGTAGATACCAGACAGAGGTTATCTTTTATGAAAAACAAATTCCAGCTTTCCCACCTTCCAGTTACGAAGATTCACGTTTATTTAATTCATTGAAACCTCACTCAATTTTATTCGTTGCAGGTCGTAAATATGTCCCCAAGTCAATATATTTGTCACTTCCTGGATGAATCAGTTGAAAATATTCTATTTGTAGCGTTTGGCTTAAAAAGTTTATAATAAATTTCATCATCTTTCTCGTCTACTTTGTAAACACTATAAATAAACAATCCTTTAGAGCGAAAAATAAAATGTTGAGTCCGCAGACAACATGATTTGAAAGAACTGAAAAAGAGTTTTAGGTGAAAAAAAAAATTCTTTTAAAGTTTACAAATACAATGAAAAGCCGAGTTATATTACTGAATGTTCTCCATGAATGTAGTTATTTTTTATTTCTCGTAGAGAAAAAAACTAAAAGAAAACAAAAAAAAAAGTAACACAACTGGGTTTTTTTTTGTGGCTTCCAAAACGATAGCCTGCTATAGCCTATATTTTATTTGCGCAATATTTTCAGTCGTTATCGGGTAATTGATAGCATAAAGTCACATTCTATTTTAATAACATGCTGCCCTATACTTGAGCCGTGGTCATAAAAGAGTCATTTTTAACACTTTCCAACACAGTTGTAGAGTGTTTATGACTTTGTTCATTCTGTCTGTCTGTCCATTCGCACGATAACTGCTGTAAAAATGACATTATCAAAATAAAATTTTAGTATGTTGTTTAGTATGTTGACTGTATGTATGGGGATGAAAATAAATAATATCACCCAATTAGTTTCTGATTTAACCCGAGTTGAAGAAATGAAATATATTGAACCCTACGGGACCTAATGTTTCAAACATCTTTTAAGAGTAGTTAAAATTCATAAATTGCTTCGAAAAATTCAGAGAATATTCAAATTATCACGTAAAATGTGTAACAAAATTTCAGCAAGACATCTTAGGTGGTTTCTTAAATAAAAATTGAAATAATAATTACACTCATACTATATGAAGAGATCAAGTGACTCGTTCCAAAATAAAATAGCGCTTCCATTTTTTTCTATGTAAAAATCGTGATGTTTAGAGATTGTTTAAATCTATATTTAGTGTTACATCCCGCTTAAAACAGCTTTATTTTTTCGAATTATCTGTGTATCTAAATAATCTGCCAACTACATTTTAATATTTTTTATTTTATATGATCTACTACTTTGATGACTGTAATTAACTTTGATTATTCCCACAACGAAGCCTAATATCTATAGCATGCAGAATGTGAACAAATCAAACGACTGTTATATGAGTTGTATAAGAAATGCTGAATTATTTTCATGCAAAATTATTAGCTCTGGAGACATGAATAAAATATTGATTGATTTTAGATAGAGAAACAGGCGATTTACAGTATTGCCTTTTTTGATGAAGTTTCAAGTTTCCAAGTATAGAGAATGGTTGTAGTACTGTGATCATTTAAAAAATTATCACTTCTGAATGTATCGGATTTTAGAGCTGTTTAAATAAAATTGCATTTCAATTGGAAAGTGTTTCATAATCAATGCTTTATGCATGATTGATCTTTCTTATTACTTTCCTTATATACATAATATATAAGGAAAGTATTGTGACGGGGTCGAAAATTCAAAATCGAGTTTTCGACGGGACAGCACGTTTCAAGCATCCCTGATCACGAATCGAACATTTTAGAAGATATGTCTGTGTGTATGTGTGTGTGTGTGAAAGTATATGTGTGTGTGTGTCAGTGAGACTGTGGTGATGATATCTCACGAACGAATGGAGCGATTCAAATGAAATTTGGTACAAAAATCACAATCCGTGAATACTGGAAGCCTATTGTTTTAAAACACAACACAATGGAATGTTTAGAACCCCCTAAAATTTCGAGTGAAATTTTGAAAATATCATCAAAACATCAAAACCTTTAATAAAGTTACACAAATAGACATTTCTTATGTAATCTTTCTTTAGAAAACGATTGACATAAACTTTAGAACGCTAGCACGAACCATTCTCGAGATTTTGCACATTTTTCAAATAAATTTATTAAAAAATCCAATAATTAAAAAAATATATTAACTGTTAAGAAACATGTTCTCTTCTCTAATATCTTCGACATATCATGTATTCGACATATCTAATATCTTCGACATATCATGTATTCGACATATCTAATATCTTCGACATAGCTTCGTAATATCATGCGACAAATTGGGTGACATCATTCTCGTGGATCTTACTCGTTCCATTCACGAGAAGAGACTTTGAGTAATACTTTTGTATTTGAACGCAAATAGTCATTTATCTGCTGTAAGAATAACTTATTTCTCTATCCATAACGCTTGGCGAGATTTTGGCGACGAATTTGGCGGAATGTCGCCAACTTGGCGACATTTTTAAATGCTGCCAAATTAACGAAAATCTCGCCAAATGGATAAAAATGACGCTAAATCAATGAAAATGACGACTAATTGAAGACAATTCAATATCTTGGAAATAATATAAGAATAACATTTTTTTAAACTGTAAAAGTAGTAAATTCATTGCATTATATAAGGAAAGTCATGTGCTGCCCACAACAGAGCGCGTTTTAAAATTTATGCGTTTGGCAAACATGCAGGAAACATATTTCCAAATATTCGCAGGATTTAATTATTTTAATAAATAAAACAGAAATACAATTTCATGTCTTTCTAATATAATATCCCTAGTAACAATTAAAATATTGGTCCGATAGTGGATCAATATTGTATATCTTGTCATTACATTGGAAATATTTCCAATATAATCCCAATATTGGACAAATAGTGGAGTTACATTGGTCTCCAATATTGGCGAATACATTCATTACAATATTATACAAATATCAGTGTTACATTGGAAATATGGTGCCAATATTTTAAGTCAATATTGGCACAATTCCTTCAAACTGTCCATTTTTTCATATTAGTCCAATATTGGAGACAATAAAATGCCAATAAGGATTTTTACTAGGGAAAATAGAAGGTGGGTACAAACCTTTATGACCAAGCAATATGCAAATAAGGAAAATATATTGGTGCAGAAATTTAAATAGGAATGTATTTCTGAAGAGGATTAAATAGGAAGCTGCTAAAATAGGGACGCAAGTACTTCCTTCGTGAAATTTTATTAATTTCGTGTCCACAGAGAATGAGGAGACTCTGTATTGAAACTAAATGATGCTCGTAAATACAGTATACCTATAGAAGTCCATAGGCACTCGATTAAGTTTTTAAGGAAATGTCCATGAGTGTGAGAGTTGGGGCTATCTATAGTAAAGTGACCATGCTCGAACGAATAAAAACGATTGCAGCACCCCTATTAAAAATGTTATAAATGTAGGATACGCGCAATGCAACAAATAACAGATAGAAATGCAAAAAACTTCTATCAGCAGTACGTCTATCAGTAGGCAAAACGTCTGTTAGTAGTATTTCTATCTTAAAAGGTAAATGACAAAGATTTTTTTATTATTATTTTATTTATTTCTATTAGTTACTCTATGGCAGATTAAGAGCGTAAACCCCTAGGTCTTCCCTGCCAATGAAAATCGATCTATAAGTATCACAGTTTATTTCTAACTGTGATGCAATAATCATTCACTAATCATTCACTAAGGACATACAGCACAAACGCCACAGAAGAGACAACAGTAGGAAGAAATATACTAAAACTAAGAACATAACATTTAAGAACGAAGGCAAAATTAAAAATAAACTGCAGGTATAAAATATCAATCAGACTGTATAGGGCCCGTATTATCGCTCTTGCTCACCAATATCTTTCATTGATGTTCCCAGCGCCACATACCACGCAGTTGTGGCTAGGGAGGAAATTAAATCTCCACACAGTCACGTTCCAACTCCAGCCAAAGAAGATGCAACAGCATGGACGTCTTGGGAAATTGGGAATTTCATTGAGGGAATGCCTGCAATCCTTATCCTTAATTTGCTCCACTGTTTACTTTTAAAGGTTTATCCCATTAAATATTTACTAACAATCGCAATAAATGAATAAGATATTATATCTTGTAAAGACTAAATAATTCCAGCGATTCGGTCCTCTCATTATCAAATATACGACAGTGTGAAAGGAACCACGTAAGCACAATAGCCTTCCGCCTAGCTTCCAGAAGATTAAGATCACGTATACAACATGTAGGTCTTGCTGGTTCTGCATAAGTGCAGGAAATAACTATCTAAATTGATGCCATGGAGTCTGAAATCCCTATCACCGCGATTTCAAAATCTTTCACATTTGATGTTAAATGTTGGGCTTGTTATCTTATAGCCTCCATCTCGCCATCAAAGGAAGTTGTGTTTGGACCAATAACAAAGCTATAGATCGTAATCGAATGAGTAGGAGTCGGCACAAGAAAAGAAATTAATGCATATATAAAAAGCAATGAATATCTGCTAAAAAGTCGCATCACCAAGGCTCTAACACGGTGATACCTGCAATGCTTATCAAAGTATGCAGTCCCTTTCTATTTCGAATTCAAATGTGCCTTCTTACAGACTTTGGGCATTTTGAATAGGTCGTACACTAGATTTCTGTGCACATACGTGTCGTTTAATTACGCGTCGTTTTAATATTCGAATCGGACAACCACTCGCAAATAATCTTATTGTGTCACATAAATGTCTTATGTAACAGGTTTAGGGTCGATTGCTATGAATTAGGCAATGCTCTATAACTTTGTCCCTGATTTTCTTAGTCTATCTCACTTTGTTTCCGAGTGTGTTATCTCAACATTTTAATTTATCGCTAGGGACGCTGATATAACTTCCATTCTATCAAGCAGGGTCACATACCGGGACCCATCACATAAATATTTTACTCATGGAATAGTTACCGTGAAGAAGGCTTCTTATTGTAGTGTTCAGTCGAATCAGTTAAACCATTTAAATTCAGTTTCCCTATATAAAAGTTGGGTCTACTTTGTGAACACTGTCAACAAAATTATTTACATACGAGCAGAGAAAGAGGAATTCTACCTCGACGCAAAAATAACTCGAAAATCGAAAAGGGAACAACATTGTGCGCAAAATAGATGATTTGCAAATGTTGTTTACAAACAGGAAAGGACAACGGTTACTGTAAACTGTGTTATTTTTCTTGGTGTAGTTAAGTCTATTTCGATAAAAAGAAAAAATATTGAAACTTTCTTTATATGGGCGCAAACGCACTACATAAGTAAATCCTTAAAAATTAAGATATCTAATATAAGTTGTTATAACCAGTGCAAACCCAATAATCGTAGGAGATATAAAAAAATAAAAAAAAGCAGTGCATACCATATATATAAGAACCTATTTGCTTATATTTATGACAACAGAACCTTTACTTTCTGAAAGTGCATGTTAAAGTTTAATTACTTTTAAACTGTTCTATACTATTTTCAGTATAAAATCAATTTACATAATTATAAACTTACGCTTACTTTTAAAATTAACCTAAGAGAAACGTAAATCATTTGAACCCTTACATTCTGAAAATGCATTTTAAAGTTTAATTACTTTTAAACTGTTCTACATTACTTTCAATCTAAAATCAATTTACATAATTATAAACATGCGGTTACGGAAAATTAGCTTAAGAGGTTATACCTGCAGTCAGATATCTTCCATACATATTTGTATATATATATTTCAGTTTCCGGAATATACATATTTGTATATATTTCAGTTTCCGGAATATACATACTTGTATATATTTCAGTTTCCGAAAATATACATATTTGTATATATTTCAGTTTCCGGAATATACATATTTGTATATATTTCAGTTTCCGGAATATACATATTTGTATATATTTCAGTTTCCGAAAATATACATATTTGTATATATTTCAGTTTCCGGAATATACATATTTGTATATATTTCAGTTTCCGGAATATATATATTTATATATATTTCAGCTTCCAAAATATACATATTCGTATATATTTCAGTTTCCGGAATATACATATTTGTATTTCAGTTTCCGGAATATATATATTTTAGGAATGTTCCACTTTACATAACAATTGCTTGTACGTGCAACGCTCCGGAATTTTGTAACAATCTGGGTGTGAGACCTAATATTGCACATAACAACAAAAGCAGTTTAAAGAAGAATTCTGTTTATCCTATGGAATGCAGCCACAGAACGACCATGCAGGACTTCAGAACGATTATAAAAGAATCCGCAGTAAATGCATTGGAGTACCAGAATTAATGCCTACGAGTCTACAGAGGAACTGTGCTTCCCACCTCAGCACAAGTCATTTAATTCAGAAGCTGCTTCCGAAATTTGCATAAATCATCAATGGAATACTTTAATTCCCCATACACCGAGAGTTTAAAACCGAAAAAATGATTCGGTCGGGGAGAGAGACGACAGGGGGTCCCCGAGAACCGTTTGTCTTCGTGAATCAGATAGAGTGTCAAGTGTGAAATTGGGTTTACCATATTGGCTTGTTATCGCCTGAAATGAAATATGTGTCTTGCCAAATGTCTTGATGTAATGAATGACTTTCGTGACATCAAGCCAACTGATAAATGGGTCTTGATGTGACTTTCATTTCGTTTGTCTGTTTAAAAAATGCTGTTTGAGGGTAAAATTGCTCTTGCCATTCCTAATCGTATTTGATAGAACATAAAACTTTTGAAAATAAAATATTCGCTAACAACTGAATTCGAATCAGAAAAAAACAAAGAAATTTTTAATGAAGTCTAAATTATAAATGTGTTGTAACCGGATGTACAGTATATTATGAATGTGTAATAATCGGATGTAATAATAATAATATCTGTACTCAACCGGGATTCAAAACCACGCAATTTCTAACTAGCCAACCGAGGCTTTATCTATTAAACAACTGGGAAGAAACTCATTTCTCTTAGAATGAAAGCTCTTATAATGATCCTACATTCTCCTCCTTCAGATTTCAGATTGAAATGAACATACAAAAACAGCATACAGAACTACTAAGGGATGTATATTTCTACAAATTTTTTAAATGCTATCTACGTTAATTTAGAAAATATGGCCAACACGAGTCATGAAGTCCTTTAGGATCCTCCCATTTATTCGTACGTACTTAAGATAGTTGCGGTGAATCATGACACAAATTATGTTCTCAATATATCATTTGTAAAATTCTTACTAGCTCTGTGACACTTTTAATGTGATCATTTAATTTTTTTATGGAAATATATATTAAAAAATATAAAAAAATAAAATAAATATAAAAAATAACATAGAATTAAGCAAGGATTTATTAATATGAACTTAATGCAAGCATAAAATCTATTTTAAAATATACATATTTGTTCAGACTTGTAATTCAAAAGCTATTTTCTGTGTTCGCGATTTTCAAAAATTAGATTGTGCCATCTCACTAAACAATTTTGATCAATTTTGCATAGATGTATGCAATTTCACATTCTCACGCAGTATGTCTGAACATGATCACGGAACATGGGGGGTTGAGAATAATCGAATGAGGGTTTACAGTGGTTGATTTCGTTTTCCGATATTGACCATATGGAACAGTAATATAATAAGGGGGGCGATCTTCAATCCTCCTGTTCACGTCACTGCATTCTTAATATATGTTCAATTTATGAACGTAGGCAGTAACTGGTAAAAGGAGTATGTGACCGAATGAAGGGTTACAGTGGTGAATTTCGTTTTACAGTATGGACCTCTTTGAATAGCTAATGTAATTTTTTCACTAATGAGGGTAGCACCTAACAACCCCTCCCTTCTTTTGCCATGTAAAAATGCAATTTTTAAGGAGTGCCATGAAAAAGTGTACTTTCAAAATTCGATGATTAAGGTATGATTTTGCGGAAAAGGTAAGTAAACAATAATGTCCCAAAATAACTGTATAGAAATTAAATAAGATCGGATCGAAATGATATGCGATCCCTTTTAATTTATTTTTCATCTCAATCGATAACCTATAAAATAAGTAATTTTTTTTCAAAATTTCATTCGAAAATTGGAGGGGAGGGGGGGGGTTGTCTTCCAAACACTCGATTGCGTTTAAAATCAAAATGCTTTCAGTATTCTCCGATTGGAATTTTTGTATCAAATTTCATTGAAATGGCACTATTCGTTCGTGAGATATCGTCTCCATATACTAACGGACACATACACGTAGCGTCAAAAATCGTCGTCCTAATAAAAAGTTTACTCAGTTCGGTTATACCCAGTGATCGATACTATAAGTGGGCAAAGTTTCACTCTACTAAAGTTATTTAAGAATACTTGCTTTACATATTTTTACGGCTAAATACAGAAGTAAAAATATTTTTAGCTAAATGAGCATTTTTTTAACCCCGACGAAAAAAGACGCCAAAGGATTCTGAAAGAAGAAAAGGCGCCAAAGGAAAATAAATCTGTGCCAAACGGTCATTAAACATACAACCCTTCAACCGCAAGGTCCCCCGCAGACCGTCCACATATCAAGTAGGACCAAGGAAAATGTTTCGCGTCAGCTCACTTCCATACATAGGGAAACTTAACGCTCGTCCTTGTGATAAATCCCGCTGTCTAGAAATAAAACTCTAGGTGTATGTCCAGCTTAAGAGAAATAGCCCCTGCTTCCGGGCGAAACAAGGCACTCTCATCCTCTAATCCCCCACCTGCAAAATATGGAATGGAATACAAAAAACCAGGGTATATAATCTACCCTCCCACCAACTCAAACATTTAGGCAATGCGGCAGAATAAAAGCAATTTTACTAATTTTACTATGCAAAATACAAAATGTTCACCTTCAACAAAGGTATATTCATACTTACGTGTCATAAGATGTCGCTACGCTTCCACCGTTGCATGCAGTTAGATAAAATTATCTCTTTTGCCTCTTTTAAAATCTTTATTTGGAAAGTTATTTTGAACATTTTTTGCGGTACAAAAATACTTAGTACTGATTTCTCAACGCTCTACAAATTTGTAATTGACCTTTTTCCTTCTTCTAACAATAAGTGTCATAACCCCCTACGCTGCAAAACATTTGCAAGCATATTACTGAAAGTTCCAAGAAAATCAGTTGCCATATATATATATATATATATATTATCTGCCAAAGATTTAAGTTTTGTATATATATATATATATCATATAAAAGCCAGTAATCAAAAAACATGGTCATAAAAAAACATGGATTATATGGTCATTCTACAACGTTATATGACAAAAGAGAATTATATAGAATTAAGATCAATCATCTCATCGATTGGAAAACAAATCTTACCAAAAATAATTTCAGAAATATCATACCCGGACACTTTAAGAGAAACCAAATTTACAACACGTTTAAAAAAGATTGCAATAATAGCAACATTAAAATCATAACTGAGGCTATATATAAACATTATCCTTTATATTTCTTAAAGGATTGTTATAAATCGATTTTCAGGGATCATGTGGATTTTTTGACAGTTTACTTCATCAAACTGTAAGTAAATAAAGTTTATGCGTACCTGCTAGGATTGCACGCATGCGTAAGATGAACATATATAAGATAGCGAGTTGGGCAGGATTCACTTTTGGTCCAGTATCCTTCTGTTGGTTGGTCTTGTTCTTCCGTATCCGGGTGCCTTCGTATTAGCACGCAATGGGGACCAACCTTTGCTTTGTGTTGGTACCGTGAGCGTTTGCCTAGGCTAGAAAAGCAGCTTTAAGCGGGAGGGGGAGTCGCAATCCTCCCTAACCATTAAATGCAAAGCATTTGGTTATCCCATATTCCTTCAATTCTTCTTTTTCTTGGATTATATATATATATATATATATATATATATATATATATATATATATATATATATATACAGAAAAAAGCAACGCTTCAGCAGATAATTACCTGAATGTTTTAGATATGAAGCTGGAATTTTTATAAACGCCTATAATTGTGGCTTTTCTTGTCAGTTTGCCAAATTTATCAACCTAATAGCTGAAATAAATGAGCAAAGATTGCAAAATGTTTTACAGTGTATCACCCTAAATAAGAATTGGACAGCTTAAAATTCATCCCATCCGGTAGCACCATGATAGTCTCTTATACTCCCCCATAAAAAATGTACGATAACCCTAAAATGTGAGTTATTATCGTGATCCATGACTATTCTTTACATCCTGTGCTTGTAATCCTAGAATTACACAACAGGACTCGTTGGATCCCAGTTTATTTCACCTGCTGCACCTGAGCACGAATGAATGAAATAAAATTTCTGACTGAAAATATAGAATTGACTCATAGAAATTTAAGTCAACTCGTAGATTATAGAGTTGACAATGGGTGTATGGCTTAGCAGATGTGCTAAATGGAACGTAACTGAAAATTTTGGTAGAAAAATCACCCACCAATATCACCTCGGATGTTGAGGCAATGTAACAAATGTAATATCAATTTAAATGCTCACTATATTTTAACCCCATGTGGCATTCTTCTTCGTTTATTAACTCTTCACACAGTTTTCAATTTGGACTTTTCAAGGCATACTAATCCTAGTAATAGGAATAATCATTATCATTTAGGCACCCATTCCAAGCTTTGTTGAAATAATACTTGTACGCGCTCAGAAGCAGACAAAAATCCTTAGTGCAACAAACGTGATTCGAATATCATGGACTAGGAGAAATAATTGTACCAGAAACAAAGTGTTTGCAAATACAATTCAGGAAAAAGAAAAAATATTAAGGAATATAACTGGAAGTTTCACAAAAATAGTCATAGTAATACGAATGTTCATTAGCATTTAAACATTCATTGTAAACTTTGTTGAGATAATATTTGTCCACGCTCAGGGGAAGACAAAAATCCTTATTGCAACAAACGTGATTCGAATACCAGGGGCTGAGAAAAACAATTGTACCAGATACACATTGTTCGCAAATACAATTTACGAATGAAAAAAATGTTTAGGAATATAACTGGAAGTTTAACAAAAATTTACAGAGACCTTTTATATCTTATAACAGAGGAAGCAATCCTTTAATGCACCTAAGTTAAATGATTAACATAACGGATAACTGGAATGATTAACTAAGTTAAATGATTAACATAACGGATAAACAGTGTTCACTTCAACACTTATGGATAAAACAAACATTGGTGTTATTTGTACTTTTTCAGATTTTATCCATTTGCAAGTGTGTTCCAATTCACAGTGGATAACATGAAGCAATTCGCATATTTAAATAAATTTTGTTTTTCAGGATGCAGTTGCAAGCAATTTCAGAGTGGGTGATTGAGCTGTCATGCCCCCTAAATGAGTATGTACGATCTTCCATAGGCAAAGTTACAGGGTAAAGGGTCTAGACTCGCATTAATGAAACTAACTTTTTGACTATTGTGAACTTTTTTTTGGAAGTCCTGATTTTTTATTCTCATTTTTCTTGTGGAAAATATCATCATAAAATATCACAGCGACAAGTACTATAACCGGCCAAGTAGTAGTTACCTTTTCTCACAAAAGAGGCAGTGAGCGTATTCATCTAGAGATACTGAATGAATAAAAAGTGTCTATTGAAGTTCTATCACACAGAACAAGCCCATTAGTGGTATTAAATTAGATTTATCAACAGTTATAAGGGATAGTATATATTTTTTTACTTTTATATATTATACATAGTATAATTTGTAGAGAAAATTATGAAGGCTGATCGAAAATTCAAGATCGGGTTTTCTACAAATTTATGTTTCGATCAACTCTGAAATCAAACGGTAATAAGGTAGTTTCTGACAGAGACCACTTTCCTGGCGTTTGCCAAACTCAGAGTCATCTACAATTCTGTTGCATAAGGAAACGCCATTTATTTATAGAACACAATCCATTACTTTACAACAGCGTTTTTCAAAGTGTGTTCACACCTGGGGTTTTGTGACAGTATTCCAAAGGTTTCCTATAATCATATTTTCGTAAGAATTTCCTCAAGAAGCAGAATAAAACACGTAAAATTTGAATGCAGAGTTTGATGAAATTCTTTCTCATTTTAGGTTCCACCTTCAAATTGAATTTCGAAAGGGTTTCTCGATCAAAAAACTTTAAAAACTGCTGTACGGTGCACAGGCAGAGAACAGTATACCATTCCGCGCTTAGAATTGTGCTGCAGGACCATTAAAACCCATGATTTTTAGGTATTGTGCGCTACTCGTTATGGCTTGGCTTTGAACTTTGGACACCCCTAGAGAGTGACAGACAATTTTTTGTAACCACGCATCTTAGTACTCGGCGTTCCATTTTTCTGTGATTTTATTCAGACTCCAAATTTGTAATTGAGTATTGTTAGTTCTAAACATCCACTTCACATTAAACATCACTAGGTACACGAAGTAGGATAGAAATATTTCTAAAGGACATCTTACAACTGTGCTATTATAGATCCATGGGAAAGTCCTACAGAGAGGATCAATTACAATTTATTAAATTTCTTGAAAATTACAAAACTGTGAGCTTCATTAAAATCTATTTTACTCATACTTGAGGTGTATGTATCAAATTAGACTGTAAAGAAGGGATTACCAGATGTATTTTAGTCAGTAAGTAGCTTCATTCATGTAAGATGTCGCTTATTTTTAAAATATGAAAATTTTCACTAAAAGAATATCAATTTCAGTTTAAACAAGAAAGATTAATCATACAAAAAGCATTGATTATGAAACACTTTACAACTGAAATGTAATTTTATTTAAACATCTCTAAAATGAGATACATTCAGTGATGATATTTTTTTTCAATTATCACAGGACTACAATAATTTATTGTACATGGAAACTTAAAGCTGCATCAAAAAAGGCAGTGCTATAAATCATATGCTTCTTTACATAAAATAAATGAATATTTCATTCATATCACTTATATTCCAGACAGATAATTTTGGGATAAAAATTCAGCAGTTCTTATACAATTCATCTTAGAATCGCTTGATTTGTTTACATTCTGCAAAGCGTTAAAATTAGGTTTCGTTGTATGAATAATCAAAGATTAGTGATCATTTAAAATAAAAAAAATCTAATGTGGGCAAAACATGACTTTTCCTATATAATGTAATGAATTTACTAGTTTTACAGTAAAATCATGCATAACATCAACGGCGCTGTGTTTTTATCGTTGAATTGTATATTTGGCGATTTTCCGGATGACAACATGTAAAACTATTTCAAAATACTCAATTACCTTGTACTTCGCCCAACTGGAAATAAACAGTCATCAATATTGATAGCATCCTCAATAAGCGATATAGTTCATACATTAAAATACCTTAATAATTACTACATCAATTAGGCGTAATTTTCATTAATTTAACGTAATTTTTGGAATTTTGACGATATTTTTGTCAATATTGGGCGAAATATCGCCAAGTTGGAAATACTTTGCTAAATTATTCGCTGAGTTTGCCAAATGCATTAGCAAGTGTTACAGACAAACGGCGAGAAGAGTATTTCTTATAAACTAGAAGGTATGCCCGTCATATGACGGAAATCAGAATTTGGGAGACATTACTGCCCATTTGGGGCCATTTGTATCAATTTGGCGACATTTTGTCATTTTAGCAACATTTAAAATAGTCGCCAAGTTGGCGACATCCCACTAAATTTGTCGCCAAACGTTGCGGACGGACGGAGAAATGTGTTATTCTTATAGTCTATGCTTATGATCTTTCCAAGATATTGAACTTTCATCATCTAGTCAGCATTTTCATTGATTTAGTTTTCATTTTTAATAATTTTGCGAAATTTTCGTTAATTTGGCAACATTTAAAAATTTGCCAAGTTGGCGACATTCCGCCTAAATCTCTGCAAGCGTTATGGACGGAGATATAGATTATTCTTGCAGCAGATAAATGACTATTAGCGTCCAAATACAAAAGTATTATCTAAAGCATATTTTCATATGAATGAAACTAACTAGATCCATGAGAATGATGTCATCAAATTTATCGCATGATATTACTTATATCAAGTGCATATTTCGCGATAGGTAATATTTTGTTTATTTTATATGATTTTTTGATATTTTTTTTAAAAATGGGCAGAATCTTGAGAACGGTTCATGCTAGCGTTCTAAATTTATCTCAATGGTTTTCTAATGAAAAATTACGTAAGAAATGACTATTTGCGTAACTTTATTAAATGTTTTAATTTTTGATGATTTTTTTCAAAATTTCACTCGGAAATTTAGGGGGTTCTGAACATTCGATTGCGTATAAAAACAATAGGCTTCCAGTATTCATAGATTGTAATTTTCGTACCAAATTTCGTTCGAATCAGTCCATTTATACGTCAGTTATCGTCTCCATAGTCTCACTGACACACACACACACACAGACACACTTCACACTCCCTCTCACACACACACACAAACTTTCACATACACACACACTTTCACTCACACACACACAGAGAGACAGAGAGAGAGACATCGTCTCAAAAACGTCCGATTCGTGTTCAGGGATGCTTGAAACGTGCTCTCCCGTCGAAAACTCGAATTCGTATTTTCGACCCCGTCACAATACTTTCCTTGTATATTATATGCATATTAGGAAAGTAATACTGTAATTGCGTTGGCACAGAATTTAGATACACAGATAATATGCAAAAATAAAGCGGTTTTACAACACTAAATATAAATTTAAAAGATCTTCAAATGTCACGATTTTCATATTGGAAACAAATGGATGCTATATTTTATTTTGAAATGTGTCATATGATCTCTTCATATAATAGGTGTGTAATTATTATTTCAATTTTTATTTAAAAAACTATCTAACATATTTTGATGACATTTTTTTACACGTTTTAAGTGGTAATTTGAATATTAATTAAACTTTTCGAAACAATTTGTGAATTTTAACTCCGCTTAAAAGTGTTTGAAAAATTAAAAGAGTAAAAGTAACCATAAAGTTAAATGTATTTAATTTTTCAATCCGGGTTAAATCCGAAACTAAGTCGGTGATATTATTCATTTTCATTTCCTTATGTTCCATAAACCGACTCAACAACATACTAAAATTTCATTTTGATAAAGTCAATTTTACGGAAGTTATCGTGTGAATGGACAGACAGGCAGAATTCACAAAGTCATAAACACTTTACAACTATGTTAGAAAGTGTTAAAAACGTGTAAATTTGAATAAAATAAATTATCTAAATAGAAAACTGATGTTATAAAACTTAACTTAATCCTTACTTATTACAAAATAAATGATTTTAATGCATTATACATACAGGAATATAATAAATAAAAAAATTCAGATTACTTCGTTCAAAAGAAAGCATTAAAAGCAAGTGATTTCCAGAAGGTACTTGTATAAAACAGTAATTTACTAAACAAGCAAGCCTTCTTTAAATTTAATATTAGTCCCTGTTAAATTTCGTTTCTAATTACAACCCTGAGTTACACAGCAATAATCTAAGTCAATAAAACCATCTGAACCATTTGCAATGATTTTGAATACAACATTAAATAAATTACATTTTTCAATAGAAACTCCGTCGCATAAAGATACAGTTCCGTGACCGGCACATTACATTTCTTGAAATTACTTTATAAAAATGTATTCTCCATTCAAATTGCGACAATAAAATCCAATTATGAGTTTCAATTCGTCCGGAAATAAAACTAAACATTCTGAAAGTAAGCTCTCAAATAACGATTGAATGTTTCAATCCTGCTCAAAAACTTTCAAAAGTGTTAGACCATTACGGGAGCAAAAGAGCTTTAAGAATTTTAATTTAATAATAAGAAATGAAAGGTGGAATGTTAGTGTTTCTAAAATGTTATCTTTATTTAGAACTAAGAACCACCACTCTTGTTAAGTGTAGTACATTTTTATAGGACTGGCGCTTACTTTACAGTATTTAAGATTGTGTTTGTGGGATTTTAGTACATCATCACATTGCATCACCACATAGCAATGTATTGTACGCAAATTTTGCTATACAGGGTGGTCCCCAGAAGGTCTTAGACAAATTTTAATGGTAGGTTAGGAGTAGTATCTTTACGAACGTATGAGCACACCTATATTTTTAATACTAAAAACTATATTTTATAGCTTATTTTTATCTTTTTTATATATAAAAAAAAGGTATCGATCCATTTTAATATTAAAAACAGGATTTTATAGTTAAATAAGGTCTTTTTTACATTTAGACCAAATTTTTAACTTTTTTTAGATAAATACATGAAAAAAGAGATCAAAGATAGGCTGCCCCATTATGGGGCTACCTTATTTTGAGAGTTATGAGGGGATCGTTAGTCCCCCCTGTAAGACATCTCTGCTCGGTTCTAGGAATGCGTTGTCGCAAAAGGACACCGGCAGGTTATCTCCGTTGAAGTAATAGTTTGTAAGCTAGGATGTCGGTGCCATACGAGAACATCGACTGATTGTAGGTAACGTCACTCCGAAAGCTTGAGTATCGAAATCAATGGATAGATGAAAATATATTCTAAGATGAATCAGGAGCTATTTCGTGCATAGATAAGAGGCAACTTTGGTTGAAAACAAAACAAGTTTATTGATGAACAGCATATCTGGTAGAAATGAAGATATAATACAATGCTAGGGTATACAAGGAAGTGACGAGCAGTCGAGAACAGTCGACCTGCTACTCTCAAGATGTTAAAGCGTCTCTCCTTTTCGTGCCCTCAATTGTCTATATATTCGGGCCTTAATCTCGAGACCACCTTGGAATAGAACATTGGAATCTTTCCCAGGCCCCCGGTGTCAAGAAAAAACCACCCAATGTTCGTATCATGGGAATCTCTCCCCCTCCTCTTGGTGACAACTCAAATTGCGCGCTTTTCTCCGAAATCTGTGGAAAGTTTATAGCTTTGTTTTCCACAGATATCTAAGTTGGAGGTCTCGGGTGTATGACTTCAAGGATGTTGAAGAAAATGGCGAGCATTTAGCCTCGAAAAAGAACAGAGTTTCTCACATGCCCCTCCTAAAGAAAAATTCGGGTTAAATCACCCAGATTTTTCAAACATAGTATAAGAAACTCGACAAAACTCAGATTTCTCGCACACTACCTGTGTTGGCACATCTGGTCATCTATGGCCGTTGACGTGGACGCCTTCATGATCACAATAAAAGAAACACAACATTATACACAATCGGAATAAAAAAAATCACGCAAACATTTTCCTTTTATAGGGGCCTCCAGACCCCTGGTCCATTGATTTTACCACTAAATTCTTGGTCATGCTAAGTCCTTGACCAGTCACTAACAAGTCCGGTAAAGTTTGTGTTGTACAAGTTCTATAACTCAGACAGTCTTATGTATTTCTTAAAAGAAATCACCAATATTGTAACACACAGTTTGAAGTAAACTCAAAGTCTGAACACACACCAAGAAGTCGATCCGAACTCCAGAGTTTCTGGTATAAGTTCGAGCGTTGTTTACTTTTCCAGTGACCCTTTACCCTGGCTGTCCCCTCAGGATTTCGTGCTTATATACACATTTTCATTGCAAGAACAAATAAACATTCCCCGAAATCCCCCCCAAAAAGCCAAAATAAGACTCCAGTAGGTAAAGTACTTTAGACGTATTCATAATATCAAACATACAAACATAAATTTCAATTTCACTATATCCCCACCTATTTATATATATTTATCTACGTGTTTACGTAACATACCCCTTTAAATAATACTCAGTTCCGTTCGAACGATCTTTACTTGAATCCTTCCTTATGCTCATTCAAAACCCGTATACTAATATATGAACAAAAAAAAATCACGCAAAGAAAAATCTGTTGTACACCGATATATCTTAAATCGAAACTAACTCTCCCCTTTCTCCTCGCGCTTCTTCACTCAGTTTCGCTTTCTCCGAGGTCGAGAGAGATCCGCTTGACCTAATTTCAAGCCTCCTATCCCCCTGCCCCTCCTGGCTTCAGTAAGCTTCCTAACCCATGCCTCTCCGCTGTCTGGCTCTACTACGACGAGAGAGTTTCTTCATCCCCTTCCGACTATCCACTTCGCTTGGCGTTCGATTACAGCCTTTAGCTCGCGCCGAACCTGCGCTAGGACTTCTACCCCTTCTGGCATCTCCGGTTTCCTTTTTCGAAAGTGAAACTTTCGGCTTCTCTTCCTCCCGGTTCAAACTCTGCTCGGGATGTCTGCCATTTAAACTATCCTGGGTATCCATCTGCCCACTTCCTACTTCCTGCTATTCGTACTGCAGTAACAGAATTTCTAGCGGCCTTAAATGTGCGCGCTGTCGTTTTTCCGACCGGCTCCTCCACGGAATACCTACTCGCCTCTCCTTTTCCGCTAACTCTCTACTGGAGCGTTCCCCCTTCGGTACCTCTCGTACTGCTGAAACATTCACGCGTTTCTCCGCGGAACACTGCGATTGTGGGTACTCAGCCCCTTCCGTTTCCTTCCCCCTTTCGGTTTCCTTTTCTGACCTCGAAACGGACCGTCCCAGGTTTTCTCCCTTGCCACTGCATCTCGGTATGAGGGTTAACCTGCCTTCCCTCTCCTCCGATTCCGAAACTAAATTCTCAGAAGTGCTCAAATTTGTTTCGCTTTCCTTCCCACTCGTTTCTGCGCTACCTTCTAACTCCGCACAACTGTTTTGCACTTTCTCGTTTGCGCCCTCCGGAATAGGTTCGCGCCTACCTGTGTCTATGGCGTTCGCCTTCCCAGCTCTAGAATTTTTCTCTAATTCCCTCTTCACCTGTGGCGGTAACAATACTTCCTCTACCATATCCTTCACGACCGCGCATAAAACTTCCTGTTGGGGTGCACTATCGCTCTCCCCCCTGACCATTCCTAAAGGGATATTTATCAGTGGACATTCTACGGCCGGCCCGAATACTCCTTGTAAGCGTATAGCCGCCTCCGTCCGCGATTCGCCTGGCGCTACGTCGCTCCTCACGACCGTAATTTCCGCGCCCGAATCCACTAGAGCCCACGCCAACCTACCGTCGATGCTCACCGGCACCCTCTCTAATTTGCATAGCGGTCCCCTCTCCGTAACTTTCGGATACTCCGCCCTAACTGCATCCACCCTGGCTACGACTCTGTGGTCACCAGCTCGTGGAGCGTACCTCTGATCGGCCGCGCGCCTGTCCCTTGGACCATTCGCTCTCCCCTGCCTCGTTTGAGGGCAGTCCCATTTAAAATGATTCCGAGAGCCGCATCCAAAACATTGCCCTTTTTGGCCCCCCTTCTCGGGTCCCCCTTTAAAATGTCGTGCCTTTCCGCCCTCGGGTCGAGATTGGTCACGCTCCTCTTTTGTGAACATACTGGACCTTTCCGTCCCCTGTCCGGACGCCGCATAGGACTTTCCCCTGGCCGCGAAGAACATATCACATTCCTTAGCCAGTTCCCTGGGCCTAAACCAGCCCTCTCCTTGCCTGATGCCTATATGTGCGTACGTCTCGACGTCCAAGCCTTGGGTTATCTTATCTGCTACTATTAAATGATTTACCGTTTCTAAATCCTTAGCCCCCTTTAAGCTACAATAGTACTCCCACATGGACGTCGCCCGAGTCGCAAACTGCACGAAGCTCTCGTCAGTTCGACGGCTCGCCTTCCTGAACTTTTCTAGGCACACTTGTGGTGACGGTTGGAAATTCTCCAACACGACCCCCTTCACAATCGTATAATCCCCATATTGCTGCTCTGATATCTGCGTCAGCAAGTCAGCTGCCTTGTCCCCTAATAAATTTAACAAGATGGTTGCCCTAAACTCCATCGGCACGTTTTCCGAAGCGAACGCTCTCTCTAAACTTGAAAAAAAATATGGCCACTGGTCCGCCCGTGTTGGTACCTTGACTGTTAGCAGTCTTATGATTCGTACCGTTTCCTCTACTGTCCTGAATCTCATCGGCGCTCCCGTTTCTATGCTAATAACCGGACTTTCCGTGCTGCTACGACTACCGGTCCGAATTTTCTCTAGCTCCAACCTTTCTTGGGATTCTAGATTTAATTTAAACTGTTCCTGTTCTCCCCTTAATTTTGCTTCAAATTGTTCCTGTTCTGATTTTGTTTTAGCCTCCCGTTGTTCTCTCTCCAAATGTAATTTATTCTGTAATTCTTCTTTTTCCATTCTTTCAGCCACAATAGCTGTTAGCATCCCCTCTACTAACTCTTCCTCATAATCAGCGCTTCCCAAAATTAACTTTCTTAATTCAATAATTTTTAAATTTTGTGGTACCTCCTCTACGAGTTCGGCCGCTAATTTAGCTAAGTCTGCTTTTCGGGCCCTTGCAAGAAATGCCATTTTCATATAAAATTATAATTATACTTATGCAAAAATAATGTATTAAATTTACGAGGCTATATTTCCCGTACTCAATTCTACTTAAATTAACTCAATATGTATTAAAATGAAAATAATATGCGTTACTAAAGTTTACAATATATTAAACAAACCGCTATGCATTAAACAAAACATACAATATTTTATTTTTTTTTTACACCTAATTGTTCAATCCTAATATCCTTAGTTAAATCCGAGCTTTGGCTAACCAATTTTCCTAAATAAACTGTAGCTCGGTTAAAAGATCTATCCCTGCCTAAATATCACGAGATCCTGAGTTTTGAACAAGAAACAACCAAAGTAAAATAAGTCACTCACCCTTTCGCTGGACGGTTGGCTTCGCGTCATACTGAGTCGTGGTATCAGGTTTCATCTCATTGCGGGATACTGTAGGGGTGGGTCTCCCTTGGAAGGCATCGGTTGGAAGGCAATATTTTTCGTCTGCTATCGTCCGGTCGCTGACCTCCGACGTTTCTCGGATGCTGCTGAATTTCAGGATCTCAATCGCTCCTTTCGCTGTCTGTATATCTCAGATTCCGGTGTATCATTGCTTTCTTTTCATCGATCCAAGCGGCTGCCACCAGGTTTGTAAGACATCTCTGCTCGGTTCTAGGAATGCGTTGTCGCAAAAGGACACCGGCAGGTTATCTCCGTTGAAGTAATAGTTTGTAAGCTAGGATGTCGGTGCCATACGAGAACATCGACTGATTGTAGGTAACGTCACTCCGAAAGCTTGAGTATCGAAATCAATGGATAGATGAAAATATATTCTAAGATGAATCAGGAGCTATTTCGTGCATAGATAAGAGGCAACTTTGGTTGAAAACAAAACAAGTTTATTGATGAACAGCATATCTGGTAGAAATGAAGATATAATACAATGCTAGGGTATACAAGGAAGTGACGAGCAGTCGAGAACAGTCGACCTGCTACTCTCAAGATGTTAAAGCGTCTCTCCTTTTCGTGCCCTCAATTGTCTATATATTCGGGCCTTAATCTCGAGACCACCTTGGAATAGAACATTGGAATCTTTCCCAGGCCCCCGGTGTCAAGAAAAAACCACCCAATGTTCGTATCATGGGAATCTCTCCCCCTCCTCTTGGTGACAACTCAAATTGCGCGCTTTTCTCCGAAATCTGTGGAAAGTTTATAGCTTTGTTTTCCACAGATATCTAAGTTGGAGGTCTCGGGTGTATGACCTCAAGGATGTTGAAGAAAATGGCGAGCATTTAGCCTCGAAAAAGAACAGAGTTTCTCACACCCCCATACATAGGTAAATTACGGTGAAAGGATTTATATGAAATTAAATAAATGCGTGAAAAAAGAGGACTTCCAAATGGAAGTCCTCTAAATATATTAAAGATCTTAAAAACATATTAAAATACCCTATTTTTAATAGAAAAACTAAACAAAATTTTAAAAAATATGTCAAAAGACGATCTGTCTCAGATAAAGAATAAAAAAAGTGATTAAACTTCCTCTAATTCATATTCGTCATCACTCAAATACTTAAATATATATCTTCCTTTATTGATTTCATTTATTGATTCATCAGAAAGTTTTACATGTTTTCTCGCAAGGATATACTCTTTTTCTTCACCTTCCACACATAATTTTACGATTACATAAATTTTCCCAGCGTTTAAATTTTTTCTCAATGATATCAGATCATATTTCCCAGGATTTAAATTACTTATATTAACTATTAAGGGATAACTCAGGTCATTGAACTCTTCCATTTATTAGTAAACATTTTTTATAAATACTGAGTTTTTTTAAGACTTAAAAATACTGTTCCATATTGCAATATGGGCTTCAGGGTTATTATATACCTTATTACTAAATCTTTTTAACATCAGAGGTAAATTTATTTTATCTTCATCATACCATATTTCATTTATTCTAGGTAAAAATATTAATTCAGTTAAAGATGTAATATCGTTTTCTCTACAATATAATTTATTTAAATTAGTTAAATTTTTTATACCTTCAAGAGATGTAATATCGTTTTCAGTACAATCTAATACTTTTAAATTTATTAAATTTTTTATTCCTTCAAGTGAAGTTAATCTATTATCTTCACAATATAATTATTTTAAATTAGTTAAATTTTCTATTCCTTCAAGTGACATTAATATATTTCTATCACAATATAATTTATTTAAATTAGTTAAATTTTCTATTCCTTCAAGTGACATTAATTTATTTCCTCCACAATATATTTTTTTTTAAATTAGTTAAATTTTCTATTCCTTCAAGTGAATTTAATCTATTATCTTCACAACATAATTCTTTTAAATTAGTTAAATTTTTTATACCTTCAAGAGATTTTAATTTATTTCCCCTACAATTTAATGTTTCTAAATTAGTTAAATTTTCTATTCCTTCAAGTGAATTTAATCTATTATCTTCACAATATAATTTTTTTAAATTAGTTAAATTTTCTATTCCTTCAAGAGATTTTAATTTATTTCTCACACAATATAATTCTTTTAAATTTATTAATTTTTCTATTCCTTCAAGAGATCCTATATAATTAAATAAAGAAATAGATTTCACTTCAGTAGGATTCTCTATATTTAAGAAAGACATAGTTTTTTTTTCATACCATTATTATATGTAACATCCATTTATATAGAAACATTTTTATTAAATATTTATTTATCATTAGTTAATTGTCTCAAAATATAAACACACTCTCTCAAGACTGATTTAACTTCATATATCTCTTCAATAATTTTCTCTTGGTAAGGTTCTATTTCGTGATGACCAAACTTTTTATTTAATTCACTCATCTGTATAGCTTGTACTTTTTTCCAATAAACATTAAAAAAGTGATCAGGTAATAGCTCAAATTTATATTTAATCAAATAACAAAAATCTAATTTATGCATAAATTCTTCTATAAAATTTTCACTAAATGTTTGATATCTAGTTATATACAACCAATTTAAATCATCTTTTAATACTCTCATGGTATCTTCTGTAAGATTTTGAAATATTGATACTTTATATAAATCTAAATTATCAGAAAAATTTACGATAAATTCGTTACTTAAAGTTTGATATTGAGATATGTTTACCCAATCTACTTTATCTTTACATTTTTCTATAAAATCTTCTGATAATTTTTGATATCTAGAAATTTTACACCAATCATCAGGTTGAGCAAATTCTTCAATAAAAGATTCAGACAGTGTTGAATATTGTAAAACTAAATTCCAATTTACATGATCTTTAAGATTTCTAATTACATCTTCAGATAAATTATTTCTAGAAAATTCATTCCAATCAATATCCATTTATTAGAAAGAAATTTTTTCAATATGCATATAAGGTTTTAAAATGTTACCATCACATTTTATCTTTAATGTGATGATATCATCACGTTTACCGTAAACAAAACATGTTACTGTATTTGTTTTAACATTTAAAATTTCCTTACCATTGATTTCTAGTGATATCAGTGGATTTTTATCATATTTACTTTCTATTGTATTATATATATATATGGAAATTTTCATATACATATCTATAGATAATCGCATCTCTTGATCTAGTAATTTTGAGCTCATCATGTTGAAATTTACTTTTTTATAACCCCCATCTGTATGAAAATTATCTAGTATAGTAACCCAGATATCTCTATTATCTAAATATATTTTATTGACGGCATCGTTATCATTTTCAGGTTCAGAAACATTCGTAATTATTTTATTTTTTGCATCAAATTTATCATTCTGTAATATTAACGAATTTTTTTCAAAATATCTTTTATTCACAACATTTTTTTCATCTTTAGGATCTGCAACATTTCCTATTCTTTTTCCTTTTGCATCGTAAGGTTTACCTTCTAAAGTATGTAAAGTTGTATCATTTAATTCTTTTATTCTCTTGCCTGTTTCTTCAGTAAAGGTTAAAAAACCCTCATCATATTTAGTTTTTATAAGATCTCTCAATTCATGATGATTATTCTCTATTTTATTCAAAACGAAACTTTTAGTGGTTAAATCTAAATCATCTATAGGATTTTCACAATTTTTTAAAATTCTATTTTCCATATCATAATTACCGTCATTCATTAATTTAAAACCTATACCTGGAGGTCCAATAGGTCCTTCTTTCATTTGATCATCATAAGGTGGATAATAAGCACTCATTTATTTAATTTTAAGATTTTAAACTCTTAACCATTGTTATAGTTTTATTTTTTAAATTTATAAAACATCTCTTTCTTTATTTAAAAATAAAATAAAACTTATATTCCTTTTGACTATTCGTTATCCAATTAAATTCAATATCTAAATTATTTAAATCGGTATAGTTTTCATGATGAGTCAAAAGGAAAAATAGGATACAGTTTACCAAAATTCTCCTTATTTATCAAAGGTCCTGTTTCTGTATTATTATCGTAAAATCCTTCATGTAAAAGAGCTTCATACACTCTACTATAATCTTTATTGGCAAAATTTGTTTTATAACGCATAAGAGGAACTTGTTTATTATTAATCATCAACCAGCATTCTGCCATATCTATATTATCAAATATCATATTATTTTTTTCATAATTACTATCTCTTTCAACATATTGAGGAATAACATAGACACTTAAAACTTCATCTGACGCTGTAGTTGCTGTCACAGATCCACTGTTGCTTCTATAAGGGCCTACCATCTTAAATCTATATCGATCCCAATTTACCTCTATATCTTTATCAGATAGATATGATTCCAGAAACAAGCTTTCTGCAGAATTTTTTAATTCTATATAAGGTAAATGCAAGGTTAAACCTTCAACTACTACCTTATAATTTTCGTTTCTTATATTAGTATATATCATATTTTTATTTTCATTTCTTTGAATTTCTATTTTCACTTCAAAACCTGAAATTATCTTTTCATATTCTCTAAAGAAATCGATTATATCTTTTAAAGGTGTCCATATTTTAATGACATTGCTATCTTTCGTTAGTTCCCATCTCTTTACGAAGCCTTTGTTATAATCTTTATTCATTTTCAAATTATTAAAAAACTCAGTTATTTTAGTAGTATCTTCTAAAGTACCATCATATTTGAACTCATTACGGTCAGCTGAATCAGATGTATCTAGATAAAAAAATTCATTTTGAGCTTGTGATGTTACATAATCAGGAGTATAATGAATTAATCTTAAAACATGATTCATGATTGAAAAATTCGACTGTGTATTTGATTCAATTTCGGTATCTCCTATATGTACTTTTAAAGTTTTGATAAAACCTCCACCATTTACCAGACTCACATTTTCGTTTCCAATGGATGATTTATCATTTTTTGTAATTTTTAATTTTTGTTCAAGATATCCTCTAGAATATAAAATTTTTGCTTTAGTATCATTAATATGAAAAACATAGGTAGCATTCTCATCTGAACTATGTTCTTTTGGATGAATTTCTCTTAATTCATAACTTTTAATGTGATCATTATAATAATAACGAGTATCACTTAAATCATAAATCATTTATTTAGGAAGAATTTTTAAACCACCTCCTTTCTTTTTCATAGAAAATATTTCATTTAATATATTCTTAGGTTTCAATAAAACCTTTAAAAATGCTTGTATTTTTTTACTTTTTCTATATAATCTATTCATTTATTTAAGAAGAAATAAAATTAAATTCTACAGCTCCTTTATTTAAATCTATTAATTCACCTTTTTGATTAGTAATCCTCATTTTTATTCTTTCAACAGGATCCACTTTAACAGGAAAAAATATCCAATTATTAAATTCTTTTGAAATTATACTACCTGGAGGGTTTTTATTAGTGAAAGAATATATAACTTCTGAATTATATTGATTTATTAAAGATCCTTTTACAACATCACAGTGAATATAAATATTATCATTTCCATTAGATATATCAGCAATATGTTCACCTTCAACCTCTGTTTCTTCATCATAACTTCCATATGTAGGATTTAAAAAGCCTATAATTTTATGAAAGTTACTTTTTGTAAAATCAATTACCCAACCATTTTTCAGTTTAATAGATATTCTTTGTCTTGCTTCAATTATACCAAATTTGACAGGTGGATCCTCACCGAATATTTTCATCATATACTCATTTAATCCTCTTATAGTATAATTACCATTTGAGATAGTAATTGTTATATCTGTGCCTAATGTATACAATCTAAATATGTTATTTCCATAATTCTTACTTATATTAAACCAGGAAACTTCCATAGAGAATGAGTGTAAAGCTAATTTTTTTATTTTAAGAGGTGTAATAAAATTTACAGTAAATTCCTCTGATCTCTCATGACCTTCTGATTTTAATATTATCATTTATACATAACAAAATTTTCATTATAGTCACTAGGTTTTTGTGTAGAAAATGATTTGAGAACATTTTTAGGTGATATACCTTTATTCCTTTCTCTTATATATTTCATACAAAATATACCACATTTCACAGATGAAGGTTTCTGTAAAAAACTATCATTATAACCTATTTTTTTATTGGATGTAACAAGAAATGATTTAATATTTTTAGGAATATAGTCCTTCTTCATATTGTCATATTCACCAAACGGATCAAAATATTCCACATATTTATATTTAGGATCATTATAATAACAAACACAATGAGTTCCAGGACCTGTTGATACATCTAAATTAATGATTCCATTTTCAAATTTTCCTATTGTTTTAGGTAATAAATCGGAGGTAAACACACCTCTAAATCCTTTTTCATTTTTCATATTTTCTTTAATCATTTTGTCGCTAATTCCCAATGTTGATATATTCCCTTTCCAAGTTTTTTTTTTTTCCCAGACCCCTTTTTTGCATAGCTGAACTAGCTAAAAGATAAAGTACCTGATGCTAATGCTGTACCTGCAAATTTAGCAGCGGTTATTAAAGAGGGTATAAGTGTTGCTAGAAATGGTAAAAATCCTCCATTTTTATCTAATTGAGTTTTACTGATTGTAATTCTTTTTTTATAATTAATATGATTAATTTGAGTTTTAGTTAAATACATCTCATGATTAGGAGTTTTAGATATATTTATTTGTAATGTTACTTCTACTTTATTTTTAAAAGCTGATTTAAGTTTATTTTTCTGACCTTCACTCAAATAAACTTTATATTTTATCATTTATTAACAGAGAAATTGTTTATGATATCGTTGTACATCATTATAAGTCATTTCTTTATTTTTTAATAACATATCTAACAATAAAGCTACTTGATTATACAATTTCTTTGATTTACTTCCGTTACATATTTTTTCTGTTAAATTTGATAATACATTCAATCCTTTACCCACCTTCATTTCTTTACTACTTCGAATCATATTTAATCTATGCATATAATTTTGCAACATATTTTCTTTATTTTTAATTTCTTTTATATCATTCTTTTTCTGGTTTAATTCCTCCTCTGAAAAATTTTTAGCTCTAGAAATTGTACTTTTTATGTTGCCTCTTTTCTTAGATAATCCTTCTTTTAACTGTTTAGCTCTTCCATACATCTCCTCTAATTTTTCTTGATCGTTTAAAAATACTGATGGTCTGTATAATTTTTCTTCTTTTAAATATTTTAAATTTAAATTTTGATCAATATCATAAGTATAAGATACTAATTCTTTCACAGCTTCAATAGGCTCTTCTATAGATGGAAATGTAATATTTTCTACAACATTTTGAATACTTTTCACAACTTCTTTATTTGATTTTTCATATTTTTCAATTTCTTGAGTGACTGGTTTATGAAATTCCTCTAAGGTCTTTTGAATACCTATTTTTTCTTTTAGTTGATCTTCATTATTCTTTCTTATTTCTTTTTCTATTTTTACTATTTTAATTGAATCTTTTATTTGTTTTAAAAACTTGTGTTTCCGTTCTTTTTCTAAGTTCATTTATATAATATTAATTTTTTACTGCAGCAAATTTTATTTTTACTGCTAGTAAATTATGATAAAAATTAAAGATTACACAGAACCAGAAGAATTATCTGATCCTAAACAACATCCTTTGTTACCTAAACATCCATATAGATTGCTTATAGTAGGATCTTCAGGTTCATGTAAAACAAATTTACTGTTAAATTTGATTTATGATTTATTATTTTTTGATACATTATATATATGTGCAAAAGATTTATACGAACCTAAATATTCTAAATTACAAGAAATGTATACATTGTTTGAAGATATAGAAAGAGAAGATATTTTGAAATGTAAGAATATAAAGAATAAGAAAAAATTATTAAAATTATATGATAAATTAAAAAAAAAAGTATTATTTTCTTCAGATCAAAATTTTATTAATGTAGATGATTAAATCCTACATTAAAGAATTTAGCTATTTTTGATGATAGTGTGATTGAGAAAGATAAAAAAAACATCGAAGAATTATTTATCAGAGGTAGAAAGAAAAACGCATCCTTTATTTATTTAACTCAGTCATATTATTTAACACCTATCAATATAAGAAGGAACTGTAATTACGATATATTTTTCACTCTACAACCAAAAGAAAATCAACAGATTATAAGAGAGATAGATGGTTTATTAAGTACTGAAGAATTCAAACAAATGTATAATAAAAGTGTTCAAGAAAAATACGATTTTTTTATGTTAGATTTAGTGAATCCTGAAATGAGATACAGGAAAAAATTTATTCCTTTATAAATGGATGTATATTTAGAAAAAAGATTATATGTTTACAGAAAGAGTAGAAATATGTATCAAAAGATAAGTATTTCATTATCAGTAAGTAAGGTTATTCTAAGTGGAACAGGTTTATCAGCTATTGCCTTTCTACCACTTACTTTTTTAAGTTTATCAGTTGGTATAGTAGAAGCTATAGATCTTACATTAAAAATTGCAGAAAGGAAAGAAGAATATAGACATTGTTATAATTTTTATAAAGAACTCATTAATTCGTTTAAAGCTAAGGATATGACAGAAGAAGAAATTTATATGTGTGAAAAGGATTTCATAAAAAGTTTAAAATTTAATCCAGTTGAAAAATACGTAAAACAAATGCAATTGAATGGATATAAATTTCTAAATAAATAAATGGTGTGTAAAAAAATATTCATATTTTTAAAGAAATAAAAGGTGGAGGTTATGTAGGTTTAATTAGAGGTGGTGATATTATAGGATGGTTACAAGATAAAATAAATCCTCCAGAATTACATTTACCAGGATATCAATATTGTGGTCCATTTACAAAATTAGAAAAAAGATTAAAAAGAGGTGATCCTGGAATAAATAGAGTTGATAAGTTATGTAAAGAACATGATATTGATTACAAGAAAACAAAAGATACAAAACAGAGACATGTTGCTGATCAAAAATTAATAGATGATTTAAATGATATACAAGATCCAACATTTCAAGAAAGATTAGCTAGAGGAATTATTAAACCTATTATTAAAGCTAAAAAAACTTTTGGATTAGGTCTTTCTATATATTGTGTCAAGTGTAAAGATAAAACCCCAACTAAAAATTATCATAAAACTACTTCTAAAAATAATAAACCTGTTGGTAAAGGTATCTGTACTATTTGTGGAAGTAAAAAGAATACTTTTTTAGGAATTTAAAAGAGGTCTATTATAATCCAGAAACAGGTTATTGTGGAATTAATGAATTGAAAAGAAAAACAGGGTTACCTAATGTTGAAGAATTTTTACATGAACAAGATGTATATACTAGATATAAACCTGTCATTCGTAAATTTAAAAGAAGAAGAGTTTATGTTCCAAACAGTAATAATCAATTTGACGCTGATTTGTTATTTATAAAAAATTATAGCAAATATAATGATGGAACTAATTATTTGTTAACGGTTATAGATGCTTTTAATAAATATGCATGGGTTTTTCCTATAAAAAGAAAAACATCTGAAGAAGTAGTACAAGGTTTTAAACAAGTTTTTAAAGAAAGAATACCAAAATTCATTTTGTCAGATGAAGGTACAGAATTTACAGGAAAACAGACACAAAAATTATTTAAAGATAATAATATACATTGGTTTACAACTAAAAATAAAGAAATAAAATCTGCAATAGCTGAGAGATTTAATAGAAGTATAAGAGAAAAAATTATAAAATATATGCATGCTAACAATACTAAAAGATATATTGATGTATTACCTAAATTACTTAAAAATTGTAACAATTCATATCATAGATCTATAAAAATGACACCTGTTGAGGCTAGAGAAAATGAATCTCAAGTTTATGAAAATTTATATACGAAAAAGATCATAAAAAAACCTAAATTTAAGATAGGGGATAGTGTTAGAATATCTACAATTAAGAAAACATTCAGGAAAGTAGATGATTCTAAATTCACTGAAGAGATTTTTATAGTTTCTGAAGTATTGAAAACAGATCCAATTACTTATCGATTAAAAGATTTACACAGTAAAGAAATTGAAGGAACTTTTTATGAAAATGAAATGGTAAAATATAATAAAAAAGATGATGTATATAAAATTGAAAAAATCATAAAAAAGAAAGGAAATAAGTATTTTGTAAAATGGCTAGGATATCCAGATGAATTTAATAGTTGGACATCTGAATTAGTTTAATAAGATGATAATAAATGAATGTAGATAATAAGATGAAAGTAATCTATGATTCAGAAGAAGAAGAATATTTTTATGTTATCGATTACGAAAGTTTAAAACAAAGATATAATTGTAGAGTTTGTTATTTTAATCGATTAAGAAGGAGATATAATATTTCTCAAGAAGTTGAGGATATGTTTTTAAAATTTTTAGATTTTATGTATTATGAGAAATCAATTAACTATTACTATTTCATGAAAAAGATTTGTGATATTTTTAATATTGAAAATAATATAAAAGTTCAAAAAGTTAAAAAGAAATATGAAAAAATATGGAATGATTTCTTACAAAGTATTACAAAAAATGTTTCCTAATAAATGGAGGTTACAAAAAAGTGCATACACTGTTTGACTATGAAATCAGTAAATGAGTTTTACATATATCATAGAAATGGAAAAATTAATTCCCAAAGTCGTTGCAAATGTTGTGAATCCATAATTAAATATAAAACAAATATATGTGAATGTGGAAAGCAATATACATATACACACAAAAAGAGACATTTGAAAAGTAATTATCATAGTAAGCATCTTCCAGGAAAAAGTATTACAAAAAATGTTTCCTAATAAATGGAGTTTACATTAAAATCAAAGACTATTAATGAACTTAGAAAAGTAGTAAAATTATTGAATATTAAACAACCTAAAGGTTGTAAGAAGGTTGATTTAATTAAATTATTAACTAAATATATCAGAAAAACAGGTGAATATAAACCTGTTTTAGTAGATTTATTAAATTTAGATTTGTCAGCATACTTGGAAAAAAAGAGAAAAATATTTATTGATAAACCTAAAAAACGTAAAAAAATTAAAAAGATTTTTGATTCTTTTAGTTTAAGATTTGATAAAAATGATTTTAAATCTGTCTTTCCTGAAGAAAATGTATTTACAGTAGAAGAAAATCTTGAAAAGTTATTTACAGAAGATAGAAAATATCGTATATGTGGAAAATATTATGAAGATGAAGAAGAACATATAAAGAAAGATTTAATGATTAAAAGATCAAAACAAAAAAGAAAATGTATTATTTGCGGTATATATTATAAACATTTAGAAAATCACGTATCAAGTCGAAAACATAAAAAAGCATTAGATGAAGGTAATGTAGAAATTAAGGAATATGAAACTGCTTATAAATCTAGATTAAGATCATATAGAATTAATAATTTTAATAATATTAAAATCCCTCCAGAATTTTTAGAAGAGAAAAGAAAGGTTGTAATAGAAAAAATAAAGCATATTATGAAAGAATTTAATGGAATAAAGGTAAATTTTAAATTGTTTTGTTTGTATAAATTGAATGAAGAAATTCAAGAATTTACATTCAAAACTGAGAATCAAATTATATTAAAATCTAATGATTTACATACTTTTTATGATTATGTTATTGACAACTTAATAAATGAATCTGATGATTTTATATCAAAAGGATCTGGTTGGAGTCTTGAAGAAATTAAATTTTTGGAATTGAGAATAAATAAGTATCAACCCTTGAGAGGATCAAGTTACATTGATTTACCTGAAAACATTAAATCTAAACAAGCTATAATAAATGTAAAAAATAAAGATAATAAATGTTTTATGTGGTCTATATTATCAGCAATTCATCCTGTAAAAAAAAATCCTCAAAGAGTGTCAAAATATGAACAATATAAAGATGAATTAAATTTTAAAGGAATTGATTTTCCTGTTTCATTAGACAATATTAAGAAATTTGAAAAACTAAATAATATATCTGTAAATGTTTATAGTTATGATGGTTCAATTTATCCACTTAGAATAATTAACAATAAATTAGAAAAACATGTAAACTTGTTTTATATGAAAGATCATTATTGTTGGATTAAAAATATGAATAGTTTGATCAGATCACAAATTACTAATAATCATCGTATATTTTTATGTGATAGATGTTTAAATTATTTTTATTCTGAGGAAAGATTAAAGATACATGTGGAATACTGTAAAGATGCTGTCACAATTAATATGCCTAAAAAAGATGAAGTTATTCAATTTAAAAATCATGAAAGAAAAATGAGAGTACCATATACTATATATGCTGATTTTGAATCTCTCTTACCTAAAATTGATACATGTGAGCAAGATCAAACTAAATCATATACTGTGAAATATCAAAAACATGTAGCAGATGCATTTTGTTATTATATCAAATATGAAAAGGAATACTTTAAACCTCCTGTTGTTTATAGAGGACCTGATACAATCAAAAAGTTTGTATCTATGTTAAAGGAGGATACTCTTAAAATTGAAAAAAGATAGAAGACAAAACTAAAAAATATGAAAGTATCAAATCAATGATAGAGTTCGATGAAAATCATTATAAAAGAACTAATATTTGTCATATATGTGAAAATCAAATCTTAAATGATGAAAAAGTAATTGATCATTGTCATATAACTGGAAAATATAGAGGTCCTGCTCATAATGTTTGTAATTTAAATTATCAAATTCCAAAATTTATTCCAGTAAAAATTCATAATTTAACAGGTTATGATTCTCATTTGTTTATAAAAGAACTTGGATTTGATCAATCAAAAATAGATTTTACACCTAATACTGAAGAAAAATATATATCTTTCAGCAAAAAAATAGGAGGTATGAAATTGAGATTTATTGATTCATTTAAATTTATGTCTTGCAGTTTAGATAATTTATCAAAAAACTTGAGACCCGAGAATGAAATAAATAGATATCCTCCAAAAATACGAAAAATGAAATATATTAAATACTTAAAATCAAAATTTAGAGAGACATCATTACATTTTCCTGATGATAAATTAGATCTCATTACAAGAAAAGGTGTATATCCTTATGATTATATGGATTCTAGAGATAAATACAAAGAAACAGAATTACCTTCAAAAGATAAATTTTATAATAAATTGAATGAATGTAATATAACTGATGAAGAATATAAACATGCTCAACGTGTTTGGAAAGAATTTAATATAAAAAATTTAGGTGAATATACAGATTTATATGTGAAAACAGATGTATTAATTTTAACAGATGTATTTGAAAATTTTAGAGATGTTTGTTTAAAAACTTATAAATTAGATCCAGATTGGTATTTTACAGCTCCTGGTTTATCTTGGGATGCAATGTTAAAAATAACAAATGTTAAATTAGATTTATTAAATGATTATGATATGATTCTCATGATAGAAAAAGGTTTAAGAGGAGGTGTTTCACAATGTTGTAATAGATATGGAAAAGCTAATAATAAATATGTGAAAAATTATGATAATAGTAAAGAATCCAATTATTTAATGTATTTAGATGCTAATAATTTATATGGATGGGCTATGAGTCAATATTTACCATATGGAGAATTTAAATGGTGTGATGAAATAAATTATGTTAAACGTGAATTATATAACAATAAAATAAAAGATGATTCAGAGATTGGATATATATTTGAAATTAGTTTAAGATATCCAAAAGAGTTACATGATTATCATTCAGATTTACCATTATGTCCTGAAAATAGAATTCCTGAAAATTCGAAACTAGGTAAGTTATTAACAACTTTATACGATAAAGAGAAATATGTAGTTAATTATAGAAGTTTAAAACAATATTTGAAAATGGGTTTAAAGGCTGTAAGAGTACATAGAGTATTACAATTTAAACAATCGAATTGGTTAAAAAAATATATAGATTTAAACACTGAAATGAGAAAGAAAGCTGCTAATGATTTTGAGAAAGATTTTTATAAATTAATGAATAATTCAGTATTTGGAAAAACTATGGAAAATATAAGAAAACGAATCGATGTAAGATTATGTTGTAATTATGATCAAGTTAAAAAATTAATTGCTAAACCTAATTTCAAATGTAGAACTATTTTTGATGAAAATTTGGTAGCTGTTCACATGAAAAAAACAAAACTATATTTTAATAAACCGATTTATGTTGGAATGAGTATATTGGATTTATCTAAACATTTAATGTATGATTTTCATTATAATGTCATGAAACCGAGATATAAAGATAATATTAAGTTATTATATATGGATACAGATAGTTTTATATATGATATTAAAACAGATGACTTTTATGAAGATATGAAGTCTATGATTGATTATTTTGATACATCTGATTATCAAGTAAATAATCTGTATAATATGTCTAGATGTAATAAAAAAGTATCAGGTAAAATGAAAGATGAAAATAACGGTGTGATTATGGAAGAATTTGTAGGTTTAAGAAGTAAAATGTATTCAATAAGATTAGAAAAGCAGAGTGTTGAAGAATATAATAATAATAATGAAGACCATAAAGAATTTGAAACTAAGAAGTCTAAAGGTACTAAGACTAGTACCGTTAAAAACAGAATATCATTTGAGGATTATAAAGACTGTTTATTAAATAAAAAAGATCAATATAGAACACAGAATTTAATTAGAAGTAAGAAACATGAATTGTATTCAATTCAAGTGAACAAGATAGCTTTATCAGCAAAAGATGATAAAAGATTTATATTAGAAGATGGTATGAATACTAGAGCTTTAGGAAGTTATAAAAATGTTTCTAAAAATAATTCTATATAAATGGATGAGTGTTTAGGTGATATTCGAGCTTTAAATTTTACAAATTCTGAAGAAATTTACTATATGACTTATCTTTGTAATGAATTGTATGATATAAAATATGATAAAAAACTATTATCAGAAAGTTTTCAAAGGTTGACTGAATTAATTGAAAATGAAGATATTAAATTGAAGGGATTAGGAGTTTTATATGTTATATCAAAGAATTTATTCTATTGGACATGAATTTATAAAAAATGTTTAAATTAAATGATCCTAGGATTGAAAAAACTAAATATTATACCTTAATCGATTCGTCAAGATCCTTACTTGAGTCATTTTGTAACTGAGAAAAACAATAATCTTAAAACGCTTAGAAGCAGACGTTCGCCGCGAGTACAAAGATCCTTATCTTTCACACCCGGCGCAAATCAATTAACACGCGGCGCGCTTTCTAAAGAGGAAAAATAATGAAAGAAATTCTCTATATATTCAGTCAGTGTACAAGTCATTTTTTTAATATATTAGAGGGGTTTATAAAACTATTTTATTAAATCATATCTCTATAATTCAGAGGTGTTTAGAAATTATTTATAAAAAAATGTTTACTAATAAATGGAAGAGTTCAATAGACTGAGAGGTTATCCTAAGACGTTTAAATTAAATGATTTATATCCTGGGAAATATGATCTGATATCATTAAAAAAAATTAAAACTAAATATGGAGATACAGTAATCGCAAAGTTATATGTGGAAGGTATAGAAAAAGATTATTACCTAGCAAATAAACACGGTATACTTTCTGATGAATCTATAAATGAAATCAATAAAGGAAGATATATATTTAAGTATTCAGGTATGATTAATGATAAATATGTATATGAATTGCATGATAATTATTAATATAACTTAATTTTATCATAGCTGGTTTGATAAAAGCTTCCTAGATTAAGAAGTACATACCTTTTCATATAAAATTAATCCATTGTAAGATCTTTTAAATCTTCCTTCATTTTAATTACATTAGCTTGATTTATAGTTTTTTCCAATTTCGATTTTCTACAGTTATAATCATCAATAGTTTCTTCAATAGAAATTAAATCATTACTTATTCTTTTTAATCTCTTCGTTTTTCATATGATTTATGTCTTTTACATTTATTAAATCTCTTTCTGTCTGTGCTAATGAACCAACGGAATTTTTTTCTATAGATTTAAAAAAATATTCGAATCGTGCATTTATTTTTTCATCATCTGATTCCATTGGAGGAGAAAAGAATCAAGTCACACAGTGAACCTAGATTGCTCTTATCAGAAAGAAAGATGACGCATCACGACCCCGGTGTGTGGTGTTTGTTCCACTAGGTGGTGTCATATCTATGAAGCGAGGTCAAAAAATATTATTTTCCGGCCGCGTTGAAAGAAAATCCAGCGAGCTGAGGATGTTTTAGATAATATATGACCTCAGACTTTTTCAACCTCATTAAGACTGATATTTTTCAGATAGCACACAGTCGCTGGTTATTTATAAATGGATGAGTGTTTCGGGTGAATATGAGAAAGCATTTTTATAATTATCTAGGTTCTTTTTATGGGGGGACCGTTAGTCCCCCCATTTATTTTAAAGGAAAGCACTCAGGAATAGAAAATTTAATAAATTTAGATCAAGATTTTATGAACTCTATAAAACACGTCCGTAATTTACGGACAGAAGGATTTTTTGACGCCATTTAAAATAGCGTCTACAAATTCATTATATTTTTTTAATATCTTCATTATTCAAATTTATAGGATCTCTTGGTTTTTTTTTTTTTTTTAGAGGACTTCTATTCATTTAGAAGTCCTCTTTTTTCACGCATTTATTTAATTTCATCCGTAATTTACCTATGTATAAGGTAGCCTCAATATGGGGCAGCCTATCTTTGATCTCTTTTTTCACGCATTTATCTAAAATTTGGTCTAAATGTAAAAAAGGCCTTATTTAGCTATAAAATTATGTTTTTAATATTATAATGGATCGATACCTATTTTTTTCTTTAAAAAAAGATAAAAATAAGCTATAAAATATAGTTTTTAGTGTATAAAGTACATGTGCGCTCGTATCCAAAGCACTTAGGAATAGAAAATTTAATATATTTAGAATACTATCAAGATTTTATGAACTCTAAAAAACACGTTCGTAAATTACGTTTCGATATATTTTGAGTCACTATTTTAGGATCTCTTTTAAAGTTTATTTAGAGGATTCATTTCCTCTTTTTTTCACGCCTTTCATATAAATCCTTTTATTTTCACCATAATTTACTTATCTATGGGGGGACTAACGGTCCCTCCATATATTTTAAAGCTTAGAGGACTTCCATTCATTATTGAAGTACTCTTTTTTCACGCATTTATCTAAAAAAAAAGTTAAAATTTGGTCTAAATGTAAAAAAGGTCTTATTTAACTATAAAATCATGTTTTTAATATTAAAATGGATCGATACCTTTTTTTATATATAAAAAAGATAAAAATAAGCTATAAAATATAGTTTTTAGTATTAAAAATATAGGTGTGCTCATACGTTCGTAAAGATACTACTGTTAGGCATACAAAAACAATACCTTTTGCATGGGAACATGTGGCCACAAACGTCAGTGTGGGGGTGCTACTGATGCAAGAAGAAAGAAAAATAAATTAATTCAGATAATACAACACAGGTTTATTAACCAAAACAATTATCAATTACAATTGTTTATTTTCGTATTAAAGTAGGTGTTTAAAGTTTTTGCCAGCCGCAGATATGCATGTCTGCCAAAGTCGAATCATGGATTGGGGAATGCGTTCAAAAATGCCAGTACGCTAACGAACACGTGCTCTGCTTCAACGAATCTAGCGATAAGATCAGTGCCAGTTGATAAGAGGGCCTCGTAAACAATATATCTGAGGTAATCCCATAGGAAGAAGAAGAAATCAATGGGGGACAAGTCGGGGGGACTATGGTGGGTAACTGACGCGTCCCACCCAGTCGATCCATCTAAAGGGAAAGGTTCTATTGAGACAGTCCTTCACATCCCGGCTGAAACATGCTGCATGCACATCTGTAAATGGCAAGAAATTTGAAGTCCTACTTTCATACTAGCCGCCCCGGCGGTGAAGTGGATAGCGTCTTCGGCTGCTGTCTTGAGGGCACGGGTTCGAATCCCGAATAAGGCATGGATGTTTCTTGAGGATAACGTCAGTCTTCCGCCTTCTGGGTCCTCGTCAAAATGTGAAGCTGCATCCCCTCCGACCTTCGTCAGTGATGCGTTCTTGTAATAAACTTTGTTCTCTCGTCTTGTTTCTTTCTTCGGTCTTTCCTGCTTCCTGCCTCACTGGTCCTGAATCGGCTCCGCCGAAACAGGAGGTCATCAGTAACAACAACAACAACACTTTCATACTAAGAAAAACAATTGTAATTGATACTTGTAATTGTTATATCTAATAAACCTGTGTTGAATTATTTGCATTCCTTTCTTTTTGTTTCTTCTTGAATCTGTAGTACCCCATAGGGGCGTTTGCAGCCACATGCGCCTATGCAAAACGGGCTTGTTTTTGTATGCCTGACCTACCTTAACGATTGTCTAAGATGTTTCGGACCACCTTGTATACTGCAATTTTACCAATATCTGTTTATCGACAAAGCATTATTGCAAGATTTGGTTATTTACGATATTTGGTTAATTAGATGATTTGGTTGATTACAAGATTTAGTTGGTTATAGAAATAATTATCATGAAATAATTTATCAACTTTAAAAATATCTATAAAATGACGAAATAAACTCACTTCTGCTAAACTGACTTACGAAAAGAGTTTATTTACAATTCTCATCATGCAATTTATGATCTGCGGGCAAATAGTGAATTTGTAATATTTTGGATTTTGTAAAGTTTAAGCGATGTTACAAATATTTAAATAAACAATGCAATATTCTGGCACATAAAAGTCACAATATTTAAGTTATTACTTCCCGTGCTGTTAAGTTTTTTCACTGTTGGGCTAAACTATAAATAAAATAATATTCAAATATGTTTATTGCTTTGTGGTGTGTCAGTCTGTACAATTCTGAAAATATTTAAAACTCGTGATATGCTAGCGAGTGAAAAGAAAACGTGAAGTTTTAAACATTTGAAATGCTTGAAGTCTAATTTTATAAACGTTTTACATGCAATTTAAATGAAACAGCATTATATTAATATTTGCACACAGGTGTTATGTTGGGGTGATTAAATGAACAACAATCTTAGAAAAGAAAATATTTATATACAACCGACATTTCAATGTCAAGGTTTTTTTATTTCTAACCTATTGAAGCGAAATAAAAAAAGCAATATTTATATCCAGTTAGAAAACACTCGGACCTTGAAAACTATTGTTCGATTCGCCCATAAATATCACCAAATAGCATGTTCATCGCGTGTTCCTTCATCATTAAAACCGTCAAACATTGACATTTTTACTCGTACACCAGACTTCTGCGCAAATATTTGAAGTTAAGGTTAGATGTATTTGAGTATATTCGAAATTATTCTTATTATATTCTGTTGTTATTTGTGTAGGTCCATAGAATATAGGCTTTGTTCAAAGATATTTTTTTCTTTTAAGCCATTTTCCTGTTAATGTCTGTCTCACGGAGTTAGAAAGAAGGAGATAACATTCCTATGGATGAAACTCTTGAAAATGCTGTAATCATTTGAGAATTATATCTAGTTGTTGATAGTGTCAGTAAAGTAGCCGCTATTGTTAGTTGACATAACAGAAAAGCGTAGCATTTATAATATGTATTTTTCATTATTTTTAAATTAAGGGTTCACTAATTATGATTATTATTAACTAGTAGTTTTTCATAGTTCTAGGCTAGAGTACAGAATATAGGGAGATAAAAATAATTTCAAACGCAAAATCATTTACATGACATAGAAATAATCTTTATTGTTTCAGTTGTACTTTAAATTGCGTTAATAATTTATTTCTACAAAATTAACAGTTTAAATAAATATTTCAGGCCTTTCGTCATAAAAATGCATACAATACAGGACTACTTATCTTATCACAGTGCCACATCAATTATCGTCTCAAACGATATTGGCGTTTTCTTAATATGAAGTTTTAACTCCTTACTTTTACCCCCATGGTCAGTTTCATTAATAAATGATGGACAAACGAAATAAGAAAACATAAATACATAACAACAGATTTTATTTATTTACCCTTCTCTTCGATATTACAGCCCGTAAGGAAAATAGAAGTAAATTACAGTTCTGTAATATTGGTTAATTAGTAGGAGTCGACACAATATGTTATAGAACGCATTAATTGGATACAATAAAGTTACAGTGAAAAGGCTGTGGTCTTTAGGAATGCTAAAATAAACAACATTTATATACACAGGAAACAGGTGTGGAACTTATCGAAAATACCCTCCAAAGTCCATCTGAATTAGAAAAGGAATAGGACTGCGTACTTTGACAAATATTGCAGGAGTCACCGTGTTAAGACGCAGATGATACAACTTTTTGACATGTATTTATTGTTTTCCGTATACGTGTTTCATTCGCTCCTGTTCTCCGATCCTAATCAATAGACTGTGATCTACATCTTTGTAATTGGCTTTCGTCTAACTCGCCTTGTTGCCAAATTAGTTATCCTAACTTTTAAATTTCCCAATAGAGTCGCTTCAATCTTTTTTATTCCACTGGGCATGTAACTTTACTGTTGATAGATTTAACGTGTACACTCATGCAACTTTTCTTACAACGGTTTTGGGGTGCTTAGAAAATTTTAGAAAAATTCTGTATATAGTTTGGAAGCCCATCAATAAGATGTATGGAAAGATAACTAAATAGGATAAAAAGGATAAAAGCATCGGTTTAGGACATATTGTTACACTGTAAAACATTTGCAAGCATGTTACTGATAGCTATGTCAGACGCGTAGCGTGCTACAAGAAGTGAAACTACAGTAGTCACTACTTTTTTTCGCAGTTTGTAGCATAACGCACAACTTTAAAAAAATCTGATGTGGGCAACACATGACTTTCCTTATATAATGCAATGAATTTACTACTTTTACAGTTAAAAAAAAGTTATTCTTATAGTAGATACTTATATTCTTTCCAATATATTGAATTTTCTTCAATTAGTCGTCATTATCATTGATTTAGCGTCATTTCTATCAATTTGGCGAGATTTTTGTTAATTTGGCAGCAATTAAAATTCGTCGCCAAAGTCTCGCCAAGCGTTATGGACAGACAAATAAGTTATTCTTACAGCAGATAAATGACTATTGTTTTTAAAATACAAAAGTATTACTCAAAGTATCTTTTATCATGAATGGAACGAGTTAAATCCACGAGAATGATGTCACCCAATTTATCGCATGGTATTACATATGAAAAGTGAACATGTTTCTCAATAGGAAATATTTTTTTTTATTTTATATAAATTTTTGATAATTTTTTTGAAAAATGGGCAATATCTACAGAACGGTTTATGTTAGCGTTCTAAAGATTATGTCAATCGTTTTCTAATGAAAAATTACATAAGAAATGTCTATCTGCGTAACTTTATTAGCGGTTTTGATTTTTTGACGATTTTTCCAAAATTTCACTCGGAAATTTAGGAGGGTTCTGAACATTCGATTGCGTATAAAAACAATAGGCTTCGAGTGTTTACGGATTGTGATTTTTGTACCAAATTTCGTTCGAATCGGTCATTTCATTCGTCAGTTATCGTCTCCACAGGCTCGCTGACATACACACACACACACACACACACACACACACACACACACACACACACACACACACACACACACACACAGACATCACTTCAAAAATGTTTGATTCGTGATCAAGGATGCTTGAAACGTGCTCTCCCGTCGAAAACTCGAATTCGAATTTTCGACCCCCGTCACTTTCCTTATACATTACTTTACAATACTTACATTCAATACTTTCCTTATACATTATGTATATAAGGAAAGTAATAAGTAGTGTAACGAGTAGCGCGATGCAATAAATCACTCGTTTGTATCGAGTTTTGATCCTACTTTTAAAATTACTTCCGTAAACAAAAAAGGTGCCATTCTACATATCATGTGATCACCCTTTCTTCCTTTGTATGAAATTTGGTGTTCTGCGCAACGATGTACAATTTGCAAAGTGCCAAGCGCTGTGGAACAAACAAAAACTGTGGGTTGTTTTAGCTGACAAAAAAATATCTTCAGAGATAATTTCCCGTCTCATAATACCAAATAAGATGAGATGGAACTCTATGCATTCTGCCATCGAACGCATATGCCGGTTCCTGAAAGAGAACGAGGAGAAACTACATAAGATTTTCGATGCTGCAGGGTAGGAAGACTAAAAGGCTATTGTTTCATGAACTTGATTTTTTGTTATGTCCCAAAATATTCTGCTTATCTGACTGCAATTTTGAGACGCAAATTCTACTAAAAATGAACAAATATGTTTTTAAATAAATAGTTTTTCCTTTCATTTCATTTTATATTTTTATTTTATACCATTGTTTCATTTTATTGATTTCAGAAATAGGTAAAAGCGTAAATATTGATAAGTTGGTCAGTAAATTTTGCTTATTCAGAATGAGTATGTTAAAATACTGCAGTATATCCACATCCTCAATTTTTTATGTAAATTGAAGCTGCGGCAACTTTCGTCTTATAAGAGTAGTTAAGTAGTGACTACATATAAAAAGTAATTTGTAGTCACTACTTTTAAAAAAAAAGTATTTACAGTATAGTTAACTGCATTTGTGATAAAGTAGTTGTAGTTGTAGTTCATTACAAAAACCAACCACCTGATGGTTTCAGGGAAATCAACTCAACTGGTAATGGAGAGTAATGTACCTGATAGTTTTGGATAATATATATATATATATATACATATATATGTATATATATATATTATCTATATATATTATCTATATATATAAAGTACAAAAATAATGCTTCAGCAGACGATAATTAGCTGAACATTTCAGAAATGGAGCTGGAATTGCTAAAATTACAAACAAAGTAGCTGACAAAAATGTTGAAAAAAATGGTTGCAGAATGTTTTACATTGATACTTAATAATTTGTTATTAACTACATATATATAGTTTTCATGATATTTATCTTTTGCCATTTCGACGCTAAAATATACTCTAAATATACTTAGTAAATGTAATAATTGCATTCAGTCTCCTACAATTTGATCTCGGATATTTTTATAAAAATCAACAACATTTGTGTGGAGAAGTTGATTATTTTAATCAGCGTATAAATTTGCACTATTGTATCTCTTGAAAATTGTATCCCCTGTGTAGTTGTTGATTTCATTGTTGATGGGATAAAATTATAACGAAATATGTTTATTGCAATGTTTTGCGATAATCTTTCACTTCTAAAAATTTATTTTGCCAATTTTCTATTTCTAGGGATAATTTATATTATATCACAGAGCCTTTTTAACATAAGAAAGAAATGTCTACATTCGATCTTTAAACTGTGTGAACTAGACTAAAAACATTCACTGGAGTGTGGCTGTACTTCACTTTATCATACCAGAGTTTACTTCTCATATCAGAATTCATTTCTAATACCAGAATTCACTCAAATTTTGCAAGACATAATTTTAACAAGAAAGATCACTCATGCATAAAGCATTGATTATGAAACAATCTCCAACTTCAATGCAATTTTATTTAAACATTTCTAAAATGCGATACCTTCCTCGGTAATATTTTAAAAATTATCACAATTGATTATCACACATTCATTTATTATATTTGAAAACTTAAAATGTCATTGAAAAAAATTAAAATGACGGCATTGAAATATAAATTGCCTGGTTTAAACATCTCTAAAATGAGATACACTTCTCGACAATATTTTTAAAATTATCATAATACTGCGATAATTTATTATATTTGAAAACTTCATCGAAACCAAATGAAATTTATTCAAATGACTTCATCGACATATAACACGCCTAGCTCTCCTATAAAAGCAGCATTTCAATCATAAACATTTTTCCATTCATTTCATTCGTCACAATACTATAATAATTTATTTTAATTGAAAACTTAAAACCATGGAGTTACAAGTAATTAAACTCTATGCTTAAAACTTATTCGAAAAAAATCGTCCTTCTCTCTGTAAAATCAATGAATATTTCATTCATATCAGCTATGCAGACTTCATGAGCTAAATAATTTTGCGTTAAAGAAATACAGCAATTCTTACACAACTCATTCCACATATTTTGCTGTTTACATTTTCCATAAGTGAAAATTAGGCTTCGTTGTAGAAATAATCAGAGTTGGATGATCATTTAAACTCAAATATATTTGAATTGCGTTATTTCTGCATGTCGATAAATAAAATTTAAGCAAACATAAAGCGGTTTTAGGTCGGATACATCACTAAATATGAATTAAAAAGAACTTTAAAAATCACGATTTTGACACAAGATGGATGCCATATTTTATTTTGATGTGAGTCACGTGATCTCTTCATATAATGGTCATGTGATCTCTTCTTATAAAAGGTGTAATTATTATTTTAATTATTATTTTAATAACTATTGAATATATTTTTCTGAAATTTTTTTATATATTTTATGAGATAATTTGAGTATTTTCTAAAACTTTCCAAGCAATTTGTGAATTTTAAATTAGCTTAAAAAATGATTGAAGAATTAGGTCCTATAGGGTTCAATGTATTTCATTTTTTAACCCTAGTTCAATTCAAAACTAATTGGGCGATATTCTTCATTTATATTTCCATAGGTCCCACAGACCGTCTGAACAACATACTAAAATTTTATTTTGATAAAGTCATTTTACGGCTATTATCGTGCTGACGGACAGACAGACAGACAGACAGAATGAACAAAGTCATAAACACTTTTCTAAAGTGTTAAAAATCTATATCACTGGCCCATATGATCTCAATTATAACACGTAAAACCCTTCATTTAAACGGGCTTGATAAAATCTTTTGATTGATACCAAGTTTGACACTAAACACCTTTTCCGGCCATCCATTTTGCTGCTCCATGTCTTCGGACAAGTCGGTTGGTCTGGGCTTTCGACTATACACCTTTGAGCGTAACTTGCCCCCTTGATAGGGGCTAATGATGTCACGAACACAAAAATTGTATCATGGCTGTTTTCCACTACAACGATTGAAACTGTCAAGTTTCGTGATCATTGAGACATAACTAACCCCTTTTATACAAAATTTTGTCAATTTTTGCCACAAAGTCCTTAAAGGCTGCAGCCATTCACAATGAAAAAACAGAGCGCACGTCCGTCATTATAGAATCCAATTGAGCAAAAGAATTATCGAAGAAATCATTAAAACAATAATGATCCTTAAATTCAATTATTGCAACGGAAACGCCTCGATATACTGTGTATGGCAAAAATAAATAACTTTAATTTATCAAGCTCACCTTCAAGAGAAATAATCTGTAACCTTAGAAAATGAATACCAGAATACATGATCGTCCAATATTGTTTTTTATTCTTATAAGATTAAGATTTATTTCTGTTCAAATTAAGATGCATGTTCAAAGACTATTTATTTAATTGATCACCTCTGCGAAAGATAGCCAACGGGTACTCGAGACTTACTCAAAAGAATGCTCCTAATTTTGGGCGGAAAGCCAGGCATATTTATCCTCAATGGAATAATTTGAAATGATTAATTATTATTCACTTATATTATGGCCACGAAGCAAATGATAAAGTACTGTAACTGGACAAAGGTGCATACATGGTTACAAGTAGGTAAAACTGTAATAGGTTCAAGTGGGTACAACGATGATTCTTACCTCAAATTGTACTCACATGACAGACTTCGAGTAAGATAAGAGAATTCAATCTGATAAAAATTATTCTTATATAATTTTAGGACGGAAGCAACACTGAATATAAATTTAAAAGAACTTTAAAAATCACGATTTTGACACTGGGAAAAAAGGTAGATGCCATATTTCATTTTAAAGTGGGTCACGTGATCCCTTCATATCATATAGATGTAATTAATATTTTCATTTTTATTTAAAACACTACCAAACATATTTTGATGAATTTTTGTTATATATTTTATGGCATATTGAATATTTCTAAAAATTTTCAAAGCAATTTGTGAATTTTGATTTCGCTTAAAAAATATTTGAAAAATTAGGTCGCTTAGGGTGCAATGTATTTCATTTATTCAACCCTGGTTCAATCTAAAACTAATTGGATGATGTTATTTTTTTCCTTTCCCGTGAGTTCCACAGACCGTCTCATCAACATACTAAAGTTTCATTTTGATAAAGTCATTTTTACTACATTTATCGTGCGAACGAACAAAGTCATAAAGACTTTTCAACTATGTTATTGCTGAGATCCAGACTGTGCGACCTACCAGAAATGTGTAAGGTAACTGCTTGGACGGCCGGGACGTGTCACTCAGTTTAGACCGGAACCCAGTGGGGGAAGCATCCAAAGGGACCGTATCCTCCTTCGCCGACCATCAACCTCTGGGAAGGACTTACGGACCCATACATTTAACGTGATCGTACTCCGCATGAACACGGCGACTGTTGTGGCAGAGTGCAAATCCAGCGCGCAAACCACCAGGCTACAGCGCCCGAAATGTGCCAACAGCACGAGGTGTTCACAGGTGGTCACTCACCCAAGTACTAACCGCGCCCGATGCTGCTTGACTTCGGTGATCTAACGAGAACCGGTATTTTCAACACGGTAGGGCAGTTGGCTCTTTTCAACTATGTTGTAAGTGTTAATAAAAAGTGTCTTAATCTACTGTCAAAAGCATAATTATCCAGAAATGTGGTACAATTCACAAGTACTATTCCCATACTTTCCTCTAGCTCAACGCGAGGAAGGTAAAAACAAATTTAATCAGACACATAAAATATGCAAATTACTGACGAGTTGTTTGATAAGGAAGGTTATTTTCCAATTGAAAATACATTTAAGTAGATTCTTAAAATAAACTATCGTCTATCATTGGCAGAAAAGATTGTGGAATAAAAGATTAATTACCTCACAAATTAAAGTCAACGCGTGGTTTAGTAAAGTCACATGGATCACCTCCAGTATACAAAGGCTACTGGTGCTTTCCGAGTTGTAATCTCACTCACTGTGTTTAACGGTGTTTCAATCTTTGATGGCATAGTCATTCATAATGTCTTCATCTTAAAATGTTTGTCTTGCTTCTAGAACGTGTTATCAATACCTGCAAATAGGATGGAGAATTTTTTTTCACCTAATTAATATTTTGATCTCAAATAAGTAAATGTCAAACCCGTCATGTGATGGGTTTCGGAAAATTTTGTAAATTGTTCCAAATACTGGAAAGTACTGAATACGTGTGTTTAAAGGTTATTGATATTCGGATGTCTGTAGTATGTACACGGCATTTCAAATAGCGAAGGAATCGGAAATCCAAAACGTTTGTGTTTCTCGAATAAACACTTTTTGCTCCAGGAATGAAAAGAAATTTGTCTTTGCTTATTTTTGGTTGCCAACTTTTAGATATATCTACTTTTAAACTGTATTAAAACTATTCTTTCGTTAAAATGTCATTTTATGAATAACAAATGTTAATCTCATCTCGCGTCAGGACAACATAATTACCCATAACTAAGTTTATATATATATATATATATATATATATATTGTATGAATATATATATATATATACTGTATATATATATATACATATATACATATATATATATATATATACATATATATATACTAGTGGACTCTGTCTTCTACTCGCTACGCTTCGCCAACCCCTATACCTACTAACCCCTATACTACTATTTCTAGTCAAATTAAGGTTTAAATCGATAAACACATTTCATCGTATTACCCTATTATTTCACTATAAATGTACTAAAGTTTATATTTTTGCATTCTATAGTTTTTGCAGGACGAGCAAGAAAATATCGATGGACGTGCTGATACGAAAGAATATTTTTCACTTCAAAAGTGCATAAACATTAAAATGTCTCGAAAATTACAAAGATGTTAAAAAAGGCTCCGTCCTGAAAAAATTCAACTATATAAGTACCTGCCTGCAAAACTTCGTGATTTGCCTATTGTTAATTTATCCGAGGCACGAACTCGCAGCTCAAACATTTTATCCTTAAATTTGACGTAAAATATTTCTTACACTAAGTTATATATCGAAAAACTGTTTTTTCAGCGTACTTATCAAACTTTTTTTATAAGTGTACCAGATGTTATATTCTCGTATGCTATAGCTTTTGCGGTACGAAGCAGAGAAACTCGAAGATCGAGAAATTTGTCAAACTGCTGGGGCGTCAGTTATGTTTTTAATATACACTCATAGCCATAAAAATTTGAACACCAAGAAGAAATTGTGAGATCTTAACGAAACTTGGCATGAAGGTACATATCAGACAGATATGCAAATGATTGGAAATACAGCGTGATTGCGCAATGCCACCAGTAACTTCGTTCTCCCTGGCGCAGGAAAAAGTTACGCAGAGGATTTTTGCCTGTAATTAATCTGTTGCAGAGGGACGCTTTTTCATTAGGTGTGCCGTTACGCTGTCATCAAAGACAATATGATCGGTTGTCAGAGTTTGAGAGGAGAAGAATCATCGGGATGATGGAGGGCGGGTGATCACCTCGGCCAGAAGCTCGACACCTAGGCCGTTCTGACTTTACTGTAAGGAGGTGTGGGGACCAGTGTACCAGAGAGCGGTCCCATACACGACGGCCAAGTTCAGGACTCTCTCCGTATCCCAATAGCTGAGAAGACCGTCACATCACCCGACACGCACGTACAGCGCCAAATGCATCATTGTCCGACATCCGGACACATACCTTCACTACGGGCCCCTGTGTCTGTCCGTACCATTGCGAGCCACCTGGATGAATGGCATTTGGTATCGCGGCGCCCATTACGTGACACCCACCCACCGTCGCCTCCGCTTGGAGCGGTGTCGTGCTCAACAGGATTGGACCGCAACCGAATGGAACCAGGTCATCTTCAGCGACGAATCGAGATTCAATTTGGGCAGTGACGACAGCCGTGTACGTATGTGGAGGTCCCGTGGTGAACGACTCAATCCTGCCTTCGCTTTACAGTGGCACACCGATCCCACAGCTGGTGGGATGGTATGGGGTGCCGTAGCATACGACACCAGGTCACCTCTAATATTGATCCACGGAACCATGTCAGCCCAGCGGTACGTTCGTGACATCCTTAAGCCACATGTGTTACAACTCATAGCAGGGCTCCGTGGAGGCACTTTTGAACAAGACAATGCTCGGCCACAAACAATAAGGGTGTCACTGGAATGCCTACGCCACGTTACCACCCTTCCCTGGCCTGCCCTATTCCCAGATTTGTCACTAATCGAGCATGTCTGGGATCACGTGGAACGGTAAGTTGGACAGGCTACCAGTTTTGTCGAACTAGATGCGCGCTTACAACAACTGTAGAGTGAGATGACGCAAGACACCATACGGGACCTGTATGCCTCAATGCCCGCCCGTATCGCATCGTGTATTTACGCTAGAGGTGGCCCAACAAGGTACTAGAACCTCCATTCATTTGTAGTTTTTCCTGTAATAAATGATCCTTCTGGTTTGATTTTGTAATCACTTACTCATATTAACGTTGCACTCACATATATATAATTTTTCGTTCGATTCTGACAACTCTTTCTTGATTAGTGTGTATATATATATATATATATATATATATATATATATATATATATATTATACACACACACACACACACATATATATATATATATATACACATACAGACGCACACACTCACACATATATATATATACACGGTGTATATAAACTTATGGTCAGAAATATAAGGGGTTATAGAGCTCGCCAAACAAACAACTTTCACAATACAATACAGGGGTCGAAAAGCAACCGGCGAGCCGCGAGAGGGCGCTTTCTCTGGGAGTGGATGAAACGTCGCGGCAAAATAAAGTGGGGTGAAGACGAATATAGTGAAGACAAATAATGGAAATTTATTGACAAAATGTTTAAAACAAATGCTCAAATGAACGGCCACCAAATGCGAGACAGACGTTACAACGGCGATGGAGTAAATCGCGTACACTTTGGAAGATTCCTGTCATTTCACAAACGTCTGTAGTTGCGACGCTAATTTGGGCGATAAGGTCCTCTGGTGACTCGATGGGCGTCTTGTAAACGGTGCTTCTTAACTGTCTCCAAAGGAAAGAATCCAGGTGGGACAGATCGGGAGATCTGAGAGGCTACGCGACGGAATCACCACTGCCAATCCATCTGTTCGGAAAAGCAATGTCCAGGTAGTTACGCACAATCCTGGTGCAATGCACTGGCGCTCCGTCGTGCTGGAACCACATAATCAGTCGATGATTTTCTGGTACAACACGTAGAAAATCTGGCAGCACCTGCTGGAGGAAGGTGAGGTACTTCTGTCCATCTAGGCGGTCTGGTAACGGATACGGACCAATTAGTCGTGCATAATCCTTGCCCAAACATTCACGGAGAACCTTTGCTTGTGGCATCTAGAACGTGTAGCGGATTTACTGTGTTCTCCATATTAAAGAGACATTTCATACACTCCAGAGAAAGCGCCCTCTCGTGGCTCGCCGGTTGCTTTCCGATTGTGAAAGTTGTTTGGTTTGGTGAATTCTATATCCCTTTACATTTCTGACCATCTGTTTATAATATACACCATGCATATATATTTTTCTTCTTCTTTTTATTTATTTCCAAACAGCTGCTTTGAAGTAAAACTAGATATACTTCGAGGGTGTTAAAAACAGCCGAATATCGATAGCATAATGCACTAATATTAATAACTCGGGCTGACGAATGCCGCCGCGCTTCTAACAAAATTACAATCAGATACAATAAATCAGCCATTACATACTCAACTCTTTCACATAAAACAAGATTGCATTCTCAAAATCAATTAGCTTAATCCTTGAAGTTTCACAAACTCTCCAAAGTTGCCAGTCTAGCGATATTTTGCTAAAATTGGTATGAGATTCGCCGCAGAAATCAAGGGGCAGGGACCTGCAGTGCCTGTAAAACTATTTTTGCAGTGAGTATACATTTAATGCAGTGAACAGCATTTCAGATATTGGCGACATTATTAATATATCATTGAAATCTAATTTAAGCGCCTCTTTAAAATATATGATCATTCAGCATTGACTTTTTTTAGCTCAAGAGAATAAGATTAATGACTCTCCCAAATTAAGGTCGGTGTCCATTCAAACGTTGTTCCATTTATCACGTTCTGTCAAATAGGTGTGGGTACCAGGGAGACTCATGCCCCTCGATCAAAAGATGCTCCTCGAGAAGTTGTTTGGCGAAAAGCCAAACGCATACAAACACTATGCATTCATGCTAGAAGGAGAAGTTATGTGTTCATTCTTGCTTTAGAGAAGTCGTTGAACTGGAATTTAGATTCTTTTTACCAGTCCAATTGCCACACTCAATATTTAGACGTCAAATGCAATTTTAAACATCAAAGGACGTCTTCATTGTTCAAATTGTATTCCCCCCTCATTGAAAAGATGTTCTTGTTTTAAAAGAATTTAAATTACAAACAGTTTTGAAACATAACGAGAAATTCGACTGTTTATATGAAAATAAAGATAAAATTAATTAAATTTATTACATTAAATTTAAACACCAGTAAAAAAAATATCGCCAATATATTTTTTGCAATATTTCTTAAGCAATTGCCCAAATTATTTTTTTTACGCAATATGCGAAAAATACTCAATGTATTTGTAAGAAATCATCATATAAAAAATTCGTGTTTAATAAAAATACTAGTCGAATTCCCAACTAAATTAAACTGTGCCACCGTATTCAAACACGGACAAGTAATATACATAGTATTTATACGAGCATGGAATGTCTCGCCAGCATTAATAAACTGTTTGAATTATGCTACATTTTAAATGTTTATCTTCATTTTGTCCTACTGAAAACTAGTTTACCCAATTCTACATCTCAATCTCAGCTAAAAAGGACTTTTTTTTATATTCGGTAAATCGAACATTTTGATATTTGGCTTAAAGTAACAAACATATTTTAAAACTCTTATTTCCTCTCTCTTACTATCGAACTACCACCTACTGTGGTACAAAATATCAAGTATATCTTATTGAGAAACGTTTTTTCCAAATAGTGCCCACGTTTTGGTTTGATACAACCAAATTTTTGAATAATTAGATTTTAAACGTTAATGTTATTCAAAGATAATCTTGAGCATAAAATAACAAAATGATATGTATATTATAATTGAACGATTATTTTTCAAACATTTCACATTCCGAAACTTTTAGCATAGACCCTTTCCCAATGTAAAGTTTGAAACGATTTTATTTCAGTTTTTTCAAAAAATTAGTAAACGGTGTAATATTTTCCCTATCCTTATATTGACTAAATAAGCGTTTCTCACTTATTCGTCCAACTGAACATTTTAGTGTACCACAACCCTAAAATAGCAAATATTGAAAAAGATTATAATTTTCTCCTTTTTTAGTATAATACCTTTCCAAAAATTAAATTTAAATTTTTTATTTTATATTAAAACATTTTACAAACAGTAAAAATTTTTTGCGTTTTCGTGTCGAGCGAAATGTAGATTTCTATCTAATTTTCTTATCCAACAATGGATCCCGTATACCACATATCATATTTTCATTTCGATTGAAACAAGATGTTTTGTATTTATTCTGCATATGCAGCAAGAAATAATAAAAATGCAGTAATAAATAATAAAAATTTGAAAATTCAAGTTTTCTTCATTCTTACTATCGAATGATCCGAAGTGATGAATGAAGTGGCTAATGAATTCAAATCTGAAATTCATGGCGAACTTCATATTTCAAACGTCCTATTGTGGAGCATAGCCTCAATGAAAATTGATTGAAAACTTATATTTTACGCAGTGAGGGGGTGCGAGGGATATCAAACGAATCGACTAGTGTATAAATAGGTAACATTAATTCACTGATCTTCAAATTTTACTACAGAATCACCTCTTTAAACCCTCAGTGTCAGTATGTCAGAGAATTGCAATAATTCACACCACTGTGACGATTTACATGCTCTCTTGAATTTATCTTCTACAAATCCTTTGCACAGTGGACGTATCTACGCATGTTTCAGTGGCGATCCCCCGGTACGATCCCCCAGCAGTACGTAGGCCTAAAATGAATCCCTTTGCACGATTGTACAAATACTGAAACGGATTTCAACGTCGACGGTCAGGCATCTCTTCAACAACACGTGTCTTCTGAAACGAAAAACAGCTCGGGAAAAGGGTTTCAGTAAGCGACAGATAGTAACAACTATTGGGTCATCTGCGGTTTCCATCCCATTTATCCCGCGTCCTAATCACATAAACTACTTGTATTTCAGATCATGTGCATCCATCGGCCAGCTGCGTTTGTCTCACAATTTGCATAATTATACTTCCAAAGTTCCATGGTGTTGCATTTTCTATGTCAGGTAGTGTATTTTAAACAATGCAATTAATACATATAGATAAATTGAAGCTAAATTGTATAACCCATATAAAGAGTAAGTTCATTTCCATTCATAGTATGACCAGAAATTGAGAACTTGAGGCAAAATGTTTGAGGTATTAAACTTGATAACTTGGTTTGTTGATCTAGGGAAGGGTAACTTAATTGCGTTATGTTAAGGGTTGATACAATATGTATGTTTTGATAAAGTCTTGTAAGAAATAGTAATATTGAATGCTAGGGCTGTATAGCTCGCATGTGTCTGTGGATATTTGGGGTGTATGGGAAAGTCGGCGAAAGTTGTTGTCCGTTACTGCTTCTCATGAATGGCCGTGGTGTACTTAAACGGGAGTAACGCACGAAGTGCTCGGGGACTTTGCTGGTTCAATTATAAATTTTGAATATAAAAAGTAGCACTTTCGTTATGTATTAATTGTTAATAGCAGATAATTTTAAAGATTTAATTTCATGAAATGCATAGTAAACAATACGGAACGCATTCAAATGTCCGAAATATATACAAATATCTCTTACGTGTGCTGTCGCTTTTGGGAGAACATTTTATAGTTTAACTTCAAAAAATATATACATTCTTAAATTGGCTCCAGTTGCCCGACCATTAATAATCAAATTGTATTGAAGCGTCTAAGATGAATTACCCTGCAAATTAAGGTCAATGAATGCTGAAAGGGGGGTAATTTATTACGTGCTGTCAAAGACAGCCACGAGCGCCAGTATGTTAGCTCCACCTCGCAAAAGGATGCTCTTTATTTGTTAAAAGCCGATATTTGTATCTCCCCATTAGGTTGAAATTTGAAATATACTGTGAGGATAATTATCCGGATGAGTTATCAGTGTCTTCTTGCTTGATACATGCCCTAAAAAGTACCCGATACTTTCAAAATGGTAACTATACAGGGTGTCCTAAAAAGATTAAAAAGCGATTTAATTCTTTATCTGTTGGAGATAAGAGGGCAATGTAAATTGCAAAAATTTTGAAAGTAAGGTAAGAAATAAGACTAAGTTAATGAATTAATTTCCATTAATTTTCAAAAAGTCGCCAAGTTGGCGACATTCCGCCAAATTCGTCGCCAAAATCTCGCCAAGCGTTATGGACGAAGAAATAAGTTGTTCTTACAGCAGATAAATGACTATTGGCGTTCAAATACAAAAGTATTACTCAAAGTATATTTTTTCATGAATGGAACGAGCTAGATCCACGAGAATGATGTCACCCAATTTATCGCATGGTATTACATATGAAGAGTGAACTTGTTTCTCAAGAGTAAATATTTTTTTTCATTTTATATGACTTTTTAATATTTTTTTTGAAAAATGTGTAATATCTCGAGAACGGTTCATGTTAGCGTTCTAAAATTTATGCCAATCGTTTTCAAATGAAAAATTACATAAGAAATGTCTATTTGCGTAACTTTATTAGTGGTTTTGATTTTTTGACGATTTTTTCAAAATTTCATTCGAGAATTTAGGGGGGTTTCTTAACATTCGATTGCGTATAAAAGCAATAGGCTTCCAGTGTTTACGGATTGTGATTTTTGTACCAAATTTGGTTCGAATCGGTTCATTCGTTTGTCAGTTATCGTCTCCACAGACTCACTGACACACACACACACACAAACACACACAGGCATCACTTCAAAAATGTTTGATTCGTGATCAGGGATGCTTGAAACGTGCTCTCCCGTCGAAAACTCGATTTCGAATTTTCGACCCCGTCACAATACTTTCCTTATACATTATGTATATAAGGAAAGTAAAAAGTAGGTTTTTCTTATAGTAGATACTAATATTCTTTCCAAGATATTAAATTTTCGACAATTAGTCGTCATTTTTATCCATTCGGCAAGATTTTCGTTAATTTGGCAACATTTCAAAAAGTCGCCAAGTTGGCGACATTCTGCCAAATTCGTCGCCAAAATCTCGCCAAGCGTTATGCACTAAGAAATAAGTTATTCTTACAGCAGATAAATGACTATTGGCGTTCAAACACAAAAGTATTACTAAAAGTATATTTTTTCATGAATGGAATGAGCTAGTTCCACGAGAATGATGTAACCCCATTTATCGCATGGTGTTACATATGAAAAGTGAACATGTTTCTCAATAGGAATTTTTTTTTTATATGACTTTTTGATAATTTTTTATAAAAAATGAACAATATCACGAGAACGGTTCACGTTAGCGTTCTAAAATTTATGTCAATCGTTTTCTAATGAAAAATTACATAAGAAATGTCTATTTGCGTAACTTTATTAGTGGTTTTGATTTTTTGACGATTTTTTCAAAATTTCATTCGAGAATTTAGGGGGGTTTCTTAACATTCGATTGCGTATAAAAGCAATAGGCTTCCAGTGTTTACGGATTGTGATTTTTGTATCAAATTTGGTTCTAATCGGTCCAATCGTTCGTCAGTTATCGTCTCCACAGACTCACTGATACACACACACACACACATACTTTCACACACACACACACACACACAGACATCACTTCAAAAATGTTTGATTCGTGATCAGGGATGCTTGAAACGTGCTGTCCCGTCGAAAACTCGAATTCGAATTTTCGACCCCGTCACAATACTTTCCTTATACATTATGTATATAAGGAAAGTAATATGACATCCATCTTGTGTCAAAATCGTGATTTTTATTCTTTTAATTCAAATTTACTGTTGCATCCTTCCTAAAACCGCTTTATTTTTGCTTACATCCTGTGCATCTACATACCGAAACAACGCAATTACAATATAGTTCAGTTTAAATGATCATCCAACTTTGATTATTTCTACAACGAAGCCTAATTTTCACTTACGGAAAATGTAAATACCTAAAGATGTAGAATGAGTTGTATAAGAATTGCTGCATTTCTTTAACTCAAAATTATTTAGCTTATTATTTAGCTCATTATTTAAATTATTTAGCTTATTTAGATCTAAATTATTTAGCTCACTATTTAGAGTCTGCAACATAGCTGATATGAATGAAACATTCATTGATATCTACACAGAGAAAAGACGATTTTTTCCATAAAGATTTAAGCATAGAACTCAATTACATACTTGTACTTTCATGCTTTTAAGCTTTTAAATAAAAAAAATTATTATAGTATTGTGATGAATGAAATGCTGCCTTTATAGAGGGAGCCAGGCGTGTTGTATTTAGATGACGTCATTTGAAAGAATTTCATTTGTTTTCGATGAAGTTTTCAAATATAATAAATTAATTTAGTATTGTGATAATTTCAAAAATATTACAATGGAAGGTATCGCATTTTAGAGATCTTTAATAATTTGCATTCATGTTGAACAGTGTTTCATAATCAATTCTTTATGCATGATTGATCTTTCTTGTAATTTTGTGCAGAACATCTGCTAAAGAATATATATATTGAAATTTCTTTAAAGGGGACAATAGAAGTTCAAATTAGCAATTAGCAAAATTAGCAATAGTTTTAATTTTCTTGATATTATTAGGCACATTATCTTACATCAAATACAAAAAAACTACATATCAATTCAAATGTTTAATTCCAAAATTGTGAACAAGTGAACACTATAATCCACCAAAAATTGTGTGTACTTTAATTTGTGTGCATTGTTACTTTCCTTATATACATAATGTATAAGGAAAGTATTGTGACGGGATCGAAAACTCGAATTCGAGTTTTCGACGGGAGAGCATGTTTCAAGCATCCCTGATCACAAATAAAACATTTTTAAAATGATGTATGTGTGTGTGTGTGTGTGTGTGAAAGTATGTGTGTGTGTGTGTGTGTCAGTGCGTCTGTGAAGACGTTAACTGACGAACGAATGTTCCGAATCGAACGAAATTTGGTACAAAAATCACAATCCGTAAACACTGGAAGCCTATTGTTTTCATACGGAATCGAATGTTCAGAACCCCCCCCCCCCCTAAATTTTCGAGTGGAATTTTGAAAAAATCATCCAAAAATCAAAGCCTTTAATACAGTTACGCAAATAGACAAATCTTATGTAATTTTTCCTTAGTAAAAGATTGAAATAAACTTTAGAACGCTATCAGGAACCATTCTCGGGATATTGCATATTTTGCATATTTTGCATAGGTGCTTGGGACGTTGCATATTTTGCAAATAGATTTATCAAAAAATCCCATAAATTAAAAAAATATATTTTTTTAATTATTAAGAAACATGTTCTGTTTTCATATGTAATATAATGCGATACATTTGGTGGCATCATTCTCGTGGATCTAATGAGTTCCATTCACGAGAAACGATACTTTGAGTAATACTTTTGTATTTGAACGCCAATAGTCATTTATCTGCTGTAAGAATAACTTATTTCTCCGTCCATAACACTTGACGAGATTTTGGCGACGAATTTTGAGGAATGCCGCCATCTTGGCGACTTTTTTAAATGTTGCTAAATTAACGAAAAACTCGCCAAATGGATAAAAATGACGCTAAATCAATGAAAATGACGACTCATTGACCAAAATTCGATATCTTGGAAAGAATATAAATATCTACTATAAAAATAATCTGTTTTTTTTTTTGCTGTAAAAGTAGTAAATTCATTGCATTGTATAACGAAAGTCATGTGCTGCCCACATCAGATTTTTTTTAAATAGTGTGACCACCAACCGTGCAATTTAAAATTTTATCCAAATGATATTTTCGAGATTTTTATAGCTTTAAATTTCTCCATACGTTCTAATTGTAGTCATAATTGCACGATATTTTCAGGATATATTCTTTATATATATATATATATATATATATATATATATATATATATATATATATATATATATATATATATTAACAAAATTACAGGTGCACTTTTAAATCAAAATCTTTTAAGTGACAAATGGTTGGTAACGATTCTATATACGTAGATTTTTGATAAAAACCGACTTTCACTTTTGGAAATCATATAAACTTATATATATTTAAATAACCAAGTATGGATTCAGAAATTAATAAGCAAATTTAACCATATGACTCTTTCAAATCAATATGAAGTGAAATTGGGTGAAATTCGAAAATAGGCAAGCAAGTGGTATTTTAAAAATTTGAAAAATAATATTTTTTTTTTCGGTTAAAATATTAAACTACATTGACATTTTTTTATTATATTTGTTCAATGTGTGATAAATTTAGTATTTGTTTAAAAATTTGTCTCTGTAATAAAAAAATAGATTTCAACGTCCACTGTTTTTTAAAAAGAAACCAGAAGAAATCGTTAACACCATATCATTACTTATTTATTGCTCAAAATTTGGCAGCTATCCCTCACGAACTTATTTGATCTCACGTACTGCAACTAAAGAAAAAGTGAAGTAGCAATTCCTGACAAGACTAAGTGAAAATTGAGATTTATTAAGTGAATGCAAGTATTTAAAAATACGTCTAGAACAAATTCATTTACATAAGAATTCGAAAGCATCTGATTCATCAAAATTAGAGTTGAATTTGATGCGAAAAATTATTTAAATAAGGCATGTTATGCCTCAGAAAAAAGCTACAGAAATTTGATAAGTCGATAGGACTTTATTTACTCTATTTCCTGATGGCTCAAAGAAGGACACCCCCTCCCAGAGCTCCTCATCAATGCAATCTTTATCACTATAGTGAAATATATTATTTCAATCCTTTTCTCTTTAAAGATGGGAGAAATTCTTTTCCCCACCTAAGTACTTTTCTTACCCCCCCCCCCCCCCGCCTTTGAGTCCCTTGAGCAAAATTGAGGATTTTATCTCTTTCATACACGCGTTTGTCTCAGAACACTTATTTTTCAAATTGATACTTTAAAATGTATTTTAACATTACTATGGTGAAACATCCTATTCTACTACTATATGACATTTACAATCACTGTCTAACAGTTTTCGTTTAATTTACTTCGTTTGTTACGTTGGCGATTGTTTTCCTTTCCTTGTCCAGTATAAGGTACTTGGGTATATTGAGTGTTTTTTCCTGCTATTAGGAATTCTATAAATTATTGTATTCAGTTGAGTTAGAATGCAACAATCCTCTTTCTTTAGATGTGCTAGTCATTGGCAGTAAAAATTCATCTGTAATAACTGCTCACCGTAAGCCTTTTGCAGTTACTTTACCATCACATACTTATTGTCATCTCTTAATTAAAAGCTTTCCACCAGTACTTATGTTTACTGTGCTATTAATTTTCTAATTTATTTGATTTATTTCTGAGTTATTCAAATCTGAACAAAATCAAGTGCTGTAACCTAAGATTGGGGATTCTTTCCCAAAATTGATAATCACTCTTTAGTGATGAGTTTAAATGATAGACAAATCAATCCACCGTTGATGATTTCTGCATTAATCATATAAGATACTTCCACGATATCAGTAATGCAGTGTATATTACACAAATCATAAGTATATAAATCTTCGATGTGAGTTATCACTCAATTCTTTTGTATATTTACGAAAAGTTTTAACAAAGTAGCTGCATGCTGATAAAAAATACAGTTTTTTTATTCTAGTACTAACTACGCTACCGACTGCTGATACCAACTGTAAGCAAACCAAAATAATATTGGGTATGAATGAATGAGAATGTCCAGCTGAGCCTCACACTCCTGGTATTGCATTGAATATTTCTATTCAACAATGAATACATCTATGAATATTAACTTAAAGTACATCGGATTTAACTTTGCTCTGAGCACATATTGTTACAAGAAAGTTCTCTTCACGGAAATCAAACTCAAATCATTCGCTACAGCGATAGACTTTCTAATTATAAAAAATCCAAAGTCATGCTTACTGTCATTACTTTCATCAATCTAGCCTTTTAATCAAATGCAGTTCATTTAGCCATTTAAACATTCCATTAATACCTACTGGTATTTTATTCCCAACTTGTTTAAACTCCAGAAGGATATTTAACGCATAAAAGAGAAAAATACATTCTGTGAAAAACTATCTTGAAATCGTGCAATGAATTCCCATCCCCTAAAGTCCTTTCGAAATAAAAACTCTGTTGGCGTCTTGTCCTAAAAAAGCAAGTCCAAAGTGGAGTTCTTGATCTGAAACCACCTCCAATACTTTAGAAGTTTCGTTTTACCTGGGATTTCCAGAAGATTTTATGTTTTACTGAAAGTGGAATTGTAGAATTAGTCATAAAACATTAGATCTGAATATTTTTTCAACAGTGGTATTGTTCAGAAAAAAAATCTGTATAGTCTATTACATCTTGATAATATACAGGGTGTCTTAAAAATATTGACCTCGGTTTTTATACCTTTATTGATTTTAGACATATATAATAAATTACAAAGTTACGTAGAATAAGGTTCAGAATTTTCTGAAATTGTTAAAAATTTTCGGAGGATCAAATTTGAAGAAATACAAAATTTAAATTTTTATACGGTCCCCGTACAAAATCATTTCCAGCGAGTGAAATGTGTCCCATACATTTATAAAGTGATGTACAAAATTTCAGCATTTTATCATAAAAAGTCCAGATACATGTTTAAACAAATTTGGTGAGTTATTAATCACAAATTGAAACGTAAATGTTTGCAGCAAGAATGCAAATGACTCAACACAGAAATGCATCATAGGCAAATAATATCTGCCTCTTATCTTTAAATTTATTTTCAATTTTTCAAAAATATGCTTTCTGAAAAATACCTTAAAATTTAACATGACTAATTACAGAATAAAACTTGGAAATGGCACAATCAAAATGAACATTAAAACAGCTTAGAAATGTATGCATATGCAAATATCTGCCTCTGATCGGTGCGTCACACTATCGCAACAGACGTATCATCACATGAAAAAGTTGTTTTTGCTCTGTCATTGATCAATTGCCTCGCTTAATCAAGCGTAGCGCGCGCAGTCCGGCAGTCTAAGCTCCCCTTAAGTATTTCACATTTCTGCTACATTTTGAGAGTGTGGTTATCCTGTACCGACAGTATGTCGCAATACAGCAACGAAGAACTTTTTGAAATGCTTATGCTGTATAGTTTATGCATTTGCAATGCTAACAAAACTGCATGGGGATATCAACGTACTTTTCCCAATTCTCGACATCCTTTTGGGAGATTTATTTCCCGATTGGTGTATCGAGTGCTTGAAAGAGGAAGCGTAAATCGTGTAGATGGACTAGATAGGCACAGACTTCACTCAACTGATGTAGAAATTGATATTTTGACTTACTTTTGCAGTTATCCACATATTAGTTTTCGTACCGCTGCTTCAGAAATGAACGTACTACATGCAACAGTGTGGAGAATACTGAGACGGAGTAAATGGCATCGGTTTAACCTTCATGGTGTGCAAAGATAAGAGCCAGCAGATTATCAACGTCGTCTAAATTTTCGTAATTGGGCTCTAAATTAGGAAGATGCAAACCCCTCTTTCCCGAAAAACGTAATTTGTACTGACGAATGCTGTTTTAAACAATATGGACGCATAAATCCTGAAAATGAGCATTTCTGGTCTGATACAAATCAATTTGTGGTACGTAATATTCATCATCAGAAGCAATTTTCTGTGAATGTATGGTGTAGTATTTTCAGAAACCGTTTGCTTGGACCCATACTGTATGTTGGTACGTTGACGGGTTACAGATATGTTAATAAAATTCCAAATGCGTGTATTCCTGATTTTATGGATAAACTGCCCCTAACAGTACTTCTACATGAATGGTTTCAACAAGAAGGATCTGCAGCTCACCATACTACAGTTGTGAAACCCTGGTAAAATAACGAGTTTCCAGACAAGTGGATTGGCTTGTATGTGCCAGTCGAATTTACCCCTAGATAACCCCCTAGATAATTTACCCCTCGCCTGATATAACGTCTATGGATTTTTACTTTCCCTGCAATACATGGTAATATATAAGGAAAGTATTGGAATCATGTCGAAAATCGCAACTCGAGTTTTCGACAGATCTACACGTTTCGAGACCTCTAGAATACGGAAAAACTATTTTTAGCGTGACGTCTGTGTGTGTGTCTGTGTGTGTGTCTGTGTGGCTGCCTGTGTGTCTGTCTGTCTGTGTGTCTGTCCGTCTGTGCAGATTTTGTATCCACTCTAACTAAAAAACTAATTGACCGAATTTCATAAAATTTGGTAGGTAAGTCACTTGTGGGCGAATCTGGTGCTGGTTAGTTTTAGATACGATTCGGGATAAAAGAACTCGCCTTTTTTTTGCGAAATGGCCCGCAGAAGCTTGTATCCACTCTAGCTGAAAATCTAATGAACCGAATTTCACAAAATTTGGAAGATAAATCGCTTGTGGGTTACCCTGGTACTGATTAGATTTTGTTAAGATTCGAAAAAAAAACAGCCTGCCTTTTTTTGCAAAATGGCCCTCAAAAATCGACAAAATTTAAAATAGAAAACTACGTATGCTGAAATATATCCATTAAATGCTTGTACTATACGTAATTTTTAACAAAAAAAAGAATAAGACCAACCCCATTACACTAGATCTAGCCGCTCTCGAGATATTTTCGTTTTTCATTTTTTCTCTAAGCCACCTTTGAAAATGAGTCCAGTTAACAAATGCGAAGGAAAATTGAATTAATAGAGAATTAAATTTAATTAAAATAAAGAGAACATGTATATAAGTCTGCAGGAAAGTTGTGTGCTGCCCACATCAAATTTTTATTTATGGGGTCGTTTACCACAACTGTTTATCTGTTGCCTCCCTTAAATAAAGCAGAGTTGCAACAACGCATTCATGATAGTTGTCGTGACGTCACAGAACAAGAACTTGATCGAGTGCTATCAGGCGAATGCAGCACTGTATTAGCATGCATGGAAAATATTTTGAACAAGCTTTGTAAACTTTGTGTGAAGTTATTATTTCTACACAATTTAAATACTTTTGTATCATTAAATAGCAAAATTATTATTTATTTATGTAATAATTGTTTTCTTTCATAATTTGTGTATGACCCCTGAAACACGATCTGCTGACATGATTTTTACCATCTGAGCATGCCGATGCATCGAAAAGTGATTTGAGCCAGCATTTTTGTCTTTTCATATCTCTGGGATTTCTTATGATAAAATTCTGAAATTTGTACTTCACCTTATAAGTGTATAAGGCACATTGTACTCATTGGAAATGGTTCTGTGCAGGGTCCGAATAAACATTTTGTATTTCTTAAAATTTAATTCCCTTGAAAATTTTAACCGATTTCATAAAATTTTGTACCTTTTTTACGCAACTTTGTAATTTATTATATATGTCTAAGAACAATATTTAAGGAATAAAAGCCAAGATCAATGTTTTTGGGACACTCTGTATACTGAGAGGCTAAATAAATGCGATGGTATGGGGTATATTCACGTGATATACATCGGCCGATGCATTTGAAGCAATGGCTTACAGGTAGTAGATACATGGATAATAACCCAAATCACCTACACCTTCTTCATGACTGTCGAACACCGTGATTACTAAGGAGTATTCCAATAGGATAATGCAATTGATCACCAATTTTAGCTGCTAGAAGGTAGATTTAGGAACACTCTACCGACTTTGCTACTGTGGTGTACGACATATAACCCACGTGATTCTGCAGTCCGATAGCAACGTATAAATAAACATAATTCCCAACAGGTAAAACATTAAAACGCAAACTACAAAATGAGGAAACACTTTGTTTGACATGCCTATTAACATTATTATTTAAAGTTATTAACATAAAATTACTTAAAGTTATTAACACTATTATTTAACGTTATTAAAATTATATATATATATATATATATCTTTAATATTTCCATGTTAAAATTATACTCAATTTATTTATAATTATTTGATAGCTCATCATCATTAATTTTCAATTTAAGCTGGACAAGGCTGTAATGACAGACATAACTTTTTGATGATTGACTTTTGAATCAATTTATTAATTACAATGTAACGTCCCCGTGGATAATAAAAGGATACCTTTACATTTCTTGACCCTCTGATGTATCTTTGGCCGAAGTTGTTATAGGCGAATTTATTAAGAGTTCGTTTTTAACTCATCTAAACCTCGGGATACCATTTTTACTTATCTTATTACTTAAATCTTTTCTCTGAATTTTGAATGTCTGACTGAAAAAAAATGTCTGTTTTAGACTGGCTTGATCCTCTACTGGTTCCACCTTCTTTCCCCCCCTTTGCATACATTTGTCTATCAGCTGACAGCATCCCCTAGCTCCTTCTCCATTGGCTTTGAGCTAGCTTGTAGGAGAATGCACTCATTGGCTGTAGGTGACTGCCAGCGGGCTTGATGACCGAAAGAATCAGGTGCACTTCGAAAAAAGCACGAAGACAGCTTTATTGCCCACCATAAATTAATTGGACTTTAATGTTCAGTCTTGGCGTCAGTCCGTCTGCCTGCGTTGTTTGTTGGACTGTCCTTTTATTGCCTTGAACTTACGACTCTTTTTCCTGATACTACAGAATTCCAATATGAAACATTCCATAACTATGTAAATCTATCACAGTCTGTCATCACAATCAACATGAATTGATGTGCATAATCTATGAATCTAGCACCATCCAATGCAGCCTCATTAGGGTCTACATTGTAATATGCGTAAGAGGCTGTCACTGCAAAAAGTATCAGTAACTCAATAATTCCCTGCTTCGCCCCTGCTAAGGGCTAGAGGAGGACTAACCCGTTATTAGGTACTTAATGTCCCATAACTTTTGGTTTCTCAGTGTATCGCTTGCTTATTAAAGAAATTAAAACAAATGCAGAGTTCCAATATTTTCCAGAGTCTCTTGTTATGATTTGAGTTGAACTTAAAACAGCGTTAATACATTATGCCCGATATCATTTAGACATTCGGCATTATGAAGTAATCCAATTGTGGTGTGATTTGATGGTCTTCTATATTCCTATCCTTATCGGCGGCTTTTGCATAAAATAATCACTAGAAAGTGAAAATATGTGTATACACTTCTGATTGTAAGTTAAATATATATTTAAAAAATTGTTCTGTAATGTGTCACAATATTAAACAAAACAGTAGTTCAATGCTTGTAATCATGCTCATAAAGCAGCTACGCTATATTAATACTTACAAATATTTCGTCCCAGATATTTTTCTAACTCCAACAGGATGTTTTCGTCATAGAGAATAAAAAATAATTCTGCAAAAAAGCTGTTTTAGAATCGTGGAATGAATCATCATTCCCTAAAGCTTTACTTAAAGTTTCAGAAAAATCTCTATTGCAACTCTCGTCACAAAACTATCCTCAAAGAGGAGTTTTGGATTTGGAAACAACTTTAAAACTTTAGAGGTTGGATATTTGCCTGAGATTTAGAGGATTCGCCAGTAAGTCAAAATAGTACGGTGAAAATTACACTAGGATGTTGGTTTCCTTGAATAAGATATTTTTTGCATGAGATAGAACTGTTCAGAAAACCAGTACTTTTAATTCTATAGTGCGTCATTTCTAATTAAGCGAAGAAAAATTGTTATATCATACTCTGGAGAAATTTGATCTTTCTAATCACATATTTAGTACTGAATAGTGATATAATACTAACTTTATATTATGAAATTTTATTGGAAATTTATTACATATGGATACACATAAAGTTTGGAGATAACTAAGTGCAATTGCCTAAATGTGTGGTATATATTATCATTTAAATGCATGTGTATAATTAAATGCAGAATAGTTGTTAGGTGCACATAAATAAATATACAAAACCATGAGTATATTTTAATATGAAACTATATTATTTTATATAATATACCGTCCACATCTATGTTTGAGTCATAAATATGCATTTTGAACAGTAAACTGAAAATAATGAGTACAAATATTCGACATCAAATGTATGACAAGACAAAATCGAACACAAATTAAAAAAAATCTAAGGAATATAGTAGATAGCTTTTCCTACATGGAGCAATGACTTTACTTCTTTCACGGTGCAACAGTGGTGTACAAAATCAATCCAGCACGATGCAACAATTCAGAATAATATTTTTTGGTATAGAATTAATACCACATAAATTGATATATGTTGATTTGGGCAATTTACTATTCTAAATACATTACCTATTCATACTAATGTGCAAAGATTTCATCGAAATGTAATCGACATTTTATGTATATACAGTAAAATAATTAACAGTTAACTGATTCTTTGGTGTCAAAATACAATATCATTACAATCAATGAAACGTACGAGAAACAATAATGATGTAAAGACCTTTGTTTCATACTATTTCATATGGAAAGTAAACATATATGATGTTATTCACTTACTTTTTTTAATTTTATGCAATTTTTAAGAAAATATATTTCAAAATCGTGCAATACACTACGTGACAGTGAAAATGAGACACCTAGAAGGAGTGGTCAGAAAGTGATGAAAATCGACAAACAAAGAGAGACAAAAACAAACAATAAGTGATGTGTATTGCAACATGATACACCTATACACAGAGCGATAACACGGTCTGATCAGTAGGTTGTAGGACCACCGCGGGCGGTGATACAGGCAGCAACACGTCAAGTTAGAGTCAGTGAGCGTGTGGATGGTGTCCTGAGGGATGGCTGCCAATTCCCTGTCACCCATTTACCAGAGTTCGTCTTATAAACTCGGCAGTGGCAGAGCGCTGAAGCGACGTCTAACCACGTCCCAGACGCATTCGATTGGGAAGAGATCAAGGAAGACTGGTGGCCGTGTGCCATGTGTGGTCAGGCGTTATCCTGCTGGTAAATGGCATTGAGCACCTTCTGAAGGAAGGGTAGTATCACTGGCCGCAGCACGTCATCCACGTATCGTTGGTTCGTCAAAGTGTCCTCAATACGGACCAGATGTGTCCTGCTATCTTAGACGATGACTCCCCAAACCATGAAGCCGCGTTGTCACGCGGTGGGGTGTTCCACAGATACAGCTGGATTGGACCTGTCACCACTTCGACGCCAGACTCGTACAAGACGACTGTCATTGCCAAAACAGAAGCGTGATTAGTCTGAGAACACAAACCTGTGCCATTCCGCGTTCACGTGGCTCTATACCGATACCATTACAAACCGAGGGTGTGTGTGCTGTTGGGTCAATGGCAGTCTTTATAACGGACCCATGAGTGCAGGTCGTCGGTAACCAATCGGCGGATAATTGCCCTGGTCGATATGGAAGCATCAAGGATATCCTGCACATGCTGCAAAAGAACGACGGAAGTGGCCTGAGGGGACGCCAACACTTGTCGGCGGAAGCGGCGGTCCATGCGTGCTGACGTCGCTCTGTCCGTACCAGCACCCCTCAAACGTGCCACATTCCCTTGGTCGAATCATCTTCGCCACAGTGGTGCACCGTGGATGCGTGTAGATGACTGTCCGCTGATATTTGACGTATGGACCAACCTGCCCTTCTGAATCCGATCACCATGCCCCTCGTGAAATCGTCTGTCTACTGGAACTGTTTCGATTGCCGACGGTCTAGCCATCTAAACTACTACACGTTTCCTCTGAGACAAAAAATTGCAAAATGATTTCCTTGTCAAACAGAGCGGCGCAATTATTAACGATTCTGCAGGTTCCTTTTCTTATATCTCACTCAACATGCTCGGGAAGCTGCGCATTTCGCATCATTTACATAGCTCGGTGAGCTGCGTCTACCCTGAAATTTGCATGTTTTTCTGCCTACTCCTTCTTGGTGTCTCATTTTCTCTGTCACGTAGTGTATTTCTAGAATGGGTGATATTAGTATTCTAAAGTGTTTTATTCATTTTCTAATGAAACATTAAGTATGAAATGATGATTTATTTAACAGTATTAAATGTCCTGATTTTTTTTCCCAAAAATGTAATCGCAAATTGTGTAATATCTCAAAAACGGTTCATGCTAGCTTTGAAACATTTTTCATGTATATATTTATGAAACATCACGTAGAAAAGAAATCTATACTTTTTAATGAAGGTTGATTTTTCAATGATTTTTACAACATGTTATACGAAAAATAGAGGGGGGGGGGGAGTCTTCTGAACATCCTATTGCATTTTAAATTAGCAGCGACATAGTATTCACGGATTGTAATAATCTTATCAATTTACATTCAAAGCGCTCGATTCGTTCGTAAGATATACCATACACGAACACACACCACTTCAGAAACGCTCAATTCGTGTTCGGGTATACTTAAAACTAGTTTTCCATAGAAAACTAGAATTCGAATTTTCGATCCAGTGATAATACTTACCTTATCTATACTATGTATGTAGGGAAAGCAATATCCTTTACTTTTTTATAAATATTTTACAGGTATGCGAGAAAAAATTTATTTCTGTCTTAAAAAATTACAATTTTGTCTTCCCAGCGGCTTCAGAAAATTCCCACCCATTAAGGTACAAAAAATAAGTCAGAATCGTCCGACGCTGCATAAAAGAACTGTGCAGGGTTATTAATCGAAAGTAATTAGGGAAAAAAGACGTCCATTACATGTTCAACGGAAGTAATGTTGAAACAAAATAAAGAAATTATATTACTATTTGTTCCAAAGACTTTCTTATTTTAAGGAATTGCAACTAAACACAATTACGCGAGTATGAAAAGAAGCAGATTGAAAGGCGTCTTTTCCAGAAAATATTAGCTTCCGAAAATCTATCCTGATACTCTCACGAAGGCAATTTTGAAAGAGACGGATTCTGAAAAGGTTTATCGAGTTATTTTTCGGAAATGTTTTCCTCGTTACAAGGATTTCTCATTTTGAACATAAAAAAGAAAAAAGAACAAAAGTGTAACCACTTCCAAACTTTATCATTTACTTCTTTGTAATACTAGTTAGTTCATTTTATAGGACTTTCATTTAAAATTGATTTTCAAACGCATACAATGACAGAAATGTCATCAAAACCAGAAAACGAAACTTACTGCCAAGATCAAAATGATAAACAATTATATACAATATGTTTGTCTGTACTAGATACAGATAGTATTTCACAAATATTTCACATCCCTAAACACTCTCCGGCCGTCCAAAGAGTTGCTCAAGTCTTCGGATGAGTCGGACGGTCTGGGTCTTCAACATCCCTAAACACCCAGGCACAGAAATAGCTACTACAAGCCTTCGTCTCAGTCGTGTGGTCTGGATTTTTCACATCCCTAAACACTTATGTGCAGAACTGTTTCCAATGGGAGCAACGATATATATAAATATATTTTTAAAATTGGTTATTACATATACAAAATGCCACGAATAATTTTCAAAGATTTATACATATATATACATTTTTTTGCAAAAAAAAAACGAAGTACCCCTAAAAAGTAATCCGATCATCTCAAAATTTTGCATGCAAATTCCTATATACCAAGTATGCAAATGATCAAATTTGCAAGGCCAAAGAGAGTTAATTTCAATCATAGCGCGTTTCTATTGATCAACTAGTATCCTATAAAACAGGTTAAAAATGTGGACGGTTCATCTTTGCTCGTTATCGACATTGCAGTTCTGTGGAGATGCAACCAAAAATGCCGTTACGACGTTGTCGAAGACCTTATAAGCAATTAGACGAGTTCGAACGTAGTCATATAGTCGGGATGCGTGAAGCTGTCTAGTCATACCGGGCAATAGGCCGTCACCTGCACCGAACTGACATTGTTGTGCAAAGGTTCTGGAAACACTGGTTGCTGCAAGGAACTTATCGGCGGAATGAAGGTTCTGAAAGGCCAAGTTGCATGAATGCGAGGCAAGATCGGATGATTGTGCGACAGGCGCGAACTGCCACAAAGGCATCATTACCCGCCATCCAACGTGCTACAGCCTCTTCCATGCCACCCGTGGTACCTCCCACCATCTGACGACGCTTGGGTGTGGTGGGGTTACGCTCACGGCGGCATTTAAGACGTCTGCCCATAACCCCACAACATCGACAGTGTCGTTTGGAGTGGTGTCGTAGCCGAGCATCATGGCTGCCAGCAGACTGGCATAGCAGAGTGTTCAGCGATGAATCACGCTTCAGTCTTTCAGTAGATGAATATTGAGTACCTGTATGGAGGCGCCAAGGCCAGGGGTCCCAATCAGCCTTTGCTTTACACAGGCACACATTCATTACTCCTGGTGTGAGGTGCTATCTCTTACGACAGCAGGTTGCCCCTATTCATTCCCCTATTCATTCAGCTCAACGATATGTTCTAAAGATTTCAAGGACGGGATCAGAGAAGTGTCCAGGAGAAGATAAAATCCTCCCTTTAAACTTCTAGCGAAAAGGAAAAACTTCAGAAAAAGGAGAGTCATAAGTGATAGAATTTACATCGAAGTTGTGCTCGGGGGGGGGGGGGTAAGACGATCGATATCATGCCCTTCCCCGGGTATTCAGAAGTGAAAGAACTGCGGCCCAAGCGGACTTCCAGTAGAAACAAAAAAGATAAAAAGGGAGAAGAGCGCCCCGAAGGGCGCAAGGTCATGAGCATGAATAAAAACTAACGGATGCAGTGGGTAGGGCTGTCCAACATAACGCGAGTTCCCAAAAGCGAGGGAGGAGTACCGAGCAAGTTAGAAGTCAACAATAAGGAGTGGGAATAGCTATAAAACTATGCCAGACTTTTCCGCTTAGGACGGAAATAAATATCCCGAGCAGAACGCCCAGGTAACGACCGAGGGCGCTTGCGCGCTCCCGGATTCCCAGGACGATAACGTGGGATATTGTCGAGCGTAGGATGATTTGCGTTTCTAAGACCTCTTTGGAATTTAGTAGAAAGATTTTGGATATAAACTAAAATTGGGATTGATCTAATTTTGAAATCTTTATGCAAAACTTCTAACCGGACGTATGTCAGTAACTTAACAAATGAACGCAATGCGTTAATTTGAAGAATTTGATGTTTCCTGAGTTAAATCTCTGCTGTGGAGCCCCAGATAGGGGAACCGTACGTTATAATTGAACAAATACAGGACTTGTATAGCAACGACGTATTATGGATTGACAGGCGACTGTTTCCAGCCAATAGGGATCGCAAATGGGCCAATGAAGACTTAACTTTCTTACAGATTTCAGAAATATGAAATTTCCATGTAAATTTATAATCCAAGTACACTCCAAGGTACTTATAACTAGATTGCCAGAGAATAGGTTCATTATTTAAGGTTAAGTTATCGTTAGAGATGATTCTGGGTGAGGGGAAAGTGACGGCGGCACATTTACTAACATTAACCTTGATTCTCCATTTGATAAGCCATTGCGTCATGACATTAAGATAATTTTGAAGGGTATTGTGCACGACTTGTGTCTGTTTATTATGAGCGATCAGGGCCTTGTCGTAGGCGTATAATCCAAGGGTGAAACCGGGGGACGTGGAGGATCGTTAATAAAAAGGTTGAACAACTTAGGTTCCACAAGTGATCCTTGAGGGACTCCACTAATAATATTCCTGGGAGAGGAAAGAACATTAGTGACTCGTACCACGAAGCTACGCTCCGTAAGATGGGAGTGGAAAATTTGAATGAGGTAAGGAGGAAAGACGCGCTTGATAAGATTGAATAATAAACCTTTTCCCCACACCTTATCAAACGCTTTTTGGATGTCAAGAAAGACGATAGAGGTAGTTTCGTGTCTGTTGCGAGCGTCATGTATGAGTTCAACAACCCGAAGCAATTGATGTTGAGTCGAGTGTTTTCTTCTGAATCCATATTGTTCCTGAACCAAGATAATGTTCAGGCTGCAGAACTCGTACAGGCGCTGCACAAAGACAAATTCAAAAAGCTTAGGGAGGCAAGAGAGAAGAGAGATGGGGCGGTAGTTAGAGGGTATAGAAAGATCAAGGCAAGGCTTGGGTAGGGGGGTCACAACGGCCACCTTCCAAGCCCGGGGAAATTAGTTATAGAGAAGTAAAAGATTAAAGAGATTGACAAGATAGATTTTAAGAAAGTTAGGCAGATGTTTCAGCATGATTGAGGAAATAAGATCCTTTCCAGGAGATTTATTCTTCTTTAGTTTTCCAAAATAGGGTAGTAAATCATCATAAGTACATTTTTTCGGAGTGTTTAGAGTAGGTGTATCGATGGATTGTTCAACCTTGGGGTCCACGATCCCAACCATCCTAGCATCGATTACGTTGTGGAGTGGTTCAAACTGGCTTCTAAGACTGTCTGTAAGTAGCTCAGCCTTTTGTGAGTTGGAAACTGCCCTGCAATTAGGACCATTAACAGTTCGAATGATGCCTACGTATACGTGAGGTAGTCTTCAAAATGTTGTCTTCAGTCGTTAAGGACTCAACGTAAGCTTACCATCGTGCACTAGCAAAGTCTTTAATGCGTGATCTCACTTGGGCTCGTGAGAAATTTTCACGCTTAAGGTTGGGATCTGTGCTGGTATGCCACTCCTTGAGGAAGTTTATTCCTATTTTTGATCATCTCCCTGATTTTTCTGAGGTAGCTTGCAAAAATCAGCTTCGGAGTCCTTGGGCCTAGAGGATGAGGTGTAGGCATCTTGAAGCAAAGCCTCGAAATCACCCACCTCCTCATCCAATTGGTCCGTGGAGCTGACAACGGGGAGAGAGGGGATCTTTTCTGTACCAGCAACTATTATATGGGGTGAAATTTTGAAGAGGGTATGGAGGTCGGCTAAGATAAGACCAGCCTTATACTTAGGGGGAAGCTAAACAGACGCACTGGTCAGGACGAGATTATTCGGCAGGTTAAGCTGAACGATAGTAGTTTCGCCAGCTTGGAGGGGAGGAGTGGGAATTCAGGAGTGTGGTAAACCACTCCGGGCATAAATAGCAGTGCCACCGCCAGGATGACTGTTAACTAGAGGCCTGTCGTTATTGTACAACTCGTAGTTAGCAATCTTGAAAGAGGTCCCTAGTCTGAAGTGGATCACTTGGACCAGGAACAGATCTAAATTATTTGCTATACAGAAATTCCTACCTTCACAGATTCTACTTCTAAGTTCATATTGGCCTTACAGTTACCAATGGTGAGATCCTTCAAGCTTCGTAATGGCACAACCATGGCCGAGGGAGGGGGGTTATCCTTGCGTAAGGAGAGTGGTTACACTTTCGTATAAAAAGTTGACCCTGTCCACTTCAGTGTGAGCAGACCTCATGAAAGGGAGGGCATTCTTAAATATACTACTCGTCAATACAATGCCATATCTATCCTCGAATCTAAATAAGTAACTTAGGGAGTCATCCATTTCGGCAATGTTTTTAGGTGCTCTCTGGGATGCCGATGATTTAGTATTGACATTAAAAGTATTTTTGGGGACCTCATTACGTCCGTCGGTAGCAGCAGGAGCATAAGAGCGCTACGGATTGGCCAGCCTACTAACGAAAGTGGAGTTTTTAGGATCATGGTAGAGAGGTTTATATTTCGGAAATTTGGCAGTTACGGTAGGGGACAGGATGCGCTCCACCACAATTAATGCATCTGCAGGGGTTTCAAACGCTTTTGTGCACTCTTTAGTGTGATGGGGTTGAGCACAGTTCACGCAATTAGGTAGGAGATTACAAGCGTTGCTCGCATGGAAGAATGATTGCCCCATAAAACACTGAGCAACTTATTTTTAGCCTCTATACTTTTCAACCTTGATAATAGTGTTGAAGATAGTAGTGATTTCAAAGATATTTTATTAACAGGAGATTTAGGAATCGACACGTAAAACAATGGCATATTGATTTACTTGGATTTGGGGCCACGCGACAGTTGAGTCACGTTGAGTGATTTAAGTCCCAGGAATTCCAACTCACGAGCAATCTGCATTGTTTCAGTGCAGATCGGGAGACCACGGATAACAACCTTTAACGGTTTTAAGTCGTCAAGCAGGTAAGATTTAAACTCCACCTTATTTTGGATAAGGAAAAAATGAATCTTAATGTATTCTTCCCTAGTATTTACATTTACTTTGAGAAAGTCTCCAGCACTAGTCAGTTAACTTTTCAAATTATATGAAATATCTTTGAAGTCAGCTAATAGTCGTGACCAATTGGTGGACACGACTATAAAGAAGAGAGGCGGCGACGTTCTTTTTTAGGAGCATCAACAACTACTTTAGAAACATTTTCTGCATTAGGTGCAGGGATATATCATGATTAACGAATTGAACATTTGGGGGGTGAGGGTTGTTTACTAGCAAAGCAGATTTAATGCCTTATAGGAGGCTGTTGAAAGTCCTCGTCATCAATAAGTTGGTGCTTCTTAGTGCTATTCTGAGTTACATTAAAATAAACAGATAAATTACTGATATCAGATAATGCAGAGGTCGAGGCTACGGTCTGGTCAGGTGGCCAAGAAGACAAAGATAAAGAATAACTGCCGGAGGGAAGCCTCCAACAGGTCTCGCCATACTTGGGAAAGGTGTATTTTTCAGTATGGTGTTGAAGCTTGTTTGTTCTCAAGGATGCCAAAGAAGGACTTGACTTTCGTTTTGGCTTCACCATCTTCCAAGGATCTATATTCATAGTTCTTTTCATTAATCTCATGTCTAAGATTAGCAGCTCCAAAGCAGGACTCTGTCCAGAAACATCATTAAAATATTTCATAACAGTACATCCAGGGTCGTCCAATCCAAGGACAGGATCCGGAGGAATTGCAACAGAAGGGAGCGGTGACTCCTTATTGGTAGAAAGCAAGTCACGTGAATGCATAGCTCGAGAGTTAGGAGAGGAGAAAAAGAACGTTCTCACAGTACGGGGTCTCGGAGGCTGTCCTCAACGATATGTTGATGAAATCCTGCGGCCGTTTACTTTACCCTTCATGGCACGTCATTCTGGGGCCATTTTCTAACAAGATAATGCCACGCCACATACAGTTCGCAAATTTGTAGACTGTCTCCGTGCTGTTGATACTGTTCCTTGGCCAGTCACCAGACCTTTCGTCAATCGAGCATGTTTGTCAGGCACCCCGATATGTAGCTGATCTGGAGCAACATTTGAGGAATGCGTGACAGAATGTATAGCAGGATGACATTAGGAAACTTTATCACTCCTTATCTAGTCATATACAAGCATGCATTGCCGCTAAGGGGGGGGGGTTCACCAATTACTGATTTGAAAATTCAATGTGCAATTGCTAACCATTGATGGGTATTGCGGCCTTGGTTTAGTAATCATTTTAGTACCTGTGTATTAACTGTACGCATATGTAATTTCAATAAAAACAGTAACTTTCTTCACAGTGCTTCGTTTTTTTTTGCCAAATAGTGTATATATTCAGAATATATATATATATATATATATATATATATATATATATATATATATATATATATATATATATATATATGCAGAACTACTTATGCAAACATACAAACAAAACTATATATACAATATATAGATACAAATCTCACAGATCCTTATGGCTTTCAATGCTACATTGGTATTGATATGTGATTCCTCACACGCCAGGTATTGACGCTATATAGACCGATCTCGTAAAGTGGAGTAAATAAAGAAATACATAATACCAGTAATTAAAATGAAGAGGCTTAATTTTAAACAATAACAAAGAATTTATTTCATTAAGATAAAACCTTATTTAATAACTATTAACATCTGGTAAATTTCATATACCAACATCTTTAGTGTAGTACATTAAGACAATCAAATCTCCTCATTCTATGATCATAATATGAGCATTACAATTATTAACCTATTAATGTGCATTAACTCACTATTCTTACTAGCCTACGTCTTAATGGCCCAGGTTAACCTTATTTAGGAGGGTCAGAGAGATAATAATAATCAAAGTGCAAAAATATGTGTAGAATTGTCCTACCTCGATCATCACTGCCGATGTCGGACTTTATGACGGCGCGTTCCGGCTCTGTCCCGTGGGCGCGCTCTCTCCGAGATCCGTCGCTCTTGCGACCTCTTCTTTTCACTCACAAAATTCAAGTCCTCGATTTCAAAAACTTAAAGTCCAAAGTTGCTCTTTGTCTCTACCCCCTTAACAAGGCGCCCCTGTCCATAATTGGCTAAGTAAATTAAGGGCTACGCCCTTCAGGCTATATTATTGGTCAAGGCCCCCCTGAAATATGAGATATGCAGTCTCCAGTTTTAAAATCGTTGAAAGTTCTCACGAGAATTTTCCCAAGGTTCAAGTGATATGAATTGACTCTGGGGTCAAGAAGTTCAACCCCTTCCGTTTGTTGTAACACCTAACGCTGACATGAACTTGAGAAGCACCCTCTCTTTTCGAAATGAATGTCCGGTGCAGCTGCGTCAGAGGGAATGTTACAAAAATTGCCTCACTTCATGAGGGACCGTCTTCTTAGGTCCACTTCCTCTTTCAAAAGAGCAATGTTATATTGGGAATTGAAAATTACAATATAACAATTACCCTTCTTCCCCCCCCAAAATTTGGTGGGAAAAAAGCCAATTACAAAGTGCCAGCTCATAGTTGCTGCAGGCGTGTCCACTGTGTAGTCCAACAACTCGTCTTGCTCTCATCTGTATCTACTGTAAAAATGCACTATATACACATATACACAAATCATATTATCATATATATACTCTTATATGCCATCAAAAGAACACGAAAATACTATACAAAAATACAATTCTCAATGTGTCAGCAAATGACGATATCTGTGTCGTTCAGTTGTACTTAATATCGATTAAAAGTCTATTCATATAAGCACAAGTTCTTCCACTGGTGATATGTCTTTTTTTTTTTTTTTTTTTTTTTAAACAATATAGTTCCACACAAGTTCAAGGTGTATATCTGTAAAATTGTTCACATATGATAACCAAAGTCACTTTGACCGTCAATTGGATACTTGTTGGGATCAGGGACTTACGCATATGGTCCCTAATAATATCACTTTGTCCCCTTGTAGTTATGGTGGAAAGTGTAAAATATCTTTCCTTTGGAAAAAAAAAACACTGATATCACTGCACACTTGGAAACCGCTGAAATGTAAATCGCTCCACTGCTGGAACTCGTTGCAGAACTGGATCGCTGTCTAACTGGAATTCGCTGAACTGTAAGGCGCTGAACTGCTGGAACTCGCTGAAGGATTGGACCGCTGTCTAACTGGAATTCGATGAACTGTAAGGCGCTGAACTGCTGGAGTCACTGACCAAATGAGAATCTTTGTGCACCAGGAATCGTTGAGCAATGTGAATCGGTGATCAACAGGAATTGCTGACCATTTGAGAATCGTTAGGCAACCGGATCTGTACGCTGTGTCATGTTTTGTTTAGTACAATCAATACACATAGATTACACTCAAGCTTATTAAAATACTCTCTTCTCTTAAAACTCCCTTAAGTATCATTTTTTTATAAATTCAATTTCTATAATTTTAATTTGTCACCCGGCACACGAACCATTACAAAAAAACTCTCTTTTTTTTTTTTTTTTCAAACTCCTTTAAATTTTTTTTACTTTCTCAAAAATTGCCCCATTGAAATTTCTACACTTTATCTACTTTAAATCCTTCCATATAATATATACATTTTCTATTCAAATTTGATACTCCCTTCAAACTTACATTTTACAAATTCCTACTATTTATTTATTTTACATTTTTCTACCTTATGTTTTTCCACATTATATATATACATTTCTTATTTAACATCCTATCCATTTATCTACTTTAAATCCTTCCACATAATATATACATTTTTTACTTAAATTTGCTACTCTCTTCAAACTTAAATTTTTCAAATTCCTACTATTTATCTATTTATGTCCTTCCATTCTATATATACACTTTTATTTACATTTGTTTCTCTACTCAAACTTAAATTCTTTAAATTCCAACAATTTATGTATTTTATCTCTCCACATTATATATTCATTTCTTCTTACTTTTTTTTTTCATCCTATCCATTTAAATTTCATACCTTACTCAAACTTAAAATATTCAAATTCTTACACTCTCTATACATTAAACTTCACCACTCTTATTTAATTCATATATTTGTCACTTCATCATGTGTTCTGAACCGGACATGCCATAAATATAACTCATGTACATACTTACAATAAAATACTTAAACAATTACACTATCCTCTCAAATACTATCAAAATAAGACTTATATAACTCCAAAAATTTCCGCAATATACTTTAAAATTTTCCTACAATCTCTGAGATGACAGAAAAACCCATATAAATATTTAATTACCATCCTACTTAAATTCTTATAACTCCCCTGCGATTCTATATTACACTATCCATAATTATACATTTTCTTTCACATATCACCTGGTTTAATCCAAAAATATACTTGGATACGGAATTTCCCGAATTCATTAAATTATTCACTTTCCCACTTAATGAAACCATACTTAAATTTTTTCCGTAAATCTTATCACTCACTGAAATCCTCTCAATGCATACAAAATTACAAATTTTCTCTCAAAAACCATCTACCTCAATTCAAATCCCATACTTGAATACCAAAATGTACATTTTCTTTTCTTGTATCCCTTGTAATTGAATGCAAAGTCTCCTGGATTAATTCATTTCTCCTCTTTCCCGATTTTCAATTTCCAAACTTTTGTGTAACATTTATTCTAGCATCTAAATTCCCTGTTCAAACCTGAAAAAATCTAGTCCCCAGAGAAAATCAAGTAGTGGTATACAAGGTCGCACTGTCCTTCTGCCATTGTGTCATTTTCCCGGGACAAGCTCCCCTTTCTGGCCTGTGGCTAATACGGGCATTTCTTCGTGTGTGGTCCCATCCCCAATTAGCTGTACAAATTCGTGGAGATGTCGTTTTTTTGCAAATGGCACAAGTGTCTTCGGCTTTCCGCCATGTTGTGTCAAGAGCTCTGTGACTTATCAATTGTGTGTGTGTGTTGTGCTCCATGTGCTTCCCAAAAAAAAAACCTCTCTGGATTACCAAATCAAGGATTATCGTCCTGGTCTCTGGATTAATACGGTTAGTGTTCCTTTTGATCTTACATTGTATTTTATTATTATATCACTTTATTCCCGTCACTAGCATCTAAATCCAAAATCTGCGTCGTCTAGCGTTACCTTCGAAAATGTGTCTCTCTCAAAAATTTTATATGTGTGACCCTATCAAAATATATGTAGAAACGCTTTTTTTTTTTTTTTCAAATGCTTTTTATTTAATCTACAATTCGCGTGTGTTTATTAAAATTATCTATTCATTTTAAATTATAATTTGCGTATAATTTTCATTACCATTATCTTTTTTCTTTGAACTGCCATTATGATTTTTAATTAAAATTCTCTATCCATTTTAAACTCTAATTTTGATTTTTAATTACCCATTATTTAGTTATTTAAATTACAACTTTTATTTTGAATTACCAATTATTTATTTATTTCGATTACAATTTTTATTTTTAATTATGAATTATTTATTTATTTAAATTCCAATTTTTATTTTTAATTAAGAATTATTTATTTATTTAAACTAGAAAAAAATTTGTTTTTCTTTTTTTTTTTTTTTTTTTATTTACCAATTATCTAATTATTTTAAACTATAATTCTATAACTCCTATTTCCTCACGCGTATTCATCCAACAATGGTTGATCAATCCGCTAATTACATGAAGAGCGCGTGGAGAAAGTTTACTTTTGTTTTAAAATTTCACTGTTCTTTGAAAAGAGTTTTTTTTTTTTTTTGAAATTCAAAATATCCCTTTATTTAATATTCCTAATTATCTTATCCATCGAAATTTTTATTGCCTGGAAATCAAAGTTCTCTTAAAAAAAAAACCTTCTTTTTATAGAGTTATAACGACTTTTTATAGAATTCTAACGATGTCCCCCTTTTGCTTTTTTTTTTTTTTTCATGAAATGTGACGTATCTTCTCTGTTATTTATGTTCTTTCCAAAATTTGAATTTAATATATCCACATCCTTAACCTATCATCCCTAAAATTTCTTTTGTCCTACAACGATACTTGTTATTTATTTTGTAACAATTATTTATTTTTTTAAATCACAATTTTTATTCATAATTCCCAATTATTTATAGTTCCATATTTATTTAAACTTTCTTGTTCATTTAAACTTTCAACTAATTAATGTATGATTTATTTAAAATTTCCTCAATTTTTTTTTTTTCTCACAATTTGTTTACACTTTCTTAATTAATGTAATATTTATTTACATTTCTTTAATTTATAATTCAATGTTTATTTAAAATTTCCTTTATTTACAATCCAATATTTATTTAAAATTTGCGTTCCATCTTTTCGCGTTGCATTTTGTGAATGGCGATTTTCTTTGTTACTAATATTTTCAAAATTTTGAATTACGGTTTGTCCGCGTTCTTACCTATGTTTAAACTTCTTTCGTGTTTTAATTGAATCAATTTAAATTTAAATTCTTTAAAGATCTCAAATCATATCTGTGTTTCGGCCTAACCGGTGTTGGAAGAAGTACTGTGCGTGAACAATTTGTACTGCTTATATCGTCCCCTTGTGAATTTCCCGCTGATTCATCCTTCCCCTGAACGTTTTCCTGTTCCATCTGTATACATCCCCCATCTACTTGTGTTGGTCCCTCTCGCGCATCTTGTTCTATTTCTCCCTTGTTTCCCTCTGAAAATCGACCTTGAGTGGAACCCATCTCCACTCTTTGACCGTGAGTCGCCACTGAGAAATTCTGCCTCCCTGAAATTGTCGCCACCGAAGTGTTTTACGTGATTGGCAATCTGCTCTCAACCAGTTCCATCCCGTTGTACGTGTCGCTTGCTGTTTAAGAGAAGGGAGAAAGAAACCTTTTCGCTCGCAAATGTGTGTTTGTTGACATTTTGTGAATGCCGTGTATTCGGCTACATATCTGTCGCAAGTACGTTAAGTAATAAAAGCGGGAAGAGAATGTTGCTTTCCATTAACAATCTTGACTTCATATCCATTTTTCATTTTTATAATTTATCCATTGCCAGGTCAATTTCCAAAGAATTCATTTTTTTTGACAAATTATTACTTTTACCTCTTTCTCATCTTGAAATTTTCCAAATAGCGATTGTCATACAATATTAAGTTCCTAAAAATTTTTGGTTTCATGAAAAAATGTGAACCGAGTTTTCTTTCATTCCGCTTTTGGATCTCCTCACTTACACTATTGTTACAAACTTGTATTTTCTGTGGAACCTCTATTTCTTGCCTAGCATACCTTTTGTTTTGGTTCTCATTTATTTCTGAAGGTTTTTGGACGCAATTCACTTCACTATCGTTTTGGCTTTTCTCTCTACTTGTACTAGAATTTTTATTTTGAATATTTTTAGTGGTCTCCTTTGAATTTTGTAAATTTTGAGAGTTAGTATTTCCATTATCGTTGTCCATAATATCCATCATTTCACTTTCATTTGAATTTTGTGTATCTTGTATCATGTGATTCTCATTCGTAATTCGAATGTCCTGAAGCTTGCATTTTGTATTTTGAATATTTTCAAAATGAACCCTTTCTGTAATCAAAACCTCCGTTATTTTGTTTTCATTTGGATTTTTGCTATCTTCATTGCCATAGCTTGTACCTGTGTTTCGTGAATTTTCGGGATCAGCATTTTTGCTAATCAAAGAATCCATTACTTTGTTTTCATTTGAAATTTTGATGTCTTCATTGCCATAGTTTGTACTTGTGTTTTGTGAATTTTCGGGATCAGCATTTTCGCTAATCAAAGCAATCGTTGTTTCATTTTCATTTGGGATTTGGATACCTTCATTGTCATAATTTGTATTTGTCTTCTGTGTGTCTTTGAAATCAGCGCTCTCATCAACCGAAACGTCCGTTATTTTGTTTTCATTTAATTTCTGAGTTTGTTCTTTAATTTTTTTGAAAGTATCAATAGGCCAAACCGACAAAGATGTGCCAGAGTCAAAGCGAATTTTTGTTTCCGTGTTTTGAAATTTATTTTCCACCTTGTGTAATTCCGTGTTTAATTCATCTCCAATTGACGCGATATGTTCAACTTTGTCCTTCCTGTCCTTAATGTCCTCTCTCTCTCCATTATTTTGGGTTCTGTAATTACCAATATTTCCACTATCAATTTGAGTTTTATATTTTTCAACGTTACGTCCCTCGTTCTCAATATTTATTTGTGTAACATTCCTTTTTCTAATTCCTTCTCTATTCCTTTGCGTACCCCTTTCTAGGTCTCTGTTTTGTGTAGGAGGTTCTGCATAGTAATTTCTGCTCTGGTGATATTTTCTCGGAAAGGCGTGGTTTGAAATGTAATTGTATGTGTCCGGCTGGGAGGGGTAAGTTCTGCGATCAACATACGGTTGGTTTTGAAATGAGTGGGGAGGAGATTGTATTCGTTTATTCAAAAATGTTCTGGAATTGTTTATGTTTCGATTCCGTCCCCCATTATTTGTTGCGTACGCCCGGCATTCTCTCATACAATGACCCTCTTTATTGCAATAATGACATGTAACAATTTTTCTTGTTTGTATTGTGGGAATATGTACCTTTCTTTGTATTTTAAATGTGTTTATCTTTTGGGTAATAGAATTTAAAAGATGTGTTCTAATTTCTTGTTGTTCTCTGCGGAACGTCTCAATTTCCCGTCTAAAATTATCATTATTTACCTTTGCAGTTATCGGAGCTAAATTTGCTTGTTCTAAGTATGTGGCCATTTTTTACAGCTTAATCAAAATTATTCCCTGTTGTTACACTTTACAATCCTCCCCCAAAATATTTAAATACAATATCACATAAATTCAAAAACATAATTCTAATCATTTCACTATCTACGCATGCAAATACTTCACTCCTCATAATTAACTCCTCAAATATTACACAAATATTTATATAATTCAAAAATTTCTTAAAAGCTTCAAGTTCCCTAATAATTATATTTTCAAATACAATATGGCATGTCTCATTGAGAACACATAATGATTCGTCACTTTGTTTGCTTCTCATACTGTGAAATAAATTTTCTTAAATTTACTTATATTTATTTTAATTTTAAAATTCTTTCTTTAATTTAATCCTTATTTTATACAAAAAAAATTTTATTCAATATTTTCATTTTTCATTAATTCCAAATATTTTTATTCTCTTCATTAAAATTTAAATTCTGGCATATAACAGGTCTAAAACAGCAAAGTCGCCAGAAGGGTGAAATAATTTTGAATCCAGGTTTGATTGATCATGAGCACCAATATGATAAGGGTGCAATAATTTTGAGTCCAGGTTCGAAACTGGTTTAAACGGCACCAAAATGATATGTGATTCCTCACACGCCAGGTATTGACGCTATATAGACCGATCTCGAAAAGTGGAGTAAATAAAGAAATACATAATACCAGTAATTAAAATGAAGAGGCTTAATTTTAAACAATAACAAAGAATTTATTTCATTAAGATAAAACCTTATTTAATAACTATTAACATCTGGTAAATTTCATATACCAACATCTTTAGTGTAGTACATTAAGACAATCAAATCTCCTCATTCTATGATCATAATATGAGCATTACAATTATTAACCTATTAATGTGCATTAACTCACTATTCTTACTAGCCTACGTCTTAATGGCCCAGGTTAACCTTATTTAGGAGGGTCAGAGAGATAATAATAATCAAAGTGCAAAAATATGTGTAGAATTGTCCTACCTCGATCATCACTGCCGATGTCGGACTTTATGACGGCGCGTTCCGGCTCTGTCCCGTGGGCGCGCTCTCTCCGAGATCCGTCGCTCTTGCGACCTCTTCTTTTCACTCACAAAATTCAAGTCCTCGATTTCAAAAACTTAAAGTCCAAAGTTGCTCTCTGTCTCTACCCCCTTAACAAGGCGCCCCTGTCCATAATTGGCTAAGTAAATTAAGGGCTACGCCCTTCAGGCTATATTATTGGTCAAGGCCCCCCTGAAATATGAGATATGCAGTCTCCAGTTTTAAAATCGTTGAAAGTTCTCACGAGAATTTTCCCAAGGTTCAAGTGATATGAATTGACTCTGGGGTCAAGAAGTTCAACCCCTTCCGTTTGTTGTAACACCTAACGCTGACATGAACTTGAGAAGCACCCTCTCTTTTCGAAATGAATGTCCGGTGCAGCTGCGTCAGAGGGAATGTTACAAAAATTGCCTCACTTCATGAGGGACCGTCTTCTTAGGTCCACTTCCTCTTTCAAAAGAGCAATGTTATATTGGGAATTGAAAATTACAATATAACAGGTATATACAATGATATTTGCAATGATTAAAACAAATGTGAATTTAAAAGTAATTTGATTGCAGTATATATAACAAAATTTACAAATAAAAGACTATAAGAGTTGGATGATTTTTTCTTTCTTCGTTCGTTATAAGTGCTTTATTAACAAATTTCTTTAAATTGGCCGCCCGTTTCCGCGTTGTGCAGGTTCCGTTTCACACAGAGGAAATACCTAATTTCCTATATTCTTGGACGGAGCTAAAAATAGTTTCAGCTTATGGCAGTGTTCCGTTTCAAACAGGTTTCACTGTATTTCAGCTATGTTACAAATAAAAAAATCCGATGTGGAGAGAAAATGACTTCCCCTGTATAGTGTGATGAATTTACTTCATTTACAGTAAAAAATTGATGTATAATGTCCATGACATAATGTTTTTAAGGTTAAATTGCATATTTTATACAGCATATAAACAAAAAAATAAACATGTAAGTCAGGTTCAAGAATAATTGCCTTGCCATCCTGTATTGAGTGGGTAAGGTCTCGCTTTCTGTTGATCCTGAAGAAGAAAACTGCTTTTTGCGTTTGAAACAGGCTGGCTCGTTTATTTTTGTTTATATGTCATAAATTTATGAAGCTTTAATTTATTATGCTAATATTTCAGCATAGTTTTTGAGCAATTTTTGATAACTTATTCTCATATACTACTCGAATACCGAGCTGTAAATAAAACTAGTTTAAATCAAAGGAATTAATTAAACAGGAATTAAAAAATTAACAGTCTACCCCATCTAAATCAAGTTCTCGCTCCTTGGATGCTTAACATACATCATTTTGTTCCAAACATCGGGACAAATGCGCAAATATATATAGATAGCACGGATTTATGCCCCAATATGTCAGGCGGAAAGTGCAGAATTAGCAAATGCGTCCGTCAGAGGCTATTAACTAAAGCTGTTGCCACATTGCTCTAACAATTCATAGGATTTCATGAGGCAGAAGATGAAGGAATGGGGAAAGGTTGCGTTATATTAAGTCCCGATTTCATACTGAAACATGTTTCATTAAACGGAATAATTTCTGTCGCTACAAACGCAAATAACTTGCATTTCGGTAAATTGAATTTATAACTATATCTGGAATGAATTTATAAACAAATGACGCAGATAGTTCGAAATGTACACTCGTATGTGTCAGATATGCGTGCCTACCTTGTTGCACTGCAGTTTAGTAGGTGTCAAATTTATAATATGTTTTGCTATAGTATAAAGGAGAGTGAGATGGAGATATATTAAAATACTCATGTACACAATTAAGTGAAAATAAATTTCAACAAATGGTGAATTTACTATGAATATGAAAAGCAGTAAAGTCTATTCATAGTTTTAGTTTTCTAACACTTTCCAGCAAAGTTGTAAAGTTTTTATGACTTTGTTCGCTCTGTCTGTCTGTCCGATCGCACGATAACTGCCGTAAAAATGGCTTTCTCAAAATGAAAATCTTAGTATGTTGTTGAGCCGGTCTGTGGGAGATATGGGAATGAAAATGAATGAAATCACTCAATTAGTTTCGGCTTTAACTCTGGAAAAAATGAAATACATTGAACCCTACGGGACCTAATTTTTCAAACTTTTTGTAAGCGTAGTAAAAATTCACAAATTGTTTAGAACATTTTAGGAAATATTCAAGTTATAACGTAAAATGTGTAAGAAAAGCTTCAAAAAAATATGTTAGGTAGATTTGATTAGGTAGATGTAAGGTAGTATTGAGGTAGTTAGGTAGATTTGATTAGGTAGATGACACCCAAGTGCCAAAATAGCAGTATGCAAATTTACAAATGGCGCTCGCACCGCGTTAAAAGGGTATAAAAAGTCAGATGGTTTTCAGTGTTGCCTGATGAACTCTTGAACGCCTTGTAAACCATTGAATGACATGATAATGCCTACCCGACAGAAATTACCCGAGTTTGAATGTAGAATGATAGTTGAAACTCGACGCATGGAGCATAGCAGTTTGGAAGCTGTTGAGACTTTGAAGATTTCTCGCTTGACAGGGTCAGTCCTAATTTCCTCTAGTGTTAGCCTTAAATACCTCTATAATTTTATGTCCATACACTACGATTCCTGATTTATAAAGTACGGTTCCTGATAGTTATGATAATGAATACATAAAAATACAAAAATAACGATTCGGCAGACAATAATTAGCTGAATATTTCAGAAATTAAGCTAGGATTTTCATGAACGCCTGTAAGATTGTGGTTTTTCTTATCGGTTTATCGAAATTATCAACAAATGAGCTAAATTTTACAATCTTCTGCCTCAATCTTTTAAAAGCATTGTTACCTATCGAGGCTTATTTACTTATAATTCAGTTGAAATTGAGAATTTTTTCCGTAGTTATAGCTAATGTTTTACCTGCTCTTACTGTCATCTTTACCTTTTTTATTATCGTTGTTTATCTTTTTATGATGCAATGATTTATTGTAATTGTTTTATCTGTAACTATTTTTATGTCATTTGATGCTGCTATAATTGCCGTGTTTACCCATCCCCTTCTATAAGGTTATATTTTATTCATGGATCCTGTAATCTCCTCACTTCGGAATATTAAAGAATTATAAAGTAACTGAAAAAATGAACAAATGTTGCAGAATGTTTTACAGTACTGCAATAATACTGCAGTTATTATTTATCTTTAATAATTATTTAATTATAAATTCTTTTTTGGGGTTTTTCAGGTTTTGTTTTGGTTAATAAATTTACATGCTTTTAATATTGGTTAGTTAATTTTGTTAGTTAACCATTTAGCTTCTAAATCCATATAAAGTATCCCCTCCCAACAAATGACTATAGTTGAAAACACCTACTTGTACTCTACATCTGTCTGTTCTTTTACATAGTCTTCAACTGTTCTTTTCGAAATTAGATAAACTCTCTCGGCTGTCCATATAGCTAGCTGTTCGAAACCTTCTGGTGATCCGGATGAACCGGGTGTGTAAGTGAGGAATGATATTGAATTTCTACCCAAAACATATTTCTTACATTTTACACATATGCCATCCAAATTGTTACTTCATTTTCATTTAATTTATTTGTATTTGACGGCAGAATAAGTAATGATTTTAAATGCAAAATATTTGTACTCGAATATAACTGCAGTGTGCTTTGAATAAATCAGGGTATAAAAACATACCAACCAACACACTTTATTGGATTGTTTAGGATTTGTTTGAAAGTAAAATCAACTCTAAATGCCTCATGTAGGGATTATTATTTGTTTATTTTACATGGCTTGAACCCATATACACTGGTGTCCAAAATTATCTTCACATGCACAAAACACTGATTTCTGAACAACTGTTCAATATAATGCAGTGACATTTTCGGGGGTGATACAGCGTGTCATAGCACATAAATACAAACTAAAAAATCAACTAAGGGCATATACGATACAAAATGAACTATGAAACAATTTTCCTCTTCCATCAATGTCTGCTCAGCCTCTAAACGGCTGACAGTTCGCCGCTTCAAAGATTCTTTCCAAATGATACTCCAGAGTCATAAGAACTGTTTTGATAAACACTGAAATCAAATCCTATCCTGAATTACAGAAGTTTGCAGGGCAACGCATATCATACAGAGAACTTGCGCCACTTTTTTTATGTATTTAAAAATAATTTTGGACACCATTAACAGGAAAGAAGATAAAATTTTTAAACACATACACATTCCTTTTATTTTTTACTATAAAGTCTAAAATGAGATGAACTTTAAATGTGAAAGTTCTAGATATGGGAATATAAGCTATTCCAAGCAGATATATCATTTCTTAGGTGTTTTTCAGAAAATGCAATTATGTTTCTAGTTTTCCTCTACAGAGAAACATCAGTGTGAGATTGTACCGTGAAACGTTTGTAACCCCCGACTTCATATTGCATCCAAACATATTAAGGAAAATGTCAAAGCAGAAACGTCCTTACTTCGTTCATGTCTTCAACACTCTTGGACCGTTAGTTCGCTCCCGCTTTTTGCCGTCAAATAAGCAAAATTGTCCAATAAGCAAAAAAAATAAATAAAATCGTCAAATAAACAAAAATGTTCTTATTTCATCTCTTCGGATCATTATTTCGATATCGCTTTTTGCAGTTTATCAGTAACAGATAGATAGTGAGCACATAAAATATTTTTAAAAAAATGTTAGAACTTTTTGGCGGATGCGGTTGGGGAGAAAATGTTGAAGTATTTTTTTCCAATCAGAGTCTATAGGAAAGAGCTATCCTTATGTAAAGTATTAATTACATATGGGATTATATATTTCACACGAATCTATGCTCCCATCTCTCAAACTTTCACTCATTTAACGTATGACACGCATTTCAATCCGTATTTTGCAACAAATACCTTAACATATAGACAATTTCATCATGTTGGGGCTTAGAACTCAGCTAAGTGCCGAATTATGAAATGAACCAGTCAATGGCTATTATGAAAATGGCAAATTATCCAATGAGTGGGATTTAATGACGCTCAATATTTAGAAAGGGGGTATGAAATTTCAACACGTAAACATATTCCATAAATATAACTGACTCTTACAACTATGACCGTAATTGACTTATATTTTGATGAATGTATTTTTTACGATGGCTTAGAAATGGCCGGAAAAGCAACTTACAGCTGCTCGAGGTTTTAGCTTATGTATCCAAAATAAGTGCTTCGTGAGTTGCACAGAAATTGAATTCAGATGTTAGCGTCATTTCCTGCACAATTGGCATATGTATGCTGGCTCTAACACAAAATAAAATACTTCGAAGAATTTGTGATTGAACTATTAGAGTTCTGAGGTACTGTATGCAATTCCCCTCCCCGACAAGGTTGTATTTGAGGCCTTCCCTAGTAACATTTGATAATAGTCCAATATTGGACTAATGTTTATGGCTTGGAATTACGTTGAAAATTGTGAGACCATAAATAAATCTCACACCAGATTTTGTGAGACAGTTTTATGTGCGTTATTTATTGTGTCTGAAACGTCAGATAATACTTTCAGTCTCAATAATGCCAGTTTTTACAACACCCTGAGGTCAGCTAAAACCATAAATTTAGGGGCGTTAAGGGTCGAAAGACTCTGAGGATAAGGTGAGGCCACGAGAGTAGTCAAAGATGTTGACCAGTGTGCAAGATGTCTGGGCACAGTGCCCTTAGGTCACCCAATCAGAGCCAAAGAGGCGTTGTTGTTGTTGGACCCAGACCGTCCGACCTACCAGAAAGGTGAGCTAAAGAGGCGTTGTTGTTGTTGCTGTGGAGACCCAGACCGTCCGACCTATCCGAAAGGTGTAAGGTAACCGTTTGGACGGCCGGGAAGTGCCACCCAATTTAGACCGGAACCCAGTGGGAGACAGCATCCACAGGAACCGTACCCTCCTTCCCCTACCACCAACCTCTCGGAAGGACTTTCGGACCCACATGTTTAACGTGATCGTACTCCGCATGAACACGGCGGCAGTTGTGGCAGCGTGCAAATCCAGCGCGCAAAACACCGGACTACCGCGCCCGAAATGTGCCAACAGCACGCGGTGTTCCCAGGTGGTCACCCACCCAAGTACCAACCGCGACCGATGCTGCTTGACTTCGGTGATCTAACGAGAACCGGTGTTATCAGCACGGTAGGGCCGTTGGCTAGCCAAAGAGGTGTCGAAAGCCCAGACCATTCGGCTCGTCCAAGGACTTAGAGCAGCAAGTTGAATGGCCGGGATCGCCAAAGAGGCGTGCCAAAGAGGCGTGTCACACCTTAGGCAAAAGAGCCACAACCAAAGGAGTATAAAAAAGATGTAAAGTTCAGTAGACAATATATATCGAATAGCAGAGAGGAAGTAAGATAGAATATCAGCAGACGTAGTTGGAGAGTCTGAGAAGTCGAAGTGGCAGAGTTGGGGTAGTACAAGAATGACAGTGCAGCCAAAGTACGGAGAATGTTAAGCGTGCAGTGAGCGACTACCGTACGAGACGATATACCACACTGCGAGTTGATATTGCACGGCGTACACTGATGGAATAAGTACGACTGTACGAGCTGTGTGTTACTGTCTAAAGACAACCAGAAGGTGTGTACTCCACTACTATTGTATGCAAGTCATTGAACCTTTTGATAACTACATTTTAATGGTCTCACACTTTCTCGCTCCGGCACAATTAATGGTAATCATTGTTGTAATTGAGTTGATTAGTTGATCCATGTTGTTAATAAATAGTTTTATTTTGAAGTTTTAATACCAACAATCAATTTAGTAATATGTTAATTAATATTATTTTACAGAATTCGCGCTAAAGATAAAATAGGTGGGTAATAGCGGTACAATGCAATGGATTCCACAATTTACGATAATTTCGGCCATGTTCTAAGATCGATTAAATATGTTTCTTAAAGGTAACTTTAAAGTCTGTCATTTTTTTGCGCCACAAAAATATTTTCACTGTAATTCGAATTTTGGGGTTACATGGGCTTCCAATATTAACTAATATTTTTCTTACAATATTACACCAATATTGGTGTTACATTGGAAATATTGGCGTAATATTGTCCCAAAATTGTCCCAAATTTTAAGCCAATATTGGGCCAATTCCGTCAAAATATCAAATTTTTCATATTGTCCAATATTGAAGCCAATATTGAGGCAATATTGAATTGCTACTAGGGTTTATATTTAAGCCAGTTAGATTGGTACGTGGTGGACACCCGAAATGTTCGAATCGCCGCCAAACCTACAGAAATAAATTCACACTGCAGTTCAAATACTATTACACGTTCAAATACTATTCCTCAGGGATCTAATCTGGATCCAATTATTTTCTTAATCTTTATTAATGAAATACCCTTGATTTTTAAAACTGCAAAATGTCTATGTTTGCAGACGACTTGAAACTTTATTTGAAAATCAACTCATTAACTGATTGCAAACTAATGCAGAGAGACCTAGATAAACTGTATAACTGGTCTGTTTTAAATAAACTCCATTTAAATGTTTCAAAATGCTATGTTATAAGCATGGCTAGGATCCGTAATATTCACAATTACAATTACATTTTAAATAATTTACCTCTATCTCGATGTACTCATATTATTGATTTGGGTGTGACTTTCGATGATACTTTTAACTTTCAGAGACATATCGATAATACTATTAAAAGAGCCTACCAAAGACTTGGTTTCACCTTAAGACGATCTCGTGTTTTTGCCAAGTCTGATACTATTATTTGCATTTATAATACCATTGTTAAACCAATTTTGGAATATTGTGCAATGATCTGGGACCCTGTTTACAGTCTGCATTCTCAACGAATAGAAGTCGTGCAAAATAAACGTTTACGCACTATGGATTACAGATTGACTGGCTATTATCCTTATAATATGCATACGAGTGATCTCAGACAGAAAGATGGTTTAATGTCTCTTGAAAAAAGAAGAAAATGGTCCTGTCCCTTGTTTTATTATAAAGTTTTAAATAACACTATTGATTGCACTCTATTTTCTTCCCTGGAATTTCATATACCTGCAAATAATACTAGGAAAAAAACTTTGTTTCACAATACTACAGTCAAATACAATTACATGAAATGCTATTCTATCTTTAAATTTGTTGATCTATATAATATCTATTGTACTGATGATAATATATTTAATTTGACTCTTGCCTGTTTCAAAAAAGCGTGTTTATATGTGCTTGACATGTATACTACTTAGTATTATTGCATTTTATGTTCTGTTCTTTTTATATTTGAGTGGATACTGTAACTGGATTTCATCTGTAGTGCCAAGTAAATTGAATAAATAAATAAATAAATAGTTTGTTAAGATATGTATAGATGCAAGTCTGGGCAATAATGGCAACAGTTGGTTTCGCAGATTTATAATAATATTTTAAGTAAAACACTTTCAATTTTACCTCTTTTTTACCATTTTCAATGGTCTATTTTTTAATTACGCATTTCTATTTCAAGTGTACTTCATTTCGTAAAGTAGAACTAATGATTATGGACTGTAATTTTTAAAACACTTGGATTGCAACATCATTCCTTAGATAGCTTAAATGCCTCAACAGTCCGAAATTTGCATGTACAAGGACTATTAACAAAATATGTTACCACGACGCATTTATAATTCGTAGGAATTCATGAGGCGGAATATTGAAGAGTGGTTCACGGCTTATTAAGTTACACCCTGCTTCATATGTAAACACGGTTCATTTAAAGCAATTACTCCTGTCGCTGCAAATGCAAATGTATTTCATTTTGGTAAAGGAATTGTATACATTATATCTGGCATGAGAGAAGAAAATTGTCAAATATTTCGACAATTATGCCCATGAATCTGAAATGAAGACGTTTAATTCGTAGCTCTTCATTTTCGCAAGTATCACATTTAATGCATGCTTTCTTTTAAATTGCAAAGAATGTGCACACGGCTAGATATCTGAAATTTTGTATCAAGCTTTAAAATATTAATAAGATAGATATTTATTACAGTATTTAATTAGAACACAATATTTTCTATATATTGTTCAACAAAAGTATTTTTCAATAATATTAAATATAGTTTTGATTTCATAAAAATGAAAATTTGTCATATTTGTCACTGTTCCCCAGCAGGATGAATAAAGTTTTCAACTTCTAATTACATTTTATTTTGCACAACTTCTGATACGTCTTTGCCCCTGAAAATCGCTAACATTACTGTGTTGTCCGAAACATAGTCCTTTTCTAGATGGCAAAATTCACCACCAGATGGATACAGAAGTGATTTTAAGTCAGTTGAATATCCTTATTTAGAGTTTCGTTCCACACCTGTTTGAAATTTTAGAACATTAATTTTAATAGTTAAGTGAGAAACACAATATTATGACTAATTTTTGATGAGTATATTTAATACAAACGCATTTATATTTAATTAATATGAATGTAAGTTGGAAATAATGTGTCTCTTGTTAGTACATAAAATCGAGTTTTGCATAGTGTATACTTCGTTTCTCAATGTCAGTTACGATTTTCGAGAAGAAGAAAACCAATTTCATATGTCATTTCTGTCACTGTGATTGCTGACATGGTTAACAAAATAAATATGTAGTACAATTCTTCTGGTCGTGTTAAACAGCCCTATTATCCATTAAAAATCTTAAAATCGTTTCCAAGAACTTTTTCCGAGCAAAACCTTTGAGATAATAGACAGTTAAAAAAAGATTTAACTTTAAAATTGATAATTATCAGATATTTTGCCATAAATAAAATATCCTTATTTAGAAAACCACTGAAGAAGTATTTAGAGGTCCAGACGCAAGTTTTTAGCAGAAATACCCTTCAAATTATTTGAGAGAAATTGTACAAAAATGTTGGTTGAAACATTACTACCAGGAGAAATGTGGAGGCCGAAGGAGAATAACGCATTCAAAATTAATAGACAGTTAAAAAAAGATTTAACCTTAAAATTGATAATTATCAGATATTTTGCCATAAATAAAATATCCTTATTTAGAAAACCACTGAAGAAGTATTTAGAGGTCCAGACGCAAGTTTTTAGCAGAAATACCCTTCAAATTATTTGAGAGAAATTGTACAAAAATGTTGGTTGAAACATTACTACCAGGAGAAATGTGGAGGCCGAAGGAGAATAACGCATTCAAAATGTCCGATCTGCAAGAACCTAATTTTTAGGTTAATAAATCAAGAATTAAAGTGTGATGTGATAAAATGATTGTTTTTTAAAATATATTATCTTGCACGGCGGAAAAAAAATCATCGTTTTCATAGTATAGCATCGCAAGCAAAACGCGGGCAGAAATACGGGTGACATTTTATTTTTCTACAAGCAAGTAAACAAAAAGACATGTAGTATCTTGTTTTTCCTTATTTTCATCCATTATTTCAAAAGAAATTGCGGCGTATATATATTTAATTTATTTTTACCACTCGCACTGCTGCTAAAAAAAAACCAGGTGGCGTTTTCTAAAACTATTTTAATATAATTAACGGTATATAAAATTTAGATAGATTTTAATTAAATTTAAATGGACTATTAATCCGAAAAAGGCTACCGATTGTTCGAGAGAGCACTTTTGTGCGCCGTATTTTCAGCTGCTAAATAATTCCAAACAAAGATACATTATGATCAATCTGTACACAAATACGTAAGTGGGTACAATAATTATGAGAATCTCATAAAACGGTTTACTTCTCTGATTTTTAGTCGATAGTATTGATTTCAATTCCCCAATTCCCGGGTACACACAAAATAAAAGTTGTTCTCAAGAGCATTTCAACTTTTTTGAAGTTGAAAAACCTTAGAAGGGCTTTTAGCATTTTAATATCAACTTGCAATTTGTTATTTATTATTCTGCCAGTTGATTAAACTTTATATTTGAATAGTATTTTCAGTGGGAAAAAATAATTGATTAGTAAACTTCAACTGCTTAAATAGGACTGATACTCAAAAGCTGACAAGCTTTCAATAGGGTCTAGTATTTTCTAAAAATGGTACCTTATTTATTTTGTTTGTAAAAGATAAACAAACATATTTTTGCTATAATTTGATATTGCCCTGAACGTTGAAAGGAAAAACATTTTCTTCTACGCAATTTAAATATTTATAACTCCACTTTCCACTAATATGAGTACTATATAAATTCTTATAACTCCATTTCCAAGTACTACTGCAGTTTAAAATGTTATACAATTCAAGGCTACAAGGCATTTGTTGATTTCACGTGAGATTGGGCCCAGATCGAAATATATCCAGTCAATAAAAGAGCGGCTAGTGAACCGAGGGATAGCAAATCAAGAGAAATAAATCCCCAGAGAATCAATCTGAGGATGCACGATCCGAAGAAATGCGTGGAACCCATCCATTTCATGCCCACATGAGCCAATTGTAAGGCAAGATGGAGTCCCTTGAAATCGTATTCAAGGAAAACACTTTGTAGGTAAGAGACCCACCGGCAGAGTGAATGGATTTTAGTATAGCTATAATTTACTTCTTGGAATGTTGCAGATAATGGTTTGACTTTTAACAAATCGTTTACTGCCAATTAGGACCGCAGATATTACCTTTTGACAATACATTGTATATTTTATTTAACAGAAAAGTATTGTAATGGAGTAAGAGAATCATACATTTTGATGGATGCACAGATTTGGAATATCTCTTCACACGAGTCAACCAACCGTGTTTAGAATAGTGTATATGTATATCTAAACATGTGTATGCCACACAAACGGCTTTCAATAACCCATTTACCGTATGTATAATATACTGAAAGCAGTTAACGTTATTTACATACAAAAATAACGACAATCTACTTTGTATCTTCAGAACAAAACATTGATTTAAATTATAAGAATACATTTATCTAAAGTTTAAGAAAACATTTGTCTAAAGTATAAAAAATATTTATCTAAAGTAAAAAAAACATTTAAATAAATGTTTTTTTATACTTTAGATAAATAAGAAAACATTTATCTAAAGTATAAGAAAGCATTTATCTAAATTATAAAAAAACATTTATTAAAGTATAATAGAGTAAAATTCATTTATAGCGAAATCGCTTACTACGAATTTTTTTTCTATAATACGAAGTAAATTGCAATTATTGTTTGGTCCGGTCACTCTTCTAATGCATTTTTGTTTTGCTTACAATGAAGTTTTTATTACGAAAATAATGCATAACGAAAAGTTTTTCATACCTTTACAAGTTAAATGTGCTTGTTTATAACGCAAATATTTTTTGTCCTTATTCCGTAAGTGCAAACAGAAGTCCCGTAATGAATCACCTTACAAGAAAAATTCGAAATTTAAAAAAAAGTGCGTAAATGGAACATGAAAATTTCAACCAGATTAGTCTTTTCAAATCGAATTGATTGATGCGGCTAATGACTCACTCGAAAATCTTCGCAAGTATGTGGAAATTATCAACTTAACAAATGATGTGCTAAATAGTTTTGTGTTTTACATGATTTCATAATTAAATGTGGCACGCGACGATAAAAGCGTTTGATCTTTTTAAGGAAGTTGTATAAAGTGAAGTGCATAGTCCTATACTATACACAAACCATACTGCATTCACAGGCATAGTTATAATTTTATGTGAATTCAATTAAACATTTTCTATGTAGCGAAAATAAATTGGTTTATTTTTAATAGCTATAAATTCTTAACAAATTCACTTACAAAGATTTAAATTAGACTCTTTTTGAGTTTCGTTATAAACGAATTTTAGTGCAACACGTTAATATAAAATATAATAAAACATTCATATATATATATAACTAAACATTTATCTAAAGTTCATTTAAAGTATAAACAGAAAAACTGTATTAGAATGTCGTTGAAACAGCGATGTCAATAGAGTGTTGTTGAGACCCAGACCGTCCGACCTACCAGAAAGGTGTAAGGTAACCGTTTAAACGGCCGGTGCCAATATAGTGTGAAACAGCTACCTAAACACGTCATGTCCAAAGTTCTTATGTCCAAAAGTTAAGCAACAAAGTGAAAAAAACGGATTAAAAGAAAAATATTTATTCGAATTTATTGAAACTTTCACAAATCATGGGGTATAAGAAAAAAAAATTAGCGTGAAGAAAAGTTAAGAAAATTATCAATAAATAATTAAATAACAGAAATAAACAAAAGCATGGGATTATGGGAAGCAAAAACAGTTCATCGGTGGAGGTCTGCCAATACTGAATGTGATGACTTCTGCTGGAAAAACATGGCTGACAGCATCGATTCATGCCAAGAATAAGATCATCTATGGCGGTTTGAGATATATGTGCCCATAAACGGAGCAGATATATTTATAAAGTTTCCAGGGAGGGTCATGGAGAAAATGTAAACGTCTCCACACATATACTCAATAAGATTCAAGTCAGGTGATCTTGATGTGTGATTCTAACTGCTGGCCGACATTGCGAGCCCTGTGAACTCGCGCGTTATCGTCCATAAAATGGCATCAGAACCTATGGCCGCAAAAAATAGACGAACATATTGAGCAAGGATGTCATCTCTGTACTGCAATGTAGTTTCAGTCACAGTACCGCGAGGCCAAACCATCAAACCACCGCCTCTGTATGAGTGTATTTCGCGGGTGATAGTGAGGCGATAGCGAATAATCCCAAGCATACTCCAGACCAATAACCGTCGGAATAACTCTGTACACCAAACTGTGACTTATCCGTGAGGAAAACAGTACCCTATTTATGTGCAGTTCAGTTGAGGTGATCTCGAACCCAGTTTAAATGGGCTCCTCTGTGCGAGGGCGTCAGTGGGACTCACACCACTGGTCGTCTTGCACACAGCTGACCTGTATGTAGCCGCCTGTAAACAGTTTGCCGAGATACTACTCTTCCTACCAAAGCTGCAAGGTCCGAAAAAAGCTGATGTGCGGTGATTGAACTGTGGCGTCGTGCTTGCAGACAAAAAAATCTGATGTGGGCAGCACATGACTTTCCCTGCAGACTTATATTCACGTTCTACTTATTTAAATTAAATTTAATTCACTTTTCTTTCTCATTCGTTCTCATTTGAAAACTGGACTTATTTTCAAAAATGGTGTAGGAAAAATACGAAAAACTAAAATATCTCGAGAACGGCTAGTCCTAGTGTAATGGGGTTGGTCTTATTATTTTCTTCGCTAAATATTACGTATTAAACAAGCATTAATTGACTATATTTGAGCATACATAGTTCTTAAGTTAAGATTTTGATGAATTTTGCGGGCCATTTTGCAAAAAAAGGCACGTTACTTTTTTCGAATTATACCAAAATCTAATCAGCGCCAGGGTGGCCTACAAGCGATTTATCTACCAAATTTTGTGAAATTCGGACCATTTGTTTTTCAGTTAGAATGGATACAAGCTTTTGCGGGACATTTCGCAAAAAAAGGCGGGTTCTTTTAACCCGAGTGGTATCCAAAACTAATCAGAACCAGATTCGTGCACAAGTAACTTGCCTACCAAATTTTATGAAATTCGGTCAATAAGTTTTTTAATTAGAGTGGATACAAAATCTGCACAGACAGACACACAGACAGACACACAGACAGACAGACACACAGACGTCACGCTAAAAATAGTTTTTTCGTATTCTAGAGGTTTCGAAACGTGTAGATCCGTCGAAAACTCGAGTTGCGATTTTCGACATGATTCCAATACTTTCCCTATACATTACCATGTATTGCAGGGAAAGTAAAAATGGTCATATTGGGTGGTTGTGACCCTTGCGGACGTCCATTTACTGGTTTTCGGGACACTATTTCTTCACTTTAATACCGGTTCCACAGGCGGCAAATGACGGAATTATTGACATTTAGGACTCGGGCTAATTTCTATTGTCACTGGCCCCTTTCGAAGAGCTATTACCTCCGATCACCTGGCATCACTCAGAATAATGTCTACTTATTTGTTAAAATTTGGCAATTTAAATTTTCCTTCTGCAGTCCGTCATGCGGAAATACAAGCTCTAGACAAAACAAGACTTTTTTATGAATTATGACTAAGTTCCTTGTTAAAAATGTTGGTACGCAAAATGTTTCCTTCCGCGTGTGAACACATGTCATATGTATACAAATTTTGTGGCTTCACATTGTTTCTTTCGCTGAATAGGCTAATTTTTTCCTTTGTTGCATAATTTTTTGGGCATGGGTGTATATTGTAATGAAGTAACTTGATACTGATATACTTGATACTGATGCAAAAAGCACAATCTACTTAAAATTTGAAGTGAATTTACAAAATTCGCAGGGAGATCTAACGATTTAATTGAGGTTAACGATCATTACGTATCTAGATATTCTAAATACGAGAATGGTTCTATGTAACAAAATTCTTGCGATGTTTCACATACAAAATTATTGAGGCATGCACTACGCACGTGTCATTAAGATGTTTCAACATGTTTCAGTAACATCATTTTCAACATGTTATAGTAACACCAGTAATAAAATGATCCTATGATCATTAAAGATTACATAATGTTCCATTGCGCATTCCATAACTATGAAATATTTAAACTCAATTCGCTTCTCGTTGGCTTCCGTCACTGTCTGCATCCAACGTCCTCAATTGACAGCCACACTTATCTGACAACTTTCATTTGACAAGCGAATATAATTGAGTTCCCTATTTCTCAGTCGAACACAAACTCGTCAGCGAGTGAACTTTTTTTTATATTATGCTCATCAAAATAGAACCGAATGAAATCGGTATTTGAATTCAACTGCACACACAGAGTGCTTAAAATAAAACAGAGTAGACGCAAGAAAACCACGTATTTAGAGAGAAAAATATAAAAATCTAACGGATGAAAAGATTGAATATACCATAATGCTTTGAAAATTATATCTAATACTGCTATTGTTAGTAAAGTCTCACCCGTTCTTATTCGACATAACAGAAAAGCATCGAGTCGAGTACGTGTATCTTGATTATTTTTAAATTAAAGTTCCCTAATTTTGAGAAGAAGTTAAAAGTATTTTTTGCGGTAGAACAGAGTGTAGAGTATCTTTTAAAAAAAAAAGGAGCTGACGCCGTTGCCGCTGTTTGACAAATTTCTCGTACCTCGAGTTTCTCTGTTTCGTACCAAAAAAAGTATATAGAAATATGAAATTTAGTACACTTATGGAGAATAGTTGGGGAACACGTTGAAATAAAACGTTTTTAACACTTTACAACGTAGTTGAAAAGAGTTTATGACTTTGTTTATATAGAGTTTATTCATTCAGTCTGTCTGTCTGTCTGTCCGTCAGAATGATAACTGCCATAAAAATGACTTTATCAAAATGAAATTTTAGTATGTCGTTCAGACGGGACGTGGGACATATGGGAATATAAATGAATAATGTCACCCAATTAGTTTTGGTTTGAACCCGGGTCGAAAAAATGAAATACATTGAACCCTATGGGACCTAATTTTTCAAACATTTTTTAGGCGGATTTAAAATTCACAAATTGCTCCGAAAGTTTTAGAAAATATTCAAATTATCTCATAAAATATATAAAAAAATTTCAGCAAAATATATTCAGTAGTTTTTTAAATAAAAATTAAAATATTAATTACACCCATTATATGAAGAGATCCCGTGACAATTGTATGAAGAGATCACGTGACCCACTTCGAAATAAAATATGGCATCCATCTTGTGTCAATATCGGGAATTTTAAAGTTCTTTTTAATTCATATTGAGTGTTGTATCCGTCCTAAAACCTCTTTTTTTTATTAAATTCTGTTTCATCTGCATACTGAAACAACGCAATTACAATATATTTGAGTTTAAATGATCATCAAACTTTGATAATTTCTACAACGAAGCCTAATTTTCACTTATGGAGAACGTAAACACCAAAAGATGTAGAATAAGTTGTATAAGAATTGCTGCAGTTCTTTAACGCAAAATTATTTAGCTCATGGAGTCTGCAATCTGATATGAGTGAAACATTCATTGATTTTACACAGAGAAGCACACGATTTTTTTCGATGGAGTTTTAAACATAAAGTTAAATTACTTGTATCTCCATGGTTTTAAGTTTTTAAATAAAATAAATTATTATAGCATTGCTATGTATGAAAGAAATGGAGGAAAAGTTTATGAATGAAATGCTGCTTTCATAGAGAGAGCTAGGCGATTTATATTTCGATGACGTCATTTGAATAAATTTCATTTGTTTTCGATGAAATTTTCAAATATAATAAATTATTGTAGTATTGTGATAATTTTAAAAATATTATCGCGCAATGTATCGCATTTTAGAGATGTTTAAACTAGGCAATTTATATTTTAATGCCGTTATTTGAATGAAGTTCATTTTTTTCGAAGAAGGTTTAAGTATTCAAATATAATAAATTAATGTAGTACTGTAATAAGTTTTAAAATATTACTGAGGAATGTATTGCATTTTAGAGATGTTTAAATAAAATTGCGTTGAAGTTGGAAAGTGTTTCATAATCAATGCTTTATGCATGATTGATCTTTCTTGTTTTAATTTCGATGTATTTTAAGCGACATTTTACTTTTTATGCACTTCTGAAATGAAAAATGTTCTTTCGTATCGGCACGTCTATCGCTTCCCTGTCTCGTACCACAAAAAGTATAACATACTTTTGTGACTAATCACAATACTGACTTATTCTTTATTCTAAATTTGATACTTTTTATAATCATTAAATACTTTTAATTTTTATTTTAATTATTTTAATTTTTTTCTCTAATTATTCTAAATTATCCTATTCCAAATTATATTACTCAAAAGTAATTATCTTATTCTAAATTATTCATTAAAATAATTTAATAATATTAAATTCATTAATTGTAACGATATTTCAGGCTAACTCGAGTATGCTGAATAATCTGTCGAGCGCTCACTCTAGAACTCCATGTTCTGAGAGAAGGGTTTTATCTTCAGGAAGTGGCAACTGCGTGAATGCTGTGAACCAATCATATTCTGACAAAGCTTGGCGCGCAATTTCTTTTTGTTGGAAATTAAGCTAGTCCAGTTGATACTACCGTAGGAGTTGATCCGGAGCCAGGCCCGAACCAGGGACCCGGTGCTTACAAGGCCGACATTATAAGGTTAGGACAAAAGCTAGCTTCCTCCACGAACTTATAATTCGGGTATCCTAGCATCTTCGATGGATGTCTGACAGGCAAAAGCAAAGTCGGCTGCGGCCACACACTCCACACCTGATGAAAAGCCTCGGTCGAATTTCGGCGAGAAGGAGGGAGGGCACCCAGAAAACCCCGCACGTCCCCATCCGAAACTCAGTCAAGGGGCTGAATGCCCGGGAAGCGTGTCGGACCTCGGGCGTGACGTCAGTCGTGGTCAGCCAGGAAGTGGTGGCGCCTCTTGCTCCGTGTGGTGCTGCCATCTCGTGTTGAGAGGTGAGATCGTTGGAGAAAGAAGGTTCGTGCTCTTAGTCCATGGTCATCATTGTAGGAATTTGATCCGTAACCAGGACCGAACCATTGACCCGGTGCTTACAATACCAGTATTATAAGATTAGAGCAAAAGCTAGCTTCCTCTCCTTATAATTCGGGTATCCTAGCATCTTTGATCGATGTCTTTGGCAGGAGATTAGTCGGCTGCTGCCACACTACTATCGAGAAGAAAGCAGTTTGTTCTTAAAAGTGAGATGGGTATCCCGAATGGGATTACCCTTCCTGTGATAAATCTATCAATGTGATATTTAAATGCAATAATATATGAATATTTGTGAAATCAAAAATGAATAGATTGCATCATGCTTTCTTACAAAATATTTATCAGCTAAAGCAAGAAACTTTGTATCATATGTAAAAACGTCTCCTAAAAATTTTATCTATGGTAAAATGACAATCCCAATAAAATGGAAGGATTGCGGTGAAATAAACTGTTTATCGATTTAAACTTTAGTTTGGCTCGAAATAGCTTGCGAATCGAATTTTACGAGCGCAGAGAGTACGAAGCTAATCCTCCCAACTCGCCAAGCAAATTAGTTACAGGAGTTGGCGAAGAGTGAGTGTCAAGTAGGGGGGCGGAATCTTCTATTATATAGTGACAAAAATAAATAGAAAGATAAAATCAATTTGAATGTGTTGTAATATTCTATTTTGTTTCATATTTAATTTGTATTGGATTGGACATTTTTCTGCAAATTTAAGTTAAAAAATGTTATTTAATTTAATATAAACCTTTCGCCATACAAAAACATAGGGTTCAATGGGGCTTATCTTACCCCAGCATCGCAAGAAATATTGTTGGCGTTTCTCCAACATGAATTTTTAACTTCTGTTTACCCCTAACAAGACAGCATTTAAATCGGAGGAATGTGGGTCTGAAAATGGGATGGCAGTTTACATAAATAGTGAACATTTTAACAATATAATTTATTTTGACAAACTGTATAAAACTCTGATTCCCAACTCTTTTAAACTGAAACTAGAAGTTTCAGTTTTGTTGTTCAAGCGTCGAAAATTTTAAATAATCGATATTTGCTTTGTTACATACTTTTTACTTTCCTTATATACGAGTACATAATGTATAAGGAAAGTAATGTGACGGGGTCGAAAATTCGAATTCGAGTTTTCGACGGGAGAGCACGTTTCAAGCATCCTTGATCACGAATCGAACATTTTTGAAGTGATGTGTGTGTGAAAGTATGTGTGTGTGAAAGTGTGTGTGTGTCAGTGACACTGTGGAGACGATAACTGACGAACGAATGGACCGATTCGAACGAAATTTGGTACAAAAATTGCAATCCATAAACACTGGAAGCCTATTGCTTTCATACGCAATCGAATGTTCAGAACACCGCTAAATTTTTGAGTGAAAATTTAAAAAAATCGTTAAAAAATAAAAACCTCTAATAAAGTTACGCAAATAGACATTTCTTATGTAATTCTTTATCAGAAAACGATTGATATAAATTTTAGAACGCTAACATGAACTGCTCTCGAGATATTGTACATTTTTCAAAAAATTAATAAAAAGTCATAAAATAAAATAAAATATTTCCTATTGAAAAACATGTTCATTTTTCATATGTAATACCATGCGATAAATTGGGTGACATCATTATCGTGGATCTAGCTCGTTCCATTCATGAAAAAATATACTGTTGTATTTGAACGCCAATAGTCATTTATCTGCTGTAAGAATAACTTATTTCTCCGTCCATAACACTAGACGAGATTTTACGACGAATTTTGAGGAATGCCGCCAACTTGGCGACTTTTTTAAATGTTGCTAAATTAACGAAAAACTGGCCAAATGGATAAAAATGACGCTAAATCAATCAAAATGACGACCCATTGAAGAAAATTCAATATCTTGGAAAGAATATAAATATATGCTATAAAAATAATCTTTTTTTTACTGCAAAAGTAGTAAATTCATCGAATTATATGAGGAAAGTCATGTGCTGCCCACTTCAGATTTTTTTTATTGTTTTATCATACAGAAATCGCTTCAACAGCATAGTTGAAGTATAATGAGAAATTATTGATACACGCATATGTTTACTAATATCTGAATTAAAACACGTCTTTGGAATGACGTCCAACAGATAGCTCGCAGACATCTTTGCAATATTAAGGAGCACTTCATTTCAATATTCATTCCAATCTCATTATTAAAGCAGCACCTGATATGCGAAGCTTAAGTTTATGAAGGGTTGCTCAAAGACATATCGAGAACTTATGTTATTAACATTTTGATGACTTACTATCAGTAGTAAGTCAAACACACCATCATGCTATTGTCACCCATTACAAATTAATTAAGTGGTTTAAACTTTTACACCTGGTGTCGATTAAAATGGAAATCTTTTAAATTCCTATTTATTTTAATTCATTGGTTGCAGAGCGTTGAAACCTGATTCATGAATATAGGAATACCTATAACTTCTGGCTCTTTTTGTTTTGTTTGTTTCTTGAATTGGTAGCAATTACCAAATATTTACAGTGTGCATTATTACTTTCCTTGTATACAATAATGTATAAGAAAAGTATTGTGACGGGGTCAAAAATTCGAATTTGAGTTTTCGACGGGAGAGCACGTTTCGAGCATCCCTGATCACAAATCGAACATTTTAAGTGATGTCTGTGTGTGTCAGTGAGCCTTTGGAGACAATAACTGACGAACGAATGGACCGATTCGAACGAAATTTGGTACAAAAATTACAATCCGTAAACACTGGAAGTCTGTTGTTTCTATACGCAATCGAATGTTCAGAACTCCTCCCCCGCTAAATTTTCGAGTGAAATTTAAAAAAATCGTCAAAACCTCTAATAAAGTTACGCAAATAGATATGCCTTATGTAATTTTTCATTAGAAAACGATTGACATAAATTTTAGAACACTAACATGAACCGTTCTCGAGATATTGTACATTTAAAAAAAATTATCAAAAAGTCATTTGAAATAAAAAATAAACTATATCCTATTGAGAAACATGTTCACTTTTCATATGTAATACCATGCGATAAATTGGGTGACACCATTCTCGTGGATCTACCTCGTTCCATTCATGAAAAAAGATACTTTGAGTAATACTTTTGTATTGGAACACCAACAGTCCTTTATATGCTGTAAGAATAACTTATTTCTCCGTCCATAAAGCTTGGCGAGACTTCGGCGACGAAATTGGTGGAAAGTAGCCAACTTGGCGACTTTTTTAAATGCTGCTAAGTTGCTAAATTAACGATAAACTTGCCAAATGGATAAAAATAACGCTAAACCTATGAAAATATTTTATAAAAACTATTAATGAAGTTTGTTTTACGAGTAAAATTCATAAAAATTATATAAGTTTATTATTCTTGTAGCATAAACCATAGTTTTCTTCTATTAATAGTTGTTGCTTTGATATAATGATAACTGAATAAAATGTCCATTACAATAAATAAAGGGTTTTGATTCTTTAAATTATTATTGTATTCAGTATCTAATTTATTTTATGTGTTTATATTTTCAAAAATATTTATCAGAAAGGATAAAATGTTCAGAAAAATATAATGTAAAAATTTTAAAGATGTAAAAGAAGTTATAGAAAATATTACTTGTGCAGAAGTGTCATTTACTGAAGAATTGTATTCTGATTCATTATTCATAGTAAATCTAAACCAACTCATTCATACAAAACGCAAAATTAATGGTGCGACAAATTAGAAATAGTCTTCTTCGTTAAGACACACAAGAAGCGCAATCTTCACTATTGAGAGGTAGGTCGGCAATCATCGAAGTTAAAACAGCAAACGTGACTACAGCAAAGAAAAGGATGCTGCTAACAACGATAGAAGAAAAAAGAGGTAAAAACTAAGGATAAAGGAACAAGAGGAATGTCACTAAAAATAAAAGCCACGGTAAAATAACAAAGAGTAATATGAATGTACAACAAAGAATTCAAAGCACTTGTTCAATGTGTAAAACTACTTTTTATTACTCAATTTTTTTTCCCAGAAATTTTGGATATACAATAATTGAATTTATATGTATATCTTTATCATGTGATTAGTGGTGATTCTTTTCTCTGAATTTTTTACACATTCTTTAACTTAGTTATATCTAAATAAAGCGCACAAGTATATATACAGGATGTCCCAAAACATTGACCTCGGCTTTTATTTCTTAAATATTGATCTTTGACATATATAATAAATTACAAAGTTGCATAAAAAATGGTTCAAAATTTTATGAAATCGATAAAAATTTTCAGGAGATTAAATTTGAAGAAATACAAAGTTTAAATTTTTATACGGCCCCCGTACAAAAACATTTCCAATGTGACCCATACACTAATAAGGTGATGTAAAAAATTTCAGAATTTTATCATAAAAATTCCCAGAGATATGTTTGAACACAGTTGGTGAGGGATTAATCACAAATTAAAATGTAAATGTTTGTAACAAGAGTGCAAATGACGAAACGCGGAAATGCATCATAGGCAAATAATATCTGCCTCTTATCTTTAATGGATCTTTTGCATGGATAGAAAACATTTTGAACAAGCTTTGTGATCTTTGTGTAATGTTATTATTTCTACACAGTGTAGATACATTTGTACCAATAAATAGCAAATTTGTTATTTATCTTTGTAATCATTGTTTTCTTTCGTAATTTGTGTATGTCCCCTGAAACGGGGTCTGCCGACATGATTTTTTCCCTCTGAGAATCCAAGTCGAAGCATCGAGAAGTGGTTTAAGTCAGCATTTTTTCTTTTCATATCTTTGAGACTTTTTATGATAAAATGCTGAAATTTTTTACATCACCTTATTAGTGTATAAAGCACATAATTTACTTAAAATGTTTTTGCACGGGAGTTGTATAAAAATTGTTTCTAATTTAGAAAATGTATAGAGATGTTTTCAAATGAATTTCTTATTCTTAAAACCAATTTAGAGTCTAACATTTAGTTTCACTTTATCAAAATCAATTTTTAAAGTCTTTCTTAATTTGTTTCAAAGTTTTCGATTCATCGGAAAAAGGTTTTGATGGGAATGAAAGCAGTGCTTTCTTAGTAGATGTTTGGAAATTTTCCACGGAACTCAAAAATAAAAGTAAAATATAAATTAGCCAATAAAAAAAATTGCCAGTAATTTCCAGTAAATAAATTGCCAAAAATTGCCAGTAAAAATAAACATAAAATATTAATTATCCAATAAACGTAAAATACACATTACCCAATAAAGATCAGTATTTTATCCTTTTGTGAACATATCAATAATGTATTGTTGTTTAATATGCTAAAGCGTTTGGGATTTTTTCGGGAAAAGATGATAACCTCAGAGATATCAGAAGATATACATTATAGCATGTCTTGATTATATAAAATAACTATTTACCTAGATTTAGAATGTATCTGTTACGACGGAACCAAATTAATACTTAAAAATGAAAAAAAGTTATTTGTAATTAAACTAATTATTGAAAAGTCTAACAGCATTCTTGTTATGTGTTCTCTAGTTTAAAAAATATTTTTTTTATTTATTGTACTTAAATTTATGCCACATAATTTTAAGCAAAGATTAAAAAAAATCTTTAATGCAACAATTCATATTTAGTGAATTGAATGTAACTGCAGTTAAAACAAAAACATATAACCGTCTGAACAAAATACTTCAATTGAACATGTGTTTAAATCGACGTAAATTAACCGCGTATTCCGAATTTACTTTCTGAAAGCCATATTTCTTTAAGCAGTTTTGTTATAAAATATGAAATTTATTTCAATAGAGTTACTGCGAAAATAATATCTAGACAAAAATCATAAAAAAAAATGTTTTCAATACAGTTACTGAATAAAAGAAAATCTATAGAAAAAATATTTTCGATAGTGATTCAAAATATTTCTCCGGAAATACAAAGATGTGGAAAGAGTGTTTTTCTCAAGCATGTATCATTTCTTTATTTAATGTTGCTTTTATTTAAATATCATTTTATATATTAGTTTGTTACCCTATATAGGGAAGTATTTATTGAAGTTTATTTCGTGGTGAGTAAACTGAAAGAAATGCAGTTGTAGCTAAGACCAATTCATTTCAAATATAATCATTACATACGTATTTTTACTCTTGAATAAATAGTGTATAATTTAAAAAATCTAATGTGGGCAGCACATAACTTTCCTTATATAATGCAATGAATTTACTACTTTTACAGTTAAAAAAATGAATGTTATTCTTATAGTAGATACTTATATTATTTCCAAGATATTGAATTTTCTTCAATTAGTAATCATTTTTATCCATTTATCAAGATTTTCGTTAATTTGGCAACATTTAAAAAAGTCGCCAAGTTGGCAACATTCCGCCAAATTCCTTGCCAAAATCTCGCCAAGCGTTAAGCACGGAGAAATAAGTTATTCTTGCAGCAGATAAATGACAATTGGCATTCAAATACAAAAGTATTACTCAAAGTATCTTTTCTCGCAAATGAAACGCGTTAAATTCACGAGAATAATATCACAAAATTTATCGCATGATAGTAAATATGAAAAGTGGACATGTTTCTTAAGAGTTGACATTTTTTAAATTTTACTTGATTTTTTGATAAATTTATTTGAAAAATGTGCAATATCTCGAGAACGGTTCGTGCTAGAGTCCTACAGTTTATGCCAATCGCTTTTTAAGGAAAAATTACATAAGAAATGTCTAATTGTGTAACTTTATGAGCGGTTTTGATTTTTTGATGAATTTTTCAAAATTTCACTCGAAAATTTAGGGGGGGTTCTGAACATTCGATTGTGTTTAAAAACAATAGGTTTCTAGTATACACGAATTGTGATATTTGTACCAAATTTCGTTTGAATCTCTCCATTCGTTCGTGAGATATCGTCTCCACAGACTCACTGACACGCACACACACACACACGCACACACACACACACACACACGCACACACACACACACACGCACACACACACACGCACAGACATCACCTTAAACATGTTCGATTCGCGATCAGGGATGCTTGGAACGTGCTCTCCCGCCGAAAACTCGAATTCGAATTTTCGACCCAGGTCAAAATACTTTCCTTATACATTATGTATATAAAGAAAGTAAAAATGAATAATAAGGCACATTGGGCACTGCAAAAAAAGCATTGTAATCTGGAAGCATTTCTTAATATTTTATTTAGTATAATATTTATTGTTTCTTGGTATTCGGAGTATTTTGTAGACTTCAGTTTATAGATACTGTGAGGATGCACAGTCGGAACTTAAGTAATCTGCGAAAGAGTAAATAGGAAAACAACTGGTTTCGGCAACGCTAAACGAGCAATGTTTTTAACAAAAATAATTCTAACATTTTTTGTGAATAGGAGACTACAAAATTAGGTATAAATCAAAAATTAATTGAAAAAACTCATTGAGGTGATAACTTAAAAGGGTTAATTTAATGCAACACACTCGAAAACATTAGCGTAAGTTATTACAAGAAATGCTAGTTTATAAAAAACTGCGAAACTTAAGAAACTAGCGAAAACTTATGGAAAAGAACTAGTTGATGAAATAAAACAACATGAACTATTTCATCAAATAATTCAACTGCCATTCAAATCAACTAAAATGTATATTTTTTGTCTTTAACTTATTTTTCCTCAGAAAACGATTGACATAAACCTTAGAACAGTAGTATGAACCATTCTCAAAATATTGTACATTTGTCAAGTAAATTTATCAAAAAATCCCATAAATAAAAAAAAAATACTAACTGTTAAGAAACATGTTCACTTTTCATATGTAATATCATGCGATAAATTGGGTGACATCATTCTCGTGAATCTAGCTAGTTCCATTCCCGAGAAAAGATACTTTGAGTAATACTTTTGTATTTGAACGCCAATAGTCATTTATCTGCTGTAAGAATAACTTATTTCTCCATCCATAACGCTTGGCGAGATTTTGGAGACGAATTTGGCGGAATGTCGCCAACTTGGCGATTTTTTTAAATGCTGCTAAATTAACGAAAATCTCGCCAAATGGATTAAAATGACGCTAAATCAATGAAAATGACGACTAATTGAAGAAAATTCAATATCTTGGAAAGAATATAAGTATCTACTATAACAATAACATTTTTTAAGCTGTAAAAGTAGTAAATTCATTGCATTATATAAGGAAAATCATGTGCTGCCTACATCAGATTTTTTTTTCAAAATGTACTTTATACTGATTATATTTTAACTACTGGACACAAGTAAGTAAAGAACGCCACTTTGCATACTATTAATAATAACATGAACATTAATAATAATATTAATAATAACATTGGAAAGTAAAATGCAATGCAAATAAAAGAAATCTGATGTGGACAGCACATGACGTTCCTTATATAATGCAATTAATTTAGTTCTTTCACAGTGAAAAACTGATGTACAAGATTGTAAAGAATCTCGCCGGGAATAGAACCTGGATCTATGAACTGTAAAGGTGACAAACTACCGCTGAGCTACTGGGGATGAAGTTGCAAGCTCTTATTGTCGAAATGGATATATAAGATCCATGACACATTGTATTTAACGTTGAAATGTACAATTGTGGCTTTTCCTGATGACAACATGCAAAACTTTTTTGTACCCAATCAACTTATATTTCACGCAACTCTAAATTAATAACTATCAATATTCTTTTCATCCTCAATAAGCAATATAGTCCACATATTAAAATATGTAAATAATAAATTCATCAATTAGGTGTTATTTTTATTAACTTGGCTTCATTTTTACAATTTTGATGATACGTTTGACAATCCGGGGCTAAATATTGGTATATAATATAAGTAGGCGATATGTCATTAGATTATTCACCAAGTTCGCTAAATGTATCGCCAAGTGTTGCAGACAAATGGGGAGAAGAATTTTCTAATAGGAGATACTAGACGGTATATCCCTTATATGACGGTATTAAAAATTTACAAAATATTACCTAACATTTAGCGTCATTTTTATCGATTTGGTGATATTTTTATCAATTTCGTGACACTTTCGTTAATTTTACAATATTCAAAAATTTGCCCAGTTGGCGAAATCCCGCTAGAGAAATTGAATTTTCATCAATTAGTCGTCATTTTCATTGATTTAGCGTCATTTTTATCAATGTGGTGATATTTTCGTTATTTGGACACCATTTAAAAAAGTCGCCAAATGGCGACATTCCGTCCAATTTGTCACCAAAAAGAGTTATGGATGGAGAAATAAGTTATTCTTATAGTCGATAAATGACTAATTGGCGTCCATATACAAAAGTATCGCCCAAAGTATTCAAAGTATTCACCGGGTATCCTTTCCCATGAATGGAATGCACTAGATCTGCGAGAATGATGTCAACAAATGTGTCGCATTATATTACTTATGAAAAGTGAGCATATTTCACAAAAGTTAAGACTTATTTTATTTTATGTAATTTTTTGATAAATTTATTTGGAATATTTGCAATATCTCGAGAACGGTTCATGGTAGCGTTTTAAAGTTTATGTCAATCGTTTTCTAATAAAACAATTACATAAAGAATGTTGATTTGCGTAACTTTTTTAAAGGTTTTGATATCTTGATGATTTTTTCAAAATTTCACTCGAAAAATTTTCAATCTAACAGTCGATTGCGTTTAAAAACAATAAGCTTCCAGTGTTCACGGATTGTGATTTTTATACCAAATTTCGTTTGAATTGCTCCATTCGTTCGTTAGATATCGTCTCCACAGACTCACTGAGACACACACACACACACACACACACAGACATCATCTCAATGTTCGATTCGTGATCAGGGATGCTTGAAACGTGCTCTCTCGTCGAAAACTCGAATTTGAATTTTCGACCCCGTCATAATACTTTTCTTATACATTATGCTATGTATATAAAGAAAGTAATAAGAAGCGGAGTTTTGCGGGAAAGGAGCTCTCACAGCGAGTTTCGGTGGGTTTTGAGCGGCATCGAACACCGGGTGTCGGCGTATGTGAACGAGTATAAAAAGTTTGATAAACTGCAAATTACAAACAAAGACGTGTCCTCTAAAGTAAGAATACCTGTCAATGTCAATGTCTTAAGTTATGTAGTGTTTTACCACGGTCACAACAACACGCAACTTAAGAAGCCATACACACTTGCCTCCACAATATGTACAGTATTTATATAGTCACTGATTTGGCAGTCCATGCCTCCTCCGTTATGCAACACCTTTCGGGTGTCGCGCTTATCATCAAAGGCGTGTGTGTTACCGGTCCCTTGAATCAAAGCATATTTAACCGCACCTATAAAATATCCAGAGCAGATTACTCTAAATTATCACGTATTCGGAAGTTCCTCGTTTCGTAACTTCGTCCACTTAGTTATGTCATATCAAGATATGTACACAGCTTTTGAACTCAAAACCATTTGAACATGCGTTTGTTATAAAACATTGTTTCAGCATAAAATATATAGTTATACATACAAATGCTGTTATACAACAAGCATTTGATTTCACGTTTCAATTTTAATAACTAGATTTAAATAAAATAAATCGACAACGCATGATACAATAAATAAAAATCTGCTGTGGGCAGCACTTGGCATTCCTTATCTAATGCAATGAAATTACTACTTTTACAGTGCAAAAAAAATAGGTTATTCTTATGGTAGATACTTATATTCTCTCCAAGATATTGAATTTTCATCAATGAGTTGTCATTTTCATTGCTTTAGCGTCATTTTTATCAATTTGGCAAAATTTTCGTTAATTTGGCAACATTTAAAAAAGTCCATAAGTTAGCAGCATTCCGCCAATATCTCGCCAAGCGTTATGGACGGAGAAATAAGTTGTTCTTGTAGCAGATAACTGCCTATTGGCGTCCAAATACAAAAGTATTACCTAAAGTATATATTCTCATGAATGGAGATAGCTAGATCTACGAGAATGATACCATACAATTTATCGCATGATATTACTTATGAAAAGTGAATATATTTCAACGATAGGTAATCCTTTTTTAAATTTTATATGATTTTTTGATATTTTTTTAAATATGTACAATATCTCAAGAACTGTTCACGCCAGCGTTCTAAAATTTATTTTAATCGTTTTCTAATGAAAAATTACATAAGAAATGACTATTTTCGGAACATTATTAATGGGTTTAATTTTATCGAGGATTTTTTCAAAACTTCACTCGAAAATTTAGGGGGTTCTGAACATGCGATTGCTTATAAAAACAATAAGCTTCCAGTGTTCATGAATTGGAATTTTTGTACCAAAAGTCGTTCGAATCGGTCCATTCGTTCGTCAGTTATCTTCTTCATAGACTCACTAACACACACGCACATACTTTCAGGCACACACAGACACACACACACGCACACACACACAGACATCATCTCAAAAACATCTGATTCGTGTTTAGGGATGCTTGAAACGTGCTCTCCCGTCGAAAAATCGAATACGAATTCTTACATGTTGTCATCCGGGAAATCGCCAAATGTACAATTTAATGATTAAAACACAGCGACGTGGATCTTGTACATTATTTTTCGACTGTAAAACTAGTAAATTTATTTCATTATATAAGGAAAGTTATGTGTTGCCCACATCCGATTTTTTTAATATATGGATTATATCGCTTATGGGGGATGTTATCAGTATTGATAACTGTTTAGTTGCGAGAACTATAAGTTAATTGAGTATTTTGAAATAGTTTTACATGTTGCCATCCTGAAAATCGTCCAATGTACATTCAACAATAAAAAAAGCGCCGTAGATCTTATACATTATTTTGTATTGTAAAAATAATAAATCCATTACATTATATAAGGAAAATCATGTGCTGCCCACATCAAATTTTTAAAATCCTTACGGCGTGTAAAAAATAAAAAATCTGATGTGGGCAGCACATGACTTTCCTTATATAATGCAATGAATTCATTACTTTTATAGTAAAAAAAAATATTATTTTATAGTAGTTATTTATATTCTTTCCAAGATATTGAATTTTCGTCAATGAGTCGTCATTTGCCATGTCGTCATCATGAGTCGTCATTGATTTAGTGTCATTTTTATCCATTTGGCGCGTATTTCGTTAATTTAGCAACAATTAAAAATATCGCCAAGTTGGCGAATTCCCGCCAAATTCGTCGCCAAAATCTCGCCAAGCATTATGGACGGAGAAATAAGTTATTCTTACAGCAGCTAAATGACTATTGACGTTTAAATAGAAAAGTATTCCTCAATATATCTTTATTCATAAATGGAACTAGCGAGATCCACGACAATGATGTCACCCAATTTATCGCATGGTATTACATATGAAAAGTGAACATGTTTCTCAATAAGAAATATTTTTTTATTTTATATGACTTTATGATAATTTTTTTTAAAAATGTGCAATATCTCAACAACGGTTCATGTTAGCGTTCTAACATTTATGTCAATCGTTTTCTAATGAAAAATTACATAAGAAATGTCTATTTGTGAAACTTTATTAGCGGTTTTGATTTTTTGACGATTTTTTCAAAATTTCACTCGAAAATTTATGGGGATTGTGAACATTCGAGATTGCGTATAAAAACAATTGGCTTCCAGTGTTTACGGATTGTGATTTTTGTACCGAATTTCGTTCGAATCGCTCCATTCTTTCGTCAGTTATTGGCTTCACAGGCTCACTGACACGCACACACACACCCACACATCACTCAAAAATGTTTGATTCGTGATCAGGCATGCTTGAAACGTGCTCTCCCGTCGAAAACTCGAATTCGAATTTTCGACCCCGTCACAATACTTTCCTTATAAATTATGTATATAAGAAAAGTAAAAATATGTGAAGTTTACCTTAATAAGCTTAAATAAAAATGCATAATTTTTAGCTTGATGGAGAATTTATAAACGAAATATAAAGCAATGAATAAACTGTTTCCAATAGTTACCATATATGACTGAACATATAGGGCACTGAAATCCTCATGTCTGTATTTAGAGTTATACAGGAGCTTGTATTAGGAATGTTTATTGAAGTTGATTTATTTGTAAGCAGACAAAATGCGGGTGTCATTAAAGTCGGAGTGTTGGAAACGAGATTTTTACAAATGTATTTATATCTATACTTTCGAATAGAAATGCACGTTAAAAGAAATTATGACGCACGCCAGTATCGGCCTGGGGTTGAATATAAATATCTAACTCTCTTTCCAATAAAAATGATGGTCTGTGTTTTATATATTTAGAATTTATTGGAGAACATGAAAATATAAATACCAGAAACGCATAATGCGCCCGCCACAAATAAGGTGTTGATAATAAGTAGGCTTGTTTATACATCTATTTTATAGTCACTGTTTATTTCTGGTGCGGCGTTCCGTCAGAACTAAGCTTGTTAGTAATGCTTTAAAAGGGTATTTTCACAGCAATCAGCTTTCGCATACTCATTTTTTAAGGCATTCATGTCTTTTCTGTACCCCTCTACTAGACATTTTTACTTTCCTTATATACATAATATATAAGGATAGTATTGTGACGGGGTCGAAAATTCGAATTCGACGGGGGATCACATTTCAAGCATCCCTGATCACGAATCAGACATTTTTGAGATGATGTCTGTGTGTGTGTGTGTGTGTGTGTGTGTGTGTGTGTGTGTGTCTGTGTGTGTGTCTGTGTGTGTGAAAGTATCTGTGTGTCTGAAAGTATCTGTGTGTGTGAAAGTGTGTGTGTGTGTGTGTGTGTGTGTGTGCCTGTGAGTGTGTGTGTGTGTCTGTGAGTCTGTGGAGATGATATCCCTCACAAACAAATGCAGCGATTCGAATGAAATTTGGTACAAAAGTCACAATCGGTGAATACTGGAAGCCTATTGTTTTTAAACGCAATGGAATGTTCAGAACCCCCCTAAATTTTCGAGTGAAATTTTGAAAAAATCGTCAAAAAATCAAAACCGTTAATAAAGTTACGCAAATAGACATATCTTATGTAATTTTTCCTTAGTAAAAGATTGAAATAAACTTTAGATGCATAGGTGCTTGGGACGTTGCATATTTTGCAAATAAATTTATCAAAAAATCCCATAAATTAAAAAAAAATATATTAACTATTAAGAAACATGTTCTGTTTCCGTATGTAATATAATGCGATAAATTTGGTGGCATCATTCTCGTGGATCTAATTCGTTCCATTCACGAGAAAAGATACTTTGAGTAATACTTTTGTATTTGAACGCCAATAGTCATTTATTTGTTATAAGAAAAATTTATTTCTCCATTCATAACGATTGGCGAGATTTTGGCGACGAACTTGGTGGGATATCGCCAACTTATCGACATTTTTAAATGTTGCCAAATTAACGAAAATCTCGCCAAATGGATAAAAATAGCCCTAAATCAATGAAAATGACGACTAATTGACGAAAATTCAGTATCTTGGAAAGAATATAAGCATCTACTATAGGTGTTGGGTTATACTTTTGGATATTTAACAATTTTAGGAGTTTTGCTATTTGTTTAAATGTGTTCAGGGGTCTTATTTACATAGTATTTCTCTTCTAGTTATCCATTTTCCAATTGTTTAGGTTTTTGATATTCTTCTGTTCCAAATAGGTTCTATTCCATAGGTTTTGTGTTAAAAACGGCGAAAGTTCGTTCTTTTTAGGTTTTAGCAATTTAAATTTATTTAAATTGGCTAATTTACAATTCCATTTATTGCCCTTTTTATTCCCTTTAATTTGATTCCAAATTTATTGTTCTCGGTTAAAAATTGGTTAATTCATCGCAATTTTACAGTTTTATTCTATTTTCAGCTTTTTAAATATTTCAGAATCGTCCATATTTAAATTGTTGCCGAATTCGTATTTTCCAAATCGTTTCACTTCATTTCTTTTTAATTTTCGTCTGCTCTAAAATTCCATTTCTCTTCTTTAAAGTTTCGAGTTTTTAATTGGTTGATCGTAATATTAAAATCGTCTGTCATTAATTATTTTATCGTTCATCGATAATTTTGTTGACAGTCTATGGCAGCGATGTTTCGCAGTATATAAGCAAAATCGCGCACTTTTTCGCTCTCTTTTGCTCTTCTCTCTTCTGTTTATTGATTAGAACCAGAGATGTAATCTGTTAAAGTTGTTGTTTTCAGCGCTTCGGCGCGAGCCGTAGTTCGAATTCGGCTTGAAATGTCTCATTCCCGGTTGTGATGTGTGTTTTGTTTTTCAAGATGTAATTTGATTTGTTTAGTTTATAATCAATCAGCAGTCCTTTGCCGCTGTGCTCTCTGATGTTGTTTATGTCTGGAAGCTGCGACGGAATGAAGAGTTTTGCTGATTGGTTTCATATCATTTAAATAATGATCCAAGATGTTTCACGATTTATGTGATGTCGGCCGAGGAAGTCTTACCGGCCAATTAGAAATATGTTTATCTTGACAAGCTGCCAGTTCTATTTTATGATGAATGGAGTTCGCATTTCCGAGCCCAATTGACGGACACATGTTAAGTTCTCCATTTTGATGTCAGTAGTCCGGTGCGGCTGTTGAGAGAAATGATTTTTTATTACTCGACGTCCAGCTGGTGTGGAGAATCTCTTTGGAGTTGAATCCCGTGGAACGGCCTTTTCCGGATTTCCTGCTGGACATATTGTGACCCTGTGCCATGGATTTTCCTCTTCTGGTGTTCTCTGGATCTGCTGCACGTTTGGTGATTCTGCCTCCCGCCGATTTCCGCCGTTTTTCTTGGAGCCTTGGTGATATTATTCCTTTTCCTCCAAATTCTAATATTTCTCAATAGTTAAAATATGTTTATATTCCAATTGTTTTCAGTTTAATTGTGTTAGTAGAATAAGACCCCTTTAGACTTATATATTTTAGGTCACCTGAACCTGAGGTTAAGTTTAACTTTTGTTCTAAATTTCCCTTTTGGCTAACTGATGTTCTTTTATCCCAAATTTTAGTTTTGATAAATAGTTGCATAAGTTTAATATTGTTAACTTTAAAATTTAATATTCTAACGTTTTTTTTTTTTACCACTATACGACCGGCCATTCCATTTATTTTTATTATTTAAGATGTTTGATTTTAGTTAATGAGATGTAAAATATTTTGAAAATTATTTTAAAAGTGAAGTTTAAAATTTTTAATAAACGTTAGATTTTGAAAACCTAAAATCTGTGTTCTTTCTTTTACATTTAATGTTTTTATTTTTAGGAAAGTGTCAATTCTTATATTTTACAGGAGTACATATTTGTACACGTAGGGAAACTGGTCAATAGGTCCACTTTCAATTTATTTTCAGTTTATTTAAGAATTCAGTTATATTGCTAGAATGTTTTCAGGTGTGAGGAACTTTAGAAGTTTTTCAGAGAGTTTGTTTCAGAGCTTTTTCGGACATGTTTTCAGATGGATTTTTGATGACATTTGGGTTTCAGGAACCTTGAGTAAGAGTTTTTAGAAATTTGACAACTTAGATTGAATGATAGAATGTTTGGAATGTAGTTTAATGTTATTTGAATATATCATAAAATGCACTTTTTCTACCGAACATAGGAATAACCTATTTTTTTTACTCTGTAAACGTAGTAAATTCATAACATTATATAAGAAAAGACATGTGCTGCCCACATCAGATTTTACTTATTGGCTTGCCTCCCTCGACTCTTTATTAGGTACATTCTGTAGTTGAATATTTCATTTAATATAATCCACAATCCTTAAATGAGGCATGAAATTTTATTTTGAAATAAATACGAAAGTGTACTGTTAAAAGTAGAAATTAAACGACGAAAACAGTATACCTATACAAGAAACAATTATAATAGCAATTAAAATAATCATCTTAAAGAGCAGTGTCAGTAAGTCCGAGCACCCAATGCGACACAGAGGGTTGAAAAATCCTGCATACTAATTTAACCATGCTGAATTCAAAACTGAAATTCGGTTTTCAAATTAACCCTTAGATCTAGGGAAATAGCCTCTCAAATGCTGGCCTTTTTGTGTTTATAATCTCAGACCGAAAGTGTTGACACAACATTATGCAATTGCATGATCATGAAACTAAAAGGAAAACTGCATTCAATCCATGGAGCTAGAGATGAGACCACCTTCGAGGGTGATCATGATTCAACGGAATAGGAAAATTAATAATGAGAGGCCATACCAATTTAAAAATTCAGAAACATACAGTTATAGAGAGTTGTTCCCTCCTTTATCTTCAAATTCATGTTTTAAACCATGCACATAATGCTTACAGATAGATTAGTATAAAAACTGAATTATATGACCCATAAAATTGGAAGGAATCAGCCCATGGTATGGCCAGAAATTTGAAACTTGTAATAAAAAGCATAAGATATACACTTGAAAAATTAGTTTATTCAATCTAGAAGAGCGTAAATTAATTGCATTATGTTAGTTTGTATTATGTTAATTTGCGTTACGTTAGTTATGTCCACGTATGTTTTGATAGGGAGTCGTATAAGAAATAGTAATATTGAATGCGAGGTGGTGTAGGGCCTACATGTATTTGTGGATATTTGGAGCGGGTGGGATTGTCGACGGGAGGTAATGTCCGTCGGTCCCCTTTTCGCTTACATGACCACGGTGCAGTGGGACGGGCGTAGCTTACAAAGCGCTCAGGCTTTCATGGTTGAATTAAATCGTCCATGGAATGGAAACGTGTAGTTCAGCGAGTGTCTTCCTTGTGGATATTAAATGCATAAGTTTAACGAATGAATATATTAATTTAATTCTTATAAATTTTGGAAATACATTGAACTGAGTTGGAGATACCGTCGACGAAGTACTTTTCAATCATGTTTGCTAATAGCCAAATTAACATAATAGCCTCAGGGTTCCAAACCATCAACAAGCATATAGAAATGAATGCATCTCTCGCTTACTTGCAACAAGAGGCGCAAAATATAAATTTCATGAGACCGAAGAAAATGCAATATTTTAGTAAAATTTTAACTAATTGTACGCTGTCTGTAAAATATGATAAAGTTTAAAAATTCAACCTCAAACTTCTTATGACCCCCCCCCCCCACACACACACACACCACCACCACCACCACCACACCACAGAGCTACAAGTCACAGGCCGGGAAATATACACACACACGGACAGACAGGCATATTTAAAATCAGAAAGAATTAATGGCTCCCCTACTTAAAGAATACTGATACAGATAACACCACTCATTTCCAAATAGCCTGTTTGAAACTTAAATCATTCCCGTACTCCGTTTGATCCATGCACAACCATGCCATTTGTACAAAGCTGTCATAATGCATCGTAAATAATCTCCTTTGATAAATCCTAAATGAGCGCTCTATCACCGATCGTTGAAAATATTTAAAGTCGCAAGAAAAATAAATTTCTTTACCCAGAAGTAAAATTAAAGAGTTATTACCATCTTGCTTTCATAAAAATTAAGTCAAATTTTAACACAATACCCATAAAAATAATATAATACCATATTTAAAACATTGGAAAGAAATCTTTTTAATTCGTAAAGCTAGAAAACCGATAAATAAAATTGAATTTGTTTGCAAAAAGCTGTGTCTTCGTCAAGACAAAATGTCCGCGAGACAAAACACCTGTTCTCGAATATCGTCTGCGACGGGAAAGTGAATATATTTAATTTGAGGAAATGAACGAAACTGGCACTTTTGGGCCTTAAAAGTTCATATATTTTAAACAAATTCGAAATTTGAAAAATCTGATGTGGGCAGCACATGACTTTCCCTGCAGACTCAAATTCATATTTTCTTTATTTCTTTAATAATTCATTAGATTGAGTTTAATTACACCAAATAACACTGAATTTGCAGTTTTAATTCAATTTTTGTTTTTATTTGGTAATCGAACATTTTTCAGATAGCGGCGTAACAAAAATGCAAGAAATCTCAATTATTTTGTGAACGGTTAGTCCTAAAGTATAATGGAATATGTTACATTATTTTCCTCGTCAAAAATTGCGTATAAAACAAAAATTTCATTTATACATTTCAGCATACGTAGTCTTTTTTTTTTTAGATTTTGGCGATTTTTGCGGGCCATTTCGTAAAAAAAAAACTGGTTACTCTTTTCCGAATCGTACCAAAATCTAATCAGCACCAGAGTGTTCCAACAGTAACTTATCTACCAAATTTTGTGAAATTTGGTCACTTAGTATTTTAGCTAGGGTGGTTACATGACATTTTTGCGGGCTATTTATTAAAAAAAGGCGGGTTCTTCTTTTCCGAATCGTATCAAATTCTAATCAGTACCAGAGTATCTAACATGTAACTTATCTACCAAATTTTGTGAATTTTGGTAATTTAGTGTTTTAGCTAGAGCGGATAAATGAACTATTTACTGGTCTTTTAGCAAAAAAAGGCGGGTTCTGTTTTTACGAATCGTATTAAAAACTAATCAGCACCAGGGTCACATCCAAGTAGCTTACCTACCAAATTTTATAAAATTCGGTCCTTTAGTTTTTGAGTTACAGTGGATACATACATTGCACAGACAGACAGACAGACACACAGACACACACACAGACGTCACGCTAAAAATACTTTTTTCGTATTCTAGAGGTCTCGAAACGGGTAAATCCGTCGAAAACTCGAATTGCGATTTTCGACATGATTCCAATACTTTATACATTACCATGTATTGCAGGGAAAGTAAAAAGGCCCGCCGAGAGGTGCGTTGTACGGCGAGTTGAAGTACATATGTAGCAAATTTCGCCGCTACCTGGCACTTTAATTATCCACTACCGACGACTTACAAACAGAGAATCAGACTGAATTAACCTTCTTTTATTATGTAAGATATGTTCAAGCTTTGAGACGTATTTTTCAAATCAGCTCACTACTGGGTATTGGTCAATTTTAACACTTTACAACATAGTTGAAAAGTGTTTATGACTTTGTTCATTCTGTCTATCTGTCTACTCACGCAATAACTGCCATAAAATGACTTTATCAAAATGAAATTTTAGTATATTGTTGAAGCGATCTGTGGAACATACAGGGATGTAAATGAATAATATTACCTAATTAGTTTTGGATTGAATACGGGTTGAAAAAGTGAAATACATTGAACCCTACGGTACCTCATTTTTCAAACATTTTTTAAGCGAAGTTAAAATTTAAATATTGCTCCGAAAATTTTAGAAATTTTTTAAATTATCCCATAAAATATATTAAAAAATTTTAGCAAAATATGTGCGGTAGTTTCTTAAATAAAATTTAAAATAATAATTACACCCATATAATATGAAGAGGGGGACTTACTTCAAAATAAAATACAATGGCATCCATCATTTTTCCCAGTGTCAAAAATCGCGATTTTTAAAGTTCTTTTAAATTTATATTTAGTGTTGCATTCATCCTAAAACCGCTTTAATTCTGCGTATTTTCTGTGGATCTAAATTCGGTGCTAACGCAATTACAATATTTTTGAGTTTAAATGATTATCCAAGTTTAGTTATTTCTACAACGAAGCCTAAATTTATCCGATGTAAAACGTAAACAAGTGATTGTAAGGTGAGTTGTATAAGAACTGTTCACTCAAAATTATTTACTGTTCACAAAAAAAATTCACTGTTTCACTCAAAATTACTTAGTTCTGGAGTTTGGAATAAAAGAAATGTGAATAAAATATTCATTGTATTTACATGAAGAGCCAGACGATTCATATTTAGATGATTTTATTTGAATAAAGTTCATTTTTACTTTCCTTATATACATAATGTATAAGGAAAGTATTGTGACGGGGTCGAAAATTCGAATTCGAGTTTTCGACGGGAGAGTACGTTTCAAGCATCTCTAATCACGAACCAAACATTTTTTAAGTGATGTCTGTGTGTGTGTGTGTGTGTGTGTGTGTGTGTCAGTGAGTCTGTGGAGACGATAACTGACGAACGAATGGACCGAATGGTACAAAAATCACAATCCGTAAACACTGGAAACCTATTGTTTTTTTACGCAATCGAATGTTCAGAATCCCCCTAAATTTTCGAGTGAAATTTTGAAAAAATCGTCAAAAAATCGAAACCGCTAATAAAGTTACGCAAATAGACATTTCTTATGTAAATTTTCATTAGAAAACGATTGACATAAATTTTAGAACGCTAACATGAACCGTTCTCGAGATATTGCACATTTTTAAAAAAATTATCAAAAAGTCATATAAAATTAAAAAAAAATATTTCCTATTGCGAAACATATTTCCTTTTCATATGTAATACCATGCGATAAATTGAGTGACATCATTTTCGTTAATCTAGCTCGTTCCATTCATGAAAAAAGATACTTTGAGTAATACTTTTGTATTTGAACGCCAATAGTCATTTATCTCCTGTAAGAATAACTTATTTCTTCGTCCATAACGCATGTCGAGATTTTGGCGACAAATTTGGTGGAATATCGCCAACTTGACGACTCTTTTATATGTTGCCAAATTCAAGAAAATATAGCCATGTGGATAAGAATGACGCTAAATCAATGAAAATGTCGATTAATTGTCGAAAATTCAATATCTTGGAAAGAATAGAAGTATCTACTATAAGAAAACCCATTTTTTTACTGTAAAAGTAGTATATTCATTGCATTATATAAGTAAAGTCATGTGTTGCCCACATCAGATTTTTTTTATAAAGTTTTATGTTTTTAGATACAATAAATTATTGTAGTATTGTGATAATTTAAAATGTATCAGCGCTAATCGTACTGCATATTAAAAATGTTTAAATAAAATTCCATTTCAGACGGAAAGTGTCTCATACTCCATGCTTTATGCATGATTGGTTTTTCTTATTTTAATATCACTTTTACCATTATGAGAACTCGCATTTACAACTTTTTTGTATCTTATGTTTTTAGCTTTTGAAATTTGAACTTTATGCAGCCATTTTGAATGAAAACTGTATGAAATTTATTTGAACAGAATTTCTGTAGTAAAACTAAAAAGCCTCTGAATGAATTATTTCTAATATTTATTCAGAAAGACTCCAAAAATTCCTAATACGTTACGTTTCTATAAATAAGTATAGTGTTCTTTACGTCTTGTTGAATCGATGTCAATATAGTTTCGTGTCTGCTTGTACTTAGTTATAACGTAGCAAGCATAAGAAAGTTCTTATCGTACTGATATCCTGGTGGTGAAAAAGCCAAAAGAAATAAAATTACAGTAAAAGCCAATTTGCTTTAACAGAAAACTTTTCGGATGTATTTATACTTTTGAATTAGAAAAACACGAACAAGAATTCATGGCCCATGGAGGATGAAAACGGAGAGTTGATACTCCATTTGTTACTTTCCTTATATACATATTACTTTCCTTATATACATATTACTTTCCTTATATACATATTACTTTCCTTATATACATATTACTTTCCTTATATACATATAATGTATAAGGAAAGTATTGTGACGGGGTCAAAGTATTGTGACGGTGTGTGAAAGTATGTGTGTGTGTCTGTGTGTGTCAGTGAGTCTGTGGAGACGGTATCTCACGATCGAATGGAGAGATTCGAATAAAATTTAGTACACAAATTACAATACGTGAATACTGGGAGCCTATTGTTTTTGAACACAATCGAATGTTCAGAACACCCCTAAATTTTCAAGTGAAATTTTGAAAACATCAACAGAAAATCAAAACCTATAATACAGTTATGCAAATAGATATTTCATATGTAATGTTTCCTTAGAAAACGATTGACATAAATTTTAGAACTCTAGCATAAACCGTTTTCGAGATATTGCGCATTTCTCAAATAAATTTATCGAAATGTCCCAAAAATACTTCCTGTTGAGAAACATGTTCACTTTTCATATGTAATATCATGCGATAAATTGGGTGACATCATTTTCGTGGATCTAGCTCGTTCCACTCTTAAGAAAAGATACTTTAAGTAATAGTATTGTATTTGAACGGCAATAGTCATTTATCTGCTATAAAAACTTATTTCCCCATCCATAACACTTGGCGAGAGTTTGCCGACGAATTTGGCGGAATGTAGCCAATTTGGCGACTTTTTAAATGTTGCTAAATTAAAGAAAATCCCGGATAAAGAAAATGGATAAAAGTGACTCTAAATCAATGAAAATGACGACTAATTCACGAAAATTCAATATCTTGGAAAGAGTATAAGTATCTACTACAATAATAACCTATTTTGATTTTACTGTAAAAGCAGTAAATTCAATGCACTATATAAGGAAAGTCATGTTCTGCCCACATCAGATTTTTTAAATTATGTTTACAATAAAATGTGGAGATTGAAAGTTATATAATTTCGGAATTTATTTGAGAAAAATAAACGCGCAAGTTACACTATGCACTTTAAAAAAACACAGACTATATGAAAGCAATTTCTTAAAATAGTGTTTATTTTTAATAGTTGTAGGATATCTTTCGAACGCCTACTGGAGAGCATTATTTTATTAAATCAGAGTGAAATTTTTCGAATCAATATTTAAATTCATCAAATGCTATCTGAATTTATCTGCAAAATAAATTAATTCGTTAGCAACAGCATGCAACTTTGATTAAAAGCATCAACCGGTTTTGAAAGCAAAGATCACTATATTTATCCTCAGATTACATAGCTTTTACTGTTTAATCTGTAAAAGAAATTTTGATCTGTTTCATTACTAAGTACGTGTTCAAAATTATAAGAACGCATGTGAAAAATTAAAGATCAGAGTTGGGGTTTATTAAAAAAAATAAATACACATGTTGTAATATACTGTAGGCATTAATTTGTGTGAAGGGTCAAGCAACACAAGACATCAGAATTGAATTTTAAAGTCAAGTTTTGAAGCATAAGTTTTGAATCAGGAATATATAAACTGTATTATATTCTACTCTGTATTAAAATGATCTCCAAATACAATATGATCGATGCCATATTCAAATATCAAATTTTAGAGAAGATCGTGAGATTTACTTACTATATCGATAGCATTTTATAACATAGCTTTAATTGTGCCTATGGTATAAATAAAAACTTTATTGCAACATTTATTTTTTAACTTATTATTAATAATATAATGCAATTTCTTACTTTATAATGATAATATACGGATAGACACATTTTAAAACACTTTTTAAATTCAATTCGTCAGTTTATTTATCTTTTTATTTCAAATCGCCTCCTGCTTGTTTTTATTACTCATATTCCCTTGCAGCCATTTTTATTGAAAATATGAAACATATTTCAATGGAGAAATATAAAAACACGTATGAACAGATATATATAAAAGCACGTATGAATGGAGAAAATGTTTCCAATTGCTATCCCAACCATTTCTACAGAAATACTAATATTTGGAAAGTTTCTCTCCAACACGAATCATTCCTACTGGAGTTATAACGGAGCCGATAAGGGAAAGTTATTCTCGAATTTATTTTCTTTTGCAAGAAAGCCGAGAGAAGGAGTAGAGTTAACTCCGGTTATTTTAAACGGATCTTTTCAGGCGTATTTATACTGTTGAAAGAGAAAGGCTTTGAAATAGACGCTATAATACATACATATTTCAGCATTTATGAAAAGAGACATTCAAATGCATCTTAAATGGTATCATTGTACATCTATATTTCAAATTTCATCGTAATCGCACATCAGAATGGAAATATCGTATCTTTAAAATCCTCTGTAAAAAACATCAGAGATGTAAAAAAAAGATGCGGGAATAAATTTCCTAGTTCAGCTTATGCCCTGACATGCACGTCTTGCAAACCAAACCTGACAAAATATAAAATAGAAGAACAAATGCACCAGAGTAACCTACAAGTGACTGACTTACCTAACACATTTTGCCAAATTTCGGAGTATAGTTTTGAAGCTAGAGTGTATTTTTGAAATATTTAACTTAAGCTTATTATTTACTTACCAGAGATACAGTTGATAAAGTTCAAATTGCAAAGAAGATATTCAAAAGGATAATGGTTTCGGATACATACATCCAAAAATAAAACAGCTGTGCTAGTACACATACATTGCACAGAATACATACATTGCACAGACGCAAACACAAACAGACGTCATGTTCAAAATGTTGTATTCGTGCTCTAGACCTACAGCGTCCGAACGTGTAGAGACGTCGGAAACTCTATTTATAATTTTCGACCCCATTCCAATAATTTACCTATATAAGAAAAACACATTACCCACAGTATAGATGAATGGTACAAACGTCTTTAAATAGTTAATTTGGGAGCAGTAAGCAAGCATATTTAGTTTGAACTTAAATGCAGTCTAAAATATTTATTCTTCATTTGAATGTCCATATATAAATAATACATCTGTTTTCTTTGGATGCATGTATCCGAAACAATTATCCTTTCCTTTCAATATCTCCTTTGCAATTTGATCTTGATCAACTATACCTCTGGTCAGCAAATAATAAGCTTAAATTAAATATTTCAAAATATCAATAATATCAGCTTTACTCATAGGCATATTAATTTTATTTACTATCTGTTTTATCTCTGAATTCCTCACTCGTGAGGAATGGCTTCAATGACTTCGGCATTTTTAACAATTTACAACAAAGTTGAAAAGTGTTTATGAATTTGTTCATTCTGTCTGTCTGTCTGCCCGTTAGCACGATAACTTCCGTAAAAGTGACTTAATCAAAATTAAATCTTAGTATGTTGTTCAGACGGTCTGTGGGACCTATGGGAATATAAATGAATAATATCACCCAATTAGTTTTGGATTGAACCCGGGTTGAAAAAAATGAAATACATTAAGCCCTATGGGACCTAATTTTTCAAACATTTTTTAAGCGAATTTAAAATTCACAAATTGCTTTGAAAATTTTAGGTAATATTCAAATTGTTTCATAAAATATATTAAAAAAAATTCAGCGAAATATATTCAGTAGTTTTTAAATAAAAATTAAAATAATAATTACACCTCTTATATGAAACGATCACGTGACCATGATTTGAAAAGATCACATGACCCACTTCAAAATGATATATGGCATCCACCTTGTTTCAACATCGTGATTTTTTAAGTTCTTTTTTATTCATATTGAGTGTTGTATCCGTCCTAAAACTACTTTATTTTTGCTTAAATTCTGTGCATCTACATACTGAAACAACGCAAATACAATATAATTGAGTTTAAATGATTATCCAAATTTGATTATTTCTACAACGAAGCCTATTTTTCACTTATGTAAAATGTAAACAGCAAAATATGTAGAATGAGTTGTATTAGAATGGCTGTATTTCTTTAACGCAAAATAATTTAGCCCATGGAGTCTGCATGGCTGATATGAATGAAATATTAATTGATTTTATAAAGAGAAGGACGACTTTTTTGATGAAGTTTTAAGCATAGAGTTTAATCACTTGTAGCTCCAAGGTCTTAATTTTTAAATAAAATAAATTATTATAGTTTTGTGATGAATGAAATGAATGGGAGAAAGTTATGAATGAAATGCTGTTTTTATAGAGAGATCCAGGTGTGTTATTTTTTCTATGACCTCATTTGAATTAATTTCAGTTGTTTTCAATGAAGTTTTCAAATATAATAAATTATCGTAGTATTATGATAGTTTTAAATGTATTACCGTGGAATGTATCGCATTTTAGAGATATTTAAATCAGGCAATTTATATTTCAATGCTTTCATTTGAATGAAGTCCATTTTTATCGATGAAGGTTTAAGTTTTCAAATATAATAAATTAATGTATTATTGTGATAAGTTTTAAATATTACCGAGGAATGTATTGCATTTTAGGCTTTTTTAAATAAAATTGCATTGAAGTTGGAAAGTGTTTCACAATCAATGTTTTAAGCATGATTGATCTTTCTTGCTTTTCTATTCTGAGTACAAATTCAATTTACATATTCAAGATATTGTATATCGAGCTACTTGGTTTTGTTTTTAGGAAGCCTGAGGAAGACTGAGTTTTACTAATATTAATGTTTTAATTCACTTATTTAATTATATTGTTCGACCATTATTGGAATACGGTTCTTTAATTTGATAGCCTTATTATTCTGATTCAGTTCATGTGATTGAAAAGGTGGTTCAGAATAAATTTGTGAGACTTCTTTATTCCAAGGTCAACGGTTTATACTCAGGTTACATTCCTTCGGATATCTCAGGGGCTTGTTTGGTATTAATTCATTAAAATATCGGCGTAAACATGTTGTGTATGGTCTTTTATAGGAAGTTACTCAACAAATAGATTGATTGTATTGCACTTTTAAATGTGTTCGATTTTATGCTAGCAAACCTAGTTTAAGGTGTCATATGTTATTTCACATTCCAGCTAATTTTAATCGTAATTTTTTGAGAAACTTTTCCGTTATCAAATTTTATTCATCATTTAATTTATGTTCTAATAGTATTGATTTGTTTGCTATATTTGAATTTTTGAAAAAAAAATCTTATGTGGGGCAACACATGACATTCCTTATATAATACAATGAATGTACTACTTTTACAGTAAAAAAAAGGGTTTTCTTATAGTAGATACTTATATTCTTTCGAAGATATTGAATTTTCGACAATTAGTCGTCATTTTCATTGATTTAGCGTCATTTTAATCCATTTGGCAAGATTTTCGTTAATTCGACAACATTTCAAAAAGTCGCCAAATTGGCAACATTTCGCCAAATTCGTCGCCAAAATCTCGACAAGCTTAACTGACGGAGAAATAAGTTATTCTTATAGCAGATAAATGACTATTGGCGTTCAAATACAAAAGTATTACTCGAAGTATCTTTTCTCATGACTGGAACGAACTAGATCCACGAGAATGATGTCCCCAAATTTAACGCATGGTATTACATATGAAAAGTGAACATGTTTCTCAATAGGAAATATATTTTCTTTATTTTATATAACATTTTGATAATTTTTTTGAAAAATGTACAATATCTCGGGAACGGTTCATGTTAGCGTTCTAAAATTTATGTCAATCGTTTTCTAATGAAAAATTACATAAGAAATGTTTATTTGCGTAACTTTATTAGCGGTTTTGATATTTTGACGATTTTTTCAAAATTTCATTCGAAAGTTTAAGGGGGTTCTGAACATTCGATTGTGTTTAAAAATAATAGGCTTCCAGTGTTTAAGGATTGTGATTTTTGTACCAAATTTTGTTCGAATCGGTTTATTCGTTCGTCAGTTATCGTCTCCAAAGACTCACTGACACACACACACACACACACACATACTTTCACACACACACACACACACACATACTTTCACACACACACACACAGACATCACTTCAAAAATGTTTGATTTGTGATCAGGGATGCTTGAAACGTGCTCTCCCGCCGAAAACTCGAATTCGAATTTTTGACCCCGTCAGAATACTTTCCTTATACATTATGCATATAAGGAAAGTAAAAATACATGTTTCAGAATTTAATTTGATGTATATGGTTCCCTATACGTACTGTGATCATTGTAATTAAATTTTTTCGGTTTTGTATTACTGAGAGAAATAAATGAATAAATAAATGAATAAATAAATAATTATAAATATCACCAGCACCATGTGGAAATACTAAAAACCTCGGTTTTGTTACTCTCTTCATTAAAAAGAGTATTTTATTTCACCAACTTTGTGAAATGAGTTATTTCACCAAGTATTTTTATTGTTTTATCACACAGAAATCGCTTCAACAGCATAGTTGAAGTATAATGAGAAATTATTGATACACGCATATGTTTACTAATATCTGAATTCCAACACGTCTTTGGAATGACGTCCAACAGATAGCTCGCAGACATCTTTGCAATATTATGGAGCACTTCATTTCAATATTCATTCCAATCTCATTATTAAAGCAGTACCTGATATGCGAAGCGTAAATTTATGAAGCGTTGTTCAAAGACATATCGAGAACTTATGATATTTGCAATTTGACGACTTACTATCAGTAATAAGTCAAACAAACCATCATGCTATTGTTATCCATTACAAGTTAATTAAGTAGTTAAACCTTTTACACCTGGTGTCGATTAAAATGGAAATCTTTTAAATTCCTATTTATTTTAATTCATTGGTTGCAGAGTGTTAAAACCTGGTTCGTGGATATAGGAATAACTATAACTTCTGCTTGTTTTTGTTTCCTTTGTTTCTTGAATTGGTAACAATTACCTAATATTTACAGTGTGCATTATTGCTTTCCTTATGTATAATAATGTATAAGGAAAGTATTGTGACGGGGTCGAAAATTCGAATTCGAGTTTTTGACGGGAGAGCACGTTTCAAGCATCCCTGATCACGAATCGAACATTTTAAGTGATGTCTGTGTGTATGTGTATGTGTGTGTGTGTGTGTGTGTCAGTGAGCCTGTGGAGACGACGAACGAAATTTGGTACAAAAATTACAATCCGTAAACACTGGAAGCCTATTGTTTTTATACGCAATCGGATGTTCAGACCCCCTAAATTTTCAAGTGAAATTTTGAAAAAATCATCCAAAAATCAAAACCTCTAATAAAGTTCCGCAAACAGACATTTCTTATGTAATTTTTCATTAGAAAACGATTGACATAAATTTTAGAACGTTAACATGAACTGTTCTCGATATATTGTGCATTTGAAAAAAAATTATCAAAAAGTCATATTAAATAAAAAAAAGTATTTTCTATTGAGGTATATGTTCACTTTTCATATGTAATACCATACGATAAATTTGGTGACATCATTCTCGTGGATCTACCTCGTTCCATTCATGAAAAAAGATACTTTGAGTAATACTTTTGTATTTGAACACCAATAGTCCTTTATCTTCTGTAAGAATAACTTATTTCTCCGTCCATAACGCTTGGCGAGATTTCGGCAACGAAATTGGTAGAAAGTAGCCACTACTTTTTTAAATGTTACCAAGTTGCTAAATTAACGATAAACTCGCCAAATGGATAAAAATGACGCTAAACCTATGAAAATGACGACTCATTGAAGAAAATTCAATATCTTGGAAATAATATAAATATCTACTATAAAAATAATCTATTTTTTTACTGTAAAAGTAGTAAATTCATTGCATTATATAAGGAAAGTCATGTGCTGCCTATATCCGATTTTTTAAAAATGTTATCATGTTCTGGTTTACAATCAGTGAATATACTACATTGCTTTATATCAATAAATTCATACATATGTGTTAGTGATATTTTATAAAAATTAATAATGACGTTTGTTATACGAGTAGAATTCATAAAAATTAGATAAGTTTATTATTATTATAGTATAAACCACAGTTTTCTTCTATTAATAGTTGTTGCTTTGATATAATGATAACTGAATAAAATGCCCATTACAATTGATAAAGAGTTATGCTTCTTAAAATTATTATTGTATTCAGTATCTAATTTATTTTATGTATTTATATTTTCAAAAATATTTATAAGAAAGGGTAAAATGTTCAGAAAAATATAATGTAAAAATTCTAAAGATGTAAAATAAGTTATAGAAAATATTACTTGTGCTGAAGTGTCATTTACTGAAGAATTGTATTCTGATTCATTATTCATAGTAAATCTAAACCAACTCTATTGAAAGCAATACAAAACACAAAATTAATGGTGAGACAAATTAGAAATAGCCTTCTTCGTTAAGACACACAAGAGCAATCTTCACTATTGAGAGGTAGGTCGGAAATCATCGAAGTTAAAAAAGCAAAGAAAAGGATGCTGCTGACAACGATAGAAGAAAAAAGAGGTAAAAACGAAGGAGAAAGGAACAAGAGGAAGGTCACAATAAATAAAAGCCACGGTAAAATAACAAAGAGAAATATGATTGTACAACAAAGAATTCAAAGCACTTGTTCAATGCGTAAAATTATTTTTTATTACTCAATTTTTTCCCAGAAATTTTGGATATACAATAATTATATTTATCTGTATATCTTTATCATGTGATTAGTGAAGATTATTTTCTCTGAATTTTTTTACACATTCTTTAACTTAGTTATATCTAAATAAAGCGCACAAGTATATATACAGGGTGTCCCAAAAACATTGACCTCGGCTTTTATTCCTTAAATATTGATCTTTGACATATATAACAAATTGCAAAGTTGCATAAAAAATGGCACAGAATTTTATGAAATCGATAAAAATTTTCAGCAGAATAAATTTGAAGAAATACAAAATTTAAATATTTATACGGCCCCCGTACAAAAACATTTCCAATGTGCCCCATACACTAATAAGGTGATGTACAAAATTTCAGAATTTTATCATAAAAATTCCCAGAGATATGTTTGAACACAATTGATGAGGGATTAATCACAAATTAAAACGTAAATGTTTGCAGCAAGAGTGCAAATGACGCAACCCTAAAATGCATCATAGGCAAATGATATCTGCTTCTTATATTTCATGGATCTTTGGCATGGATGGAAAATATTTTGAACAAGCTTTGTAATCTATGTGTAAAGTAATTATTTCTACACAGTGTAGATACTTTTGTACCAATAAATATTAAATTTGCTATTTATTTATGTAATCACTGAAACGGGGTATGCCGGCATGATTTTTCCTCTCTGAGAACCTATGTCGATGCATCGAAAAGTGGTTTAAGTCAGCATTTTTGTCTTTTCATATCTCTGGGACTATGATAAAATGTCGAAATTTTTTGCATCACCTTAATAGTGTATGGGGCACATTTTTTACTCATTGAAAATGTTTGTGCACGGTAGTCGTATAAAAATTGTTCCTAATTTAAAAAATGCATAGAGATGTTTTTATATGAATTTCTTATTCTTGAAACCGATTTAGAGTCTAACATTTAGTTTCACTTTATCAAAATCAATTTTTAAAGGCTTTCTTAATTTATTTCAAAGTTTTCGATTTATTGGAAAAAAGGTTTTGATGGGAATGAAAGCAATGCTTTCTGAGCAGATGTTTGGAAATTTTCCACAGAACGCAAAATTCAATTACACAGAAATTGCCTGTAAAAATAAACGTAAAATATAAATTACCTAATAAAGATCAGTATTTTATCTTTTTGTGAACATATCAATAATGTATTATTGTTTAATATGCGAAAGCGTTTGGGATTTTTTCGGGAAAAGATGATAACCTCAAGGATATCAGAAGATATACATTCTAGTATGTCTTGATTAAATAAAATAATTATTTACCGATATTTAGAATATATCTGATACGACGGAACCAAAATAATACTTAAAAATGAAAAAAAGTTATTTGCTTCTGACTTTTCCTCTGCTTAATCGCTTTTCTTTCCCTTTCTATCCTCATCATTTACCATTTGCCAACACGTTTGTGAAATAAAATTCATTTTGAATGTCAACAATTTGTTTTTATTTTTGTTCAATCTTTTTAAGTATATATTTAAATCTGTTGAAACCAAAGAGAAAAATAAGAAGAAAAGAAAAATACCAAGTTCAAGCAAAAATTTAGTTAGTCAAGATGAACCGTCCAGTTTTTAATATAAACAATGAATTCAAGCAGCAGTAAACGTGGAAAGGCAATGGGTGAATGGAAAAATTGACTGTTCACGTGGAGGATTATGAAAATGCTGATGGTCAGGGTTAGCATCTAAATTGAAATATTTATCCATGATTGAAATATGTTCGACAACACTTTGTAGCAGCGTTATCCAGAGATAGATAGATAAACAGACAGATAAATCAAGGTGTTAATATTATTAATTATATGGAAATTCATATTGGATCTAAATAACTTTTTAAGTAATATATGTAAAAACTAAGAACGAAAATACATTTTCACATTTCCCACCGCACAAATAACATTTTTTTTAACTTTGATGTAGTCTAGAATTGGATGTAGTCTAATCATTTATTCTTCAGTTTTTTTATTTTGTCAGCTTTGTCTATAAGACGTGAATGCAAGAGCCCAAGCTGAATTAGAAGATTTAGCCTTCTCCCCGTTCTTTTATATTTCAAGTGTTGTTTGGAGGATATAATTTTTTATTAAGGTTTATAAAAATGATTTCATATCTTTTGAGCTTTATATGGAAAATATCATTGTCAATTTGTATTATTCTGGTTGCATTTTACGAAAGAAAAAAATATTAATCACTTGACTATATCATTTATTAAAACATATATCATTAATACACTTTACAAATAATAATATACTGGTTAAATAATAATATTAGACTTTAGAACATATCCGTACATTCATATTTATATTTCAGTCCACGTTTTACGTGATTTTAAGTCATTGCTGTCTATTTTAAGATAGCATTTTAAGATAGTCGCCAAATTTGCCAAATTTGTTATCGTGGAATAGACATACCCTATTAAAACTATATATTGTTCGTTCGTTACTAATTCCCCCGTAGTAAAGGGGTGCCTAAGCACCATGTCCACAAGATCTCCAGGATGTCCCATGGCGAAGGGGATAAGATTTGCAGCTCCACGTTTATAGAGGCTTCCCGAAGGGCGGAGGTTGACTTGGCCTCGACATGACAACATCCATGCTCGCTAGCGGGATTCGAACCCGCAACCTGGCAATTCAGCGATCAGTTGGAAACGCATGACCCTGACCGCTCGACCACCGGATCGGCACTATATATTGTACCATTCTCTAACAAATTGCAATTTATATAGGACCCCTAGGCACGCTAACTAAATGTAACTGTCCCACGATCACAGAACTCGCTGTATTTTGAATAAAAAACAAATTAATAATTTCTACAAAACGACAGGAATTATCAGATAAACTAAACGTATTTTTTTGTATAGATACTCTGATTTATCGAATTTTTATAAAATTTACCGGCATTGTTGTCGATTTGGCGTTGTTTTATTAATTTGCGACATTTTGCAAAATTCGTTAAGTTCCTAAATTTGTCACCAAGTGTCACAGAGAGACAGATGCTATTATAACATAGATTATGCATCCATTTACTTATTAGTTTGAATTCCAATCTGTTCATCAAATTTTCGACATGGTAGGAAATCGCTTCTTCCATACAGTAGCAACTAATGGAGCTAGCAATTTTCTTATAAGCAGGCGGTATCCACTTAGAGGTTACAAAACACTGCGGTATAACATCTACTGGCAGTATGTACTTCTGTCGTGTGCAATAGATTTCTATTCTCAGGTCTATAGAGCAGAGTATACCTATTAAGCTATAAGGGCAGTTAAATATTTATTACTTTCCTTATATACATAATGCATAAGGAAGGTATTGTGACGGGGTCGAAAATTCGAATTCAAGTTTTCGACGGGAGAGCACGTTTCAAGCATCACTGATCACGAATCGAACATTTTTGAAGTGATGGCTGTGTGTGTGTGTGTATCGGTAAGACTGTGGAGACGATAACTGACGAACGAATGGACTGATTCGAACGAAATTTAGTACAAAAATCAGAATCCGTAAACACTTGATGCCCATTCTTTTTATACGCAATCGAATGTTCAGAACCCCCCTAAATTTTCGAGTGAAATTTTGAAAAAATCGTAAAAAAATCAAAACCGCTAATGTAGTTACGCAAATAGACATTTCTTATGTAATTTTTCATTAGAAAACGATTGACATAAATTTTAGAATGCTACCATGAATCGTTCTTGAGATATTGTGCATTTTTAAAAAGAAATTATCAAAAAGTCATATAAAATAAAAAAAAATATTTCCTATTGAGAAACATGCTTACTTTTCATATGTAATACCAAGCGATCAATTGGGTGACATCATTCTTGTGGATCTAGCTGGTTCCATTCATGAAAAAAGATATTTTGAGTAATATTTTGTATTTGAACGCCAATAGTCATTTGCCTGCTGTAAAAATAACTTATTTCTTCGTCCATAACGCTTGGCAATATTTTAGCAACGAATTTGGTAGAATGTCGACAACTTGGCAACTTCTTTAAATGTTGCTAAATTAACGAAAATCTCGCCAAATGGATAAAAATGACGCTAAATCAATGACGACTCATTGATGATGACGACATGGAAAATGACGACTCATTGACGAAAATTCAAGATCTTTTAAAGAATATAAAGAAGTACTATGAAAATAATCTATTTTTTTTACTGTAAAGTAGTAAATTTATTGCATTATATAAGGAAAATCATGTGTTGCCCACATCAGATTTTTTATTTTTTACACGCAAATAATAATTCAATATAAAATTCAATATAAAATTCAATGTGCCTATTTATATCAGAAATATGACACTTCCAAATATAAAATTATACAGTTGGCATTTATGACTTTTCCAAACCGCATTTTATCTTTCATATTCCAATCTTCACTACCGTACATATGTTTCTCTTTCTTTTTATTTACCTACACCGTCCGACGGACTCGAGGGTGTCAAGGTAACTGCTTGTACGTCCAGGACAGTCCCACCCAAATTAGGCCGGATCACAATAGAGGTATCTACAACAGGTATCGTACCATTCTTCCTCTAGTCCATCTCTACTCGGATGGACTTCCGGACCTATAGCAATAACGTGCCCATACACGGAGATAGTTTTGGACGGCGTCGAAGATCAAATCCGGGTCCACAGAGTGAGATTCTAACGCCTTAAAATTGTGCTAACTGTTTCTATTTGCAGCAGTAAAAATTTCCAGTAGCAGCATTGCTGTTTGCATATGTTTCAATTGAAAAGTAGGAAAATCTTTTCAAACGAATTCCATTAGTGAAACCATATATACCTATAAATGGAGAAAATATTTCCAATAGTTATGCCAAATATTTTGGAAATTTTCAGATGTGAGAAGAAAATCTCAAACAAAGATGCCGCTGTACGACTGATCATAAGAAGTCGATACAACGGATCAACTTCTTATGATCCGTTGCATTGATTACTTTCCTTAAATACATAGTATAATGTATAAGGAAAGTATTATGACGGGGTCGAAAATTCAAATTCAAGTTTTCGACGGGAGCGCACGTTTAAAGCATCCCTGAACACGAATCAGACGTTTTTGAGGTGATGTCTGTGACTGCGTGTGTGTCTGTCCGTGAGCCTGTGGAGACGATATATCACGAACGAATCGAGCGATTCGAATGAAATTTGGTACAAAAATTACAATCCGTGAATACTGGAAGCTTATTGTTTTTAAACACAATCGAATCTTCAGAACCCCCCTAAATTTTCGAGTGAAATTTTGAAAAAATCATCAAAAAATCAAAACCTTTAATAAAGTTACGCAAATACACATTTCTTATGTAATTCTTCTTCAGAAAACTATTGACATAAACTTTAGAACGCTAGCATGAACCATTCTAGAGATATTGCACATTTTTCAAATAAATTTATCAAAAAATCCCATAAATTAGAAAAATATATATTAACTGTTGAGAAACATGTTCACTTTTCATTTGTAATATCATGCGATAAATTGGATGACACCATTCTCGTGGATCTAGTTTGTTCCATTTATGAAAAAATTTACCTTGAATAATACTTTTGTATTTGAACGCCAATAGTCATTTATCTGCTGTAAGAATAACTAATTTCTCCGTCTATAATGCTTGGCGAGATTTTGCCGACGAATTTGGCGAAATGTCGCCAACTTGAGGACTTTTTAAATGTTTCCAAATTAACGAAAATCTTGCCATATGGATAAAAGTGATCAATAAAAATCAAATAGATAAATCAATGAAAATGATGACTCATTGACCAAAACTATCTACTATAAGAATAATCTATTTTTCTTTTTGTTTTTGCTGTAAAAGTAGTAAATTCATTGCATTATATAAGAAAAGTCATGTGCTTCCCACATCAGATTTTCTTTAGTATTGTTGTGTGGTGCTTAAAGCCATCATGGAGTGAGTACAGATATGAAATTACCAATATATTGGAGATACAATTAATAAAAATATTACTTTTAAAAGCCGATGTATTTTTAAAAGGAATTTTTTGGTGTGTCTTGTTATTGAGCCTTCTCATACATTCCTATTTTAAAGCTTTAACTCCGCTTACTTGTAGCATATTCATTACCAGACTAAAAAGCATGCATTATTTCCAGATTTTAGACCCAGGTAATACTTTAAAAATATTCTTAAGAATTCTTAAAAAAGTTTAGTTTTTCAAGTTGGCGCTGAGTAATACCGATTAATTGGGAGCATTTTGTCTATCTGAGTTAATAAAATCGATTTTGATTCCATTAACTTCCAAATGCATTGTTTAAATTATCAATTTATCTCAGTCACCCTGTACTATCGTCGTTGTTTCCATAGGATATAATTCTAAAATTATTACTGAAATCATAAAATTCTAACATTTATCATGAGAATTACTAAACATTATATATATTTCTTGTTTTTCATATAATAATGGGCAATTATAATGGTAGGTGCATTCGTTCTTGAGTTATCGTATCCACATCTAGCAAACAAAAACAGAGATCTTTACATGTGTGAAAAGGAATCTGGATATCTTAAAAAGAGCTTATCAGTCAAAATCTCGAATTCTAAAAAATAAATGTCATTACTATATTTCTGAGTTTTCTATGAATTTTTAAGCGGGCCTACAAATATTTGGATTTTATAATCAAATGCGAGGAGGAAATAAATTTTCATTAAGACAGTTGTTAATGTCACAAATGAGAGCGTGTTTGATATAGAGTAAGGCTCCTAAATATACAGGCTGACGCAACCGCCATTGTGACACCAACTGATCCAGTCAGATATCGCCTGTCTGTGCTATTTCAATGGCGCGGGTATGCTACATGGCTGACATTTGATACGCAATTTAGCTATAAAATAGCTGTTTTTGCTTTCAAGAAATTGTGCCAATCATTCAAGAAAGTAGTCCAGAATACTTTAATTTTATCGAAATCCCGAGAAAAGAAGAATAAAGTAACCTTTTTTTCGTCATGTACTGGGAGTCAAGATGGCCGCTGTTGCGGCAGACTCTATATATAGGAACCTTAATATGGGGTATTTAAACGGGTGACGTATGCAATGGAAGAATAGAAAATTAGACATGTTTTTTTTGTATTTTATTATTATCAGAACATGTTTTTTATTTTGCTCAGAACGACCGTGTTAGAAAAGCGTTCTTTAGTTTTCGACAATTCGCTGCGAGTATCTGTCATTGTAATCATATATTTGCAATTTTAACCCCGCACAACGTCAGGTGTCAATTTAATATTTAAAAAAAATGTGCACACGATTGCAGGAAGCTCCATCAAGGCGCATGCTCGCTGGCTAAAGTAGCACCGCACGCAGAGATCAGGTTTTACTAATATCTTTGCCGACAAAATCTCTTAGCCTCGCAGGATAACATAAAGCATAAAAAGGAATGTTGCAATACCGATGTACGACACGTGAATTTGGATGGCGTTCTTTCAGATAATAAAGCTGAATCCAGATAATATTCTGATATCAGCTTTATCACCAGGGAAGAGCGGCTCTATCTCTCTCATCGCCGCTTATAACTCGACAATGACTCAACTAATCGGCATACATTTTTTACTGATTTGTTAAGCTTTATAAGGAGGAGGTCTATGATTAATAGTAGGTCCGACGACTTTGTCCCGCAATAACATTCACGAGGACATTCTGAAATACGTTTCCATATCTCCTGAAATACACTAATTACCTGAAACTTTTTCCAAGCTATGACTAAATCCAGGGAATATATATTAATGCATCTTTAAGATCTACGCGTCCCCGCTGAATGAAAATAAAATGTATTTTATCTGTCTATAATGACCGTTCGTAAATCAAAAACCGATCTCAAACGATTTACATGCATTTTTGAAAAGTTTATTGAGTTTATTAGGAAGCGTGTTTATGGCTATAATATTTTAGATTCTATACCGTGTTCATTTTATTTTGGAATTACCACCGAAAAACGGCGAGTATTTCTTACTGCTAGTCATTAATTAATTGAAATTGGTATCAATTGCAATTAATCAATTGTAAACAGCGCACACAATTGGGCATGTGGGACATTTTGGCATGTGGGACACAATTAAAGCATTACGTAGACCATGAGATAATGTTTTTAACAGGATCTCTGTCCCAAGCTCGTTTATAATTTTCTCCTATTTTCTTACACGCTGTTCTTATCTTTTAAATTTGAGTTCAAACGGGATACAAGATCTATTTCGCAAGTTAGCATAGGCATTACATTTAATTGTACAGTAATAATGATGAGTAAATTAATCCCATTGGTATATATTATGGGGAGAGAGTGGCTTGTCCACCCTAATGAAACTGGATTTCTAACTTTAAAAACAAATTTGCAAAGCAAAATTTGCTTTAGTTTTCGTTTTTATCTACAAAATGCAAATATATTGTTTTAACACGATTGCTTAAATATAACATACGTAAAAAAATTGAGTCAAAGCGAATAGTTGAACTACAGACTTCCTTTTGGTCATATGGCACGCTATAGAAATATACTGATATTTTTATATTTTCTTCAGTTTTTCTTAAAGCGAGCCTTACATTCTACTCCAGATTTCAGATAAAAGTGAAATTTCTGATATGTACTATATTTTCTTAATAAAGGATAGCATTTTGTTCGTAGTTACTCTTCTTGAACTCAACTGCAGCCATAAATCAAAGGATCCAGGGGAAAATTCAACTTTGGTATCATTTAAACTTCAGTTATCTGCTGCGTTCAATCTGCCAGGTTAAGCTGCTCGGGCGCTACGTTACAAAACCCATGCTTCAGCAGGGAGTTGGTCCATTTATCTCTGGCTGGTAAGACTAAGATCTATCTACTCATAAATCTACTGAGACGATTTAGTGAGCCGATTATCGGAAGGCTTATCTTTCGTTTGGTTCAAGTGATTCCAATAGTAGCATAAAACGAGTCCAGAAAGAAACTGAAACCGTGAATAAGTTGAACGATAACGCTTGATCAGTGAGTTTGAAAAATTTAGCGCTTTAACAAAACTTGTAAAATATTGTTAAACTGTTTGTTAAAGATTCTAACTATCCTCGCCATCGAAAAAGGAACTACTTTACAAGAATGAAAATTGAAGTTTATGTAATCAAATAGCAAGAAAAATATTTTAATATTGTAAATACATTACCCGACATAGAAGATGCAACACATTAAAGCTGTGATCGTGTAATTATGCAAATTGTGAGATAAACGTAGCTGGCTGATGCATGCAAATGATCTGAAATGCAAGTTGGTCACATGAATAAAGCGCGGGATAAAAGGGGTGGAAACGGCAGATGAACCAATAGCTGTAAATGTCTGTCGTCTACGGAAAGCCGATTTCCGAGCTGTGTTTCTTTTCAGAAGACAGGAGTTCTTTAAGAGATGCCTGACGGACGACGCCGAAGTCCGGTTCAGCATTTGGACCATCGTACGAGAGGATTCAATTTAGGTCTACGTACGACTGGGTGGTCGTACAGGCGTATCGTAGCTGAAACACGCGTAGATGCTTCAACGGAGCACAGGATTTGGAAAAGATGGATGGAAAGAGGGCATGTGAGTCGTCGCAGTGGTACAGATCCATCCAGACGTACGTCAGCACGCGTTTATCGACGCATTCGAAGGCATGCGGTGACGGACACATAAACGACAATTGTTGACATTTTGCAGAATTTACATGGTGTGCCGCTGGTCACCTTTAGTTTATATCAGAGGCACAATGCTGCGGCCGGTTGCACTGCCCTACCTTCAGCTGTTGCAAAATGCTATTTTCAGCAAAATAACACACGACCGCACACGGTAACCATCCGCAGACAAGTTTTGCGAGGTATCCAGGTGCTTCCTTGATCTCCGCTGTCTGCAGATCTCTCACCCATCGAGCATGTATGGGACGTGATTAGCCGTCGTTTAACTGTCCTGCTCCCACCTCAAACAGAGGACGACCTGTGGAGGATAGTTAAAGGCATATGGTCACCCATAAATCAGGAAACTATCCGCACGCTCACTGCACCTGTTCCTCGAAGTGTTGTTGCTTATATCGCCGCAAGAGGTGGTCCTACTATCTACTGATCACCCTGTCTATGGCATGACTGCATTGCATTATCCATCTGAAATTAACATCAGTTATTTATATATGCCATCTCTGTCTGTGTGTCCTTTGCCATCATACTCTATTCACTCTTTCATGGTGTTGCAGTTTCTGTGTAGGGTAGTGTAAAAACAATATTAGTCATATTTACTAAAAAGAAAGCAAAACAAATGTTATATAATTTAAGTTTCTCGAACATTGGCTTTATTTATGCATAATAGTTTTCTTATTTAAGGAGTGTATATTATCACCCAACTATAGAGTTATTGTTGCGCAGCGCTTTTTAGGTCATTTGTTTAAAAAAGAAATGATTGCTGAAGAAGTGAACGCATTAAAATAACGACCTCTACTACTTGTAGCGGACACGGTAGTGAGTTTTGTCTTAAATAACATATTATACTTCTGAAGAGTTACTACACAAGTTTTGAGCAGGGCCAACGGCCGTACCGTGCTGAAAACACCGGTTCTCGTTAGATCACCGAAGTCAAGCAGCATCGGGCGCGGTTAGTACTTGGTGGGTGACCACCTCGGAACACCGCGTGCTGTTGGCCATCTCGGGTGCGGTATCCCCGTGGTTTGCGCGCTAGATTTGCACGCTACCACAAATGCCGCCGTGTTCATGCGGAGTACGATCACGTTAAACATGTGGGTCCGTAAGTCCTTCCGAGAGGTTGGTGGTAGGGGAAGGAGGGTACGGTCCCTGTGGATGCCTCCCCCACTGGGTTCCGGTCTAAATTGGGTGGCACTTCCCGGCCGTCCATACAGTTACCTTACACCTTTCTGGTAGGTCGGACGGTCTGGGTCTCAACAACAACAAGTTTTGAGCAGAGTTGTAAGTTTAAATCACATCCCTCTACCACTGTCTACCACTGACAACAATCACTAAAGTACTTTCAGCCGGCTGAGTTATTTCAAAAGCAGTTTTCATATAAATCCTTTAGAAATTGAGTGAAAAACGTACACCAACAGATGAGCTGGATATTGAAAAAGATGATGAAGGATTATTACGCGATGATCTTCATAAAATTGAAGATGACTACAAAATCTAGCGATGAATTCCGGTCGTAAGTCTAAGGTATCTAATGTACTTCATGATATGTCTGAAAAAGTTAAACCCCGTCATTAGCTCTGATGGGAGTTTACCTTCTCCGACAATATTATAATTAATAAGAAAAATAAATCGTGCAAATGATAAAGAAAAACTCATACAACTAAATTATACACAGATTAGTAAAATAAAAACGCATACAGCTGTTTTAAGGATACGCTGGCTCTCTTTCTTCAGCTCGAAAGACAAAGAAACCCGAAATCAAAAAATCGAAAAGAGCACAAACGAAGAAACAAAGGGTTACCCAAGTTATATCCAAGTCATAGATTAACAATCCACAATCTTTTCACTTGTGCATATATCGTCATTTTGATTTTAGGTCTACTTTGCACCAAAGCAGAGGATTCAATGCATCCTCGAAACAGCTGTATGTCTCTTATTAATTTGCGTTAATTCTATTTATTAATTTGCGTTTAATTACATTGTTTGAATATTTACTGAACCTACTAAATGAAGAACAGTTTTTCTTATACTGGACGATTCAGTCCAGACGCTTATGTCAGAGTTCGTCATTTCTATTTACCGTGTACGTCCAACATATTTTATGGGAAGCCTGTAAGTATTTAGAAAACTCAAAGGAAGAAAACATATTCTTGAATGTTGCTTTGCCTTTTATATGCAAAAATATTAATCAACACAGCCAAAACTATTCGATTTGAAATAACTTTTATGTATTTCTGACTTTCAAAAAGTGCAATAAACCATTGAAAATATACTTTGTTTCCAAAAAGTCTATAAGTACCCATAAGAAATTGAAGTACAGCCACGAAGCTCGGTATACGTGTATCGTTTGAAGATATGCAAGTGATTAGAATTCATGAGCAAGAAAAAGTTTTATTAAGAAATCGTGGCAACATGAAGATGAAATTTTAGTAAGTGGTAAATCCTCCACTGGTATCTATACAAGTCGATATTCGGCGAGAACTAGAGTTAATTAAGATGCTTATGTCTGTCTGTGGAAAATTCTCCCAAAAATGTCGCAATTGGTCAACTAATTCAATGGTATTATGAAAAGTCTGCAATTGCCGTTATATCTTAGACGTGTTCTAATGGCAAAAGATCTGAGGACCTGACTGGTTACAGGAGGGTAGTAAATTCTCAAAGACATTGTTGAGAAAGTCGTGCAGTATGTGATCTAGCGCTGGCTTCTTGGTAGATAAAACCTGGGCGCCTTAAGAACACAGAGCTTCAGAATGTCGTCGCCGTACAAGCGAGCAGTCAGATTGAGGAAACTAGAGGCGTCACAACTAAAGCAGATGAACTGTTCTACAAAATGGTTCCCTAAACTGTCACACAACATGTGATGGGATTGTACCGCTGGATAACAAATGCGGGATCGGAACGCTGGGCAGGTTTCCTCCACATATGTATGCAACAGTCATCAGAACTTAGAAAGAAGCGGGATTCATCACTAAAAGACAACTTGCCCCTCCAATCGAACATTTCAGATAACTCTGCCTATGATGAGGTGTCAGTAGTAGGTACTTTAATGGACGCTGACACCCATTCCCACCTTCTACCAGTCGTCTTCGAATAGTATCCCTTAATATAGGATGTATGGAGAAAGACAAATGACTTCGAATAGCTGATAATGTAACGTCAGATGTTGTAAAGTCAGAATGTGTACCAACTTGTAAATGCAGGATGCTACCAAATTATAAAACAGGAATTTGTAAAACAGTTCCGATTAGCTTATACCAAATATGAAATACTGGAACCAATTGTAAAGGCCGAACAAATTAATATGAAATAGTTTATTATACTGTAGTAACTAAAAGTATCCCTAATAGTGGTTCATATATTCCAGTGGTTCGCCTTCCCTGGTGATTGCCGCCAGAACCCATCAATGGCTGGAACATTAAAATATAGCAAGGGAGACATGTTGATTTGTACACATAATAATTACCAAACTTTGATGTTAAAATTCTTTACTTAATATTCAATCATATATATATTAATTCATTAGTATTATAATAATATATAGCAAATTCAAATTTATCTTGGTTTCATATTTTGATAAAACAATTTCACACATAATCATATTTTCAGCATTTGAAGTTATTTCATAATAATATCAAATTTAACTTAATATCATCTCTACTTAGCGATTTACTAATCATATTATTTTTATTTATGTTGAATCCAATAATAATGTCATTAACACTTCGAATTAAATTTCAGGCCTGTAAAGCGTATAACTAAAATCAAGCTCTTTTCAAATAAATATTTTCTTTAATATGTTAAATTTTACTTACAGAATATACGATGATTTTGGTTTTCTTAAACTCATGTCTAAGGGAGATTGGATTAAAATTTTTATCTTGAAATTTGTAAATTTATAAAATTTAGACTGGACCTCTGTAGATCCATCTCAAACTCCAGCTTTGTTCCATCTTCCCGAAACCATAGCGTCCTTTCTTTACCACTACCGCCGTGACGTCAGCCAAACATCACGCTATCAAAAACTCCTCTATCCCAGGTGAGCGACATGTACCTCGTTTCAAACCGGCGCGCTGAAAGAGAATCAAACAAAAAACTAATACATCTACTAACTACTACATCAAGCTGTAAGATGAGTTGTATAAGAATTGCTGAATTTCTTTAACAAAAAATTACTTAGCTCTAGAATCTGCAATATAGCTGATATGAATGAAATATTCATTGATTTTACATAGAGAAGCAGAATATTTTATCGCAGACTTTTTCGATGGCGTTTTAAGCATGGAGGTAAAAGTCAAATTACTTTTACCTCCATGCTTTTAAGTTTTTAAGTAAAATCAAATATTGAAGTATTGTGATGAATGAAAGGAATGGAATAAAAGTGTATGAATGAAATGTTTACTACTTTTACATAGATGGCCAGACGATTTATATTTCAATGACCGCATTTGAATAAAGTTCATTCTTTTTCGATGAAGTTTTAAGTTTTCAAATATAATAAATTATTGTAATATTGTGATAATTTTACAAATATTACCGCTGAATGTATCGCATTTTAAGTGTGTTTAAATAAAATTGCACTGCAGCTGGAAAGTGTTTCATAATCAATGCTTTATGTATGATTGCCCTTTCTTATTTTTTCTTGTTTTTGCAGCATAGTATTTTAGAAAATTCAAATGAAAAGATATACTAAATGAAAACACACCTGGATAAATCTCATATAAATGAGTTATTTTTATAAAATCCATTTTACCTTTAAATCTCATATCACCTTTTGTCTTATATAAGTGAAAGTTCAATGTTTAAAAATTCAATGTTTGCTGTAGGAAAGAATTTAAGCAAAATGTTAGCTTGCAAAATTTTTTTGTAAGTTTATACAAGGTTCAGAAGTGCACCCATAGGCAATGATAATATATTTATTTCCACTTAGACCGTCCGAACTACCAGAAGATGTACGGTATATGTTTGGACGGCTAGGACATTGCCACACACAATTTTTGCCAAAAACCAGTAGGAGGTGACATCCATAGGGATAGAACCCTCCTTTCCCAACCACCAACCTCTCGGAAGGACATTTAGACAAACATATTTGAAGTGACTGTAATTCGCGTAAACTCGGGGGATACTTTGGACAGAACCGAGAAGCGAAATCTGGTCCATCGAGTGTAATCCCCGTGCTTTAACCATTGGGTTGTCTCGCCCCCTCAGGCTAATATCAGAGATGAGAAGGATAAATGTGTCGAAGATTTCCATTGGCAAATATCGTTTTAAAATATATAGGCTTCACATTGGCCAATGTGTTTTGTAGATAAGGAAAGTAATCACTAACCATCATAGACGTAGTCAGGATCTCGTAAAGGATGATCGACAATCAAATAGAGAGCTTTATATTGCTGCATTTCGTTTTTCCAATTTAGACCATATGGATAACCAAAGTAATATGACAGTTACACACCCCTGCCTACCCCGGCCGTCCAAATAGTTGCTCAATCTGTTGCTCAAGTCGGACGATCTGGGTCTTCAACACCCCTGCCTACGCCACTGCTAACTTCACTGATTACGCCACTATAACTTGATTTCGACATATTTTTCAATTCAAAATGCAAAATCTAATAAAAAACGAAATTTTGGGATGTTCCTGTGATTGCAAATTTTTGTGCGATAAATCCAATGTGCAGTTATTTTAACAATGTACCTTAATTGCGCAAATGTCCTTCAAAGTCACAGTAATCAGAAATATCCTTAAGAAGCTTTAGTTTCGAAAGCTTAGAAATGTTATTTTTATAATCAGTAATAAATTGCGAAATAAAAATATGAAGGATCAACCTCCTTTGTATCAAACTTAAAGAAAAACCTTTAAAATAACTTTTTCAAATGAAATTTTTAGGATTTTATAGACAATTGATAAGAATTCACCTTTCTAACTGAAACAAAATTCAGGAAAAATGTTTTATTCTTCTTTTATCCTGCATTTGAGCTGGGATCTCAGATTTAATCTCAGGTTGCGGAAAAATCAGATTCAGAAACAATTTTATTTATTTGTCACTTTCAGAGTAATAATAGAACAAACAAATGCAGCTTTTAAAAGTTTCAACGAAAAATATATAAGATATCCTGAAAATGGAAAAGCATTCAAAAAGAGCAGACTTATTCCACTCAGCAATTATATACTGCACATCTAATACAGATGAAGTTAGCCATATCATAAAGCTCGTTTTAAATATTGGCAATTTAATTCTTTTAAACAGCCTTCACCAGTAAGCAGATAAATTTCGGTTCATGGCAACTTCCCTTCCTGCGGATTCAGTTATTGGCTATTGGGCGCTAAACGACGCTAAAACGAATAAAATCGCTCTTTCTGTTGGATACAAACTATCAGTAAACAGCTGATCTCTATCTTGGGACCGCAACACCAAGTACTGAGAACGCCCACCATCGACAGGTTGTGTGAACTTCAAATATTAAAAATGTGAGATTTCAGTTTGATCCTTTACTTAACACTAAACACTTCATACGTTTAATACTAAACACTTCATAAACTAACTAAACACAAATTTTAGCGGCAGAAAACTTTCCTATATCTCGAGTCAATTTTTAAATTAATTAGTTAAATAATATATAATTGAATTATATATATATATATATATATATATATATATATATAAATATATATGCAGTAGACCCCCTATAACACGGGTTCAGATAAGACGGATTCGTATAACCCGGCGGAAAATTTATGATCGTGTTCGTATAACACGCTAAAAGAGGCTCGTATAACACGGTAAAAAAATGAGACAGATGTTTCGATATTATTACGTTTTAGCTCCAATAATTAATATAACTTTTGGCTGGTAACACTAAACGTCATTGTGTTTCTCGAATTTCGGAGAAACCCCATTTTTATAGGAGAGCGTCTCAGTTTCTTTCTAGTTGTGATGCACATTAAACAAGCCTGAAAAAACTTTTATATCGTATGATTTATTTTATTAAACTTAAATTTGAGAAACAAAATTTTTAGGAAAATAAATCTTTGCGAAATTAAACCCGATTTCATCTAGAGAAATTACATATATGTTATCTCTGGTACATACATACTATCAATTACGCTGTGTTTAAAGTCAAGTCTGTTAAATAAATCTAAAAATATATTATAATATAGTCAAGAAAACGACGAACATTACGAATTTTCTGTGAGCCAAAGCAACACTTTACTTTAGAAATCTTAAATGGAGGATTAGAGTTGGCAAAAAATCTAGAACATTTCACGAATAATGATCCATCAAAGCGCTCTGAGGAATTTAAGAAAAAATTGAAAGATTGTTTAGCTCCATATTTTGAAGTAAAAGAAGATTTAGAAAGTAACAATAATAAATTGTTGAAAGCACAAGAAGATACCCTTTTAAACAACGAAAATAACAGAGGAAAAACAAGTGAATCTTCAAGCTATGAAATAGCACAACCAACATTTAAAAGAGGGTGTCGTTGGAACCTAATTATGGATAGCCCCGACAGTGAATAAATGTAAAAAAGAAAGTGTAATTGCTTCTTTTATTTAACGCAAAATGAATAACAAAGCATTTTTAATTTCAATATTTGTTTGCTTTGAAGAGAAATAAAAATTATTTTAACTCTTGCATATTAAATATTTATTTTACATCATTGTTAAGTATTTGCATAAGTGTATGTTTATGCATAAGTAAACTGTATGTGAGCCGCTCTTTTGCCAAACCGATTAAGTCCATAAAAGAAAAGGTAGAAAATACGTATTGATAAATTTTTATACATTTCTTGTGAAAAAAACATTTATTATTCAACGGCCATAAAAATTGTTGTCATGTAGAGTCTTAAACCTGATTATTAAAGAAAGTTATTTTAAATATATCAAATAAGTTAATCGGTTTGGGCTGTGAACAGCTCATGTATTTATATAATCTAGGTCATTCGAACAACACGGATTCATATAACACGGAACGTATCTACGTGTTATCGGGGGAGTCTACTGCATATATATATATATATATACAGGGTGTCCCAAAAACATTGATATCGATTTCTATTCCTTAAAGATTGATTTAGACATAGATAATAAATTACAAAATTCCGTAAAACATTGTACAGAATTTTGTGAAATCGATTAAAATTTTCAAGACAATTAAATTTTAAGAATTACAAAATTTAAATTTTTATACAGCCATGGTACAGCAATATTTCCAATGGGCAAAAGGTGCCCATAAACTAATAATGTATTTTACAAAATTTCAGCATTTTATCATAAAAAGTCCCAGATATATGAAAAGACCAAAGTGCTGACTAAAACCACTTTTCGATCATGAGTTCTCAGAGGGGAAAAATTATGTAGGCAGATCGCGTTTCATAGATCACACACAAATTAAGGAAGAAAACAATGATTACATAAATAAATAATAAATTTGCTATTTATTGGTACAGAAGTATCTACACTGTGTAAAAACAAAAATTTTACACAAAGATTACAAAGCTTGTTCAAACTGTTTTCCATCCATGCCAAAGATCCACTAAAGATAAAAGGCAGATATTATTTGCCTATGATGCATATCTGCGTTGTGTCATATGCACTATTGCTGTAAACATTTACATTTTCATTTGTGATTAACGCCTAACCAACTTTGTTTAAACATATCTCTAGGACTTTTTATGATAAAATGCTGAAATTTTGTACATTACCTTATTAGTGTATGGGACAAATTGTACTCATTGGAAATGGCTTTGTACGGAGTTAAATTTTGCATTTCTTCTTCAAATTTAATCCCCTAAAAATGTTTATCGATTTCATAAAAGTACCTTTTTACGCAACTTTGTAATTTATTATATATGACTAAGGTCAATATTTAAGGAATAAAAGCCGAAGTCAATATTTTTGGGACACCCTGTATATATACACTCATATCCAAACTCTCAAGTGAAACAGAATGATCAAAAGAATATGATGATTCAGTTTAATACAGTGTGTTAGAACCTAACGTTACCGTTAGGTTCTAACACATTGTATTAGTTTCAATCACTTATTACTGTACTTTATACTGTATTAGTTTCAATAACACTGCAGTTTTCAATCCTGGAAAGGGGATTGGTGGGTAGGGGAGGGCTGCAAGATATCTCCCGAGCATATTCCATACATGCTCTATTGGTTTCAGGTCAGGAGAATTGGCAGGCCACTGCATGTGCTGGATATCTTCAGTTTGAAAGAAGTCGTCGACCAAGGCCGCACCGTGAGGAGGCGCGTTATAATTCATGAATATGAAATTAGGACCAACAGCACCTCGAAACAATCAAACGGTAGGCTCAAGGACGTCATCTCTGTGTCTTTGACCGGCAACCGACCCCGTGTCAAAGATGTGGAGGTCTATGGGGCCATTCATCATGATGTCTGTCCAGACCATATCTCCCTAAACGGAAAACTATGTCTTTCTGTGACGATTTCCGGGTGAAAACGCGTTCCTCGTTATCTCCAGATCATGGTACTACGAGAATCAGTTTGCAGGCTAAACCTGGGCTCGTCAATGAACATGGCATTGCCCAACTTTTGTCTTCTCAACTGCTGATGTTCCAAACTCCACTGTAAACGCGCTCGTTTCTGTGCAGACGTCAGAGGAATGCAAACTGCTGATCATATGGCATAAGGACTAACGCGTCGGAGTCTCCTGTAGATAGTTTGTCTCGAAGCAGTGACTCTTGTGGCGGCTGTTAGGGCTGAAACCAGTTGTCTGACTGAACGATTCCTCTGGCATAGGGCAGTTATCACCAAATATTGGTCTTGCCGGGCGGTTGTTACCCTTGGCCGACCTAATACGTTCGTCGGGTAATATCTCCAGTGGTTTGGAACCTCTGCCACAGACTGGAGATCACACACTGAGGCACATTCATAATTCGAGACGCTTCGGTTTGGGATCGACTGGATTCCAACATTCCAATAATTCGTCTATTCAAAAACATGTCCAGTTGGCATCTTTGTGAGATCTTTCGTCCTTTTTTATTGTTAACAACCCTCCGTACCACAGCAAGTGCGAAATTCTGCCTTAACTGGTCATGCCGCTTGAGGCCTTTTTATACTCCTTCCGATGTACGTCGGTGCTTTGCGCATGTCGATGTCGACTGAACTCTTGCATATGGACAATAATCTAATCTTTGTGGTAACAATTGCAGTTTAGCTATCGTGGAATAAATTTTGAAAGAAATGTCCTGATTACAGGTTCCAGAAGTGTTCGAGAATACAATGAGCATATGCAGTACGAGTAAGGAGCCCAACACGTACAGTTAAGGCCAGTACGATACGCAAATGCAAGAATTGTGGTCTATGGTCAAGTCGAAAGTAAAGGTATGTGTCCATTAATAATTTTTTAAGGTCTTAAATACATTTTAGGCATTTTCAAGCTATGGTCTCACACTTGCTCTCTCCTTCGCAAATAAAATATGCAAATTGTGTAATGAATTTAATAATTAATCAAATGTTGTAAATAAATGGTTTTACTTGTAAAGTTAACAATGGTGCATTTAATGCAATAGTATAATGTTAATAAATATTCTTTTACAGAACTCGCGCTAAAGATAAAATTAAAGAATTATCAGCAGCACACAACGCAATGTCTAATAATGTTCCACGAATGCGATATTACGGCCACGTTTAGATAATTCAATTTAATATTGCGCTTTGCATAATTCTCATATGATGGCTAAAGCGGTATTAGTAAATAATCAACGCAACTACGAATAAATAAACTTTAAGGTTTTATGTTCAAAGGTGCAGTATTAATTATAATCAACGCATTAATAACCTTATGAACAATCTTAATAAAGTAATAACCTTTGATTTTCCCTTTCTACTGTGCCAAAGAATGCATCAACACATGAGTGAACCCCATTTTACTGTTTCAAGTAGTATGACTCTGAGCATCCATATTTGATATAGTTGTAGATAACTCCAGTTAACCCATTATTTGAAATCTTTGGCTTTCGAATCTTCCGAAGCATATTAACTTTCCGTACTATCCGGTTTTATTTGGTCAAGGAATTCCTTGTTTTTTGTCCGTATTTTTTATTTCGATCGATCAGATGGATGGCGAATGTTTGTGAGATATTTCAGTCTCTCTTTAATCCCACTTTAATAACATACAGTTCGTCACATTAAATGGGACTTTAGTCAATATTGTGTTCCTTAGATTTTCGGAATATTAATCGGAAACAAAACTAAAAGAATGTGTTGGAATTCTCTCTATTTGATTTATTTATACCATTACAATCAGAACATATGTTGACAGGAGTGAAGCTAGGTTTTAGCTTATATGATCCAAGAGTTTGGGTCCACGCTGGGGTGGTATCGAGAATTTGTACGTGCTAGGTTTTTATGAATTGTCTAGTCCTTACGTAAATGCGGTGTCCTTTAAACTGCCCTCCACGGAAAGCATCTTTTCCCTCTGGTATGATCTCATCTAACTGTATTATCACGCGTAACGCTCGGCATAGCTGGCCACACTGCTTAATTATTCGCACCCATGTTTGATTACAGAAAATGTAGTAATTCTATTGAAATCACAGACGTAAGCTCATACCTCTCACTGGCAAAAAAATGACATCAGCTCCCAATATGGTCTATACTGGAAAAATCATTTATGCACTGTAACCCATCCCCATTTAGTCATACCCCGACCCCCACCCACGTCCAAAAATCAGACAAAGTATATGATTGGAATCCTGTTAAGAGAACAGCAACAGTAGACCGGTTGTGCATTTCCTTAGACTCTGCAGCAATGACTATCTGAGATTAGCAAAATTACGCGCATTGCAAAGGGGTAAGTTTTCTTTCTGCCAGTACTGTTATCGTCCATAGGGTGAAAAGTTCAAGTAAGCTTGTAATCGGATTGGCGGGGGTCACTGGACTGAACGAGATTCGAATCTTAATATTCGTTATTAACGATTTAACGACGTAATAGAATTTTTATAGTTGGGAAGATAAGGGAGGTTTGATTCATAGAGGGGCTCAAAATTACCAAGAACCTGCAAGACAGAGACGTTTGCTATAGCAGTATCCATGAACTGGTTTCACTGTTAGTATGATTTCACCAGCATGGAATAGCCGTTAACTGCAATAGTAGCAAGAAAACTTGCTATTTACCGCAATTTTGCGAATTTCAGTGAGGATTAATCATTGCAATCCTTCCTTAATTTACAATTGAGCTCGGACTATATGAAATTGCAAATGCAAAGTTCAAAATCGCACGAACCTCGCAAAAAAGGGTGTTTTCAAAAGCACTTCTATTGCAAAATTGCCACAAATAGCAAGTTTTTTTGCTTTCATTGCACTTAACAGTTATTCCATGCTCATGAGCGTATAATAAGCGCAAAATCGGTCCATAAATACTGCTATATGTAATCGGAGTGTCTTCCATACAAAGAGGGTTGGTATATTTTAAAAAAATTATCAACAAATGATTCCTTATATTCTATAAATTTGTTTCAAATATAATTTTGTATAGAGCAGTCATGTGGCCAGATCCAGAAGACTATTCTGAGTTTAGGTTTAAGTCTAAGATTCCTGAGAAAAATTCTAACATCTCTTTCCTGAAGTTGATATTTCAAAATAATTAAATACTAATTATGCGTAATTTGTAAAAGCTAAATAGCATATCCTTATAGTTATTTTTACATAAAAAATTTGCCAGAAGGGAGTAACAATTGAATTAATTAGGGACTAATACCAGTATTATAATAGAAGGATGGATATAAGAGATTTGGGGAGGTTTGATATCAGAATTTGTGTACTTTCCAATTTATTTATAGTATTTAAAAATAATGTGCCAAGGTAATTTATAAGTAAGTTAAAATATATTTATAAATATAAGTATACCCATATAAGTCTGATAACAATAAAAAAAACTTTAATATATAAATTATTTAAACGAAGATAGTGATTAGATTCTTTTTCGGACGAATAACACTTTACATTTGAACTTTTCTCTGTATTTTAATATAGAACTAACCTGGATACTATTTCTTTGAAATTCAAATTCATGCGAGTTTTTTTTTTATTATTTTAGTTTAACTTTATTTTAAAATATATTAAATCAACTCTAACATGTATGTACCAAGTCCCACTACTACTGAAATTTGAAAGATTGATGCGATTGCAGATGGTCAATGTAATTGTTATAGCTTGAAAACTACAAACTTCAATGAACTGCACATACACTACCCGACACAGATAATGCAACATCATGAAAGAGTGAATAGAATGTGATGAAAAAGGGCACACAGAAAGAGATGGCACATATAAATAAGTGATACTAATTCTAGAAGGATTATGCAATACAGTAATAGCATAGACATGGTGATCAGTAGGCAGAAGGACCACCTCTTGTGCCGATACAAACAGCAACCCTTAGAGGAATAGAGGCAATGAGCGCGCGGATAATTTTCTGAGTGATGGATGACCATATATCATCACCTATACTCTACAGGTCGTCCTCTGTTTAAAGCGGGAACGGGACAGTCAAACGACGGCCGATCACGTCCCATACATATTCGATAGGTGAGAGATCTGAAGACAGCGGAGGCCAAAGAAGCACATGGATACCATGCAAGGCTTGTCTGCTGATGGTTCCCGTATACATTCGCTTGTTACTTTTATGAGAAATAGCAATCCGCTAAATGTAGGACAGTGCCACCGGCCGCAGCACCTTATCCACATATCGTCGTGCCGTCATTGTGCCTCTGATACAAACCAGATGTGGCCGGCTGTAAAAGCCGATGGCACCCCAAACTATGATGCTGCATTGTAGAGCAGTATGGTGTTCAACAGTCGCAGTAGGAATGTATCTGTTTCCACGTCGCCTCCAGACTCGCACACGGTGACTGTCATTCCGTAAACAGAACCGAGACTCGTCAATGAACACTAAGTACCCTGTGCCATTTAGTCGAACATGAGGCTCCAGCCTGACACCATTACAATCTTTCACGACCGTGTCTTGTCGTCAAGAGTAGCCTTCGTAAAGGACTGCTAGAGTGCAAGCCGCTTTCGACCAATTGTTGAGAAACTGTTGTCACCGTATTGGATCATCCAATGCACCCTGCAAATTCTACAGAATATCAACGGTTATCGTTTGCGGAGCGGCCCCCGCATTCCTTTGAATATGTGGATCAACAAGTGTTGACGTACGTCTGCATGGATCTGTACCACTGCGACGAAGCACATTCCCTCCTTCAATCCATCTTATCCAAATCATTTGCATTCTGGAAGCATTTACGTGTGTTTCAGCAGCGTTATGCCGGTACGACCACTCAGCCGTACGTAGGTCTAAAATGAATCCCCTCGCACGTTCGTCCAAATGTTGAAACGGGTTTTGACGTTATCGATCAGGCATGATTTCAAACACACGTATCTTCTGAAGTGAAAAGCATCTCGGAAAACGGGTTACCGTAGGCGACAGATAATAATAACTGTAGCCTCATCTGCCGTTTCCATGTCTTTTATCCCGAGCTCTAACCACGTCACCTATTTACATTTCAGATCATTGCTTATATCGGTCAGGTGTGTTTGTCTCGCAATTGTCATAATTATACTGCCAAAGCTTCATGGTGTTGTATTTTCTATGTCAGGTAGTGTAATTATTTTTATGAAGGTAAAAGTACATTTTATAATTTAGATTATAAATTTAAATACACCTAAAAGTAAAAGCATGTTGAAATAACGATATCAAACCCTTTTAACCTGCCCTTCTAGCATTTATATGTCACCATTATTGTAAATGTTTAACACAATCAATAGCATTTTGTCCTGTAACTTTTTTCTACCGTGTCTCTCAGGTAGAAACTTGTCCGTAAATACTCGTTTGTACCTAATTTTGTCCGGTAGAGACATAGAAATTTCCGTGTGAAATCTGATTGTCCAAAGGATTATCAGATTATACGTATTGATATTGAGTTTTATCAAGATCCTTCCGTAATCCCTCTTTAATGATGTACCGATTTATCTATATAAGAAAAGTATGCCGTTTTTATTTGTCTTTCCTTATTTTCGTGGATAATGCAATTTGGAACCGTGGACATATCGGATGAAAAAATCTGATATGGGCAGCACGTGATTTTCCCCGCAGATTCATATTCACGTCCTTTTCACCTCTTCAGTAATTCATTAGATGGAGTTTAATTGCTCAAAATAGCACACAATTATTTTAAATTAGACTGAATTTGAAATTTGTAAATCAATTTTCTTTTTTTTATTTTGTAACTGGATTTAATTTCAAAGGTAGGGTAGCAAAAATGCGGAAAAACTAAAATATCTCAAGAACAATGGTCAGTCCTAGAATAAAGGGGTGGGACTTTTCCCTTACATCGTCAAAAATTGTGTATAAAATAAACATTTAATTGATATATTTGAGCATATGTAGTCTTTTAATTTTAAATTTAACAATTTTTAGAAGCCATCTCGCAGATAAAGGCAGGTTCCTTTTTACCAAATCGTATCAAAATCTAATCAGCCCCAGGTTAGCCTACAAGTGATTTATCTACTATATTTTCTATTAAAGAGAGGACTATTTAAGAAAAACGACGCCGTATTTTCGTTGAGAAAACAATGAAGATCAACCACTCGTGCTGAGCTATACCGTCTGAGTCCAATCTAAAAGCCTCACTCCTTGGCCTTGAATATTTGTATTTCAATGGATAATGTCGTAATATTAATAAAGAAAGATGTTTTTATTGTATTGCAAATTTTCATGTGTAAACATCAATGAGGGTGTGTGATTTTGAAGAAAAGAGAGCATGAAATAAGAACAAATACAGAATATTATTGTATAATTATTATATAAGGTGCATTTTAGTTCTCACCAAAGCCTTTCAACCTTAGACAGAGATATACCAACAAAGATTTCCCTTTCTTTATTTACACAAATTATGAAGACGCTGAATTTACCCCTTCATCAGCATATTAAATTTCCTTTCACGAGTATATTAAATTAAGCTATTTATTTCTCTTCGGTGACAGCTGCTTGCTTACCGTCAATTAGTACACTTTATCACTTTCAGCCATCTAAGTGACACGCGTTAGAGGCTCCCTGATAACAAATGCTGGCTTTGTGAAAGCGAACGGGGTTTAATTTATGACACCGAGTTTGCATTGAAAAGTTTGCTGATACAGTTAGTTCCATGAGAACATTTCAGAAAGGATTATGTCTGCCATTTAACAACTGTTTTCAGTCAATCTAAGAATTTATATGAAGTCAAATAGTGGATTTGCAAAAGGAAAAAGGTTAGAATGGTTAAATATATTTATTAGATGCGCCCCAGTTGCCCGAAACAAAACTGCTGTGATAAAATGGAGGAACATTGTTCAAATCCAGACAAGCCTTTTTTTTTTTAATCCGCTTGTTTAACGCATTCATAATAGTAAAAAATCTGATGTGGGCAACACATGACTTTCCTTATATAATGAAATGAATTTACTACTTTCACAGTAAAATAAATAGGTTTTTCTTCTAATAGATACTAATATCCTTTCCAAGATATTGAATTTTCGACAATTAGTCGTCATTTTCATTGATTTATCGTCATTTTTATCCATTTGGCGAGATTTTCGTTAATTTGGCAACATTTCAAAAAGTCGCCAAGTTGGCGACATTTCGCCAATTTCGTCGCCAAAATCTCGCCAAGCGTTATGGACAAAGAAATAAGTTATTCTTACAGCAGATAAAATTGGCGTTCAAATGCAAAAGTATTACTCAAAGTATCTTTTTTCATGAATGGAACGAGCTAGATCCACGAGAATGATGTCACCCAATTTATCGCATGATATTATATATGAAAAGTGAACATGTTTCTCAATAGGAAATATTTTTTTTTCTATTTTATATGACTTTTTGATAATTTTTTTGAAAAATGTGCAATATCTCGAGAACGGTTCATGTTAGCGTTCTAAAATTTATGCCAATCGTTTTCTAATGAAAAATTACATAAGAAATGTCTATTTACGTAACTTTATTATTGGTTTTGATTTTTTGACGATTTTTTCAAAATTTCATTCGAAAATTTAGGGGGGTTCTGAACATTCGATTGCGTATAAAAACAATAGGCTTCCAGTGTTTACAGATTGTGATTTTTATACCAGATTTGGTTCGAATCGGTTCATTCGTTCGTCAGTTATCGTCTCCACAGGCTCACTGAGACACACACACACACACACACACACACACACACATACTTTCACACACACACACACACACGCACACACACACACAGACATCACTTCAAAAATGTTTGATTCGTGATCAGGGATGCTTGAAACGTGCTCTCCCGTCGAAAACTCGAATTCGAATTTTCGACCCCGTCACAATACTTTCCTTATACATTATGTATATAAGGAAAGTAAAAATTATGGGGGTTGACATATGTATATTGTATTATAGAAAAATGAGTCCAAGTAATATAATCATATTCACAGAACCCACCTATAGGGGGAGTTCAAGAAATTAGAACAGATCTCTCATTGCACCATCATACATGCACACATTTCACACTCATAATGCGCCCATAGTCATGATAGCACGTTATGCACCCTATTCTATGTTGACAAATACATATTGAGAATGAAAGCTGTCAATAGATTCTGTTATCTCTATAATTAAAGAAAAGTAGCTGACGCCCCCATCGTTTGATAAATTTATCATTCCTTGAGTCTATCTGCTTTGTACCGCAAAAACTATTGCATACAAAAAAAAGTAAAATTTGGTATACTTGTAGAAAAAGGCTTGAGAAATACACTGAAATAATCTGTTTTCTATATATATTGTAATTTAAGAAATATTTAATGTCAAAGACAAAAATTTTTAGCGGCGAATTCGCGTCCTGGATGGATTAACAATTGGAAGACCACGAATTTTTTCAGTCAGGTACTTACATAGCTGAATTTTTGCAGGACGGAGCTCTTATCTTTAATTAATTTCGATATAGTTTACGAGATATTTTACTTTTTATGAACTTCTGAAGGGAAAAATGTTCTTTGTATCGGCACGCCAATCGATTTCCTCTGTCTTGTACCGCAAAATCTAAATCATACAAAAATATGAAATTTGGTAATTTTTTAGAAAAATAATAGGGTAACACGATGAAATAAGCCATTTGCCGATTTCAGCTTTAGTTTTCGCTCTCGAAGCGAGTTACGAGGTTTGGCCATGCTTACTGATCAAGGGCAGAGCCCCGTAGTATGTGATAGAAATGCTATCTTAAGAGGATTGCACCTGCTGGCAGGTGCAATGTTTCTGTCAGCGATTTCCATGGACGCCAATGCCTGCAAAGGGAGTCGAACTGTTTGGGATAGGGTATGTCAAATACCTGTCTTTTCGGGAGGTTCTTCGTTATGGATGGACGCTGTTTCACCCGTAAGCAAAAGGTTGACTGCATTTTTTTCGAAACTGAATTTTCAAAGGTTATACATTTTTAAAATGCCCCATGCGTTTTAATTTTTGCCTGAGATGCATGAAATTTGGCAAGAAGACACCTCATACTTTTTGATGAAAATGGGTATGCATTTTATAATTGGACTTCATTAAGGTAATTAAAAGGGAATAAGAACCCAATTAAATGAAAATTAAGTTTTAATGTAGAAAAATATTTTTAAAAAATTAACGTTCTAAGGGATTTAAAGTTGAATACGCAAATTTGTTCATAATAAGTAGTTTGGGTGATTATAATGTAACATTAATAAAAAATGTTAACAAATGGCACGCAGGGACCATTTTCAAATTTTCATTAAAAAAAAATTAAATTAAAAAAAATACAAAATTATAACAAAATTGAAAAAAAAATAATATATTGTATATAGTATATAGTAATGTTAAGAGGAATGTTAAGAGGTATTGTATATATATAGTAATGTTAAGAGGAATATTTATACAAATTTCCACGTTTCTAAGTCAATGAATAAATAAAAAATTTCAACGTCCACCTTCCCCTTAACTTTAGAAACAGCCCTAATAGTTGGATACTATTAGTAGAAACTTGGCCATTGCATCCTCGTTCAGAATGCGCTCAGTTTTTAAAAATATTGAAACCGACGAGTTGAATTGAGGTCATCTTAGGGTTTCGCAAAATTGAAACACATAGCAAGTTCCATTGCTGCTATTGCAGATACAGACTTTTCGGGACTAAACTGGGTTAGATATTGCGAAATCGATTCACTGATACTGATCTACGTACTATGCATGCGATTCAAAGCTTTGGCGACTCCTTTTATCAGTAGGTTTTATTAAAATTAAGAGACGTATACATTTTGATACACAGCAGTTTTATCTCTCTTTTGAAAATGTTTTGAGACGCGATCGGAGTATATTCGTAACCATGTAAAGCTAGGATACTTTTCCACTGTTCACTTAAATTTTTAAATTTGTAACTTTTTAAATTAAGGGAAGTAGGTATGCTAAAATTTCTGCTGCTACATGTCCTGAAATGCATCTTGTCTCGATATCGATTCGAAACAGGACACTATAATTCGTTTTTGTCGAAATAGGACAATATAATATCGCGAAATTTTTCAAAGGGGATACCCACTTCAACACGAGACAAAGTTTCTTTCGCATTAAAGTGATGCAGTGGAAGTTTTATGGCGAGAAATTTCTCAAAAATAACATCGCTCTGCTGCAGCTAGGACCCAGCTGACCCTTTTTGCAAGTTTTATAGCTAGAAATTTATTTTAAAAAATATCACTATATGTCACTCATCTCAGATTTAATTGCTTCCTTTCGATTCACTAACAGGAAGGACAATATTTTGCTCACTTTTTTTGATAAATTTGTTCGTATATAAAGTTGCATATTTTTATTATTTTACATACCGTCCGGTTATTCTGAAACTACCATGAAAGAAGTGTAAGGGAGACCGGCATAAGAAGACGATGTTAACGAATTTGATTTTTTTAATTCGAAGAACTTATAATATATATTTTTTGCGACATAAATAAATTCTTCATACGTTTCGTTATTAATAAAAAAAACTATATCTGATAATCTCCCAAATTAAACCATACAAAACATGTTTTAACATTAAATTACCAACAAATGAGAAATATTACAGATCCAATAGTCATTTTATTTTAAAATCATCCTACAGGCGTAAAAATAATAGCCGAAGTGATTTAAAAATATATGTTATCATATATTTTAAAACCTTTTTGGAGTATTTGCTCTTGATCTTGGTATAAATTATAATCTGACTCATAACCCACCGTTTTATATAACTGACAATTTCATGATATGCCAATTTTTCTTGAAAGTATTAAAGTATATTTAAAGCAAGTTGGCTTCATTTCTAATTGTACTGCCACTGAAGATGGACATGTAAAATGTCCAAAAGCTCTTTGGCTATTATTTTTACGTCTGTAGGATGATTTTAAAAGAAAATTACTACTATTGGATCTGTAAGATTTGTCATTTGTTGGTAATTTGTATTTGAAACCGTGACGTGACGCCACTCTTAGCATGTTTGAATATATTGTAAAAAAATCATCTTGCCCCAATGCTGGGGCATGATGACTTTCAATACGGGGCAAGATGACAACTCGCAAATTTTGACCTAACAAGACTTTTGAGGTATTTAAAGAACGTGCAAAACACTAATAGAGTTTAAAGGTGTGCAATCATTAATGACTTATGTTATTTACAAAAGTCGCATATGAATTTCCTTCCTCCGTATCCAGTACAATTTTCATGCCAGCAAGCTACGCATTGAGAGCAAGCACAGTATCCAATCTTTGTCGGGTGGATCAATATAAAGTTCATCACAAGCTGGGCAGTTAATATTCTTGCTCTTTTGATCTGCGCTTACCTCGAAACGCAATTGTTTAGCAATTTTCTTCTTATTTCTCCGTGTTTTCTTTTTTCCATTTCATCCTTTGAATTTTGTTTCTCAAGGAACAAATTTCTTATTAGTGAACTTGTTAAAACACTGGTTGACATTTTTCTTCTCTTTTTTGTTGATCTTTTAACTTATGGTAAGGGTTTAAAGTTAAATATTGATGGAAGGGGGGGATCATCTTGATCCCGGAATTCGTTCACAGTTGGGATTATCTACACTTTCAGTGTTGCTATCATTATCACCTAAAGAAATAGGCGTGCTTTCCTTTGTGGAAGGTGACGAACTTCATCTTGCCCCGAATGACTAAAAGAAACAACATGACTGGAGTACAGTAAACTATGCATCAGATTAAAACTATGATAGATTAGCTGAGTATTTAATACTATAAAGTGTAACCATAAATTATATCAGAATTTTATGACTTACTTTTAAGTATCTCAAGCTTATATAGTACAAGTCGAAAATAGTTTCACGGCCCTTAATAAAGTTTGACTAAGAATATAACTTGTACGTGTAGCAAGAATGGGACTTTACGCGTGTTATTAGTAGTTCTGATACAGGGGATTGTATCTATGCTCGTCAAGTGCTGCCACCTAAGAATAAAGTCGGGAAATCTGTTATTCGTCATCTTGAGCAGCTCGTCATCTTACCCCGGTCTCCCCTACATATAATTTCGAAAAATGTTTTAATATGAAATCATGCTGTCCGTCTTATTAACCATTTTCCGTCAGATTAACCACTTCAGAAACAAACTGAATATACAATTCTTATAAATATCATTGTTCCTTGTAAATTTCAAACTGCAATAAGAGTCTCATTCATGCTTGCAGCTTGGTTAACAGAGACTTATGTATTTGACATTGAGACCTTTTTAGTTATTAATTGCAGATCGATAGAATGTATTAATATTCTGTGCAACATGAATCTATGTTTGAGCGTATTGAAATGAGGAAGGCATTTATCAACGTTTTTACTAGACAATGTTTCAATAGTCACAGCTGGTTGTACACGTTTATACTATTTATTAACGTATTACTGACTTAGTTTTACAATCACAAATAAATAATTTAATTCCCATTTCCAATAATTTTAATAATTTAATATATTCTGCTCTATGGACCCGGGGTGACGAAACTGTTTTAAAAGGTTATAGGCCCGAAAAGTTTGGGAACCGCTTTTTCAATACGTCGAGAACTTGATTCATATTATGGAAACGTATTCCTGCGGAAACACATATGTATATAAATTTAAAAATCTGACGTGGACAAAACATGACTTCTCTACAGATCATATCTTTATTTCTGTAATAATTTTCTAAATTAAGTTCAATTGCACAAAATAACAAGCATAATTATATGAATTTACACTGAATTTTCATTTTTGCATTTTTAATTCCATTGTAGTTTCCGTTTGGTAACGAGGCGTATTTTCAAAGGCAGGGTAGCAAACAGCAGGGTTTCAAAGGCAGGGTAACAAAAAAATAAAATATCACGATAAGGACAAGTCCCAGAGTAATGGGGTTGCATTTATTATTTTCATTGTCAAAAATTACGTACAAAACATGTTATTTAATTAATACATTTGAGCATAGTTTTCTATTTTAGATTGAAAATTTTTGCGGACTATTTCTCAAAAAATGTCAAGTTATTTTTTACAGAATCGTACGTAAATCTAAATCTAATCAGCATTAGGAAATCTGCAAATCAGTTACTTATAGAGTTCCATGAAATGTGGTCCATTAAGTTTTGAGTAGAGTGTGGGCACACACACACACACACACACACACAGACGTCAAGCTGAAAAATAATTTTATCGTGTTCTATAGATCCCAAAGACGTGTAGATCTGGCGAATACTCGCAATGCTATTTTCGACTCGATTTCAATATTTTTCCTACACATTACCACGTATTTTGTGGAAAGTAAAAACTGCAGAGATTTAAATTTTAGAAGTAATTTTAACGGCACATCTAAATTTCTAGCTAGTTCTTGACAAATAAATATCCTTTCTTGATCAGACAACTTTGACTCAAACCAGTGGAGTATTAAATGAAAAGCAATCCTATTTGAGAGAACATTATTTACGTTTCTGATCGTTACCAAATATTTAGAGCACCCATACAGCTACTTCAATATACCTTTATAGTATTCCAATGATAAACTTTGCAAATTTCGTACCCCCCCCCCCCCACACACACACACACGCTGCTTGCCTTCAGTAAGCTATCGAAATTTCATAAATTTCTCTTTGATATTTATTTGAACTCGGATTAGAAAAGCTATTGACAGCAAATACCACAGTCCACTCATTCGAGACGAGTTCATGAATTTTGCAAAGCCGGTTTATAGATGAATATCTTAGAAGTGCAAGGAAATGCCAAAGATACATAAATCTGTTTAGTTTGTGGCATAAAAGACAAATGTGTACGGAGCACTTTTCTCCAAAAATATCTTTGTGTAGAACATAATATTTGAGAACACTTTACAAGATGTTTGAAGTGGAACTTGTTCCCATGCAGTAGTTGTTTCTGTGTAAAGACTTGGTTTTCTCAATTCTATATTTAAAATGGAATGAATGCTAAGTTATAGAACATTTAAGAACAAATTTGCCAAAATTAAATATATATATATATATATATATATATATATATATATACGAGTATATATATATATATATATATATATATATATATATATATATATATATATATATACGAGTATATATATATATATATATATATATGCCTAGGGCTTTATTGCTCACTACTTGACTATAAAGTGAATGCTTATCTCAAGACATTTACTGAATGCAAACAGAATTCATTTATTTGGATGGATTTTAAATGAAAAAGTTGACTTCAAATTAAGTTGTTGGATTCCAAAACATATTTTTAACATTTCGTTCTTCAGAATATAAAATATTTTGTAAAGACATTAAATGTATGTACTTTTGAACCATAACATGAAGAGGACATTTCACTATCTCAGTGTATATTTTCATATGAAAAGGACACGCTGAATGTTTATATGACATCGTGAGGATATAGTTGCAAAATCCACCTATAGGAACACTAGAAAAACTTGGCATCAGGCACAGCGAATTTTATTGGTGAGCCTCTTTCGTACTTGTTAGAGCTCCTCAGCACCAAATGGTTGATAAATGCAATGACAGCGAAAAAAACTTAATACGTGCCGCAATTAGGTAAACATGTCTGTCTTGTAGTCCCTTCTTCATCTTAACACCATGAGGAAAATCTAAGAACGCAATTTCAAATGAACTGGTGATATCTTTCCATTAGAATAATAAAATCAAATATTCTAGTGACTTTACTTATTAAATGTTGAATAAATTTGCAGTGAATGTTTTCAAGTTTTAAAATTTATCAGGGCAACCAACTTATTTTCTTTACATCGATCGAGGGGAGTTTTATCTTTCTCCGTTTCAAACTCACCTCATCAGGTCATGATGTAGGCGAGGGAGATTACTTCTCCAATGTCATGAAGCACCAACATGGCTACTCGGCACAAAAACTTTTTATGACAATTGCGGAATCTGTTGACAATTCCAAACTTTTATTCAAAATCCATATATCAATTTTTAACTTTGATATTATATATTTAAATGTATAAAAAGGACTTTACTGTGTAAAAAAGACAATGCTACGCTTTGTCGTAGATTACATTTATTGAACATTAACATATTTCTACTCTTTTTATTAGATAAGAATTGATTACTTAACTTTTACTTAACATTTCAAAATTTTGGATAGATGTTATAAATTTATAAAAGTAGCTCCAATTTTTAATACCGAACACGAATTTGGGAAGAAGAAATTAGATGAAACTAACTCAGGGATAATGCATTCTGTGCCTGCTCGGCATCATTTTTCGACGGTACATTTTAGGCACGTATTATTAGGAGAAAGATGTAATTTCTAAAGTACGGAGTGTGAATTAGAATTTTATTTTTCTTATGAAAAAGCAGTGGAGTAACAGCGGAGCTTGAAGCTCCCTTACCATCGATTCAGATACGTTTGTGTTGTTTGCGCTGTTTCTCAGCGACTGTCTTGCCAATCGAAACGATTTGAGCCAAATTTATAAAATTTATAAAATTTACCATGTTGCAAAGCATGGCTGAGCTCGAATCTTCAAATTCGATCTGGGTATTCATATAATTGAGATCAAGGTGAAGTCTATGGGGAGAATTGCATCAAACTTTCGCTCGATATATCCTGAAATAAACCACTGCTGTCATTTAAAGTTTTGATGAGTGAAATAACAGAAAATTAAAATGATTTTAAATACTTGAGCACCGATCATGTGACATATGGCAAGGCTTATTATTTCGTATTAACTTTGAGTAACAAACTCTTTAATTAAGAGGCTATGTCTAGCGATACTTATAGCTGAAGGAAATCCTTTTATTAAAACCAGCGAACTTAGTAGGGCTATATTTTAAGAGATTTATGATAAAAAAATAATATTTTAATACATTTTTTAATTTATAAGTTTTTTTGTGGGAACATACGACGATTGTGATTATGCCATGGAGGTAAAGGGAACTTTGGAGGTAAAGGGAACTTTGTTCATGGAGGTAAAGGGAACTTTGTAGCGTCATGGATTATATATTTGTTAAAATTACTATTATTGCTTTTCTTATATACATAATGTATAAAGAAAGTATAGTGACGGGGTCGAAAATTCGAATTCTAATTTTCGAAGGGAGAGCACGTTTTAAGCATCCATGATCACGAATCGAACATTTTTGAAGTGTTGGCTGTGTGTGAAAGTATGTGTGTGTGTGTATGTGTCAGTAACTCTGTGGAGACGATATCTCTGGAGAAATTCGAATGCAATTTGGTACAAAAATCACAATCCATAAAAACTGGAAGTCTATTGCTTTAAAACACAATCGAATGTTCAGATCCCTCCTAAATTTTCAAGTGAAATATTGTAAAAGTCATCAAAAAATCAAAACCTTTTATAAAGTTACGCAAATAGACATTTCTTATGTAATTTTTCCTTAGAAAATGATTGACATAAACTTTAGAACGCTAGCATGAACCGTTCTCGAGATATTGAACATTTTTCAAATAAATTTATAAAAAAGTCCCATAAATTAAAAAAATATATTAACTGTTAAGAAACTGTTCACTTTTCATATATAATATCATGCGATAAATTGGGTGACATCATTCGCGTGGATCCAACTCGTTCCATTCACGAGAAAAGATAATTTGAGTAATACTTTTGTATTTGAACGCCAATAGTCATTTATCTGTTGTACGAATAACTTATTTCTCCATCCATAACGCGTGGCGAGATTTTGGCGACGAATTTAGCGGAATATCGCCAAGTTGGCGACATTTTTAGATGTTGTCAAATTAATAACAATCTCGCCAAATGGATAAAAATGACGCTGAATCAATGAAAATGACGACTAATTCAAGAAAATTCAATATCTTTGAAAGAATATATAAGTATCTACTATAAGAATAAAATTTTTTTAACTGTAAAGGTAGTAAATCCATGGCATTATATAAGGAAATCATGTGTTGCCCACATCAGATTTTTTTTTGTTTTACCTCAGTGCAATTCGCTAAGAAATGGTATCGGTTAAGTCATGCAGAAAAAATTTCCTTTATATTTGTCTGGCTGCTTGGCAATAAATTTTATGACAAATTTGGAAATGGTGACACATTTAGCAACTGTTTTTTAAATGCCGTCAAATTGAAACATATTGCCAAATTAGCAAAAATATCACCAAATTTGCGAAAATTCAATACTTCGGAAAATTAAGACTCAGCATAGTATAACATTTTGCCACAGAGGGATTTCTATTTCTCAGAGCGCTTCGCAGCTGAGTCAGCGTCCGCTGTTCAGCCGCATTGTATTAATCAAATAAATATTTTATATACGGAATTATGAAAAGAATTTATTTTGTGAATCTACACCGCATTAAGTCTATGTACAAAAAAGTTTGTGTGCGAAGCGCGTCCACGCAAGTCTACAAAGATTGCAAGCACATAAGCGAAGGCATGCATATGCATATTTAGAGCGCATTACCGGCGAAGTCATTTTTAGAGCATATTGATCTGGCGCAACAACCGTGTTGCATCGGGCGTAACAATGTTATAGATTTATCTTTTTATACGTGTATCGAGACACATAGCCTGATGCGTCCTCACTGCCGGCGTACTCGTGTGTGGATTGTATACACCCGCACAGCCGTCTAATACGAGGTCGACATCTACTACAGAAAAGCTATGAGTGTTAAGATCTTTAACCATGGTTAACAGTCGTATCGTAGCCACGTGTGCGGTCGTGAAGCGGGAATTTATAGTGTAAGTTTAAAACGAGTGTATTGTGGCAACGGTCTTTGGTTTTGGAGAATTCGCCGTAAATTGCAACGTACGTTTAATCAGCAGAATGAATATTAAATCCAAATCAAAGATGAGTATTCGTTCTAGTATCACATATGCAGGAAAGTCCGAAACCGCAGTTTTATTTACAATCTTTTCGAAAGTAAAGTCAAGCTCCCATTCATATAACATCAATCACGGACTTCTCTCACATTTATTATGTACTTGTCAGCATAAAATGATCAACAGCTTCGCCGATAATCTTGTTGTTTTTTTTATTCATTGGAAATTGCTGTTAAAAGTCATTTGTTGTAAATATTTTATATTTTGTTGCATTTATTCATATGCAAGTGCTTTTACAACTCAATTGTTGTCAATAGATTGTATTTTAATGTATTTTATTATATTTTAATCTGATTATTTAGTATTGTACTTTATCTTGTACTCTGTTACTACGACTTTGCCCTATAGCTTGTATTATTTTAAATAAATAAATAAATGCATACATAAATAAACAATAAATTATATGCAACAGCACATGGAACACAGGCTATGCGCCATCATTTTGCAACCTCTGTGGAGAGTTTGATAATACCACCTACAGGCTGATTCTGCGACTATTCAATTATTGTATGCCAAGTCACTTTTGTATTAACACTCCATGAATTAAATATAAAGCATGAGCAAATTTAAACAACAACATAAATTATTGTATAGTCTATATTTTATATTTTTATATTTCATGACCTTGTTGCGTAAGGAAATAAATAAAGTTAAAGTGCTTACCATCTCGTAACTTTATTATTAAAGAAATATTTCTTACCTGAAATAAAATTTTCAGGATTAAAAAATTAAAAATATATATATATTTAAATACCAAGAAATTATAAATCAATATGCGCTGTGATATTTAGTTGGGACACATAACAAATTTTGTTTGCATGCACCAGCTATTTCATGCAGATCAGTGCTGCATAAGCGTGTAACCGATCAAAGGATGCTGTTATCCACAATGGGGATCACGTTATAGACGGATTCTGTGAATGTATCTATTCTGAAGTATTATCATACACCTCCATCCATTCAATATGAACATAGGGTTCCAAGTAAAGCATTGAGGCCACAAGTACTAAATATAAAATTCATGTGACTTACGCCTATAAATTTCTTAGAAATTCGTTGGCTATCTACCATGTTACAACTCTATGATATGATGTGTCTTTGCAAATAATGTTTCTATTCGAACTAAAAATTTTAATTCGAACTTATAATGTGTCTATTCGAACTTTGCTAATAATGTTTCTATTTCGTTTCTATTCATCGTATAATTATTATATGTAGAAATACTAAGAAGTTAGATGTAGTATATATTATATATGTATGGGGGTGCCCATAAAATTTGGACAAATTGCCAATAAGGCGTATGTGATCCTCTTATCTTTCCTGGGGTTAAACTTCGACTGACGCATCATTTGTGGCCTACCACATGATTTATGTGATCCCTCAGATAGAAAACAATGCGAGGACCACATTTAAAATCTAAAATATTACATTTACCGTAAAAGTTCGAAGAATGCTTGCAAATGAAATAGTTTACATTAACATTTCATTTATTTCTACAAACTGCCAACCGTGTTCTATGATAGGAGAAATGAGTTACAAAGTTAATTATTACGAAATGTGAATTAAGTATCAGATTTAAAAATATAAGCATTGCGGCTTTATTATTGCTTGGTGAACTTTATATCTCGCTTTCGGCCGCATTCCTCTCTGGCGCTCGTCATTCGCTTGAATTACACATCCCAACAAACTTACATCCTCAACCTAACACTTGATACCACAACCATCTCCGATCCCCTGCGACTATTATACACGCCGAATTATAATCTTTCAAAATCACATCCCTTTTCATCTCACTCGATTTACCGGTATGACCCCCCCCCCCCTCCATACCAGGTGTCTACGTTATTCTACTCTAAAACTGCTTTTAATTAATTAATTTATTTCCTTAAAACAGGGTCCATGAAGAATATACATTAAGGGTTATTAATCAAAGTCATGTGATGATCACAGTAAATTCGCAACTTAACACTTTCAAGCTATAATGAGTGACACTGACGAACATAACTTTTATAAATGTAGAAGCTTCAAACTTTGGAACCCAAAATTCAAGCAGACAGTAGAGTTTATTTTTTACGAAATAGAATGAACAGACTTTTTAATATCTTAATTTCTCTGAAACTGCAATTTTTCCAGTAAGTATAAGCCATAGTAAGAAATTTGTTTCAGAAATCGAATTATGTGCTTCGATGGAATTTATCATCTCCACAAAAATTTGATAATGTGTTATAACACACATGTATTATTTTTGTTAAAATTCCTTTAACGTTTTTGTTCAGAAATTAGTAAAAAAAAATCTGATGTGGGCAGCACATTACTGTCCTTCTGTAATGAAGTGAATTTACTTTCTTTCCAAAATGATTTGTATTTAACTGCACTAACATTTGACACAGTATTTTTAACTGCACTAACATTTGGTACTTTTCTAGATGATATCATGCAAAACTACTTCGAAGTACACAATTAACCGATATTTCACGTAACTCTACACTGACAATTATTAATGTTGATAGCTTCCTCAATAAGCAATATATTGGCGATATTTCGCTAGATTATTCGCCAAATACACCAAATGTATTGCCAAATGTTACAAATAAACGGAGAGATGGGCATTTCTTATATACTAGTAAGTATGCCCATCATATAAAGGAATTCAAAATTCACAAAACATCACCTCGTATTTACCGTCAGTTTCGGCAACATTACGAAAAGTCGTCGAGTTGGCGACATTCGGCCACATTTTTCTCCAAGCGTTACCAACGGATGGCGAAATGGGTTGTAATTATAATCGATTCTTGTATTCTTTTAAGATAGTGAATTTTCATCAGTCATATCATTTCCATTGATTCAGCGCATTATTGTCAATTTGGCAACATTTAAAAATGTCACCAAGTTGGCGATGCCAAAATTTCGCAAGTATTAAGAACGGAGAAATGAGTTATTCTTATAACAGATTCCTATATTCTTTCTAAAATATTGAATTTTCCTCGAGTAGTCGTCATTACCATTGATTTAGTCTTATTTTTATCAATTTGGCACATTATTATTGGCAAAATTTTAAAAGTAGCCAAGTTGGCGATATTCCGCAAATTCATCACCAACATTTCGCCAAGCGTTATGGATGAAGAAATGGGTTATTTTTATTGAAGATATAAATTATAATTGGCGTCCAAATACAAAACTATTACTCAAAGTATCTTCTCTCGTGAGTGAAACGAACTAGATCCACGAGAATGACCTTAATAAATTTATAGCATAATATAATATATGGAAAGTTAACATGTTTTACAATAGTTAATATTTTTATTTTATATGATTTTTTAATAAATTTATTTGAAAAATGCGCAATAAATAGAGATCGGTTCGTGCTATCATTCTAAAATTTGCGCTAATCGTTTTCTAATGAAAGGAATTTACATAAGGGATGACTATTTATGTAACTTTATTGAAGGGTTTAACTTTTGACAACGTTTTCAAAATTTTATTTAAAATTTTGGGGATTTTCTGAACATTCGATTGCGTTTAAGATCAATATTCTTCTAGTATTCAACGATTGTAATTTTTGTACCAAATTTCGTTCGAAACGCTCCATTCATTTGTGAGATATCGTCACCACACACTCACGGACACATACACACACATATACAGAGAAAGAGAGAGAAACATCAACTCAAAAAAGTTCGATTCGAGTTCATGAATGAAGTGTGCTATTCCGTGGAACGGGAATTGAAATTTTCGACCCCATCATAAATACTTTACACAAGCATTATACTATATATAAGGAAAGTAATATATAAGGAAAGTAATAAGGAAACCTCTACGAAAAATTAGATCGTGTGGTTATTTTTTCGAATCGTAGGAAAAAAGCAAACATGGGTGAAAAGGAGTAAATGGTTTCGTCTTATCCATAATCTTGATATGTGAAAACTCAAACACACATGAAAAATGCACGAGAAATATTAATGCTTTTAAATTTATGAATGTAATATACGTTTTAAGCTCTCCTTAATACTTTTCGACACTATGTAGAACTAGTACTTAAGCTTGTGAAACTAACACTAATAAAATTGAAATCAAACTAATAAAATCGAAAACCTTTAATTTTAGTTAATAATTTACAGCGTTTAGGGTTAAGGCTCCTCTATATGCGAGCTGACTCATCAAGCATATTGAAGCCCACCATAGCTGGATGCGCAATCCATTAGCATTAGCTCTATTAGTATTTTCACTTTAAGATGTATAATTGAAATAATTATGGGTGGTTGTTCTGCACCGAACTGCTCTAATCATTCTAGAAAGTGTTTTAGGTTATTTCGCTTTCCTAGAAACGAAGAAATAAGAAACCAATGGCTAATAAATAATCGGATACCCTGTACTGGAGCATGCTTGTGCGAGCTAAGTTCTGCAATATTCTAATTGAAACTTCTTTTTTTTATATAAAGTATTTATTTATAAAAAGAGTTGTCTTGATCGTAAATTGGCTCAGTTAGGTTCGATCTCGAGGGCGTTACTTTAAATGTGTGAAAATTCAGCCTTAAACGTCACGTACAAGCTTTTGGATGGTCAATATATTAAAAAGAAAAACATTGTCTGCCCTCCCCTTAAAGTCACGTACAAGCTGCCCTCCCCTTAAAGTCACGTACAAGCCTTAAAAGTCACGTACAAGCTTTTGGATGGCCAATATATTACAAAGAAAAACATTGTCTGCCCTCCCCGATGAAATCGAAATCCCTACTTCGTTAGGTTCTGTCCCGGACACGATACTAAAAGTGTTGAAGACCCAGACCGTCCGACTCGTCCAGAGGACTTAGAGTAACTAGTTGGACGGCCGGCGATACTAAAAGTGTGCAAAAACTTGGCCATTTATGTCACCGGTGACTTATGGCGAGTCTAGAAAGACTTTTCCATTCCCCATTTTGTTTTCGGGGAGCGGTATCAAATATTCGATTTTATAAGGATATGCACGATACTACAGGTGTGCATTCAGCCTTCAGCGTCACAGGGGGCTTCTGTTATATGTGGAACAGTTTTTCAACCCCCTCCATTTTCTCTGCCCCGAGGGAAATGAAATCCCCCCTTAGGTTCTGTCCTGTTTTTAGTACTAAAGTGTACAAAAATTCAGTCATCTAGGTCACTAGCCGACTTCTAGCGGGTATAAACACAAACACGTTAGATCATTATTATTAGATAGTGAATGTGAATTTTGTACAAGAATTACATGTGATTGGTTAGGAGCTATTATTTGTGAATTGGAATTTGACAGCATCACATTGAAAAGACAAGGTACAATCAGTACGGATAAATGACATTTGGTTACGTATGATAATCGCAGTAATCTATTAAATGAGAATTTATCTTCTGTGATCTATCTATTTGAGTTAGTTGTTGTCTCTTCCATCTATTTGAGTTAGAGTGGATACATATATTTCACACACACGCAAAGAGAGAGAGCGAGACAGACATCACGCTAAAAATGGTTTTCCATATTCTGGAGCTCCCAAAACGTGTAGATCCGTCAAAAACTCCAGTTGCGATTTTCGACACAGTCCCATTGCTTTCTCTACGCAGTATCACTTATTCTAGGGGAAAGTAAAAATATAGTAGTGAAGTGCGTCAAAATATGTTCACATTTATTTAGGTAACAAAAAATCCAATAAAATATGCGAGAACAAAGAGAAATCTACAGACATCACAATTGTTTCACAAGACTTTTTGTAGGGGGCGCGGTAGCCCTTTGGTTAGCGCGCTGGAGTTGTACTCTGTAGCCCCGGGTTCGATTCCAGCCACTGCCAAAACTGCCGCCGTGTTCATGCGGAGTACGATCACGTTAAACATGTGGGTCCGAAAGTCCTTCCGAGAGGTTGGTGGTAGGGGAAGGAGGATACGGTCCCTGTGGATGCCTCCCCCACTGGGTTCCGGTCTAAATTGGGTGGCACTTCCCGACCGGCCAAACAGTTACCTTACACCTTTCTGGTAGGTCGGACGGTCTGGGTTTCAACAACAACAAGACTTTTTGTACACCTTTTCAACATAAGCTTCTCAAGGATTATAATAACAAATAACTTTTGAAACATTTATACGTGGTAGATTAAGGGGTTTAATTTTTCTGTACTTTAAAATCTATGCGAAATTTTCTTTACTTGTTTGTCAGAAAATTACATCTCATAAGAGTTAAAAACAGATTGCGTACTAGATTATAAAATTGAATTATATTCATTCCCATAAGTGTTTTTTAATTTTCGTTATATAATCTAAAAAAACAAATTGCGATCCCTACAATACTTTAAAAGAAGTTTGCAAACTGTATTCCAACACAAATTGCATTAACTCAAATTAGGATTATAGACTTTATTCACAAGAATACTATAATAGAGGTTTTATTTACATAACAATGTATTACTAATGCATTTTCCAAATATTTGAGTCATTAAAATTAATCCTCCATATTTTATTAAATATTTCTTTTAAAATTAATTGCTCAAAACTGCATTAAAATGATTTATATTACTGTTTCATTCAAATATTTGCTTAAATATTCATTAACGGAATATTAACTAGAGCAGCGAAAGAAACGAATGTCTCTATTTTCAATAACTTTAATAATTAATTTTCATTTAGAAAGATTTTGAAAACTTTTTTTGATACTCTATTGAAACATTATTGCCTCGACATTATTAAATGGAACATTATTAAGTGGGGTTCCATAAATTTTACGAGTGATTTTTTTTCATGCATCAGCGATTTTAATTTAGGATTGCAGATTTTTTGGAAAACGTTTTTAGTGATAAGATCTTTAAAAATTCTAATCATAAATCACAAATTTTTAACGCATAGTAAAGAATTTGATGTGGGCAGCACATGAATTTCCCCGCAGTCTTATATCCATGTTCTCTTTATTTCAATTAAATTTAATTTACTTTTAATTCAATTTCCGTTCTCATTTGGTAACTGGACTTATTTTCAAAGGCGGCGTAGAGAAAATACGAAAAAACAGAAATATCTCGAGAACGGCTAGTCCTAGTGTAATGGGGTTGGTCTTATTCGTTAAAAATTACTTATAAAACCAGCATTTAATGGATATATTTAAGCATACGTAGTTTCTTATTTTAGATTTTGGCGATTTTTGCGGGCCATTTCGCAAAAAAAGGCAGGTTATTTTTTTTTTCGAATCGTACCAAAATCTAATCAGCACCAAAGTAATCCACAAGCGACTTATCTACCGAATTTTGTGAAATTCGGTCCATTACTTTTTTAGTCAGAGTGGATACAGCTAATTTTTGTGGTCCATTTCGCAGAAAAAGGCAGGCTCTTTTATCCCGGATCATACCCAAAACTAATCAGCACCATATTCGCCTACAAGTGACTTACCTGCAAATTTTATGAAATTCGGTTAAATAGCTTTCTAATTAAAAGTGGATGCAAAATTTGCACAGACAGACAGACACACACATAGACGTCAAGCTAAAAGCAGTTTTTTCGTATTCTAGAGGTCTCGAAACGTCTAGGTCCGTCGAAAACTCCAATGATTCCAATAAATTTCCCTATACATTGCCATGCATTGCAGGGAAAGTAAAATTATAAATTTTGAATGAAAGCAGAACTTTCAATAGACAAGGACCCCACGTAGCAAAGGAGGTTGATCACCAGGAAAGCTTTCTAAAATGGAGGAATTGCCAAGCTGGAAAAATAATTCCCTTTTAGGAGGGTAAAAGAAATGTTGACACATTTACTTTGCATTCAAGGCTTTTCATCAAAATGAAGAGGGAAATTATTGATCCGAAGATTCAATCTCACGATTTGGTGATTGGTGATTTGGTTGGTTAGCATTGTAATAACTGCGTCATCGAATGCAAAGGATTCTGATAGAAACTGGGCAGTTATACAAATTACATGTTGAAAAACCAAAAGGACGCCCATCTAACGAACCCAGAGGACGTCCATCCTAAAGTACCTCCTTAAACGTCTTATCCGATTGCTCACTCTCCTCTCAAGTATTAATACCAGCAAGCCATGGTGGGTAGTCATGGATGAGCCTGTATTTCTTTTAAACCAATCTGGGCCGAACAATTATGAATACAATCAATATTTTACAAAGTTATGAATAAGTTTAAAAGAATATATAAACATCTGATGTGGGCAGCACATGACTTTCCCTGCAGACTCATATTCGCGTTCTCTTTGTTTCTTCAATAATTCATTACATTGAGTTTAATTGCACAAAACCACAACCACAATTATTTAAAATTACACTGAATTTGCACTTTTAATTTAATTTTCGTTTTGATTTGGTAGCTGGGCTTATTTTCTAAAGTGCTGTAGAGAAAATTCGAAAAATCTAAAATATTTCAGAAACGGCTAGTCTTAGTGTAATAGGGTTGATCTTATTCTTTTGATCGCTAAAAATTACGTTTAAACAAGAATTTAATTAATATATTTGAGGATACGTAGTTTTTTATTTTAGATTTTGACGATGTTTGCGTATAATTTCTCAAAAAAAGCAGGTTCTTTTTTTTTTTCAATCGTACCAAAATCTAATCAGCACCAGAGTATCCTACAAGGGAGTTATCTACCAAATTTTGTAAAATTTGATTTATTAGTTTTCCAGCTAGAGTGGATACAGCAATTTTTGCGGGCATTTCGCAAAGAAAGGTGGGTTCTTTTGTATGGAGTCGTACCAGAAAGTAATCTGCACCAGGGTCATACACAAGTGACTTACCTACCAAATTTTATGAAATTTGTTCCATTAGTTTCCGAGTTAGAGTGGATACATGCATTGTACACAGACACGCATACGTCACGCCAAAATAGTTTTTTCGTATTCTAGAGGTCACGAAACGTGTAGATCCATCGAAAACTCGAGTTGCGATTTTCGGCATGATTCCAATACTTTCACTATACATTAGCATATATTGCAGGGAAAGTAAAAATCTGATGTGGGCAGCACATGACTTTCCCTGCAGACTTATATTCACGTTCTATTCATTTAATTTAAATTTAATTCATTTTTATTAATTCAATTTTCGTTCTCATTTGAAAACTGGACTTATTTTCAAAAATGCTGTAGGAAAAATACGAAAAACTGAAATATCTCGAGAACGGCTAGTCCTAGTGTAATGGGGTTGGTCTTATTCTTTCCTTCGCTAAACATTACGTATTAAAGAAACATTTAATGGCTATATTTGAGCATACGTAGTTCTTAAGTTTAGATTTTGATGACTTTTGCGGGCCATTTTGCAAAAAAACGCAGGTTATTTTTTTCCGAATCGTACCAAATCTAATCAGCACCAGGGTGACCCACAACTGACTCATCTGCCGAATTTTGTGAAATTCGGTCCATTAGTTTTTCAGTTAGAGTGGATACAAGCTTTTGCGGGCCATTTCGCAAAAAAAGGCGGGTTCTTTTATTCCGAATCATACCCAAAACTAATCAGCTCCAGCCCCGCCCACAAGTGACTTACCTACAAAATTTTGTGAAATTCGGTCCATTAGTTTTTTTGTTAGAGTGGATACAAAATCTGCACAGACAGACAGACGGACAGACACACAGACAGACACACAGACAGACAGACAGACAGACAGACAGACACACAGACACACAGATACACACACAGACGTCACGCTAAAAATGGTTTTTTCGTATTCTAGAGGTCTCGAAACGTGTAGATCCGTCGAAAACTCGAGTTGTGATTTTCGGCATGATTCCAATACTTTCCCTATACATTACCATGTATTGCAGGGAAAGTAAAAAATGGTTTATGCTATGAACAAATAAATGTTTCAGAAACCAACTCTTAACTTAAATGTGACCACAAAATTAGCGTAAATTTATGAATTTAGACATATTTGGATAATCATTGTTTCAGGCTGAACTTTTGGGCTCAGCTTCCATACTTCAAAATGCTCTTCCTTCATTAATCAAATGTTAATCATCAACTATTAGAGCGAACAACTTTCAATTTTAATTTCTTTAAAAAATGATGACTGTGTGACATGTAGGTAGCACACTATTTCTGACATTTCAGTTACGCGCCAGTTTCTAAGTAAAATTAAATTTAATTAAATAATCAATTTTTAAAGCAAATTGTAATGCAAGTAATTAAAACTAAAACTATAACTATCGCGTGAAAATGTCGGTGAAAATCTTGCTAGACAAGTAAAAAATTATTGTATACGAATTTAATTAAGTAGTCAATTTCTTATACACTCATACATTATATTTCTTTCATAATAAAATGCAGAACGCATTCCAGAAGAAACGCAACTCACAGCGCAATAAATATTCTGAAATTAATTATATTAAATTAAAATCTAACAATAAATTTGATTAACTTTGTAAATGTAAATATAAGTAATTAAAATATTTTCACAACAATGTATTACAAATGAGCAGCAGACAAACAAAGCCCGAAAACTATAACAAATTTCTAAAGGTGTCCCCCAAATTCCTGATTAAATTAATTAATTTCAAAATGGTATAAAAATAAATTATTCTACAGTCCGCGATAACATTTTTGCGTAACTACCCATTATTCAAATAATAATGATTATAAGAGACGAACAACTTTCAATTTTCATTACTTTAGCAGATAATTTATTTACACAAAATTTTATGGATATTTTTTCATGCCCAATTGGAATTTTATTGTGTGAAGTTGCACTTTATAATATTAGTTATTGCCACAATACTGCTTAAAGTATTTATTTCTAGTTTGTGTAAATTGTTTTTAAACTTTTAGGAGGATCCGTTTTTTTCCTTAATTTTAAGTATCATATCAGGTAAAACAAAATATTTTATACTGTAAGTAAAATGGTTAATCATAAACAAGTATAGGACATAAGCCATACTGCTCAGAGAGGCGTCTTCCCGGGAGAATGCTTTAACGAATATAAGTATCTTACATACAAAACAAAATGTGTGTGTGCGGTCTGTAGCGGGAAATATAAACGTCGTACGGCCATGATAATTCGTACACAGGTACTTCGGGTCGTGTTCAGGCGGAGTACGGATCGCGTTAAACATGTGGGTCCGTAAGTTCTTGCGGTGGGGGTGCCTCCCCCACTGGGTTCCGGTCTAAATTAAGTGGCACTTCCCGGCCGTCCAAACAGTCACCTTATACCTTTTTGGTAGGTCGGACGGTCTGGGTCTCAACAACAACAGGTACTTCAGGACCTGAGTAAGTGCACCACAGCGAGATTTAAAAAAAAATTCGAATTAGTTTCTGAGTAACTTAATGTTTCAACACAATTTAAAATGATTTTCACACAAACAGGTTCCTCAGAAACCGTAAACATTATCACAGAGTTTCTATCTAGGCACCATAGGAACGACTAAGGAAAGTCCTTTCCAATAACGTTTGAACCGAATCCGTAAAACAACTCCTTCATATTTTTTCTTTAAATACTTCATTTTAAATACTTCTTTAAATACTGCATTTTAAGGTTATCTGATACTTATTTCACACACACTCAAAAATTAACAGCACAATTCTATAATTGGATAAAAATTTATGTGTGCAACTTCACATACTAGCAAATAATATTTTTTGATCTAATACATAGTTTTAATTTTGGTGATTTTTTTAACGAACGCAGCAACAAACCACCCATTTTTCACGGACAGAGGTTTCTCCCCTCGAATTTTTTTCCATGTTTCTGCGCATGTCTGTTTGAAACTGTGCCTTCTGTCCTTTATGTATTTTTTAAACTTTTGCTGAGAGAGTGCATAGAGGGGGAATTGGAAATTGAGGGGTGAATATGAGAATTTCATGAATTCAAATTATTCCTGCTTTAACTCCCGGGCAACACCAGGTCTAGTTAATCTAGTTAAATACATTATAATAACTCATGCAAATTCCTTACAAATATTTCTACTACAAACCTAAACAAGAAAGATCAATCAGACATAAAGCATTGATTATGAAACACTTTTCAACTGAAATGCAATTTTATTCAAACATCTCTAAAATGCGATACATTCGGCACTCATATTTTTTTAATTATAGCAGTACTACAAACATTTATTATACTTGGAAGTATAAAACTTTATCAAAAAAGGCAATGGATTAAATAGTCTACTTCTCTATGTAACATCATTAAATATTTCATTCATATCACTTATATTCCAGACTCTAGAACTAAATAATGTTACGTGATAAAAATTCAGCATTTCTTATACACCTCATCTTACAATCGCTTGATATGTTTACATTCTGCATACATCGAAATTAGACTTCGTTGTAGAAATAATAGTTTAGTGATCATTTAAAATCAAAAATATTGTAATTGCGTTGGCTCAGCACTTAGATACAGATACAATACGCAAGAATTAAACGGTTTTAGGACGGATGCAACACTAAATATAAATTTAAAGGTCTCTAAACATTACGATTTTTATAGCGCGAGAATAAAATGGATGCCATATTTTATTTTGTAATGAGTAACGTGAATTCTTCATATATCATGGGTATAATTATTATTTCAATTTTTATTAAAAAACTACCTAACATATTTAGCTGAAATATATTTTGTACATTTTATGTGATAATTTGGTTCCATAGTGTTCATAGTATTTCATTTTACAACCCAGGTAATATCCGATATTAATTGGCTTAAATTCTTCATTTACATTTATATACACTGGCGGAAAATAAAATCCCAACACCAAGAAGAAATTAGTTTAGAGGAATGAAATTTAGGCAAAGCAACTGTGTCGGTAACATATCTGATTAAAGTTTCAAGGTCACAGGTTAAAGTATGAGCGAGAAGAATTATTTCAAATATGAAATTGTAGTACATTAATAACCGCTGCAGTCGCCACGATTTTGAATGCAAGCATGCAAACGTGCATGCATTGTGTCGTACAGTTGCCCCTATGACATTTTTTGGGATGGAGTTCCATGCCTGTTGCAATTGGTCAGTCAAATCAGCAACGGTTAATGCTGGTTGTGAATGACGCTGGATTTATCTTCCAATAATATCCCATACGTGCTCGATTGGAGAAAGATCTGGTGATCTCACAGGTCAAGGCAACATGTCGACACTCTGTAGAGCAAGTTGGATGACAGCAGTGGTATGAGGACGAGCGTTATCCTGTTAAAAACAGCCTTTTGAATACTGCTCGTGAATGGCAGCACAACCGGTTCAATCACCAGTCTGATGTACAAATTTGCTGTCAAGGCGCTTGGGATAACGACGAGAGTGCTCCTGTTGTCAGAGGAAATGGCTTCCCAGACCATAACTCCCGGTGTATATCCAGTGTGTCTACGCCGCAGACAGCTTGGTTCCAAGCGCTCACTTGGCTTTCTTTTTCCGAACACACGACCACCACTGGCACCAAGACAGAAACGGCTCTCATCTGAGAATACGGCAGATCTCTACTCCGCCCTCCAATGAGCTCTAGCTTGACACCACTGACGTCGCAGATGGCAGTGATTCGGAGTTAGTGGTATGTACGCTACAGGCCGTCTGGCTAAGAGCTGTCCCTCAAGTAATCGATTTCTTACAGTTCGTTGTAACACTCTGGGCCAGCAGAAGCTATAATTGCTGCTGCAGATGCAGTACGATCCGTCACAGCCATGCGAAGAATACGGCGGTCTTCCCTTTCAGTAGTGACCCGTGTGCTGCTGGACTCCGGTCTTCTTGAGCCAGTCCCTTCCTGTGATCACTGCTGCCCACAATAATGCATAGTGGATACATTGCTACCAAGTCTTTCTGCAATATCGCGGAAAGAAAATCCACCTTTTCGTAGCCCTATTACACGGCCTCGTTCAAACTCACTAAACTACTGATACTGCCTTCTTCGTCTCCTTAAAGGCACTCTTGACTCAAACCTAGCTCACAACGTCCAATCCGGACGATAAATAACGCTCACGAAGTTTACATCACGTATTTGAAGCAAACGTGATTTGCATGATCATAGTGGCGCTACTAGCGCCACTCTTATTCGTCTAGCGCTAAATTTGAATAGGCATCATCTTTCATATGTGCAAAAACGCGCCTCCTAACTTTCGTTTATCTAGCGCACCTCCTTCTAGGTGTTGGGATTTTATTTTAAGTCAGTGTATGCACCACAGATCGTCTCAACAACATAGTGAGATTTCATTTTGATAAAGTCATTTTTACGGCAGTTATCGTGCAACGGACAGACAGACAGAATGGACAAAGTAATAAACACTTTACAGATATGTTGGAAAGAGTTAAAAATGAATTAAACAGAATCAACCACCTGAACTTCCAGCGAGTTCAAAATATAACTGTAACTAAATCAAAATATTTATATTATCGCTAAAATTAGACAGCAAATCCAATTCTGGACTATGTATTTTTAAATAAGCAATAGCGTCAAGAAATTAAAATAATAAGAATTTCACCAATTTTTTCAAATACTGCTTGGAAAATTAATCACGCGTCTAACATAAACATGATTTAGTGACATACAAATAAATATCTCACATAATCGTGACCGAAATGCAAATGATTAGCAAAGATGTTTCGTTTAAATTGAGTCATATATTAAAACATTCATTTGCGCAAGATTATCTTCTTTTTACTTTCCCTGCAATACATGGTAATGTATAGCGAAAGAATTGGAATCATATCGGAAATCGCAACTTGAGTTTTCGACGGATCTACGCGTTTCGAGACCTCTAGAATACGAAAAAATTTATTTTTAGCGTGACGTCTGTGTGTGTGTATGTCTGTGCAGATTTTGTATCCACTATAACTAAAAAACTAAGCGACCGAATTTCATAAAATTTAATAAGTAAGTTACTTGTGAGCGAATCCGGTGCTGATTAGTTTTGGGTACGATTCAGAACAAAAGAACCCGTCTTTTTTTGCGAAATGGCTCACAAAAATCTGTATCTACTCTAGCTAAAAAACTAATGCACCGAATTTCACAAAATTCGGTAGATAAGTCGCTTGTGGGTTACCCTGATGTTGATTAGATTTTGGTATGCTTCTGAAAAAATAGCCTGCCTTTCTTTGCAAAATTGGCCAGCAAAAATTGTCAAAATTTAAAATAAAAAACTACGTATTCTCAAATATATCCATTGCATGCTTGTTTTATACTTAATTTTTAACGATGAAAAGAATAAGACCAACCCCATTACACTAGGACTAGCCGTTCTCGAGATATTTAAGTTTTTCATATTTTCTCTATGCCACCTTTGAAAATAAGTCCAGTTACCTAATGAGAACAAAAATTGAATTAAAAGTGAATTAATTTTAATTAAAATAAAGAGAACGTGGATATAAATAAGTCTGCAGAGAAAATCATGTGCTGCCCACATCAGAGTTTTTTAAATATTCAAATGAAAACTTTTTCATCTGAATATTTTAAAAACAACGCCTATAAATTCTTAACCCAAGTAACCCTCACAGCAAAGAGGGTCACATGTGTGACAGTGACGTTGTAGTCATGTGATACTTGGGTCCCAATGTGACATCATATTTGTGACTTCTATGCGACGTTACGTATTAGTAACTTTGTAACTTCATTGTGACTATATTCTGTGACGTTTCCACAATTTAATTAACAATTAACAATGTGACGACATTGTAATGGCAATTACGATGTGACGTCACAAAAAAAGTTTATATGCGAAGTCACAAACGACCATGAAAATGACCAAAATGACTTCGCTGTGATCTCAATATGAAATTGCCGAAACGTACTGCGACGTCCTGTGACGTCCCAAAGTCACAATGTGACGTAAATCTTACGTTACTGTGAAAAAAAATGCTGTTAGGGAATGGTTTTCATAGTATGCCGACTGAGTGGATGACGTATCAAAATTATCGAGCACTTTGATTATAGCTGGAAACGTGGTTTTGGCGTTATGCGTTCCGTCTCGTCTTCAAAACTAAAGGGAAAAATGTAAAATTTAAAAAAAAAATGAATGAGGCGTGACGGTGCAAAGGAATAATAAAAAATCTGATGTGGGCAGCATATGACTTTCCCTATATAATGCAATGAATTTTCTTCTTTCACGGTTAAAAAATGATGTATAAGATCCATGTCACAGTGTTTCTAACATTGAATTGTACATTGGATTATTTTCAGGATAATAACGTGTAAAATTATTTCGAATCCAATTAACTTATATTTCACACAACTCTAAATTGGCCATTATCAATGTGGACAGCATCCGTAATATGCAATAAAATCCCCATATTAAAATATTTTAATACTTCATCAATTTGGCTTCATTTCTGCAAAATGCCCGATTTCGAAAATTTGAATCAGCAGTGACGATGCAAAGGAATAATTAAAAAAATTTGAAGTCTCATTTCAAAATATTCGAAACATTTTCACTCGACCCAGAATCTCGGTTTAAGTCTCATTGGATCCGCCCCAGTTTCCAGGATAACGGAAAAGTAAAACATACTGAAAATTCGAAATAGGAGTGATGATACAAAATAATTTTCATACAAGAAAGGTCGATCATGCTTAAAGCATTGATTATGAAACACTTTCCAACTTCAATGCAATTTTATTTAAACATCTCTAAAAAGCAATATATTCCTCGGTAATATTTTAAAACTTATTCTTAATTTAAAACTTATATTTAAAACTTATTAATATTTTTAAAATTATCACAATGCTACATTAATTTATTATATTTGAATAAAACCTTCATAGAAAAAAATGAACATTCAAATAACGACATTGAAATATAAATTACCTGGTTTAAACATCTCTAAAATGCGATACATTCCTCGGTAATATTTCTAAAATTATCATAATACTACGATAATTTATTATATTTGAAAACTTCATCGAAAACAACTGAAATTCATTCAAATGACGTCATAGAAAAAATAACACGCCTGGATCTCTCTATAAAAGCAGCATTTCATTCATAACATTTTCCCATTCAATTCATTCATCACAATACTATAATAATTTATTTTATTTAAAAATTAAGACCATGGAGCTACAAGTAATTAAACTCTATGCATAAAACTTCTTCGAAAAAGATCGCCCTTCTCTCTGTAAAATCAATGAATATTTCATTCATATCAGCTATGCAGACTCCATGAGCTAAATAATTTTTCGTTAAAGAAATGCAGCAATTCTTATATAACTCATTCTACATATTTTGGAACAATTTACGGAACAATTTGAATATTACCTAAAATTTTCGAAGCAATTTGTGAATTTTAAATCCGCTAAAAAAATGTTTGAAAAATTAGGTCCCATAGGGTTCCATGTATTTCATTTTTTCAACCCGGGTTCAATCCAAAACTAATTGGGGGATATTATTCATTTATATTCCCATAGGTTCTACAGACCATCTGAACAACATACTAAAATTTCATTTTGATTAAGTCATTTTTACTGCAGTTATCGTGTTAACGGACAGATAGACAGACAGAAGGAACAAAGTCATAAACACTTTTCAACTTTGTTGTAAAGTGTTAAAAACGCACACCACTTTTCTTCTCCAAATAATAAAATCGCAATTTGATACTATTTTACTACCAAGAATCAAAATTGATTATCAACAACTGCATATGCCAATGCCTGCAAAAGGGGGTCGAACTGTTTAGGATAGGGTATGTCAAATTCCTGTATTTTTGGGAGGTTCTTCGTTTGGGATGGACGCTGTCCCACCCGTAAGCAAATGTCAAATGTGTAAAATAATGTTATATATTAAAATTTAAAACATTTTAGTCGATTTTTGCTCATTTCAACGTCCACTGTCCCCTTAAAGAGCTTAAAATTTTTTATTTATACCTTACTTGAATATATACCCTCGAAGAAGTAACTTGTCCTCCAAGTGGGGCTAATGACGTCACGAACAAAAAAAATTTTCTCGGCTATTTTTCACAGCAATGATTGAAACTATTAGATCTCTCTCGTGATTCTTGAGCCATAAATAAACCCTTTTATGCATAACTATGTCAAATTTTGTCGTATGCTGCCATGTTAAAAAAAATATAAAATTTCGAATAAATTTCGAAGTTCTCGCTCGAGGTTCAGTATAGTCTATCTAATTCTAGATTTTTTGATAGCAAAGCCGAATATAAAATTTCGTGAAGATCCTTTTATTTTTGTGGCTGCTATCCTGTGCACAAAAAAGCGACCCAAGACCCATAGACATCAGACAAAGACAGACATACAGACAGACATCCCTACAAAAATAGTCAAAATGTGTTCAGGAGGTCTGAATGCATATATTGGCATCAATATCTCGAATTTGAAAATTTTCATGAAAACAATACTTTCTCTATATTTCATTATACAGTATAAGAAAGTGATAAAGTGCCACCCCACCTTCTCCTATTGTCACTCGTGCGTCACTCTCAGAGTACTGTATTTAACTAACAGTATACCTGTTTTTCGGACGGAAAATATAATAGAAACTTAACATTCACAATTATGTGTAAATTCCTATAGTATTTATTGTAAATGACTTCGTTATTCAAAATTATCTACTAAAATATTCAATTCAATTCTTCTAAAAGATATATAAGAATCTCTGGGTTTAATATACAAAAAAAATCTGATCTGGGCAACACATGACTTTCCTTATATAATGCAATGGATTCATTATTTTACAGTAAAAAAATAGGTTTTTCTTATAATACATACTTATATTCTTTCCAAGATATTGAATTTTCGACAATGAGTCGTCATTTCCATTGATTTAACGTCATTTTTATCTACTTGGCGAGTTTTCGTTAATTTGACAACATTTCGAAAAGTCGCCAAGTGGACGACATTCCGCCAAATTCGTCACCAAAATCTCGTTTAGCGTTATGGACTGAGAAATAAGTTATTCTTATAGCAGATAAATGACTATTGGAGTTAAAATACAAAAGTATTACTCAAAGTGTCTTTTCTCATGAATGGAACGAGCTAGATCCACGAGAATAATTTCATCAAATTTATCGCATGATATTACATATGAAAAGTGAACATGCTTCTCAACAGTTAATATTTTTTATTAATTTAAGGTATTTTTTCATAAATTGATTTGAAAAATGTGCAATATCTTGAGAAAGGTTCATGCTAGCGTTCTAAAGTTTATGTCAATCCTTTTCTAAGGAAACATTACATAAAAATGTCTATTTGCGTAACTTTATTAAGGGTTTCGATTTTTGATAATTCTTTCACTCAAAAATTTAAGGAGGGTCCGAACATTCGATTACGTTTAAAAACAATAGGCTTCATGTATTCATGGATTATGAATTGTGTACCAAATTTCATTCGAATCGCTCTATTCGTTCGTGAGATATCGTCTCCACAGACTTACTGACACACACACACACACAGAGAGACATCACTCCAAAAGTGTTCGATTCGTGATCAGGGATGCTTGAAAAGTGCTCTCCCGTCGAAAACTCGAATTCGAATTTTCGACCCCGTCACAATATTTCCTTATACATTATGTATATAATAAAAGGCAGATCTGAAAAATAAAGCATCCTGGTCCAGTTTGTAAACAAATTTAGTAAAAAATAATTATTCATTCTCACAAAACGACAGAGATTATTTAGAAAATCGTACTTAATTATGCAAAATACTGAATTTTCATCGATTCGGTGCCATTTTGATAAATTTAGAGTCATTTTATCAATTTGGAGACATTTTCGTCAATTTAGAGACGTTTTAAAAAACCGTCAAATTCATCGTCAAGAGGAACTATTGAACTGACAGTCTCACTTGGCGACAAATTGACAAAACATCATCACAATACTGTCCCCTAATAAAATACAATTAATTTCATTTATTTAGCGCAATTGTATCATTTTCAAGATATTTTTATGGATTTACAAACATTTTTATCAATTTGGCGGCATTTTAAAAATTAGCTAAATGCGTTACTAAGTGAGACGGTTGGAATGCCAGACAAATGCTACCGAAGCATCATTTCGGTACTCTCTTCTAAAAATACAAATTAATTTCATTGATTTAGCGTCGTTTTAATCAATTTTGCGACATTTCCGTCAATTTGGCAACGTTTAAGAAAAGTTGCCAAGTTAGCGGTATCCCTCCAAATTCGCAGACCTGAAATTGCAGATTTGAAGAATAAAACATCCTGGCCCCGTTTGTATATACTACATAAAAACACTAAAATTGTATTAGAAGATATACTGGTTTTTAGACTTCTATACAGTATCTTTCTATACAGTTTCAACAATCTGCTAAATGAGTGTATTTGCTAAACACAATATATGAGCTTATTGTCTAAACACATATATTGTGTTTAGACAAATAAAGTTTTTAAAGTTTGAAAACTCGTTGCCAAAATAAATGAAAGTGATGTACGCAGTCCGCAATTAATATAATTAAAAGAAACATCAAACCGTTCGTTTATAAGATATATTTTTATATCCATTTATTAACACTTTACAACATAGTTGAAAAGTATTTATGACTTTGTTCATTCTGTCTGTCTGTCCGTCCGTTAGCACGGTAACTGCCGTAAAAATGACTTTATCAAAAATACATTTTAGTATGTTGTTCAGACGGTCTGTGGGACCTATGGGAATATAAATGAATAATGTCACCCAATTAGTTTTGGATTGAACCGGGGTTAAAAAAATGAAATACATTGAAAAATGACGTCCCATTGGGTTCAAACATTTTTAAGCGAATTTAAATTCACAAATTGCTTCGAAAGGCAATATACAAATTATCTAGGAAATATACAAATAGGTTTAGGAAATATACAAATTATCTCATAAAAAATATATAAAAAATTCAGCAAAATATATTCGGTAGTTTTTTTAATAAAAATTAAAATAATAATTACACCCATATCATATGACGAGATCACGACCCACTTCAAAATAAAATATGTCATCCATCTTGTGTCAATATCGTAATTTTTAAAGTTCTTTTTAATTTATATTTTGTGTTGCATCCATCCTAAAACCGCTTTATTTTTTTTCTGTGCATCTATATACTGCGACAACGTAATTACAATATTTGTGAGTTTAAATGATCATCAAACTTTGATTATTTCTACAACAAATCCTAATTTTCACTTATGGAGAATATGGAAAACGTTTAGGTGTAGAATGATTTGCATAAGACTTGCTAAATTTCCTTAATGCAAAATTATTTAGTTCTGGAGTCTGTAATGTCGCTGATATGAATGAAACATTCTTTGATTTTACAGAAGATTTTATAGCAGACATTTTCAATGAAGTGTAAAGCACAGAGTTAAATTACTTTTACCTCTATGGTTTTAAGTTTTTAAGTAAAATAAATTATTGTAGTACTGTGATGAAGGAAATAAAAATGTATGAATGAAATATTTATTGTTTTTACATAGGAAACCATGCGATTTATATTTCGCTGATGTCATTTGAAAAAAGTTCATTTTTTTTCAATGAAGTTTTAAGTTTTTCAAATATAATAAATTATTGTAGTATTGTGATAATTTTAAAATATTCCCACTGAATGTATCGCATTTCAGGGATGTCTAAATAAAATGGCATTGCAGTTGGAAAGTTTTTCATAATCACTGCTTTATGTATTATTGATCTTTCTTGTTTATTATTCAAATCTAAAAAATAATAATAAAAATGAACAAACACATTTGATTTAATTGCGTTACTGAGCAATATGCTATAAGAAAGAATCTTCCTCATAAAATGCTGATAATTAAATAATCATTTTGATTCCTTAATACGTTTCATTGTTGAGGAAGAGCTTGTGAAAAATAAACCATAGTGCCAAAGTTTCCATTTAAATTCATGTTTCAAACCTGCGATTTTCAAAAGGGACTGATTTGCTCGGAAAAGCCTAGGAAAAGTTTAATTTTCCTTTAATATATCGACAACCCTTAGTTTTAGAAACTCGAAACTGAGACTAAATTTTAAGTGGAGCTATTTTAAGGCCACTCACAGAATTTCATTAAGTTCAGTTTAGCCGCTCTCCCGTAATGATGAGACAAATGAATATTTCGTTTTTTATTAATATCTCGACAACCCCTGGTCTTAGAAACTCGAAACTGGGACTAAATTATACGTGGGTCTATATCAAGGCTACCCACGACATTTCATCAAATTCGGTTCAGACGTTCTTCCGTGATGATGAGACAAACAGATAGACAGACAGACAGACACAGACAGACAGATTTTCAATTTTATTTATATAGATTTCACCTAAAAATAACAGTCTGTCATAAAAGAGAATGAATCCTAAATTTCACCCAAATAGGCTGCATACTACAACATTCCGTCTATGTAAGAAATGCTTTTGATTATTTTACAATATTAACTATTATTATGATTGAATATTAAGCATATGGAACCGCTGTACTTTTGTGTTGAGTACAGGCAAAATTTTATATGAAAAAAACGATATATTTATCAAAAGTGAATATTGGTTTAAATAGTTAAAAACTAAAACTAACCATCCTATAAGGACAAGTGACATTTTATAAATTAATTTTTAAACTAGTTAACTTTAATTATTTAAATATCAATTAATTAAAGAAGTTTTATTTTTACCTACAAATAAATTGATTATCACTTATCATATAAGAAACTTAAAACGCAATATATAACCCAAAGCTTTTTCTAATTAGACTGCCCAAAGCCAGATTATCTAATTAGATTATATCAAGTTAGATAATTAAAATTAAATAATAATTTTGTATAACTTTTCTAAATTAAAGGGAAAAGTGCATTCATAACAATGTATTACATCATGAAAGGTCAGATTTTCCAGAATCTAATAAAGAACAAAATTGTCCCATACTTTCACAAATACTCCTTTGATTAATGATTCAAACATTTTGTATAACTAGTCATTACTCAAACGCTAATGACTGGAAAAAGGAGCAATGAAGGCTTTCTATTTTTAACTATTTATATCCATCATTGATAATCATTATCACAAAATTTCGTGCTCGGTTTTTCATACTCAAGTGAAACTTTATTCAATTTGTGTTGGATCCATAAATTCTTCCAAGGTGTAATTTTCCTATAGTATCACGACCTCAACACAATTTTTATAGGGGTGCACATCATTTTAACATTTTACGCGATACTTTATAAGAATTAAAAACTATAAATCACGAAAATCTTAAGAGAATATGTTTTCCTATAAATATGAGAAAGAAACGGGGGGAACAAGTAAGAAGAAGGGATGAAGAAAGGGATTTGGTAAAGGAGAGATGAAGAGAAATCGGTTCACCTAATTTTGAGAAATTTCTCTTAAGTAATATATGTAGATATATATGTACAAATAGTAATACAAGGTAGGATCAGAAAGTTCAGAAACTGTACTGATATCTCCAACCCTGATTGGAAGAGAGGGGGAACTATTTTACCGTGGCATAGAGGCACATGTGACGCGAGATTTGAAAAGGAAGAAGCAGGTGTTTTTTCAGACAGCGCGTAGCAGGTGCAATGCTTCTGTCGGCGATTTCCCCTAACGCTGGCAGAATTTGATATTCGCACGTTGTTCTTCAAACGCCGTTTCCATTTTCGACGAAACGCGAACGACTACAGTTCACTGACACGCATTGCCTGGAAAAAACCTGTACTGCGGACTTGCTTCATCTAGTTCACACCTCACGTCACATGTGCTTCTACGCCACAGTAAAATACTTCCCCCTCTCCTCCAATCAGGGTTGTAGATATCAGCACAGTCTCCTAACCTTTTTATCATTCTTTGTATGCATACAAATAATATGGGTATTTCAAAATTTCCATTGACAACACCCAGTTTTGATGTCATAAAAATTTCTATATCTCTAAATTAATCGTAATATAAATTTTTAAAGTTCCTGTCATTATATCCTAAGATATTGAGGTATTAAATATAGAGATGATTTGAGGATTATTTCCTCATTTGAAATCGAAACAAAAAGAGCAATATTATTGTTCCATGATCAGATCTGTTCTAGTTAATGTGGGTTAAAAATATATATCTCGCACCAGCATTCATCTGCGGCAGTAGCAAACTCATAAAACAACCGTTACATCTATATAAATAAAAATGAAAATCTGTCTGTCTGTCTGTCTGTCTGTCTGTCTGTTTGTCACACCATCACGGGAGAACGGCTGAACCGAATTTGATGAAATTTTGTGGGTAGCCCAGAAATAGCCCCACTTAAAATTATATCCGTGTTTTGAGTTTCTACGACCAGTGGTTCTCGAGATATTAGTAAAAAACGAAATTTTCGTTTGTCTCATCATCACGGAAAAACGGCTGAACCGAATTTAATGAAATTTAGTGAATAGCCTTGAAATATCCCCCCATAAATTTTGTCCAAGTTTCGAGTTTCTAAGACCTGGGGTTGTCGAGATATTAATGAAAAACGGAACTTTTTCCTAGGAGTTCTACTCCCTAACTCCGTGGTTTATCCAAACGAAAAGCTTGAAAATCGTTTGAAAGTGAATTAAAATTTAATCTCTGAGTTTGATGGGAGATTTTTTGCGTTAATTAGTCACTTTCTGAAAAAATGAATTGTTTGAAACATGATTTAAAGCGGAAATCTATCTCCATGGTTCATGGTTTATTTAAAACAAGCTTTTACGGAACAATGAGAAGTATAGAGAAATCAAAATCGTTATTTAATTTCGCAGTTTATGTTATAAGACATGACATATTTAACATGTTATAAGATTCTATCTTATATCATGTTACTCAGAAACGCAATTAAATTAAATCTGTCTGTTAATTTTAATAATTATTTTTTCGATTTGAATAATAAATAAATGGATATAAAAATATATTTTAGAAAAGAACGATTTGATTTTTCTTATAGCATTTTTGACTGAATAATATCAATTACGGTCTTCAGGTTTAAAAATTATTATTATTTATATTTTCGGGGATTATTGATTCAAGGATTATTGATATTTTCAAGTTATTATGCAATTATTTTATTATGACAAAAATTGTTTAAACTCATATATTGTATGTTGTACGAATCTTCTACAAATACACGTGTATATCTTTTAATCTACGAGAATATAAGTAGTATAGGTGTATTGACATATGTTTTGATATATATTGGCATATATTGGAATCAATTACGACCTTCTGGGATAAAGAGTACGGATATTATTGATGTTTTCAATTTATTACGTCATCTCTTTTATTTTGGCAAATATTTTTGAGACGCATATTGTAATACGGGTAATCTTCTACTAACACATTGGCATATTTTCTGATCTGCGACAATATAATTAGTACGGGGTTGCATATATTCATTCAATTCCTATTTTTTCTTCTGTAAATTTGCTTACAAAAGGGGGCAGGATGTTTTATTCTTCAGATCTGATCGTGAAGATAATTTTGCATAGTGAGAACATATATTCTTAAACTTCTCTTTAGGAGCAATAAATTTAATATTTTAACAGAATTTGCACATGATTGCGAACTATAAGTTTCTTTAAATTATACACTCCGTACGAATAACGGGTGTGCTGTTAGTGGTTAATAAATTTTAACATTTTAGGAGGATATATCATGTTGCTCGGCATCGCAATTAAATTAAATGTGTTTGTTAATGTTTTTATTATTTTTTTTCGATTTAAATAATAAATAAATGGATAAATGGATATAACAGTATATCTTATGAATGGACGGTTTGATTTTTCTTTTAATTATATTAATTGCTGACTGCGTACATCAATTTCATTTATTTTGGAAAAGAGTTTTCAAGCTTATATCGTATTTAGCTACTAAACTCATATATTGTGTTTAGCCAATAAATTCATATAGCCGATTGTTGAAACAGAAAAAGAGTAGAGCGGGTATATCTTCTAATACAATTGTAGTGTTTTCATTTAGTATATTGAAACGGAATAAGAATGTTTCATTCAGATCTGCAAATTCAAAGCTACGAATTTGGAGGGATCTCGCTAATTTGACAACTTTTCTTAAACTTTGCCAAATTGACGGAAATGTCGCCAAATTGATATAAACGGCACACAAACAGCTGCCATAAACCTTCGGGTTGGTCGTGTGGCTTGGGTCTTCTACATATCAATGAAATTTTTTTTTGTTTTGTTAGAAGAGAGTACTGAAATGATGTTTGGTTAGCATTTCTCTGTCAGACCAACCATCCTACTTAGTAATACATTTAGCGAATTTTTAAAATGTCACCAAATTGATAAAAATGTTTTCAAATCTATAAAAATATCTTGAAATTGATAAAATTGCGCTACATAAATGATATTAATTGTTTTTTGTTAGAGGATAGTATTGTGATGATATTTCGTCAATTTGTCGCAAAGTGGAACTGTCAGTTCTACAGTCCCACTTGGCGATAAATTTGGCGATTTTTTAAAATGTCGCTAATTTGACGAAACTGTCGCCAAATGTTCCATAGAAATATAACTATTTAGACGATATTTTTTCTACCAATTTATTTGAAGCAAATGATATCATGTCGCTTAGCAACGGATTTAAATCCAATGTGTTTATGCGGCAGACGATTTTTATTAAATCTTTTCCGATTTGAATAATGAAGATATGTATATAAAATAAATTTAATTGACATTGCATTTTAGACTGGATAATATCAATTATACTCTTCAGGTTTAAACATTATTATTATTGATATTTTCCGGAATTATTGATTCAGTGATTATTGATATTTTTAAGTTATTACGCCATTGTTTTATTGCGGCAAAAATTGCTGACACACGCATATTGTACGTTGTACGAGTAATCTTCTAGGAATGCACGGGTATATCTTCTAACCTACGAGAATATAAGTAGTACAGGTATATTGGCATATATTTTGACATATATTGGCATATATATTGGAATCAAGTACAGTCTTCTGGTATGAAGATTACGGGGATTAATTATATATTCAATTTATTACGTCGTCTGTTGTATTTTACCAAAAAACATTTGAGACTCATATTGCAAAACGGGTAATCTGCTACTAATAATCGGACATTATAAGTAGTACGTGTATATATATCTTCCCATATAATTTTAGCACTTTAATTTTGACATATATTGGAATAAATGACTGTCTTCAGATTTAAAGATTACGGGTTTATTGGTTTTTTCAATTTATACATGTAATCTACTAATACAGGTTATATTTTCTAATATTCGCGTATATAATTAGTACGGGTCCCATACAATTTTAACTCTTTTATTTTGCATATATTGATTCAATTCCATATTTTTTTTTATATTTGCTTACATAAGGGGTCCAAGATGTTTCATTCTTCAGATATGTCCATGAAGATAATTTTATATAGCGAGAACAGAGATTCTTAAAATTCTGTTTAGGAACATTATATTAAATATTTTAACAGAAAATTTTGATTAAACATGTCATTTAGTATACTATAAGAATTTGGGCATGATTATGAATTTCAAGTTTCTTTATATTATATACTCCGTACGAAGAACGGGTATGCTGCTAGTCTGTGCTAAAAATGCTCGATCCAATTCACCATAAGGCATTGCGTATATGCTCAAGAGCCTTTAGAACGTCTCCTGTTAAAGCTTATATGCTGTCTCTTATGAGCCATGTTTTCAATTAAGGCGTGAACAGCTGATGCTGAATTATTATTTCCGTATCATGTCCTTACATAAACATCCGTTACAACGTTCATTCCTTGATGATCATTATGATCGACTGTATGACCACAGATCCTCCTGCATTCTACTTTTGGCAACCGGATACGCAATATAGTAGCAGCTACCCCTTTAGTAGAACTTAGTTCGGAAAATGTATGTTCGTAAGTTTTTTGAAACACCTCCATGGTATGTTAACAATTTCACCTTTCTCAACCCTTTTTGTAATTTTACGAAAAGTAACACCACGCCGGCTATTTATGTGCAATGTTTTGCAGAACATAGGAATCTATATAAGGAGTTTACTCCTGTTTTTACAGATGGTTCCAAAGCAGGAGATTACGTTGGTTTAGCTTATGCTTGCAACAATACTATAAAGTCTTATAAACTGCACGCATCATGCTCTATTTTCACAGCTGAGATTATGACAATATACCAGTCCCTAATCTTCATCTCTTATCAAAATTCCAAAACGCACATTACATATACTGACTCATTGAGTTCATTACAGCTTGTGTCATCGAAGAGAGCTATGAATTACCACATTACTTCAGATATCCTTAAGTATGAGCATCGTCTAAAGGGACAAAGATACCATACTAAATTCTGTTGGGTTCCAGGACATATTGGCATCAAAGGAAATGAGTTGGCAGACATTGCAGCTAAATCAGCTACTCAGACTTTGAATCTGACTATCCCTTTAACTGACATCAAACAATTTGTTTTAAAAAATATTCATGACAAATGACAGTATTCCTGGAATCAGCAAGCTGATAATAAGTTGCACGAGATGAAGTCCTTAGTAAAAAAATGGACTAGTTCCAATGTAGGAAACTGGATGTAATTTTAACTCGTTTGCGCATTGGTCACACTCGTTTTACCCACAGGCATTTTCTTTTAGGAGATATGGAACCCCTTTGTAATGTTTGTCAAACCGCAGTGAGTGTAAAACATATTTTAATTACTTGTCCTAAAGATAAATAGTTTCGTTTTAAGCATTTTAAAACGTACACTATAACTTTGGCAGAAATGATTGGAGAAAATCCTCCTTCCAGGGTTTTTCCATTCTTATTAGACATCGGTTTTTACCATTGTATTTAAATTCTCTTCTTATCAACTATTAGACATTCTTCATCTTCTGGCCACACATCTTGCCACCATAAGCCTTCGGGTTGGTCGTGTGGTCTGGGTTTTCAACTTTCTTCATCTTGTTTCCATCATTATCCTTCTGGCATTGTCTTGTTTTATTCATACATTATCACCCTTTTAGATTATATACTTGTTTTTAACACTTTACAACAAAGTTGAAAAGTGTTTATGACTTTGATCATTCTGTCTGTCTGTCTGTCTGTCTGTCTGTCCGTTAGCACGATAACTGCCGTAAAAATGACTTAATAAAAATGAAATTTTAGTATGTTGTTCAGACGGTCTGTAGGACCTATGGGAATATAAATGAATAATATCACCCAATTAGTTTTGGATTGAACCAGGGTTGAAAAAATGAAATAGGTTGAGCCCTATGGGACCTAATTTTTCAAACATTTTTTAAGCGGATTTAAAATTCACAAAATGCTTCGAAAATTTTAGGTAAGAGTCAAATTGTTCCATAAAATATATAAAAAAAAATTTAGCGAAATATATTCAGTAGTTTTTTAAATAAAAATTAAAATAATAATTACACATTTTATATAAAACGATCACGTGACCATGATATGAAATGATCACATGACCCACTTCAAAATGATATATGGCATCCATCTTGTTTCAAAATCGTGATTTTTTAAAGTTCTTTTTAATTCATATTGAGTGTTGTATCCGTCCTAAAACTACTTTATTTTTGCTTAAATTCTGTGCATCTACATACTAAAACAACACAATGACAATATATTTCAGTTTAAATTCTCATTCAAATTTGATTATTTCTACAACTAAGTCTATTTTTCACCTATGTAAAATGTAAACAGCAAAATATGTAGAATGAGTTGTATTAGAATTACTGTATTTCTTTAACACAAAATAATTCAGTCCATGGAGTCTGCATGGCTGATATGAATGAAATATTAATTGATTTTATAAACAGAAGGACGATTTTTTTCGATGAAGTTTTAAGCATAGAGTTTATGAATTGTAGCTCCATTGTCTTAATTTTTAAATAAAATAAATTAGTATAGTATTGTGATGAATGAAGTGAATGAAATCCTGCTTTTATAGAGAGATCCAGGCGTGTTATTTTTTCTATGACGTCATTTGAATTTATTTCAGTTGTTTTCGATGAAGTTTTCAAATATAATAAATTATCGTAGTATTATGATAGTTTTAAAAATATTACCGTGGAATGTATCGCATTTTAGAGATATTTAAATCAGGCAATTTATATTTCAATGCTTTCATTTGAATGAAGTTCATTTTTTTCAATGAAGGTTTAAGTTTTCAAATATAATAAATCAATGTAGTATTGTGATAAGTTTTAAAACATTACCGAGGAATGTATTGCATTTTCGACTTTTTAAAATAAAATTGCATTGTAGTTGGAAAGTGTTTCGTAATCAATGCTTTAAGCATGATTGATCTTTCTTGTTATTCCTTACTATTTTCTGTATTTTAATACCATATATGTCTGGCGCAGCATATCCTTTTTGGATCTTGTGCCCAGAATCCCTAATCAACCAACCGTAAACAAAACCATATTATTTTGAAAACACTGACTTGTTTTTACTCGCATTACCATTATTTTCTGAGAAATGGAAAATTATTTATACATTGGTTCCTATAAACCTAGTTAACTCGGAGAACTGTAGTTCTTTCCACTTAGTTCTCGACATTTCAAAAGTCGCCAATTTGGAGACATTTTACCAATTGTGTAGCCAAGACCAAGCAACTAGAGTTTTCAATAAAGAATGGGGAAAATAAAAAATGTATCGAAGACTATACTTTTGCGCTTTACGAAGAGAAATACTCTTATTCGATTATTAAACAAGAAAGACCAATCATGCTTAAAGCATTGATTATGAAACACTTTCCAACTTCAATGCAATTTTATTTAAACATCTCTAAAATACAATACATTCCTCGGTAATATTTTCAAACTTATCACAATACTACATTATTTATTATATTTAAAACTTAAACCTTCATCGAAAAATATGAACTTCATTCAAATGACGACATTGAAATATAAATTGCCTGGTTTAAACATCTCTAAAATGTGATACGTTTCTCGGTAATATTTTTTAATTTATCATAATACTACAATAATTTATTATATTTGAAAACTTCATCGAAAACAACTGAAATTCATTCAAATGAAGTCATAGAAAAAATAACACGCCTGGCTCTCTCTATAAAAGCAGCATTTCATTCATAAACATTTTCCCATTCATTTCATTCATCACAGTACCTAAATAATTTATTTTATTTAAAAACTTAAGACCATGGAGCTACAAGTAATTAAACTCTATGCATAAAACTTCTTCGAAAAAGATCACCCTCCTCTCTGTAAAATCAATGAATATTTCATTCATATCAGCAATGCAGACTCCATGAGCTAAATAATTTTGCGTTAAAGAAATACATCAATTCTTATACAACTCATTCTACATATTTTGCTCTTTTCATTTTACATGAGTGAAAAATAGGTTTCGTTGTAGAAATAATCAAATTTGGATGATCATTTAAACTCAAATACATTGTAATTGCGTTGTTTCACTATGTAGATGCACAGAATTTAAGCAAAAATAAAGCGGTTTTAGGACGGATACAACACTCAATATGAATTAAGAAGAACTTTAAAAATCACGATTTTGAGACAAGATGGATGTCATATTTCATTTTAATGCGGATCACATGATCTTTGCATATCATGTTCACGTGATCGCTTCATATAAGTGGTGTAATTATTATTTTAATTTTTATTTAAAAAACTGCTGAATATATTTTGCTGAATTTTTTTTGTATATTTTATGGAACAATTTGAATATTACCTAAAATTTTCGAAGCAATTTGGGAATTTTAAATCCGTTTAAAAAATGTTTGAAAAATTAGGTCCTATAGGGTTCAATGTATTTCATTTTTTCAACCCGGGTTCAATCCAAATCTAATTGGGTGATATTATTCATTTATATTCCCATAGGTCCTACGGACCGTCTGAACAACATACTAAAATTTCATTTTGATTAAGTCATTTTTACGGCAGTTATCGTGCTAACGGGCAGACAGACAGACAGAATGAACAAAGTCATAAACACTTTTCAACTTTGTTGTAAATTGTTAAAAACATGATCTTCATCGAACACTAAAACATGTTTCTCAGCGTAAGACTATATGCAGATTGTTGTATGAAAATTATTTGGCAGGTGAAAAATGGAAATATGTAGTTACAATTGATGACACCTGGATATATTTATCTGGTTGCAAAAGAAAAATATCGACTTACTACCGAAAAACAGGAGAAAAAGACCTAAGACTTTGGTTCAGAGAAAACAAGGAAAGTTTTGCTAAAGGTTTTTTGTGGTTATTGCTGGATTTTATAATAACGAAAAACCTAAAATAAGAAAAGTAGAAAAAATGTCAAAATTAGCTCGGATTAGTATCAGAAATATGTTTTAACAGCTGTTTTCAAGAAATACATTCCATCACTTTACCCAAACAATCTTCACTGTGTTAATTCCATCAGTATAAGGCTACCAGCCATACCTCTAAATCTATTGCTATATTTTGTAAAAAATGAGAAATGAAACCGGAATTGAAGCTATTCCATTTAAATGCATCCCACCCAAGTCTTCCGACGCCTCTCCTATGGATTACCATACATTTGGACCTTTAAAATAATCTCTTTATAAGCGGCATCTCAAAACATTGGATGGACTCTGGAAGATTATGGCTGAGGAGTGGAACACAATAAACCTTGATATTTAAAGAAAAGTTCTTTTATCTTGAAAATCAAGATGTAATATGATAGTTCAACAAAAGGGCTATCAGATTGAACATACTAAAAAATAAAATTCTTATCTTTGTTTATATATATATTTTTCACAAAATCGTTACAAAAGTGTGTGAACACGCTCTGTAGATTCACATTGTGTGCAATGGTGAGGGCAATTCAGTTTTCGTTCTAATAATATCCATGCTGTTCGACTACAGCAAAATTATTTACTAGACAACAAATACAGACGATACAGATTTTAATTCTTATTAATAAACACCAAAACTTTTGAGAATTCAAACAATGATGAAGCTGTGGCATCGAAATCTGCGATGCATATTTCTGTTTAAAATGCTCTTTATCATGTCATGTAAATGTAGAATGCCTCAGCCGATTTTCTGTGGAAATAGAGCAAATTGTGGAGTGTTTGCGACCTTGAAAAGGCGCGCCTGCCAGTCAGCTGAGAGAGAAAAAGAAAACCGTTGAGTGTTAATTTTGTTTTGTTGATTATTTTCCAATGTTCTGTTTTGTACGTGTGATATGGATATGTGTGTTGTGACGTCAGCGCAGTAAATGTAAAGGGACGAGCTTGGCTTTTTGTCTTCAGATTTGGAACAGGATTTGGTAGAGGCAGTCAATTAAAATTTCTCTCTTCAAAATTTAAAAATGGCTAAAGTGTTGGTAATTGAATTAAATTTAAAGATGTTTGCCAAATCTCACCTTCTAATGATGACTGCCCTACCAAGAGTAAAGAGAAGTTTTGTAAGTATAAATACTTATCAAATTAGAGCTGGCAAATTTGTATAGATTCCAGTTTTGACTGGTTAAAAGTAATTCAAGCTTCTAAGGTGCCAGCATGATATAATATAGTACCAGTAATTAATTTAAGAGTAAATAATTAATTACTCATGTCATCATTTGTATATCTATACAGAAAGATAGGAACGCAGATGTTCCGTGTAAAGAGTGAATTTTGATGCCCTGCTTGTATTTGAATTACCTAACCACAATTTAATTAAAGAACTGTGTTAATTTTCAAATGTCGTTAATCTCATCATTTAATGAGTTGTTTCCTTGCCTTTTATTTTACCAGCCATTGAGTAGTAGTTTCGCTTCTCACCAGGGAGACGGATTCGTCCTGGAGTTAAGTACTTACCACTAGTTGATAATTGTGTTTATTTCAGTTTCTACATTTGTATGTGAAAGCAGAAGAGTCTTTTAAATCATTGAAAACGCTTTTACAAAGCAGCATCGTATCTGCGAAAAAGTGGTCAAAAACAGAGGTTCTCTTTAAAAGTATTTTAAGATAAAGATGCACGTGGAAAGGCATTTTTATCAGAAGTAATGCTAAAGTTACAGGAAATCTCTTCTGCCTCGTGGAGAAGTTAAAAGAATGTGAATGTTCTTATTAAATTCTGAAACCTTGCAGTCGTCTGGTTCAATTTTCTGTTTCATGTGAATTTTTTCTGTCGAATTTTCTCTGAAAATTTAGCATATAGGTACCTCAGCTCTAATTGTAAAGGAACCGTTTTAAGAGAGAAAGTATGGTACGGCATAAAACTCTTATATAGAGCAGGATTTCTCAGCCGCAGAGCAGCGGCCAGGTACTGGCCCTAGTATTAATTATACCAGGCCGCGAAAGATTCTTATGGAATGTGTCGTTTCAGTTTTCTAAACATATTTTATGAATAAATATTTCATAGTGGAAATATTCTAAAGAGAATAATATTCGTAAGTGTGACAAAAATCTCAGAACCAGAACGCCTAAATAACATCTGTGTAACAAATTACAGTGACCAAGCCATGTTTTAATATTAACAAGAGACTGCTTAGCTGACTTCTATGGTGAATTACAATAGATAAATAATTTTCTCTCTGAATACCGTTTTCTTTCAACGTCAGTAAAATCCATTTAATAATACAATAGTCCATTTTATACTTCATTAGCTTTATTATCACACAATTGCATCTTACACAAACGTTGCATGCGCAGTTTGTATAAACTAATTTCATTTGCATTAAATTTGATTAAAGGTATCCCTCGTTTTACGCGACCTCACTTTATGCGATTTTACGAAACCTATTAATCCCGTAATGCGAAAAATGCATGTACTAGAGTGTAATGTAAAGAAGTTTAAGAACGCTATTTATTGTCCTTAATATATTTTGATTATAAATAAAAAAATCTTATGCAAATTACATTTCGTAAATTTTGCTCTTTTTTTGTCATATTTTGTTATAAAGGAAGCTTTTAAAACGTGGATTTCAATTTGAATGTTAAATGTGATAAAACAATACTATGAAATTATGCAGACATTGCCAATAAACAATATGAAATGTGTGTATTTCATATTTTTAAAGTTAGAGGTTTTATTATTGAAATTAATTAACAATTGAATATTATTTTTGAAAATTACAAATTATCAAAAATTCTCCTTTCAGTGATTTCATTTCCGTAACAAATAAAATTCTCATTAATATATGGATTTTTGAAAATCTGTATGACTTCACGACTAGGGTTGCTTACCTATTACTACGGCAAAAAAGTATCTGATTCTATTATAGTTGGTACGGCGTGTCTTTTTCTTGCAAATATACAATCCACACTTTACATTTGCATACAAGCACAACTATCTATACTTTGTTGAATATTTTTACAGTTTTGACAGACCAATCTTATTCTTCCTAACTATGTCCCGTTTCTCTTATCTCAGCTCGGCACACACGAATACGTTGAAATTTATTTTACATTCCAGGGAACGGTGATATGCAAGTGTGAACAAGAAGTTTATTTTAAAATGCTGAACAAATACCGCTCAGACGTGCCTCAATTTTCAAAAATCCGTGGTCTGTCTTAACAAGGAGTGTTTTCCTCAGTGCAAACCGATAAGGATAAACAATGTTTTTGCGACACTAACATGCAGATCAACTACCCATATATATATATATATATATATATATATATATATATATGCACTATTTAGCGAGTACTAGCTTATTGTTGAAAAAATAAGAAATTTCACTCCCCTCTATTCACTCCAAGATTAATTAAATATTGTTGTTCATTGCCTCCATAAATCGTACCAAATTTCATTAAATTTGCTCCGCTCATTCCTGCGATATGGCGCTCTATCGAGAAAAGTAAAATTTTTAATATTACGATAACAGCTAGTGGTAACGAAGAAACAATGAATCCAATTTATTTTTATGTACATAATTAAAATTATTCACTTACTGCAATAGAGGGAATATATTTTATAAAATTTACTATTGCAGACTCAAAGCATGCAATAGCCATATAAAGACGTATCTTACTGTCCTGTAAATGCCACGTGTTTTTACATAAAAATGCTCACATAAAATATCTGTTTCTGTAATACGGTTTTCTTTATTTCCAAGAAAACAATGTTCGAAAAATGGACCACCTCAACTTGACCCATTCCCCCCGAAATTCGATAGTCCTCTGACGTTCATCAATCGAACTAGTTGTTCTATTCGAATTACTTCATTTGTTCGAGATATCGTGAACCGACTCACACAGATAGAGATCATTGAAAAACGGCTTTTTCGAATTCAGTCGTGCTAAAAACGCGTCAGTCCGTTATCATCTAGGGGTCGGAATATTTGGCTCTTTCGCAATCATTTTCCGTTACATGCACTACGTTTTATAGAGAAAGTAAATAAATCCTTTCAAGATTCATGTGCATAAAATGTAAAGAATTAACTTTTCCTTTGTAAACACTTATACCCCAGCCCCAACTTTTCCAAATCCTTTCCCATTATAATTATGGTAAACATACTCTCAAGAAATTAAGCATTTCCGTCCACGAGATTTTAATAATGAACTAATTTGTTACTGACCACAAAGTAAATTTTCGGGATATTTTCCTTTCAGAGTCCCAGAAAAACTAAACAGCATAAATTCAAAACAAGCACATTAGTAGTATATATATGTACGTATGAGCGCACCTATATTTTTAATACTAAAAACTATATTTTATAGCTAATTTTTATCTTTTTATATAAAAAAAAAGGTCTCGATCCATTTTAATATTAAAAACATGATTTTATATCTAAATAAGGCCTTTTTTACATTTAGACCAAATTTTAACTTAAATGCGTGAAAAAAGAGATCAAAGATAGGCTGCCCCATTTTGGGGCTACCTCATACATAGGTAAATAACGGTGAAATTAAATAAATGCGTGAAAAAAAGAGGACTTCCAAAATGAATGGAAGTCCTCTAAGCTTTAAAATAAATGGGGGGACCGTTAGTCCCCCCATAAACATGAGACGGTATAAAAGGATTTATATGAAAAAAGAGGACTTGAATCCTCTAAATAAACTTTATATTGAAACGCGTCCGTAATTTACGGACGTGTTTTTATAGAGATATTTATGAACAGATAGAGTTATAAAATAGAGTTTTATAAATAATATAAATAAAAAAAAAGGAAAGTTTAATATATACATAAAGTACTATAGTTTAATATATTAAAAGAATTACTAGTACTGCTATCTATAGATATAATATACACTTAGAAAATCACATAAAATATAATCACTTTTTTTCAACAAAAGTAAGTTGTATACAATCTTTACTAAATTTTTTCTCTCCACCAAAATTATAATATGACTTAATATTCTTACTAAGTTTTTTAAGATATTTATCATTATAATTACTTAAAAATGCTGTTCCAGTATCACCGTTTGATTCTATAAATCTTGCTATTACACTAATTCCTTTCTTTTCTAGAGATTTTTTAATCTTATATAGATTTATTTAGAATTATTTTTTAAGAATCACCTCTTAAGAGTCTCTAAATATTCTTACTGAGTAGACTTAAAAATACTGTGCCATATTGCAATATGGTCTTCAGGGTTATTATATACCTTATTACTAAATCTTCTTAACATCAGAGGTAAATTTATTTTATCTTCATCCGACCATATTTCATTTATTCTAGGTAAAAATATTAATTCAGTTAAAGATGTAATATCGTTTTCTCTACAATATAATTTATTTAAATTAGTTAAATTTTTTATACCTTCAAGAGATGTAATATCGTTTTCGGTACAATCTAATACTTTTAAATTTATTAAATTTTTTATTCCTTCAAGTGAAGTTAATCTATTATCTTCACAATATAATTCTTTTAAATTAGTTAAATTATCTATTCCATCAAGTGAAGTTAATATATTATATCCACAAGATAGTATTTCTAAATTAGTTAAATTTTCTATTCCTTCAAGTGACATTAATATATTTCTATCACAATATAATTCTTTTAAATTAGTTAAATTTTCTATTCCTTCAAGTGACATTAATGTATTTCCTTCACAATATATTTTTTTTAAATTATTTAAATTTTCTATTCCTTCAAGTGAATTTAATCTATTATCTTCACAACATAATTTATTTAAATTAGTTAAATTTTTTATACCTTCAAGAGATTTTAATTTATTTAACTTACAAATTAATGTTTCTAAATTAGTTAAATTTTCTATTCCTTCGAGTGAATTTAATCTATTATCTTCACAATATAATTTTTTCAAATTAGTTAAATTTTCTATTCCTTCAAGAGATTTTAATTTATTTCTCACACAATATAATTCTTTTAAATTTATTAATTTTTCTATTCCTTCAAGAGATCCTATATAATTAAATAAAGAAATAGATTTCACTTCAGTAGGATTCTCTATATTTAAGAAAGACATAGTTTTTTTTTTCATACCATTATTATATGTAACATCCATTTATATAGAAACATTTTTATTAAATATTTATTTATCATTAGTTAATCGTCTCAAAATATAAACACACTCTCTCAAGACTGATTTAACTTCATATATCTCTTCAATAATTTTCTCTTGGTAAGGTTCTATTTCGTGATGACCAAACTTTTTATTTAATTCACTCATCTGTATTGCTTGTATTTTTTCCAATGAACATTAAAAAAGTGATCAGGTAATAGCTCAAATTTATATTTAATCAAATAACAAAAATCTAATTTATGCATAAATTCTTCTAAAAAATTTTCACTAAATGTTTGATATCTAGTTATATACAACCAATTTAAATCATCTTTTAATTCTCTCATGGTATCTTCTGTAAGATTTTGAAATATTGATACTTTATATAAATCTAAATTATCAGAAAATTTTACGATAAATTCGTTACTTAAAGTTTGATATTGCGATATGTTTACCCAATCTACTTTATCTTTACATTTTTCTATAAAATCTTCTGATAATTTTTGATATCTAGAAATTTTACACCAATCATCAGGTTGAGCAAATTCTTCAATAAAAGATTCAGACAGTGTTGAATATTGTAAAACTAAATCCCAATTTACATGATCTTTAAGATTTCTAATTACATCTTCAGATAAATTATTTCTAGAAAATTCATTCCAATCAATATCCATTTATTAGAAAGAAATTTTTTCAATATGCATATAAGGTTTTAAAGCGTTACCATCACATTTTATCTTTAATGTGATGATATCATCACGTTTACCATAAGCAAAACAGGTTACTACATCTCTATTAACATTTAAAATTTCCTTACCATTGATTTCTAGAGATATCAGTGGACTTTTATCATATATATATTTACTTTCTATTGTATCATATATATCTATATATATGGAAATTTTCATATACATATCTGTAGATAATCGCATCTCTTGATCCAGTAATTTTGAGCTCATCATGTTGAAATTTACTTTTTTATAATCCCCATCTGTATGAAAATCATTTAGTATAGTAACCCAGATATCTCTATTGTCTAAATATATTTTATTGACAGCATCGTTATCATTTTCAGGTTCAGAAACATTCGTAATTATTTTATTTTTTGCATCAAATTTATCATTCTGTAATATTAACGAATTTTTTTCAAAATATCTTTTATTCACAACATTTTTTACATTTCCTATTCTTTTTCCTTTTGCATCAAAAACTTTTCCTTCTAAAGAATGTAAAGTTGTATCATTTAATTCTTTTATTCTCTTGCATGTTTCTACAGTAAAGGATAAAAACTCTCATCATATTTAGTTTCTATATGATCTCTCAATTCATGATGATTATTCTCTATTTTATTCAAAACAAAACTTTTAGTGGTTAAATCTAAATCATCTATAGGATTTTCACAATTTTTTAAAATTCTATTTTCCATATCATAATTTCCATCATTCATTAATTTAAAACCTATACCAGGAGGTCCAATAGGTCCTTCTTTCATTTGATCATCATAAGGTGGATAATAAGCACTCATTTATTTAATTTTAAGATTTTAAACTCTTAACCATTGTTATAGTTTTATTTTTCAAATTTATAAAATATCTCTTTCTTTCTTTAAAAATAAAATAAAATTTATATTCCTTTTGAGTATTCATTAATCTCTCCCAATTAAATTCAATATCTAAATTATTTAAATCGGTATAGTTTTCATGACTTGATAAGTCAAAATAAAAAATAGTATACAATTTTCCAAAATTCTCCTTATTTATCAAAGGTCCTGTTTCTGTATTATTATCGTAAAGTCCTTCATGTAAAAGAGCTTCATACACTCGAATATAATCTTTATTGGCAAAATTTGTTTTATAACGCATAAGAGGAACTTGTTTATTATTAATCATCAACCAGCATTCTGCCATATCTATATGATCAAATATCATATTATTTTTTTCATAATTATTATCTCTTTCAATATATTGAGGAATAACATTGACACTTAAAACTTCATCTGACGCTGTAGTTGCTGTCACAGATCCACTGTTGCTTCTATAGGGGCCTACCATTTTAAATCTATATCGATCCCAATTTACCTCTATATCTTTATTAGATAGATATGATTCCAGAAACAAGCTTTCTGCAGAATTTTTTAATTCTATATAAGGTAAATGTAAGGTTAAACCTTCAACTACTACCTTATAGTTTTCGTTTCTTATATTAGTATATATCATATTTTTATTTTCATTTCTTTGAATTTCTATTTTCACTTCAAAACCTGAAATTATCTTTTCATATTCTCTAAATAAATCGATTATATCTTTTAAAGGTGTCCATATTTTATGACATTGCTATCTTTCGTTAGTTCCCATCTCTTTACGAATCCTTCGTTATAATCTTTATTCATTTTCAAATTATTAAAAAATTCAATTATTTTAGTAGTATCTTCTAAAGTACCATCATATTTGAACTCATTACGGTCAGCTGAATCAGATGTATCTAGATAAAAAAATTCATTTTGAGCTTGTGATGTTACATAATCAGGAGTATAATGAATTAATCTTAAAACATGATTCATGATTGAAAAATTTGACTGTGTATTTGATTCAATTTCAGTATCTCCTATATGTACTTTTAAAGTTTTGATAAAACCTCCGCCATTTACCAGACTCACATTTTCGTTTCCAATGGATGATTTATCATTTTTTGTAATTTTTAATTTTTGTTCAAGATATCCTCTAGAATATAAAATTTTTGCTTTAGTATCATTAATATGAAAAACATAGGTAGCATTCTCATCTGAACTATGTTCTTTTGGATGAATTTCTCTTAATTCATAACTTTTAATGTGATCATTATAATAATAACGAGTATCACTTAAATCATAAATCATTTATTTAGGAAGAATTTTTAAACCACCTCCTTTCTTTTTTATAGAAAATATTTCATTTAATATATTCTTAGGTTTCAATAAAACCTTTAAAAATCCTTGTATTTTTTTACTTTTTCTATATAATCCATTCATTTATTTAAGAAGAAATAAAATTAAATTCTACAGCTCCTTTATTTAAATCTATTAATTCACCTTTTTGATTAGTAATCCTCATTTTTATTCTTTCAACAGGATCCACTTTAACAGGAAAAATATCCAATTATTAAATTCTTTTGAAATTATACTACCTGGAGGGTTTTTATTAGTGAAAGAATATATAACTTCTGAATTATATTGATTTATTAAAGATCCTTTTACAACATCACAGTGAATATAAATACTATCATTTCCATTAGATATATCAGCAATATGTTCACCTTCAATCTCTATTTCTTCATCATAACTTCCATATGTCGGTTTTAAAAAGCCTATAATTTTATGAAAGTTACTTTCTGTAAAATCAATTACCCAATTTTTTTTCAGTTTAATAGATATTCTTTGTCTTGCTTCAATAATACCAAATTTCACAGGTGGATCCTTACCAAATATTTTCATCATATACTCATTTAAACCTCTTACAGTATAATTACCATTTGAGATAGTAATTGTTCTATCTGTGCCTAATGTATACAATCTAAATATGTTATTTCCATAATTCTTACTTATATTAAACCAGAAAACTTCCATAGAGAATGAGTGTAAAGCTAATTTTTTTATTTTAAGAGGTGTAATAAAATTTACAGTAAATACCTCTGATCTCTCATGACCTTCAGATTTTAATATTATCATTTATACATAACAAAATTTTCATTATAGTCACTAGGTTTTTGTGTAGGAAATGATTTGAGAACATTTTTAGGTGATATACCTTTATTCCTTTCTCTTATATATTTGATACAAAATATACCACATTTCACAGATGAAGGTTTCTGTAAAAAACTATCATTATAACCTATTTTTTTATTAGATGTAACAAGAAATGATTTAATATTTTTAGGAATATAGTCCTTCTTCATATTGTCATATTCACCAAACGGATCAAAATATTCCACATATTTATATTTAGGATCATTATAATAACAAACCCAATGAGTTCCGGGACCTGTTGATACATCTAAATTAATGATTCCATTTTCAAATTTTCCTATTGTTTTAGGTAATAAATAGGAGGTAAACACACCTCTAAATCCTTTTTCATTTTTCATATTATCTTTAATCATTTTGTCACTGATTCTCACTGTTGATATATTCCCTTTCCAAGTTTTTTTTTTCCCAGACCCCTTTTTTTGCATAGCTGAACTAGCTAATCCAGATAAAGCACCTGTTGCTAATGCTGGAACTGCAATTTTAGCAGCGGTTATTAAAGAGGGTATAAGTGCCGCTAGAAATGGTAAAAATCCTCCATTTTTATCTAATTGAGTTTTACTGATTGTAATTCTTTTTTTATCATTAATATGATTAATTTGAGTTTTAGTTAAGTACATCTCATGATTAGGAGTTTTAGATTTATCTATTTGTAATGTTACTTCTTCTTTATTTTTAAAAGCTGATTTAAGTTTATTTTTCTGACCTTCACTCAAATAAACTTTATTTTTTATCATTTATTAACAGATAAATTGTTTATGATATCGTTGTACATCATTATAAGTCATTTCTTTATTTTTTAATAACATATCTAACAATAAAACTACTTGATTATATAATTTCTTTGATTTACTACCATTACATATTTTTTCTGTTAAATTTGATAATACATTCAATCCTTTACCCACCTTCATTTCTTTACTACTTCGAATCATATTTAATCTATGCATATAATTTTGCAACATATATTCTTTATTTTTAATTTCTTTTATATCATTCTTTTTCTGGTTTAATTCCTCCTCTGAAAAATTTTTAGCTCTAGAAATTGTACTTTTTAAGTTGCCTCTTTTCTTAGATAATCCTTCTTTTAACTGTTTAGCTCTTCCATACATCTCCTCTAATTTTTCTTGATCGTTTAAAAATACTGACGGTCTGTATAATTTTTCCTCTTTTAAATATTTTAAATTTAAATTTTGATCGATATCATAAGTATAAGATCTTTCACAGCTTCAATAGGCTCTTCTATAGATGGAAATGTAATATTTTCTACAACATTTTGAATACTTTTTACAACCTCTTTATTTGATTTTTCATATTTTTCAATTTCTTGAGTGACTGGTTTATGAAATTCCTCTAAGGTTTTTTGAATACCTATTTTTTCTTTTAGTTTATCTTCATTATTCTTTCTTATTTCTTTTTCTATTTTTACTATTTTAATTGAATCTTTTATTTGCTTTAAAAACTTGTGTTTCCGTTCTTTTTCTAAGTTCATTTATATAATATTAATTTTTTTACTGCAGCAAATTTTATTTTTACTGCTAGTAAATTATGATAAGAATTAAAGATTACACGGAACCAGAAGAATTACCTGATCCTAAACAACATCCTTTGTTACCTAAACATCCATTTAGATTACTTATAACAGGACCTTCAGGTTCAGGTAAAACAAATTAACTGTTAAATTTGATATATGATTTTTTAAATTTTGATGCACTATATATATGCGCAAAAGATTTATACGAACCTAAATATTCTAAATTGCAAGAAAAATATACAATGTTTGATGATATAGAAAGAGAAGATATTTTGAAATGTAAGAATATAAAGAATAAGAAAACATTATTAGAATTATATGATAAATACAAAAAAACAGAAGTATTCTTTTCTTCAGATGATTTTATTACTGTAGATGATTTAAATCCTACATTAAAGAATTTAGTTATTTTTGATGATTGTGTGATTGAGAAAGATCAAAAAACATATTTTTTAACACCTATCAATATAAGAAAGAACTGTAATTACTTTATATTTTTCAATCTACAACCAAAAGAAATTCAACAGATTATAAGAGAGATAGATGGTAAATTAAGTACTGAAGAATTCAAACAAATATATAATAAAAGTGTTCAAGAAAAATATGATTTTTTTATGTTAGATTTAGTTAATCCAGAAATAAGATACAGGAAAAAATTTAATCCTATATAAATGGATGTATATTTAGAAAAAAGATTATATGTTTACAGAAAGAGTAGAAATTTGTATCAAAAGATAAGTATTTCATTATCAGTAAGTAAGGTTATTCTAAGTGGAACAGGTTTATCAGCTATTGCCTTTCTACCACTTGCTTTTTTAAGTTTATCAGTTGGTATAGTAGAAGCCATAGATCTTGCATTAAAAATAGCAGAAAGGAAAGAAGAATATAGACATTGTTATAATTTTTATAAAGAACTCATTAATTCGTTTAAAGCTAAGGATATGACAGAAAAAGAAATTTATATGCGAGAAAAGGATTTCATAAAAAGTTTAAAATTTAATCCAGTTGAAAAATACGTAAAACAAATGCAATTGAATGGGTATAAATTTCTAAATAAATAAATGGTTTGTAAAAAGAAAGGTGGTGATATTGTTGGATGGATACAAGATAAAATAAATCTTCCAGAAATGTATTTACCAGGATATCAATATTGCGGTCCAAATACGAAATTAGAAAAAAGATTAAAAAGAGGTGATCCTGGAATAAATAGAGTTGATAAAGCATGTAAAAAACATGATATTGAATATAATAAAACAAAAGATACAAAACAGAGACATGTTGCTGATCAAAAATTAATAGATGATTTAAATGATATACAAGATCCAACATTTCAAGAAAGATTAGCTAGAGGAATTATTAAACCTATTATTAAAGTTAAAAAAACTTTTGGATTAGGTCTTTCTGTATATTGTGTCAAGTGTAAAGATAAAACCCCAACTAAAAATTATCATAAAACTACTTCTAAAAATAATAAACCTGTTGGTAAATGTATCTGTACTATTTGTGGAAGTAAAAAGAATACTTTTTTAGGAATTTAAAAGAGGTCTATTATAATCCAGAAACAGGCTATTGTGGTATTCAAGAATTGAAAAGAAAAATAGGGTTACCTAATGTTGAAAAATTTTTACATGAACAAGATTTATATACTAGATATAAACCTGTCATTCGTAAATTTAAAAGAAGAAGAGTTTATGTTCCAAACAGTAATAATCAATTTGACGCTGATTTGTTATTTATAAAAAATTATAGCAAATATAATGATGGAACTAATTATTTGTTAACGGTTATACATGCTTTTAATAAATATGCTTGGGCTTTTCCTTTAAAAAGAAAAACATCTGAAGAAGTAGTACAAGGTTTTAAACAAGTTTTTAAAGAAAGAATACCAAAATTCATTTTGACAGATGAAGGTACTGAATTTACAGGAAAACAGACACAAAAATTATTTAAAGATAATAATATACATTGGTTTACAACTAAAAATAAAGAAATAAAATCTGCAATAGCTGAGAGATTTAATAGAAGTATAAGAGAAAAAATTATAAAATATATGCATGCTAACAATACTAAAAGATATATTGATGTATTACCCAAATTACTTAAAAATTATAACAATTCATATCACAGATCAATAAAAATGACACCTGTTGAGGCTAGAGAAAATGAATCTCAAGTTTATAAAAATTTATATACTAAAAAGATCATGAAAAAATCTAAATTTAAGATAGGGGATAGTGTTAGAATATCTACAATTAAGAAAACATTTAGGAAAGTAGATGAGTCTACATTCACTGAAGAGATTTTTATAGTTTCTGAAGTATTAAAAACAGATCCTATTACTTATCGATTAAAAGATTTAAACAGTAAAGAAATTGAAGGAACTTTTTATGAAAATGAAATGGTAAAATATAATAAAAAAGATGATGTATATAAAATTGAAAAAATCATAAAAAAGAAAGGAAATAAGTATTTTGTAAAATGGCTAGGATATCCAGATGAATTTAATAGTTGGACATCTGAATTAGTTTAATAAGATGATAATAAATGGATAATAAGATGAAATTAATCTATGATTCGGAAGAAGAAGAATATTTTTATGTTATCGATTACCAAAGTTTAAAACAAAGATATAATAGTAGAGTTTGTTATTTTAATCGATTAAGAAGGAGATATAATATATCTCAAGAAGTTGAGGATATGTTTTTAAAATTTTTAGATTTTATGTATTATGAGAAATCAATTAACTATTACTATTTTATGAAAAAGATTTGTGATATTTTTAATATTGAAAATAATATAAAAGTTCAAAAAATTTAAAAAGAAATATGAAAAAATATGGAATGATTTCTTACAAAGTATTTCAAGAAATGTTTCTTAATAAATGGAGCTTACAAAAAAGTGTATACACTGTTTGACTATGAAATCAGTAAATGAGTTTTACATATATCATAGAAATGAAAAAATTTATTTCCAAAGTCATTGCAAATGTTGTGATTCCTTAATTAAATATAAAAAATTTAAATGTGAATGTGGTATGCAATATACCTATACACATAAAAAGAGACATTTAAAAAGTATTTATCACAGTAAGCATCTTCCAGGAAAAAGTATTGTAAAAAATGTTTCCTAATAAATGGAGCTCAACTTAAAGTCAAAGACTATTAATGAACTTAGAAAAGTAGTAAAACAATTGAATATTAAACAACCTAAAGGTTGTAAGAAGGTTGATTTAATTAAATTATTAACTAAATATATCAGAAAAACAGGTGAATATAAACCTGTTTTAGTAGATTTATTAAATTTAGATTTGTCAGCATACTTGGAAAAAAAGAAAAAAATATTTATTGATAAACCTAAAAAACGTAAAAAAATTAAAAAGATTTTTGATTCTTTTAGTTTAAGATTTGATAAAAATGATTTTAAATCTGTCTTTCCTGAAGAAAATGTATTTACAGTAGAAGAAAATCTTGAAAAGTTATTTACAGAAGATAGAAAATGTCGTATATGTGGTAAATATTATGAAGATGAAGAAGAACATATAAAGAAAGACTTAATGATTAAAAGATCAAAACAAAAAAGAAAATGTATTATTTGCGGTATATATTATAAACATTTAGAAAATCACATATCAAGTCGAAAACATAAAAAAGCATTAGATGAAGGTAATGTAGAAATTAAGGAATATGAAACTGCTTATAAATCTAGATTAAGATCATATAGAATTAATAATTTTAATAATATTAAAATCCCTCTAGAATTTTTAGAAGAGAAAAGAAAGGTTGTAATAGAAAAAATAAAGCATATTATGAAAGAATTTAATGGAATAAAGGTAAATTTTAAATTGTTTTGTTTGTATAAATTAAATGAAGAAATTCAAGAATTTACATTCAAAACTGAGAATCAAATTATATTAAAATCTAATGATTTACATACTTTTTATGATTATGTTATTGACAACTTAATAAATGAATCTGATGATTTTATATCAAAAGGATCTGGTTGGAGTCTTGAAGAAATTAAATTTTTGGAATTGAGAATAAATAAGTATCAACCCTTGAGAGGATCAAGTTATATTGATTTACCTGAAAAAATTAAATCTAAACAAGCCATAATAAATGTAAAAAATAAAGATAATAAATGTTTTATGTGGTCAATATTATCAGCAATTCATCCTGTAAAAAAAGATCCTCAAAGAGTGTCAAAATATGAACAATATAAAGATGAATTAAATTTTAAAGGTATTGATTTTCCTGTTTCATTAGACAATATTAAGAAATTTGAAAAACTAAATAATATATCTGTAAATGTTTATAGTTATGATGGTTCAATTTATCCACTTAGAATAACTAACAATAAATTAGAAAAACATGTAAACTTGTTTTATATGAAAGATCATTATTGTTGGATTAAAAATATGAATAGTTTGATCAGATCACAAATTACTAATCATCGTATATTTTTATGTGATAGATGTTTAAATTATTTTTATTCTGAGGAAAGATTAAAGATACATGTGGAATACTGTAAAGATGCTGTCACAATTAATATGCCTAAAAAAGATGAAGTTATTCAATTTAAAAATCATGAAAGAAAAATGAGAGTACCATATACTATATATGCTGATTTTGAATCTCTCTTACCTAAAATTGATACATGTGAGCAAGATCAAACTAAATCATATACTGTGAAATATCAAAAACATGTAGCAGATGCATTTTGTTATTATATCAAATATGAAAAGGAATACTTTAAACCTCCTGTTGTTTATAGAGGACCTGATACAATTAAAAAGTTTGTATCTATGATAAAAGAGGATACTCTTAAAATTGAAAAAATGATAGAAGACAAAACTAAAAAAATATGAAAGTATCAAATCAATGATAGAGTTCGATGAAAATCATTATAAAAGAACTAATATTTGTCATATATGTGAAAATCAAATCTTAAATGATGAAAAAGTAATTGATCATTGTCATATAACTGGAAAATATAGAGGTCCTGCTCATAATGTTTGTAATTTAAATTATCAAATTCCAAAATTTATTCCAGTAAAAATTCATAATTTAACAGGTTATGATTCTCATTTGTTTATAAAAGAACTTGGATTTGATCAATCAAAAATAGATGTTATACCTAATACTGAAGAAAAATATATATCTTTCAGCAAAAAAATAGGAGGTATGAAATTGAGATTTATTGATTCATTTAAATTTATGTCTTGCAGTTTAAATAATTTATCAAAAAACTTGAGACCAGAGAATGAAATAAATAGATATCCTCCAAAAATACGAAAAATGAAATATATTAAATACTTAAAATCAAAATTTAGAGAGACATCATTACATTTTCCTGATGATAAATTAGATCTCATTACAAGAAAAGGTGTATATCCTTATGATTATATGGATTCTAGAGATAAATACAAAGAAACAGAATTACCTTCAAAAGATAAATTTTATAATAAATTGAATAAATGTAATATAACTGATGAAGAATATAAACATGCTCAACGTGTTTGGAAAGAATTTAATATAAAAAATTTAGGTGAATATACAGATTTATATGTCAAAACAGATGTATTAATTTTAACAGATGTATTTGAAAATTTTAGAGATGTTTGTTTAAAAACTTATAAATTAGATCCAGATTGGTATTTTACAGCTCCTGGTTTATCTTGGGATGCAATGTTAAAAATAACAAATGTTAAATTAGATTTATTAAATGATTATGATATGATTCTCATGATAGAAAAAGGTTTAAGAGGAGGTGTTTCACAATGTTGTAATAGATATGGAAAAGCTAATAATAAATATATGAAAAATTATGATAAAAGTAAAGAATCCAATTATTTAATGTATTTAGATGCTAATAATTTATATGGATGGGCTATGAGTCAATATTTACCATATGGAGAATTTAAATGGTGTAATGATTATGAAAAAAATTACGTTAAACGTGAATTATATAATAATAAAATAAAAGATGAGATTGGATATATATTTGAAATTAGTTTAAGATATCCGAAAGAGTTACATGATTATCATTCAGATTTACCATTATGTCCTGAAAATAGAATTCCTGAAAATTCGAAACAAGGTAAGTTATTAACAACTTTATACGATAAAGAGAAATATGTAGTTCATTATAGAAGTTTAAAACAATATTTGAAAATGGGTTTAAAGGCTGTAAGAGTACATAGAGTATTACAATTTAAACAATCGAATTGGTTAAAAAAATATATAGATTTAAACACTGAAATGAGAAAGAAAGCTGCTAATGATTTTGAGAAAGATTTTTATAAATTAATGAATAATTCCATATTTGGAAAAACTATGGAAGATATAAGAATACGAATCGATGTAAGATTATGTTGTAATTATGATCAAGTTAAAAAATTAATTGCTAAACCTAATTTCAAATGTAGAACTATTTTTGATGAAAATTTGGTAGCTGTTCATATGAAAAAAACAAAACTATATTTTAATAAACCGATTTATGTTGGAATGAGTATATTAGATTTATCTAAACATTTAATGTATGATTTTCATTATAATGTTATGAAACCGAGATATAAGGATAATATTAAGTTATTATATATGGATACAGATAGTTTTATATATGATATTAAAACAGATGACTTTTATGAAGATATGAAGTCTATGATTGATTATTTCGATACATCTGATTATCAAGTAAATAATCTGTATAATATGCCTAGATGTAATAAAAAAGTATTAGGTAAAATGAAAGATGAAAATAACGGTGTGATTATGGAAGAATTTGTAGGTTTAAGAAGTAAAATGTATTCAATAAGATTAGAAAAGCAGAGTGTTGAAGAATATAATAATAATAATAATAATGAAGACCATAAAAATTTTGAGATTAAGAAGTCTAAAGGTACTAAGACTAGTACCGTTAAAAACAGAATATCATTTGAAGATTATAAAGACTGTTTATTAAATAAAAAAGATCAATATAGAACACAGAATTTAATTAGAAGTAAGAAACATGAATTGTATTCAATTCAAGTGAACAATATAGCTTTATCAGCAAAAGATGACAAAAGATTTTTATTAGAAGATGGTATGAATACTAGAGCTTTAGGACATTATAAAAATGTTTCTATATAAATGGATGAGTGCTTAGGTGATATTCGAGCTTTAAATTTTACAAATTCTGAAGAAATTTACTATATGACTTATCTTTGTAATGAATTGTATGATTTATATATAAAATATGATCATAATAAAAAACTATTATCAGAAAGTTTTCAAAGGTTGACTGAATTAATTGAAAAAGAAGAAAATGAAGATATTAAATTGAATGGATTAGGAGTTTTATATGTTATTTCAAAGAATTTATTCTATTGGTCATGAATTTATAAAAACTAATAAATAGATGTTTGATGATTTATATCCTAGGATAACTAAATATTGTTGTGATACCTTAATCAATATATGATTTTTTTTAATATATTAGAGTAATAACTATTTTATTAATATCTCTATAATTCAGGGGGGGATGACTATCCCCCCCCTATATCATATAATGTTTAGAAATTATTTATAAAAAAATGTTTACTAATAAATGGAAGAGTTCAATAGACTGAGAGGTTATCCCAAGACGTTTAAATTAAATGATTTATATCCTGGGGAATATGATCTGATATCATTGAAAAAAATTAAAACTAAATATGGAGATACAGTAATCGCAAAGTTATATGTGGAAGTTATAGAAAAGGATTATTACCTAGCGAATAAGCATGGTATTCTTTCTGATAAATCAATAAATGAAATCAATAAAGGTAGATATATATTTAAGTATTCAGGTATGATTAATGATAAATATGAATATGAATTAGAGGAAGCATGATAATTATTAATATAACTTAATTTTATCATAGCTGGTTTGATAAAAGCTTCCTAGATTATGAAGTATAATAAAATTAATCCATTGTAAGATCTTTCATTTTTTATAACATTAGCTTGATTTATAGTTTTTTTCAAATTTTCTACAGTTATAATCATCAATACTTATACGTCTCTTCGTTTCTCATATGATCTTTTACATTTATTAAATCTCTTTAAGTTAATGAATCGATAGTATTTTTTTCTGTTTATCACACAGTAAACCCTTACTACTCTTATCAGTCAGAACACCACACAAAGGAAAGTGGTTTTTGTTCCAGGAAGCGATGTCAAATATATGAAGCGAGGTCAAAAATATTATGTTTCCGACAACGTTAGAAAAAATCCCCGCGAGCTGAGGATGTTTTAGATAATAATTAACCTCAGACTTTTTCAACCACGTTGAGACTGATAGCTCGCTCATATAAATGGATGAATGAGGAAGTTTAATCACTCAGGAATAGAAAATTTAATAAATTACTATCAAGATTTTATGATAACTATAAAACACGTCCGTAATTTACGGACAGAAGGATTTTTACAATTTGTTAGATTTTTTTTTGACGCCATTTAAAATGGCATTATATTTTTTTATTTTTTAGATTGTATACAACTTACTTTTATTGAAAAAAAGTAATTATATTTTATGTGATTTTCCAAGTATGCTTCTTCTAAAAAAATTTATATTATAACTTCAAAATTATTAATATTATCAAGATTTTATGATATCTATAAATAACTCTAAAAAAACACGTCCGTAAATTACGGACGCGTTTCGATATATTTTAAGTCACTTTATAATCCTATTTTAGGATACCTTTTAAAGTTTGAAGTCCTCTTTTTTCACGACTTTCATATAAATCCTTTTATTTTCTAAAAAACTTTGAAAAATAAAATAATTTTTTCACCATGTCTTTTATGAGGGGACTAACGGTCCCCCCATTTATTTTAAAGCTTAGAGGACTTCCATTCATTTTGGAAGTCCTCTTTTTTTCACGCATTTATTTAATTTCACCGTTATTTACCTATGTATGAGGTAGCCCCAAAATGGGGCAGCCTATCTTTGATCTCTTTTTTCACGCATTTAAGTTAAAATTTGGTCTAAATGTAAAAAAGGCCTTATTTAGATATAAAATCATGTTTTTAATATTAAAATGGATCGAGACCTTTTTTTTTATATAAAAAGATAAAAATAAGCTATAAAATATAGTTTTTAGTATTAAAAATATAGGTGCGCTCATACGTACATATATATACTACTCACATTTTATACAAAATAATTGAAGTGGGTTTAAATGACTCCTCCGGGATTTGGGAATACTAGTAATGTTTATGCTACTTAATAAAATAAAGTGTAATAAAATAAAATTATTGTCTGGAGTATCATCTCACGTGCTTAACCATTTCAAAATACGTAATAAAGATTTAGCACGTGCAATGAAATCTGTGATTTTGAAGACAAGTTCGTTTCCTATTTAATTTGAGACTACGCCTTAAATAATTTCCATGAAGCGTCATGCCTGATATAGCCCTTATACTAATCTATATAAAAGCGATCTAACGTGTTTTCGTTTTTCTAGACCCTCCAAAATCTCTAAAGTATTTGCACAGTTATATCATCGTCTACAGAACAGAACTACAGAACTGAACTTTCTTGTTTTTCCCTCAGTTCTCTTTGTTGCTGCGTTCGTTAAAAATTCACCAAAATTATAACTATGTATTAAATCAAAAAATATTATTCGCTAGAATGCGTAGGTACTAACATAATTTTTTATCCAATTATAGAATTGTGGTGTTACCTTTTTATTACCAAGCAAAATTACGGGGGAGAGGGTAAAAATCTCTCGAGACTGCCCAGACTACCACAGTGAAGAAATCTGAAACTCGATTTATTTATAGTATAGATCAAGGAATATAGCTTACTTAGGCCAATGTTCGATTTAGATTATTATTATTTTTGAACCTAAGTGCCGTGTATCTTAAAATAAAACGTATTAAAAAGAAATTGGAACTTATTTCCTTAAGACTATTGGTTGTTCTGTTGTGGCGCTACCGCTGCTGTGGGACTACTCAGTTTCTGCTTAACCCGCCAATGCTGTAATGTTCATGCCAAGGTATTTAAGATGATGCAATCCCCACTACTTCAGTCTCGTTAGTTTCGCGAGTCTCGTTAGTCTCGCAAATTTGTAAACTCATCTCTAGTACGGATGCTGTTAATTAGATGAGTTACGCTATAGCTTTCTTAAATATAATGCATATCTGTTTTCTTGTTATGTTAAAGCTTATTGTTATTAAATGGTTGAGGTTTAAATCTGTAGTTCTTTCTTGTACATTATATTACGAGTGAACCACATCATAAAAAAATCTGATGTGGACCACACATGACTTTCCTTATATAATGCAATGAATTTACTATTTTTACAATAAATAGGTTTTTCTTATAGTAGCTATTAATATTCCTTCCCAGACATTGAATTTTCATCAGTTAGTCGTCATTTTCACTGATTTAGTGTCATTTTTATCCATTTGGCATGATTTCCGTTAATTTGGCAACATTTAAAAAAATCGTCAAGTTGACGACATTCCGCCAAATTGGGCGCCAAAATCTTGCCAAACGTTATGGACGGAGAGATAAGTTATTCCTATAGCAGATAAAAATTTGTTGGCGTTCAAATACAAAAGTATTACTCAAAGTATCTTTTCTCATGAATGGAACGAGCTAGATCTACGAGAATGATGTCACCCAATTTATCGCATGATATTACATATGAAAAGTGAACATGTTTCTTAAGAGTTAATATTTTTTTTAATTTATGGGATTTTTTGATACATTTATTTTTAACATGTGCAATATCTCGAGAACGGGTCATGCTAGCTTTCTAAAGTTTATGACAATCGTTTTCTAAGGAAAAATTACATTAGAAATGTCTATTTGCCTAACTTTCTTAAAGGTTTTGATTTTTTGATGATTTTTTCAAAATTTCACTCGACAATTTAGGGGGGTTCTGAACATTCGACTACGTTTAAATACAATATGCTTCCAGTATTCACGGATTGTGATTTTTGTACCAAATGTCATTCGAATCGGTCCATTTGTTCGTCAGGTATTATCTCCACAGGCTCACTGACACACCACCCACACACACACCCACACACACACACACACACACACACACACACACAAACACACAGCCATCGCCTCAAAAATATCGATTCGTGATCAGGGATGCTTGAAACGTGCTCTCTCATCGAAAACTCGAATTCGAATTTTCAACCCCGTCACAATACTTTCCTTGGGCGCGTTAGCCCTTTGGTTAGCGCGCTGGAGTTGCACTCGGTAGGCCCGGGTTTGATTCCAGCCACTTCCAAAACTGCCGTCGTGTTCATGCGGAGTATGATCACGTTAAACATGTGGGTCCGAAAGTCCTTCAGAGAGGTTGGTGGTAGGGGAAGTAGGATACGGTCCCTGTGGATGCCTCCCCCACTGGGTTCCGGTCTAAATTGGGTGGCACTTCCCGACCATCCAAACAGTTACCTTACACCTTTCTGGTAGGTCGGACGGTCTGGGTTTCAACAACAACAATACTTTCCTTATAAATTATGTATATAAGGAAAGTAGCAACATGCAACCAAACCATATGGTGGATTATTCTTCTCTCGCCACTCACTGAAAGAGGCACACACCATACTTAACAGACTTAAATATTAGTAGAATATACCTACAAAGGTCAAATACGTTGTCAAACTTTCAAACATTATATCGATTGGAGGGGGGGGGAGCTTACAATATGCCCGGTGATTATAACGCATGTGCAAACCACTTAAAAGTACAGCGATTCAATAATTTAATACTATTCAATTTAATCTATTTTCAGTACTTAAGAGGTATTTATACGGAACTCCAAATATAATGCATTTGACCGCCACTTTTGAAAAAAATCGATTATTATCTTCGAAGAAATCGATTATTATCCATTTCAATGAATGAGCTACTGATGTCACCGAGATTGTACTACGGACATTGAATGCAATTATTACCCTACCTGAGAAAGTTAATTATTGCAAACTCCAAGGAAAGTTATGCATACTAACCACAATCATTTTTTAATAGTTGGATGCTTGAAAAGAGTTTAATTAAATTGAATCTCGTAAGTTAAATGAACTTCATCTATTAAATACATTTCTTTTTATCCCATTATTTGAAATTTGCGACATCGTTTTTATCGCGTTCTTTTCAAGGCCACAAATATCTTAAAAGTACAACAAATCACTGAAATTTAAATTGAAAGATGTTTGCGTCTCTTCGCCCCCCCCCCCCCCCCACTCACACACACTCATCTCACATAATTACAGAGAAAAAAGTTCGGCTTTCCAACCTTTTTTTGTCGACCGAATTTATTGTCTTTGGAAAGCGTGAGGGAGAAATTTACATTTAAGAGGAAGTTCTTTAGCATTGTCATAAAAAGTTTCTTTAATGTCAAAACCTTTTAATGCGGCTTAATGAGAAATAATTGTGAGCATCCAAGTTAAACGAGAGTTTGAATGACATTAAGTTTCAATTGCATTCCACAGTGTTGAAATGCTTTTGCATGGGCGTAGCAAGCTGCAAAAATCCGACAAAAACAATTTTTTCGTTTTGTATTTAATAAAGATCATAATGAGGACGGACGTCCAAGACAAAATTAAATTATTTTTTTCAGTTTTTGCGTAATTTCCTTAATTGTGTCAAAGTATAATCTGTAAGGAACATAATACATATTTAAAAGAGTGTCGTTTTAGAATTTTATACAAAAATTTTAACTGAATTTTGGCAAATGAGGATTTAATAGAAACTATGCCATTTGGGTCAAAGAATTATTTTCATAATTTATGATACAAAACATCGTTTAGTAAAATATAGTTCCATAAATAAGATCATTTTTATCAATTTACCATGCGCATTTATTTCATACAATAATTAAGTTCTAGAAATTTAATCTAAGCGTGTATTTATTAATAAAGTACAAATTTAATAATTTGTAAATGTAATCTCAATGTTCTGCGTTGTGACCCGTGTTACATAATTTAAAAGAAATAGGTCGTCAACACAATGCTATTACTACACATTCGAGGTGCAGTTTATTTTATTATTGTATTGACATTATTACAGCGCACAGCTGACAAGATATTTTCTGTTTTAGATGTAATCCATTATAAATTATGGCTAGGTGGAGATTTAGTTATGAAGAAAGGAAACATTCATCCTAAAGTGCTACTGGAAGTATGAGAACATAGTTGAAGTGCACCCACAGACCTCAAGCCAATGGAATTTTTCTTCTGGGGATTTCTTTATAATGTTTATCTCGAAAAACCAGCAACAATAGATGAACCGAAAACAGCAATTGAAAGGCAATACACTCATATTCCAAACGAACTATTTCATGTTATATGCAACTCTGTAGAGCGACGTTGTCATCATTGTCTAGTCCAGAAAAGCATGCAGTTTGAACAAATTCGATGCAGACCATAATAATCATACATGTTCTTTTTTATTCAAATTATAAATCTTGAATTACCTTAATTGCAGACTGTATTAATAAAAATAACCAAAGTGTATACATTTTAAGGCATCCCTGTATAATGGTATCAAGATAGTATCATAATTAAAGACAATTTTCTACTAAAAATAGCAGAATATAAACAGGGAATACATATTTAAAATAATACAGAACGTGCAGTCTTTCATATTCTTTTATGTAGTGACTAGGGACGATTTAATGAAGACCAAACCACTGAAAAACTCAAAACGGTTACATTTGTTTGTTACATTAAACATTCACAGTTACATTTGCGTTCTTCCCAAAACCCAAATATAGAATCAAGCGCTTGGGTAATTATAGACATGCCTATTTATTCTTACATTCGACATTTAAAGATCATTACAAAAAAAATACAGTTTTTATAATAGTAAAGTCCAAGAATAACGGATATCTAAACAAGATCCGCTAGTATGGATATTCACTTTACACAACATAAGTGTGAAACCAGTAGACATTTATGCAGTTTTAATATTACGAAGATTTATGATATATACCAAGCGACATAAAGCGAAGACTCGTAGGCGCCAGTTTGCAACAGTCTTGGGCCGGGATATCATGACCGCAATAAATTCAGTGCATATAAATTGCAGGTGTGGTTGGGTCAGAAATATACTTGGGACCAAGGCTTAAGCCATGCACATTAGTTAATAAGATGGAACATGAAGAAATGTTGCTGCATCGCCCTGAAGAGCAACCAGTAAGAGATACGGAGGGCGCATCTGGACCTCAGGCGAAATGATGTGATAACAAGCAGAAAAAGCTCAGCATATATTCAACCAATTCAGAATAACTGGTCAAGAGAATTGTGCATTAGAAATAGATATGCAAGCAATGACTGACTAGTAGCAGTGGTATTTTCCGGCAATTAGAATGATTGTCCAGCAACAGTAGAGCTGACAATTCGACAATTAGAATTCAAGATGCGAAATGTGCGTTCGTGGACAATTGGATTCTAGGTGTTTCAGTTTCCATATCAATCAGCAATGAATATTCAAGAGTGATTTTCAGTGTCCATGACAAACAGAGGTATATGCTAATCTACTAAAACTATTAGGTCAGATATATGATTTTGAACAAAGATAAAATCCTGGTCGAGTGAAATAAAATATATAAAATTAATGTATATAAAATGTATAAGCATATAAAATGGTGTATATAAAATTAATGTAAGTTAATCGTAATCATAATATGTATAATAAATAATGTTTATTTTAAAATTTAAAGTTCTGGAATTCAATTGCGTAGTATGTTAATTAATAATTATATTTTAGGAACTCGCACAAAAAATTAATGGTGGGTTATAATGAAGCAACGATGATATGTACAACTATGTAATATCAAGACCACGGTAATTATGAGTAATTTCCTAATTATAAACTCCAATGTTAATGTTCTTAAAACACGACAGTGAAAACATAGGTGAAAAGTATTTATGACTTCTGTCTATCCGTTTGCAAGGCAACTACAGTAAAAAGACTTTATCCAACTGAAATTTATCATGCTGTTGAGACGGTCTGTGAGACCTATTGGAATGATAACGAATGCTTCATTTTTACATATTACCTGTGTATCTAAATTCCATGCCAACTCAATTATAATATTTTTGATTTTTCATGATCACAAATCTTTAATTATTTTTACAACGAAGGTTGATTTTAAAGCATGCAGAATGTAAACAAATCAAGCGATTGAAAGGAGAGTTGTATACAAATTGCTGAATTTTTTCACGTAAAATTATTTAACTCTGGAGTCTGGAATGTAAGTGATATGAATAATATATTAATTGATTTTACATAGAGAGTCAGACGATTTTTATTTCGATAGCATCATATAAATAAAGTTCATTTTATGTAACTAGCATTGTTTCTTTTTTAAAACGAGGTTTAAAGTTTTTAAATATATATCATAAATTACTATAGTGCTGTGATAATTTAAAACATATCAGCGCTGAATGTGTCATATTTTAAAAATGTTTAAATAAAATTGAATTTCAGTCCGAAAGTGTTTAATAATCAATGCTCCATGCATGATTGATCTCTCTTATTATTATATACAAAGTTATCTAGTGTAAAGCGAAATATAATGAATAACAATCATGCATAAAACATTGATTATGAAACACTTTCCAACTGAAATGCTATTTTCTTTAAACATCTCTAAAATGCGATGCATTCAGCACTGAATTTTTTTAAATTATCACACCACTACAGTAATTTATTATACTTGAAAACGTAAAACTTCATTGACAAAGACAATACTAGTTACACAAAATGAACTTTATGCAAGAGACGTTATCGAAAGTATAATTTGCGAAGTGTTTGCTATGCTTTTGCAATTAATATTACATTACAATTATAACATTTCATTATTATTGAAACTACATCGTTGCTTACCTCATGTTAAATAAGTTTTTCGAAATTGTAACTATGACAAATGATTTCATTTTATAAATCGTCTGCCTCTCTATGTAAAATCAATGAATATTTCATTTCATGTCACATATTTCAGGCCGCAGAGCTAAATCATTTTGTTTAAAGTAGATTCAGAAATTCTTATACAACTCACTAACAGTCACTTGATTTGTTTACATTTGGTATGCTATAGTTTAATGTTAAAATTAAGCTTTGTTGTAGGAATAAAGAAGATTTAGGAATCACTTAAAATCAAAAATACTGTAATTACATTAGCATTTAAGATACAGGCATAATACGAAAACTAAAGCGATTTTCTGACGCATGCAATACTAAATATAAACTTAAAAGATCTTTAAACATCTACGGTATACACAGCAAAAAAAAAAACAAAGTTCAATCATGCAGAAAGCATTAATTATGAAACACTTTCCAACTTCAATGCAAATTTATAAAAACATCTTTAAAATACGATACATTCCTCGGTAATACTTTTAATATTATCACAATACTACTTTAATTTATTATATTTGAAAACTCCATCGAAGAAAATGAATTTCATTCAAATGACGGCATTGAAATATAAATTGCCTGGTTTAAACATCTCTAAAATGCGATAAATTCCTCGGTATTATTTTTAAAATCATCATAACACTACAATAATTTATTAGATTTGAAAACTTAATCGAAAACAAATGAACTTTATTCAAATGACGTCATCGAAAAAAAAGTCGCCTCTATATAAAAGCAGCATTTCATTCATACACATGTTTCCAATCGTTTCATTCATCACAATACTATAATAATTTATTTTATTTAAAAATTTGAAAATTGTTATCTACCATATTTATTTTAAAATATGAAACCTTTCTCGTATATAAAATAATTAAACTCTTGGAAAGATATTTATTATATAATAAATCTAATTTTTCTGTCTGGAGGAAATAACGAGAGTCAGAATTTAATTGTATTTATTTTTCTCCCTATATTAAATAATGTTTATTTAAAAAACTACCTATCATATTTTACTGAATTTTTTTATATATTTTGTGGGAAAAATTGAATATTTCTTAAAATTTTCGAAGCAATTCGTGAATTTTAAATTTGCATAAAAAATGTTTGAAACATTAGGTCCCACAGGATTCAGTATATTTCATTTTTTCAACCCGGGTTAAAAAAAAACTAATTGGGTGAGATTATTCATTTATATTCCCATAGGTCCCACAGACCGTCTGAAAAACATACTAAAATTTCATTTGAAAAAAGCCATTTTTACGGCAGTTATCGTGCTAACAGACAGACAGATAGAATGTACAAAGTCATAAACACTTTCAACTACGTTGTAAAGTGTTAACAACTATGATGTAAAGTGTTAAACAAGAAAGATCAATCATGCATAAGCATTGATTATGAAACACTTTCCAACTGAAATGCAATTTCATTTAAAAATTTCTAAAATGTGATACATTCAGTGGTGATATCTTTTACAGTATCACAGTGCTACAGTAATTTATTATACGTAAATATTTAAAACTGTATCGAAATATAAATCATTCTCTATGCAAAATCAATGAATATTTCATTCATATAACTTTTATTCCAGACTCCAGAGCTAAATAATTTTGTGTGAAAAAAATTCAGCAATTCTTATGTAACTCACCTTACAATCGCTTGAGATATTTGCATTCTGCATAAGTTAAAATTAAGCTTCGTTGAAGAAATAATAAAAGTTTAGGGTTCATTTAAAATCACAACAATTGTAATTGCATAGGCACGGAATTTAGATACACAGATAAAACACAGATACACAGAAAATATATGTGTGTGAGTGTATGTATTTAAAGTATTGGAATCGTGCCGAAGATCGGAACTCGAATTTTCGAAGGATCTACACGTTTTGGGACTCCTAGAACACGAAAAAATTATCTTTAGGAAGGCGTCTGTGTGTGTAAAGGCGTATCTGTGTATGCGTCTGTGTGTCTGTGAGGATATTACATCCACTCTATTGAAAAACTAATATACCAAATTTAACAAAACTTGGTATATAAATCATGTGTAGGTTATTCTAGTACGATTCGGGGAAAAAAACGGACTATTTTTGCGAAATGGCCCGCAAAAATCGTCAAATATAAAAATAAAAGACTACTTGTGCCCAATTATATCAATAAAATTCCTATTTTATACGTGATATTTGACAACAAAAGGAATAAGACTAACCCCATTACTCTAGGACTAGCCGTTCTTGAGATATTCTAGTTTTTTCGCGTTTTCGTTACGCCACCTTTGGCAATAAGTCCAGCTATCAAATGAGAACTAAATTTAAGTTTAACGTGCAAATTCAATGTCATTAAAAATACTTATAGCTGTTATTTTGTGCAGATAAACTCAAATTATTATTGAAGAAATAAAGAGAACGTGAATATGAGTCTTCAGGGTAAGACATGTGCTGCCCACATCAGAATTTTTAACAATATTACAACAATGATTTATAGAAGTGAACGGGGATTATTTGCAGGCCATTTCGAAAAAATGTATGATCCATATTTAACGATCCACCAAGTTTTTGTAAAATAAAATGTTCAACAAATTTAAGCTACGTACCAAATTTTAACTCTCTGGGACGTAGGAAAGTGCATTTAAAATGCCATCAAATAAGTATATCATGAAGAGTTATATCAAATTAAAAAAAAATTGAAAAACTGTTATCTACCAAACTTATTTTAAAATGTGTAGCCTCTCTCATATGCAAAATGAATAAACTCTTGGAAAGATATTTATTATATAATATATCTCTTTTTTCCTTCTGGAGGATATCCCAAAAGTCAGAATTTAATTGAATTTGTTTTTTCAATATATTAAATAATTTTTAATTAAAAAACTACTTAATATATTTTACTGAATTTTTTTTATATATTATATGAGATAATATAAATATTTCCTAAAAATTTCGAAGCAATTTGTGAATTTTAAATTTGCTTAAAAAATGTTTGAAAAATTAGGTCCCATAGGATTGAATGTATTTCATTTTTTCAACCCAGGTTCAATAAAAAACTAATTGGGAGATATTATTTATTTATATTCCCATAGGTTCCACAGACCGTCTGAACAACATACTAAAATTTCATTTTGATAAAGTCATTTTTACGGCAGTTATCGTGCTAACGGACAGACCGACAGACAGACAGACAGAATGAACAAAGTAATAAACACTTTTCAACTTTGTTGAAAAAGTGTTAAAAAAGAAATATTTTTTTTGCAATGAGTCACGTGATCTCTTCATATATCAGTTCATATAAGATATGTGTAATTATGATTACAATATTTATTTAAAAAAATACCTAACATATTTTGCTAAAATTTTTTTACACATTTTATGTGATAATTTGAATATTTCCTAGCATTTTCGAAGCAATTAGGGAATTTTAACTCCTTAAAAAAAGTTTAAAAATTTAGGTCTCATGCGGTTCAATGTAGTTCATGTTTTCAACCCGGGTTCAATCCGAAACTAATTGGATGATATTATTCATTTCCATGCCCAAACATTCCACAGACTATCTCAACAACATACTAAAATGACATTCTGAGAAAGTCATTTTACTGAAGTTATCGTACAGACAGACTGACAGAATGAACAAAGTCATAAACACTTTTCCACTATGTTCTAAAATATTAATTAAAAAGTGCATTAATCTATTGTTAAAAGCATTTTTATCCAGAGTGACAGAAGTCATAAACACTTTTCAAGTATATAGGAAAATATGAACAAGAAAGATCAATCATGCTTAAAGCATTGATTATGAAACACTTTCCAACTTCAATGCAATTTTATTTAAAAAAGTTGAAAATGCAATACATTCCTCGGTAATATTTTAAAACTTATCACAATACTACATTGATTTATTATATTTGAAAACTTAAACCTTCATTGAAAAAAATGAACTTCATACAAATGACGGCATTGAAATATAAATTGCCTGGTTTAAATATCTCTAAAATGCAATAAATTCCACGGTAATATTTTAAAAACTATCATAATACTACGATAATTTATTATATTTCAAACTTCATCGAAAACAACTGAAATTAATTCGAATGACGTCATAGAAAAAATAACACGCCTGGATCTCTCTATAAAAACAGGATTTCATTCATAACTTTCTCCCATTCATTTCATTCATCACAATACTATAATAATTTATTTTATTTAAACATTTTATTTAAGACCATGGAGCTACAAATTATTAAACTCTATGCTTAAAACTTCATCGAAAAAAATCGTCCTTCTCTTTATAAAATCAATTAATATTTCATTCATATCAGCCATGCAGACTCCATGGACTAAATAATTCTGTGTTATAGAAATACAGCAATTCTAATACAACTCATCCTACATATTTTGCTGTTTACATTTTACATAGGTGAAGAATAGGCTTAGTTGTAGAAATAATCAATTTTAGATTAGCATTTAAACTCAAATATATTGTCATTGCGTTGTTTCAGTATGTAGATGCACAGAATTTAAGCAAAAATAAAGTAGTTTTAGGAAGGATACAACACTCAATATGAATTAAAAAGAACTTTAAAAAATCACGATTTTGAAACAAGATGGATGCCGTATATCATTTTGAAGTGGGTCATGTGATCGTTTCATGTCATGGTCACGTGATCGTTTCATAAGAGGTGTAATTATTATTTTAATTTTTATTTAAAAAACTACTGAATATATTTCGCTGATTTTTTTTTATATATTTTATGGAACAATTTAAATATTATCTAAAATTTTCGAAGTAATTTGTGAATTTTAAATCCGCTTAAAAAATGTTTGAAAAATTAGGTCCCATAGGGCTCAATGTATTTCATTTTTTCAACCCGGGTTCAATCCAAAACTAATTGGGTGATATTATTCATTTATATCCCCATAGGTCCTACAGACCGTCTGAACAACATACTAAAATTTCATTTTGATTAAGTCATTTTTACGGCAGTTATCGTGCTAACGGACAGACAGACAGACAGACAGACAGACAGACAGAATGAACAATGTCATAAACACCTTTCAACTTTGTTGTAAAGTGTTAAAAAGAGAAAGAATGATCAAGAATCACAAGGGGAAATATTGAACTTTAGTGGGGCGTTTGTCAGCAATGAAAGGAAAAGTTGAGGTGATATCTGTGCGCGCGTGTGTGTGTGTGTGTGTGTGTGTGAGTGTCTGTGTGTGGCTCTGTGTGTCTCTGTGTGTGTTTGTGTGTGTGTGCATGTCTGTGTGTATGTGTCTATGTGCGTGTGAAAGTATGCGTGTGTGTGTGTGTGTGTGTGTCAGTGAGTCTGTGGAGACAATATCTCACGAATGAATGGAGCGATTCGAATGAAATTTGATGCAAAAATGACAATCCATGAATACTGGAAGTCTATTATTTTCATATGTAATCGAATGTTCAGAACCCCTCTAAATTTTCGAGTGAAATTTTGAAAAAATCATCAAAAAATCAATACCTTTAATAAAGTTACGCAAATAGACATTTCTTATACAATATTTCCTTAGAAAACGATTGACATAAACTTTAGATCGCTAGCATAAACCGTTCTCGAGATATTGCACATTTTAAAAATAAATTTATCAAAACATCCCATAAATTAAATAAAATGTATTAACTGCCGAGAAACATGTTCACTTTTCATATGTAATATCATGCGATATATTGGGTGACACCATTCTCATGGATCTCGCTCGTTCCATTCATGAGAAAAGTTACTTTGAGTAATACTTTTGCATTTGAACGCCAATAATCATTTATATGCTATAAGAATAACCTATTTCTCACTCCATAACGCTTGGCGAGATTTTGGCGACGAATTTGGCGGAATGTCGTCAACATGTCGACTTTTTAAAATGTTGCCAAATTAACGAAAATCTCGCCAAATGGATAAAAATGACGCTAAATCAATGAAAATGACAACTGATTGACGAAAATTCAATATCTTGGAAAGAATATAAGTAATTACTAGAAGGAAACCTATTTTGTTTACTGTTAAAGTAGTAAATTCATTGCATTATACAATAAGGAAAGTCATGTGTTGGCCACATCAAAATTATTTTTTTTTGGTGGGGGGGGGGTGTATACAGGAGGATTTATTGAAATTAATATCTATATTTTATTCAATTTTACCTCATATTCTATTGCTTTCTAATTTCTTTTAAACATTCCTAACATTCTCTGGTATCTCATCAAAGACATTACGCGAGATGTTTGAAGCTGGTGAGCTCAAGAACGACAATGGACCATCTATTCTGGTGAATGCATTAGAAGTGTGAATAAAAAAGCTATTAGTATCGAGAGAATCATGTATTTGTCAACAGATTTTATTTCATATGGCTCACTGCATTAATTGAACTCCTTTTCGAAAATAATTATCCGTAAAGCTAAACGTTTCACATTTGTAAAATAAACTTGTATATCGGATTTCATCCATGAAACACATTCATCATTTTATAACTTCCACCATCTTTTATGTAAAAACACATTGGATCCAGTCTGTTGCCGGCGAGTTTACTTTGAGTATCTGTTACACCTGTGATCGTGAAAAGTTTTCGACTATACGTCTTAAGCATTTGCTCCAGTGATCAAACTGAACGGCTTCCCTGCAAGAACCATCTCACGTCGTTTAAGTAAATATTCTTCTCCGAACATTAAGTGGCTGAACACGGCACGCTTTATAGGAGAATTTGAATGGCACTGCTCGATCCAGAGATCCAATCCAGTTCGTAAAATATTTTAATACGGAAGTCTGAGAGTGCAAAATGTTCGAATTGTTCTGGCTTTGGAATTTACAAACTTAGAAATAAAAATCTAATTTGAACAAACAACACTTAAATTCATCGATATGAGTTACACCAGTTTGATTTTGCAAATTATGTATTAAATGAATGCGAATTTAAAATGAGATTATGTGATCAGTATTTATTTCAGCAGTTTATCATAAATTTGAGGAATTATCGCTGTTTTAAAGACTAACTCACCAAACATTTCACCACTTTATTAAAAAGAAAACTAATACTTTTAGAAGGGATAGACAATTCAGGCCTAGTGTATTCGCTTTTTGTGCATATAGCTGCTTACAAAACAACTAAATACCATACAACTGCACTCTATAGTTAACGACTTTTCTTTTTCTTTTATATAAATTATTATATTTTACATTGGAAAATATTTTTAAAATAAATATGCACTATTATCAATAGTATGATAATGCATAGACCCCCATTGTGCTATTTTATAATTAAAATTCTGATGTGTCTAACCCATAGATTAGCAAATCTCATTATTACGAGCGAACAATACTGTAAGTTAAAGCTCTCTCATAATTCTATCTTGTGCATAATGACTATCTTGCACAAACTGAGTTTGGCAAATTGCTTCTGTTTTACAGGGCACCAACTCGCCAAATATTTCACCTTATTTAAAAAAAGTTAAAATTTTGAAAGGATAGGACAAACTAAATAGGATTTTTCATGTTACCAATTAAAATAAACATACTCAATTTCAAGTTAATTTCCTTTGATTATTTCGAGATATACGAGATATATAGCGCTCTTTGTAATGAAGTAAATTCCTACTACACTCATTGACAAAAAACGTTACAAAGCAAGAAAAGGATGAGTTTAAATCTGATGAACTTTGTGTAGAGGCGATGGGAATAAGTAATTACAAAATATCATATAGCAAAAGAACAATTTACTGAAGAACAAGGATGTTCAAACTGAATTTAACTTTAGTACCTTTAGCACTTCTCTTACGATACGGCCCAGTATAGAGTCGTAAAGACATCGTATCCTGTAACAGATTTTTCCACAGATATTACAACTGCTACTCCAGACTTACAATCGCACACTCGTAGATTGCTGAAGCAGCCGTCATATTTAATCCTGAACCTGACCGAGTAGGCTAATGACGTATAGAAACATAAAGGAGGCATCTCCGGGTAAATATGACTATGTGAGCACATGCATTATTTGGTTGGAAAATGCCGTGAAAGGAAGCGCATGAGAGTGCAGGTTGTTCTAAACGTGATGCTTTGCTGTCAATTCCCTCCGAAACATATTTAAAAACAAGTTTCTGAAAATCTAGATAGTTAATATTTAGTTTTTGTTTATATTGAAACAAATCTAACTTTTCGGCTATCTGGCAAAGTCCTAAAATAAACTTATATTATAAAAAAACTTCCATGTGGTTACTAATAACAATCAATATTGTTTTTTCTTTCCATCTAAAACATTCTATTTTTTCTTTCCATCTAAAACATTCTATTTTTTCTTTCCATCTAAAACATTCTATTTTTTCTTTCCATCTAAAACATTCTATTTTTTCTTTCCATCTAAAACATTCTATTTTTTCTTTCCATCTAAAACATTCTATTTTTTCTTTCCATCTAAAACATTCTATTTTTTCTTTCCATCTAAAACATTCTATTTTTTCTTTCCATCTAAAACATTCTATTTTTTCTTTCCATCTAAAACATTCTATTTTTTCTTTCCATCTAAAACATTCTATTTTTTCTTTCCATCTAAAACATTCTATTTTTTCTTTCCATCTAAAACATTCTATTTTTCAGCGTAAAGTAGTAAATGAAGCCTCAAAGTCCAACTGGAGCCATGCAAGGATCAATCCTAGCGTTTTAAAAAATATATTGGAGTATTTTAAAAAGACAAAACTGACTTGAATCCTTCTAAAACACTTAAAATTAAAATGTAAAATTATTCAATGACTTAAATCCATTTAATAATTTGACTAATACGATGTTATAGCTATGTAAAAAAGAACCTGAACTTGTATATTTTAAAAGCACCTTATAATAAGATTTTACTCCAAAGAAAAAATACTCCAGTTAGAGTAAAAGTTTGGTGTAAAAAAAGCACTAACCACATTCATGAAACATAAGGAGGATTGTTCATGAGGAATAGCTCATTGTTTTAGAAATACAAGAAGTGTAACTGTTTTAAGCCAAAAATCAGAAATAAGGCTCTGGCGTTCTAGTATTTGAAGCGAAATAAAATGATGTAGCAATAAATTTCTGTATTCAACTCGTACTAGAATAAAACGATTCAAAAATATCACTGAGAACTTTTTTTTATCTATTTTACAATATTTTACCATTTTATATATAACTTGGACAAAATTACAAATCACACAATATATATATATATATATATATATAAGATTCATATGAAAAAAGGGGGGGAAATGACCAAATGCAAGGCATAAAATGGTAGAGGGGGATGGTGACCCCTCTTTCCCGTTTAAAAGACTGCTTTTATGCCCGGGCAACATTCACGGTACCAATGCCATGTAGTAGCCATACTTCAGTAAATGTGTCAAGTAAAAAACACTCGAAAAAGTGCAAAGTAAACAAATAGGAATCAACCAGGATTGCAAGGGAAGGAAAAGAATGGAAATGCAGCAAATGCAAGAGTGCATTATATATAAAAGCAGTTTACGCATGCGTAATTCGTTATTTTTACTTTCATCGTTCTATACCTCTGCCATATCCTTTAAGTAAGCATTTTCTCTCTTTTTTAAATTAAATAGGGAATTATAATAACATGTCAGGAAGCCAATTGGATAATTCTGTTTTATTGCCTCCTTCATAATATTCCTATTATGCATGATGCAATCTGAGTTGAAAGTATTAATGCGTTGATTTTTTTTGAGGTGACCAATGACGATATTTCTGAAAATGTTTTTGGTCAAATTGGAACTCCAATCAATAATGTGATTGATTTCCATATTGAAATTGTTTCTCTTGTCATATAAGACGCTATAAGTACCATATCTAGAGTCATGTTTTAATGTAATATCTAGAAAATCAACACTATCATCCTCCTTACTTATATTCTCAATCAATTCCAGTTCTTTTGGATAAAATGTAAAATCAAATTGGGGTGTATTCTTATATTGCCCAACAAGGACATCGTCAACATAACGAAAATATGGCATTTCATGTAGTATATGAGTGCCATTTTCAAATTTGCACAAGTATAGATCGGCGAGTAGGGATGAACATCCCCCTCCCATGGGAATACCCTTAACCTGTTGAAAATAGTTGGTACCATCAAATAAGATGTTTTCAAACAACACAATGCGAATCAAGTCCTTGTATTTTCTGAATGTAATATACTCTTTTAAGTCATATATTTCATGTAGTTCCTTCAAAATTTCATATAGATTTTCCAGATTGATGTTGTTGAATAAATCACGGAAATCGTAACTTTTGAAACGTATATCCTTGTTATAAAATGGAAGTCGGTTGATGACACATCGTAACTATTATTTATCATTACTGTTCCTTGTTTCTTGAGTATAATCAGAACATTTTTAAGTATAGTTAAAAGTTTTTCATTTGCAATTGTTGAATAGGATCCACATCCCACTGTCACCGGGCGGAACTTGACTGGATTTTTGTGAAGTTTTGGTATTAGTACCAGATATGGAAAGTAAACTGCTTTAAGTTCGATACCAATTCGTTTATACAGAGCTTTGATTTTATTTACCAAACAATTTCCATTTTGATGTAAAGGGGAGTACATTTGTTTGTCAAGATAACTATTTTTTAAAGTATCAACGTAGTATTTTCTTCATGTGAAAGCGTAATTTGATACTACTTTATCAGTATAAGTTATAACATATTTATCTTCATATTTATTGACTGCATTTTGAAGAGAAGGATAATACGTTTTTTTACACACTGTTTTGCAGTGGAGATGGAACATTTTGGTAAGGTTGTATTGCCATTCCTTGAAAGCTTGTATTGACATGATGTATTTTACGGCGAGTTTATATGTAATTTTCTTCAAATCTTGTTCAAAGTTCCTTTTTAATATTTGTGAAATCTTGTATTCGAAATTTCGTACCAAGTTGAAGCATAGATTTTAACTTCCGATTATCCAATAGATCCAGGTTTCCAGTGATAATGTGCCCAAGATGGGTATCTATATAAGGGCTGTTTTGACAATTACACATTTCACTTTGATATACATTGATGTTTCTACTTATGCGATTATAATTAAATATTTTTCTACCACTGGTTTGCACAAATTTATACATCAGTTTTACTTCGATGTTAGGTATTGGTAAGAGATGTGCCAAGTTTTTTTATATATGTCTTGATTGGTAACCTATCATAATTTTTATTTTTGTAGGTTGTAACAAAAGGCTCTGCTGTAGTAGTTTTCTTCCGGGTAGAGGGTTTCAATACTATGTTTAATGTACTGGCTTTTAGTTTATGTAAATCCATCATTATAGCGTAGTTTGTACATGCATTTTCATTATTATTAACAATTAGATGTTCTTCGAGTTGATACACTTTCAAATAACACCAGATGCGTTGAATATAACGTTTTTTTATACTAAATATAAGATTTTTGATCCATCTGGGTTTTATTATTATTCCTGTACACACTTTTTTTATGAACGTTTCGATCTTTTTAAGAGTTACTTTATAACTGACATTTTTCTTTTTTCTTTTCCCCTTTGCCATCTCTTTTTTATAGCACAATGGATATCGTGTAATACAGGGTTACGTTTTTCTTTTTATAAGATTTCAAACTATAATTGTCATTAAATATGATCGTATTGAGTCCATACGGGAAAGCTGAGCCATATTGTTGGATGTGTGTATTTTCCCACCAAAGTCTTTCTGACAGGTTGGGTACTACATCGATGATTGTAACAATTATTTGTGAAAAATAATGGCTTCCATAATGACGGAGTTCCAAATTGGTGATAGTTGCATCAGTGAGAAGAGATTTGCCGATTTGACTTCGATGTAAGTTTATTCGCAAATGTAAACGATTTTTGGTTTGGCCGATATATTTGGCTTGGGATGTTTGGCAAGTTATACAGTAGATGACATTATAGGTTTAACTTACTTAAAGGATATGGCAGAGGTATAGAACGATGATAGTAAAAATAACGAATTACGCAAGCGTAAACTGCTTTTATATATAATGCACTCTGGCATTTGCTGCATTTCCATTCTTTTCCTTTCCCTTGCAATCCTGGTTGATTCCTATTTGTTTACATTGCACTTTTTTGAGTGTTTTTGACTTGACACATTTACGGAAGTATGGCTACTGCATGGCATTGGTAATGTGAGTGTTGCCCGGGCATAAAAGCAGTCTTTTAAACGGGAAAGAGGGGTCGCCATCCCTCTCTACCATTTTATGCCTTGCATTTGGTCATTTCCCCCCTTTTTCTCATATGAATCTTGTATGTTACTTTAGGAGAGTGTGCTGCTTTGCGCCAACTTCTGGAGAAAAATGGGATAGCTCTTGAATTAATTTTAATTTTATATGTTTACTATGCTATATATATATATATATATATATATATTGTTTGTAAAATCGGTAATAATATCCGAGCTGTATACTTCAAATATTTCCCATTTTATTATTGCAACATCTTTTATAGCACGTTCTGAAATTCCCTTTAACGTAGAGGAAAAACTATTTTTAAAATATTCTTGTCTGGGAGGAGTAGATAAGAGAAGAACGGCAGGCTCAAAAGACAAACATAGGCATTGCAATATAGCGCTGAAAATATCCAACATAAGTATTATAGCTTGATAATAGCAACAAACCCTTTCTTGCACCCAGATTGTCCTATAGTGTTGTGAATAGAATATAGAAATTTGAGACAGCGATTAGGCCAGTTTAAAAACATTGTGTCAGACTCTCTGTAGAAGAGTATAGAGTTGTTCCAGACTATCTATAGAGTGTAGGTCTCAAATTGAGATCGAATGTATCTCTTAATATTAACACTTGAGCGATGGTGTTTAGGCAGGTATATAATAAAACATTGTATGGGTAATAAGGAGAGGAATGCGAATGATAAAGAAAATTAACGATTCTTTGAAACTTTGAGCTCTGGGCTGTAAATCAAGGCTTAACTGTATCCCGCGCTCGCGTATCAAGCATTAACATTACCTCCGAGAACGAAACATTTGATCGTCCACAAAAATATTTGAACAAGCGGAAAATCTCCTCTAGGTGGCTCTAGCTAAAGACGTAAATTCCTCCATGTTTTACGATGATTCTATTATAACTTACATGTGCTGTTGACGCTTTTTGCGCTAAATTATAAATATTTTGAAGCAAATACTATCATAAACGATTTATTACAAATAAAGGTAAAACAAAGTAATAAGTTTACTCCAAGCTTAATAAGCGTAGCCAAGATTCGCTATTGAGGGAGCGATCTAAATAGGAGCATTATATCTAGAGGCAAGTTTAAGTTTTTGTTCATTAAATAGTTTATTTTGTACTTCCCAAGGAATTTTTGCATTAAAAAAATATGGATATGAATACTGCTGATGGAGATTCATCAAAAGCTAGGAACATACAAAAAATTTCCAAAAATGTGCTAATGTTGAACTACAAGAAAATTTCTTGTTACTTTTCATAGACGCAAAAAAAAAAACATATCCGGCAATTTTGCATGCAAGCAGAAAGATTGCATAAGCAAAACAGTTAGATAACTTTCACAATCATTTGCAAAATGCTCGTCACATAGAGATAACAAAAGATGTTCAAGATTTTCAAAACTATTTAGGTATTATGCATGTGTTAAATCATTTTAGAATATAATATATTAAATCATTTTAGACTATAATAAAAAATATGTATTAAATCATTTAGACTTATAATTTAAAATGTCTGAATTATTTATATAAGGAAAATATTAAATTTAAAATTAAGTTATTTACAAATTTTATGTTGAATTCTTTTAAATCATTTAAAAGAATTCTGCATTTCAAAAATCATATTTAAATATAAATGTTTAAACTTTAATTTTTTTTTAATTAAAATATCTAACAATAACTAAAACATTATAAATTTAAATACTGATTGTTTTCATTTGTTTAAATAAAAAAATATATATAAACGCTTTTAAATATAATTCATAAAATTAAAATTCATGAAAAGTGAACTGAGAGCATTTACAAAATGGTATAATCTCTTAGTTACGTCCATTGAAATTTGAAAGTGAACCAAAGAGAAAAAATTATAGCCACAGAGCCCACCTATAGTGGGCATTCTCCAAAATTTAAAAATGAAAAAAATAAATTTCAAAGGAATTCGCATAATAATGTTTAATATTTTAACTTTTGTCAATGCTATTATTATTTTTTTTAGAATTTTTATGATTGTCAATGACACATAGAAACATAAAGAAAAATTTTAAACTTTATTTATTTAAATTTTATTGTTTTATTTTACTTTCAAAATAATGTATTTATCAATATATATAAACAAGATTTTGAATTTAAAAAAAAAATCAATTATTGAATATTTGTTTCTGTTGAATATTCAGCAGAAGAAATAAATATTCAACAAGTAAGAAATGACTACTGTGAACCACTGTTGAATATTTATTTCTTATATGTTCTAAAGTATATTAGCAATTTAACTGTGTGCTTTTAAAAACAAAATAACAAGTGTCAAATTTTGAAAAGAATAATATTACGTCAGTGTCCATCCTAGTCTCAAACTTACTGGACTTTTTCAGAGAAAGTTTAATTTATTTCCAATCACTACTTTTAGTTTACTCCTAATCATAATATTAAAATTTATATTGTCGAAGCATGTTAGCATGTTCAAAATCCCATTATAAAATCTAAAATGCATTTAGATTTGCACATATGCGTCAAGAATCTAGCACATCTGTTTAAAATTCAAGGTCAAAATGCGCATATAAAATCTTACATTTTCTTTAAAATCCAGATAAAAACACAGAATAAAATTCAAATTTTGAGGATATTATAATATCAGCCTTTGAATGTCCATCAACTCTCAAACTGACTAAATTACCTATGTCATATCTTGCCATGAAACGTGCATCAGCTGGATTACAAGAATTTTATCTACTAATTCCAGTATATATAGCTTAGAATTTAATATTCTAAACTATGTAATAATACTAAATAGAAGACATTAAAGCGATAGCAACCTTAACAACAGATTCTCCAACTCCATAGGTGTAGCTCTCTGAAGCTCCTATTGGCCGTAAAACATATAGCGTCGGAGTACAACATTTTGTTAATTATCCGCTCGTTCGCGAAACACCCTAATACTATACCTAGGAAGATGTGTTTTATTCTCCTAATCTGGTCCCTTATAGCCTGATACAGAGCGCGGGATACAGTTAAGCCTTGTTCAAACTAAAGACTAAAGAACCTAGTGCTCCCCCCCCCTAGACTGAGTGCTTCAGTAGTGAACTCGCCTCCCTAAGAAATTGAATTATTCTTAATATCATTATGAGGTCAATATTATATTAGTACTGTCAAACCGAAATTAACAGACATATTCAATTTAGAGTTATCACTCGTTGTGGTCGAAATATTGGAAATGACATTTTCCCTACAGTGAGAACGTAGTTCAAATTAAGACGATTTAGATAAGTTCTAGTGTAATTATGCAATTGGAAATGATAAGAAACATTTTGGTTTTGGGCGAAATCGAATAATAAGACTAGAATTTGTTATTATATTCTTGAAACATCAAAATTTCGTAGTTTGTATAAAAAAAACATGCTGCACAAATCAGTTCCTTTATAAAAATTTGGAAAAACAGCTATAGAATTGCCGTAGAATGTGAAGATAACTAATGACACACAAATGGATGTCACTAAAATTGCTATAAATCAACCAACATGCTTTTAATAACGTTTGCGGTTGGAATAAGTTTACAATTTTTTCGTAATTTGAAGTAGGTTGATTACGAAGGTTAGATCTTAAGTTTATAGAATGTGGCAATGGCAAAAATAGCATATTTCAGTGGAGTCGATGTTTTAAAATTTGAACTTTCGAGTGAACACTGGCTGTTAAAGAACGAGAAATGTTATACAATTATTTTCACGGGATCGTTTTGAAGTTAGTAAGGGAGTGACAAACATGGATTTAAGTCGAAGGGATTATAGCACTATAATTTATTATAACTTTCTACAAAGGTTGACATAACAACAGTGTGTCGATCGAATGAATTCGACTTTTGTTAATGAAGCACAATCAAAAGCAACAATTCACAACTAGGTTAAAGAATTCCATCTTGAACGTACGAGTCTCAGTGTTGAATTTCGTGAATGGCGAACAAAAACTGCTGTGACGCCAGAACAAATGATCACTTTAGATCGCTACGCTCTGCAACAAATGATCACTTTAGATCGTTATACCACATATGATGAAATTGAAGAATTTTGAATATTTCGAGAACTCGAGTAGGAAGTGGGACATCCCAGTTGTTAGCACTTGGGGATTGCACTCGTACGACCTGAGTTTGATTCCCGGCTCTGCCCCAACCGTACCCGTGTTTACACGGAGTTTGGACGCGTTAAATATGCGGATGCGTACGTCTTTACGAGAGGTTGGAAAGGAGGGTACGATTCCTGTTGATGCCGCTCTCACTGGGTTCCGATCTAAATTGTGAGGCACTTCTCGGCTGTCCATACTAGGTCAGACTGTCTGGGTCGTAAAAAGACCAGATTGCATTTAATTTTAAAGATCATTTAAAAGTCAAAAAGGTATTGTGGGTTGTATTCCACACAATTTAGTTTGAGGTCAAAAGGATGCTCGTGTCAAATGGTGCAAGGAAAATCTCAAAAGATTCAACTCTGCCCCAAACCATGTCTTTGACATTGTAATAGGTGTTATTCCCAAGAACCCGGAACAAAACAACAATCAATTCTTTGGGTGCTTCAAAATAAACCAAATCCCACAAAACGTTGTTCAGATACGAAGTGTTTCAGAGAAATGATTCTTTCGTTTTTGGTAAATCCGACCATGTTGTTAGCGTTGCTTTGGAGGATCGTAAAACAGTAAATGATGATTGGTACATGACAATGTGTTTGTCAGAAATAGTTATTTAAATCAGAAAAAAATAATGCGAAACGCCGCATTATTCTTCATCATGAAAATGCAAGCTCACACATTGCATTTCAAACTATCAATTATTTGAAGCATGAAAAAATGTATTTGATGAATTATTGTCCTCATTTGCCTGATCTGGCACTCAATGAGTTTTTGTGGTTCCCAACAATCAAAACTAAAAACCGTAGTCAACGATTTGACACCACAGAAGAAGCAATTTTATTAGCAAATTTACAGCAGAAGCACATGCTTTTGCTATACCAATAAAACTATTATTTATGTGTATTATTTTCTAAAAATTTAAATACCAGCTTTCGTATTTACGAAATTTTTATCACCTAGTTTAGAAGAGAGATCTAAACATTACAGTAGTGAGTCAAAAACGTGTGCTCGTTTTTCTGAGCTGGTTTGCCGAGTCGCATATCTTGCCAACTTGCCAAGCAGGAATAACCTGGACCTATAATCATGTAATTCTATGTTTGTACAATTGTTAGTCTTCTTCGTTCAATATAATTCTTACCATAACAAGATTATATTTACTATTCCAAGATAAAAACACAATCCTACTTAAAACCTTCTAAAAAAATTTTGAGTACGCTTGAAAATTCTCTAAAGCGTATTTAAATGCATAACATCAGATAGTTTACTGACCTTTAATGGATCAGATAGTTTACTGACCTTTAATGGTAAACGTTTTTGAATCTTCGAATCATTGGTGGCTTAATATTAAGTCCATTTTTAAGCGCAACCCATAATCAGGTCTTGCGTAAGAAATACTAGTATTTTCATTACATAAACTATTTCGTCCCCTATTGACCGATGGATAAGTTTAGTCCACGCACATTATATTCCTAAACTAAATTATTTATTCAATTCTACTTTGATTTATGGTCAAGTTATTTATGAATCCAAACTCATTTTTAATGTGTTTTAAAAGTTGCATATTAAATGAAGACATTTAATTTCCCTACATCAAAACAATTGCAATTTTCTCGTCTTCTTGAATCAAGTCTGTCGACTTAAGACGGATGAGCCAGTTTTCCCTCATACAGCACAAGAGTGATAACTTGTTTAATCTGGAAGATGTTGATGGATTGTTGGGGAGGAAAATGAATAAACAAGAAAACTTTTTATTTGGGTTCTCGCAATAATCACTTAACCTTTGCGTATCTCATGGGATATTTAAAATAAATTGACCTGTAGGGAATTGAAAACATTATTGGACTATAAAGGGTGGTTGTGGATTGCGCATTTAACTTTGTAAAAGAATGATGTTTATAACTTGTCTTACTTGTTACTAAATTGTAATAGGGAGGAAAAGCAATTAAACACAAGTAAGAACTGTATTTAAAAACTATTTTACCTGAAAATAATCAGCCGTATTCTTGTTATCGATTAAAATAATATTTACAAATTTTTCGCTTAATTCGATAGGTAGCTTTCATTGAGGAAATATAGAATTTCCAGTATCTCTAGAAACGCTCCTGATAACTCTTAAAGAATGGTGGCTTTTTCTTTTTAGTTACTCACAAAATAATCACCCACTCATTAATACTATAATCATCCAGGTATCTTTGTCCATCAGTCCGTAGCGCTCGATAAGAATTTGGCGAAAAATTGGTGACCTTTGCTACCGATTTGGCGATTTTTAAAAATGTCATTAAATTGATGAAAACAAAGCTAAGGTAACAAAAATAATACCATATAGATAAAATTAAGATCAAAATTAGGATACTGGTTTTACATTTTAGAAATGGATTAGAATTCAAACAAATTAATAAACAGACGGTATAATTATTATATTTCAATAGGGCCTGTTTGCGCCACTTGGCGACAAATTTAGCTACATTGGCGACAAATTTCACAATTTTTAAAAATATCACCAAATTCACGAAAATGTCGACGAATTGATGAAAACAACGCTAAATAAACGAAAATTACGCCAAATTCATAAAATTTAAAATCAAAACGCTTACAAAAATTCTTTGACAAAAGCAGGCATATGTCAATGACAAATACCTGCTTTCGTCAAAGAAATTTTGGAAGCGTTTATCTATCACGCAGCAGTTAATTTCATCTTAAGTCAAATATGGATTCTAAATTTTATCAATGGATTGGAACTCAAACAAACTAATAAACGGAGGATCACCTCGTTAATAGCGCAGTGGTAATATATCAGGCATCTAATGCAACCCAAAGGGCCGAAAAACACGATGTATACTAATTCGATCAAACTGAATCCACATCTGAAATCAGTTTTTAAAATAATCTTTGGATCTGAAGAAATAGCCCCTGAAAGGTTTGGATTTTGCTATTCTCAGGCTGAAGGCATTCACACAGCGTGATGCAATTGCAAGGTCAAGACTTTAATGTGTGAAGAAATAATTGAAAATAGTATTCAGGTCATGGAATTAGAGATGAGACCACCACCTCTATGGTTAAGCCGAATAAGAAAGTTGATATTGAAAGGTCATACCGATGTAAAAATTTAGAATATGAATATTTAAACTATGGAGTTGGAGATATTTGCTTCTTGATTTATCCTCAAATTCAAGTTGCAAACAATTCAATTAATTTAACCATTGTTTATAGAAAGATTTTGGGGAAATATGGTAAAATGATAGCGTTATTGAAATATTTTTCAGAAGTTAGTTTGGAGGGAGGTTTAGAAAACTTTTAAATCTCACGATCAGCCATGTTGGGAGAGAAACCACGATCGACAGCAACAGCTTTAAATAATTGATCTCGGAATTGGATAAATACATAGCAGAAAAAACATTCAAAGCACGGTGGGCAAACGTATTGAAAACAGCAATTTTCTAGTTAGGTAGATAGCAGGAATTTTATGTGGAGATAGAAAAACCGAAAAAGGTTTGCAAAAGACCTTAGTGATAAATTCATCATGATTCGTAACTAGAGATGTGAGTCGTAAAATTTCCACCAAAATTTTCAGCTATGTTTTTCAAAAAAATTTAACTTTTCTTTCACCCTATTTCATTTGAAAATGATAAGTAATATTCTTTACACACTGTTTTTTAAAATGTAGGTAACTTTAGAAGACGTCTTTGATCATTCAGTTTTCTAATTTTGAAAAGGAAAGAGAATATTGCTTTATTTTAAAGAAAAAGTACAGACAAGAACAAAAAGAATACAAGTAATATTTTACTTATTCTGATAAAACAGCAGGTAATATTTTTAGAAAGCTATTCTTTCAGCAATTAATTCGGTAAAATGTATGAAAATATAATAAATATGGAATATTTTTGCAAGTGATTTGGCTGAAGGAAAATATATTTTAACAGCACTAAATAAATAAACTCAATGTCCACCAAATTGTCTCTTATCTCACAATACCTATTTATTCAATTATAATCAGGTATTTTTTAAACAATTTTTAATATTAAATATATAGGAATTATTTAAAGAAAAGTGTTTAATTATGAGTATGTATTTAATATTTTTATATATTTAATAATATATTTCTTATAGCTTTAAAAAACTACACATTTTTCTTTTTATTATGAATTACTAAATAGTAGAGAGCAGTAGTCATTCAAGAAAATGGTAGATTCAGGGCTCACTGGGCTAATTTACTTACTACAGGACGTAAACAGGAGTCCTTCAGATTCCCTGTCAATTATCAACATTAGAGTTGGGTGATTAAAATCCTATTGGTTTAAACTATGCTTTTTCTTGTTTTGTTTAAACCATGGATTACGGTTTATAAAAACCACCCAATTATTTGCTAACCCTAGTGAACAGGCATCTTTTAAACATTGTTAAAATAATATTTAATTATTTATTTTCAAATTCTAAGTTGTTTTCATTTTTATATCACAATAAATATTTTATAATATTTTATATCACAATAAATAAAACTTTTACTTGTAAGAATAAAACTTTCTAATCATTCCTTGAAGCAAACATATGAAAGTTATATATTTAATAATTTATTTTTACACCTGTAATAAATAGTAAATTATTTTGGATTCGGTAAGGGTTTAGCAATTTTTATTTATTTTTAATATTATCTTGTTTTAAATTTATGATTTACAAAAAAAATTCTATTGTTGATAAAATATAACTATTTTATAAAATAAATTTTCAGAAGCACAGGAACTCAATGAAAATATTGAATTAAAGTTGCTGATTTTAATATATATGCATTAAAAACTTTGTAGATATAATATTTTTATATATTTCTAAATTTAAACCCTTTTCTAATCATATCATTTAATATATATATATATTCTCATTTTAATATATATATTATTTAATATATGTGTAGCTCTAATGTAAGAATAAGTACTTTTGGAAGTCACTGGACATATTATTTTAAGTTAAATACAATATTTGAGAATAAATTCAAAATTTACGGCTGAAAATTTCCCATTTGAAATCTTTTAGGAAAACCTTCATCTCCATCCGTACGATAATGCATTTCTCACTACGGTATTTCACAAACCTTTTTCGGTCTCTCTATCTCCCCATAAAAATTTCTGCCATCTACCTAACCAGAAAATTTCTGCTTTCAAATTGTTTGTCCATCTTGCTTTGAATGTTTGTTCTACTATGGATTTGCTCAATGCTGAGATCGATTCCTATATTGGTCAAACTAAACGTGCTTTAAAATTTCGCATTAAAGAACTATGTAAAAAAATAGGAATTTAATAAATCATCAATTGCTCAACATTTCTACCAATTTGGTCACCGTTGAGTTATCTTCAGCAAATATTATATAAAAATGCACATCGAGCTATGATCTTGACTTCTTTGAAGCTTATCACATCCAGAAAAGTCAAGACGCTTCATTTCGGACTTCCTGGGTCCGAGGGACCCTCACGTCCACATCGGGAAGTAAAAATGTCCACTGTAGATAGTTCTTTTAATAGCAATATGCAGTGGTATTTAGCACTCTTCGATGTTTTGGGTGCTATGGAGAGGTCAGAGACTGCTGATGGTATGCCGTCTTCGTCTTGGAATGGCTCAAGTACTGGGCTGAGGCTGTAAGAGAACGGGAGGGCGGGGCCATTGAGAAGAGCGGACCAATGAATGCGTAAAGTCTTTCCTTGAAACAGGAGTACAAAAAGGGGCGAATTTATACAGTACAGTATAAAGTTATACTGAGAGTGCAGATTTAAAATATTTATATTAATGAATTACTGATTTACAGTGCAGACTAGAGTTTTAAAAAGCGTTAAAGTAGAGTTAAGATAATTTTTTAGATTTAAAAGTTTGGATTACGAATTAAGTTTAAAAGGAATCGTTAAAAAAGAAAGGCCATTTTCATGTACACAATTATCAACAGGTTTTTACAATTAAAGTCAAATTACAATTTATTTACAAAAGGCTATTTACAATCAGCTTATGCAGGGGTAACACAACTGAGGGGAAGACAGGGCTGGCATTAAATTCGCGAGCAAAACAAGTCATTGCTCTCATGGATTGAGAGCTCACCGGGGAGGACGAATCAGGTTTCTCCCTTTCACTCCGGAACTGCCGGGGCAGTTCCAAAGTGAAATGGGTCACCGTCTACAGCCGCCCGGCGGGGGCAAGGTTAGGAAACTCCCGCCTGGGGGGTAGTATATATATTGGGCGCTTCCACGGGGCCACCGAAGGACCGGAAAGAAGGTGTCTAACCACATCCAGAAAATTTGTAGTAATTTAGTAAATTATCTAGAATCCTTTTTTTGTCCAACGATTGACATAGTACATTACAATATCCCCTCTTTTCTTCATTCTATTCTTTTGAGGCGCTTTGTGTCGTATTGTTCGTCTTATTTATTCTTGTTCGGATTTGACTGATCTTGTCGAGATATCTCTTTGTGTCTTGAACACGCTTATCTTTTGTTGTCATTTCTCTTTCCTATTATCTGGTCTGTTCCTGACGTTGATTTCTGTTCTTACGGATATTTCGTCTTGCATATATAATCCCCTTTTGTATCTTCCTTTGCACCCATTCCTATTTCGGACTTTGAGTTTATTGGCTCTCTTGCACTGACGAAGAGGATCCAACTTTCCTCGAAACATATGTATGCTGCATCAGTGTTGTTATTTGTGCGTATATACGTTGCTCAAGTTCTCCTTATACATGTTGTTGTTGTTGAGACCCAGACCGTCCGCCCTACCAGAAAGGCGTAAGGTAACTCTTTGGACGGCCGAGAAGTGCCACCCAATTTAGACTGGAACCCAATGGGGGAGGCATCCACAGGGACCGAACCCTCCTTCCCCTACCACCAACCTCTCGGAAGGACTTACGGACCCACATTTTTAAAGTGATCGTACTCCGCATGAACACGGCGGCAGTTGTGGCAGCGTGCAAATCCAGCGAGTAAAACCACCGGGCTATCGCGTCCGGAATGTGCCAACAGCACGCGGTGTTCCCAGGTGGCCACCCACCCAAGTACTAACCGCGCCCGATGCTGCTTGACTTCGGTGATCTAACGAGAACTGGTGTTTTCAGCATGGTAGGCATACATATGTTGGCATGCATGGCCGTTGTCTCCTTATACATGTGTTATACCATTAAAATGTTCATATTTTGAGCTGAAAAATTGAATAGATACGATTTTCGTAGTATCATAAAGCACTCTGCGACATTTTACAACATTTTACTTGCATCAATGTACAAATGAACAAAAATTACTTATTGAATGATATAATTTCCAGTATGAGTTACAAAATAACTTCATAGACCAGTGGTGGGGACGAACAAAGAAACTACCCACTTTATGTGCCTAATCTCTCATAATACCTCCTCAATGGTTTACCTCTATCAGAGAAGGTGAAGCTATTGAACAAGGGTTATAAACCAGGTAGTATAATACCCTAATATGTTCTGGATTTTTTCTGGGGTGTGATTTCAGTATATTTAATTCTTAAGATATAACACATAAAAGATTTACCCTGATTTTTCCAGAATAACCACCGGTAAAATATAATTTAAATATAGGGTTGATTAAAAATATTTTGGATGGTTAATTAGAATTCCTTTAGAGTTAAAAGTAAATTACGAATACATTTAAATCAAGTTTTTAAGCGACAAAAACATATTGGATTGACCAGCATCACACCACTCGTGCTTTTTCAAATCGCTTTCAAATAACACTCCATTTAATTTACTTACAGGCGAGCTAACGTATACTGGCACCTCCTTTTCGCGACTTCTTGAACTCAATCTGTATTGCCAAGGCTGTTAAGATGGATTAGTGACAGCTTCCTCAACGAAATGAAAGGGGGATGGCTTATTTATACCTGAACTTGTCAACAGTTATATGGAAAGGAATTTAATTAACAAGAAAACATGCCATTTTGGTTCTGGGAATGTGGGATACATATATCTCATGAGATGATACAATAAAATTGAAAATGTATTTAATCGTGAACTAAATGACCGAGAAGCAAGTGTGGTATCAAACTTATAAAACATCAAAATATTCTACAAAAGTACTAAAATTTTATCTTTCATTTTTAAAATTGGGGTAGATTTGACCCATAGAATAATAAACAAGAAAGATCAATCATGCTTAAAGCATTGATTATGAAACACTTTCCAACTTCAATGCAATATTATTTAAACAAGACTAAAATGCCATTCCTCTGCAATATTTTAAAACTTATCACAATACTACATTAATTTATTATATTTGAAAACTTAAACAATCAATGAAAAAAATGAACTTCATTCAAATGACGGCATTGAAATATAAATTGCCTGGTTTAAACATCTCTAAAATGCGATACATTCCTCGGTAATATTTTTAAAACTATCATAATACTACGAAAATTTATTATATTTGAAAACTTCATCGAAAACAACTGAAATTCATTCAAATGACGTCATAGAAAAAACAACACGCCTGGATCTCTCTATAGAAACAGCATTTCATTCACAACATTTTCCCATTCATTTCATTCATCACAATATTATAATAATTTATTTTAATTAAAAATATAAACCATGGATCTACAAGTAATTAAACTCTATGCTTAAAACTTCTTCGAAAAAAATCGTCCTTCTCTTTGCAAAATCAATGAATATTTCATTCGTATCAGCTATGCAGACTCCATGGGCTAAATAATTTTGTGTTAAAGAAATACAGCAATTCTAATACAACTCATTCTACATATTTTTCTGTTTACATTTTACATAAGTGAAGGCGTTGTAGAAATAATCAAATTTAGATGATCATTTAAACTCAAATATTGTGTAATTGCGTTGTTTCAGTATGTAGATGCACAGAATTTAAACAAAAACAAAGTGGTTTTAGGACGGATATAACACTTAGTATAAATTAAGAAGAACGTAAAAAAATCACGATTTTGAGACAAGATGGATGCCATTTATCATTTTGAAGTGGATCATGTGATCTTTTCATGTCATGGTCGCGTGATCGCTTCATATAAGAGGTGTCATTTGTATTTTAATTTTTATTTAAAAAACTACTGAATATATTTCGCGGAATTTTTTTTTATATATTTTATGGAATAATTTGAATATTACCTAAATTTTTCGAAGCAATTTGTGAATTTTAAACCCGCTTAAAAATGTTTGAAAAATTAGGTCCCATAGGGCTCAATGTATTTCATTTTTTCAACCCGGGTTCAATCCAAAACTAATTGGGTGATATTGTTCATTTATATTCCCATTGGTCCTACAGACCGTCTGAACAACATACTAAAATTTCATTTTGATTAAGTCATTTTTACGGCAGTTATCGTGCTAACGGACAGACAGACAGAATGAACAAAGTCATAAACACTTTTCAACTTTGTTGTAAAGTGTTAAATATCGACACTTTGATTTTGACATGAACGTTTCATTTTCTGAATCGGCCGGACTATGAGAGACGTTCTCCGCATTTCTAGAATTTTATCAAGCTATTATTATATTTTTCTTTCTTCATTGACGAATGATTCTGAGCAGCTCATTCAAGCTATAGAGAACCTAATTGCATAACAAGGAATCAAAACACGTTTTACTTTTTTTAGCTATTTTACTATGTGATTACTACTTCATTACTACATGATTACTTCTTTATTACTACGTTATTACTAATACTTTATTTTACTACATGCACTGTAAAACATTCTGCAACATTTGCTCATTTTTTTCAGCCAATTTATTGGACATTTCGACTAACTATAAGAAAAGCCGCAATTATCGGCGATCATGAAAATTCCAGCTTTACTTATGAAATATTCAGATACTTATAGGCTACCGAAGCGTTATATATATATATATATATATATATATATATATATATAATACAATTATGCAAATTGTGCGGGACAAACGCAGCTGGCCGATGTATGCAAATGACCACAAATGCAAGTAGGTCATGTGATTAGAGAGCGGAAAAAAAAGGATTAAAACTGCAGGTGAGCCAGCAGCTGTTACTGTCTGTCGTCTACGGAAACTCGTTTTCCGAGCTGTTTTTGTTTCAGAAAACATGTGTTGTTGAAGAGATGTCTGGTCGACGCCGCCGAAGTCCGTTTCAGCATTTCATCGATCGTGAAAGAGGATTCATTTTATCCCTACGTACGACTAGGTGGTTGTACAGGCGTATCACCACTGAAACACGCTTAGATGCATCCACTGTGAAAAGGATTTGGAGAAGATGGATTTAAGAAGGACATGTGAATTGTCGTAGTGGTATAGGTCCATCCAGACTTACAACAGCACGCGTTGATTAAAGCATTCGAAGATATGAGATGGCGGCCCCACAAACGATGACTGTCGACATTCTGCAGAATTTGCAGGGTACATTGGATGGTCCAATATCAGCGAGAACAATTTCTTGATAATTTGCCGAAAGCGCCTTACACTCAAACCATATTTTACGAAAACTGCCATTGACGACAAGACATCGACGTGAAAGATTGCTATTGTATCGGTCCGGAGCCTCTTGGACGGCTAAATGGGACAGGGTAGTGTTCGGCAACGAGTCTCGGTTCTGTTTGTCGAATGACAGTCGCCGTGCGAGTGTCTGGAGGTAACGTGGAAACAGATCCAATCCTGCTTTGACTGTTGAACGCCATACTGCTCGACGATGCGGCATCATGATTTGAAGTACCATCGGCTTTGATAGCAGGTCACCTCTAGTTCGTATCAGAGGCACAATGCAGACACGACGATGTGTGGATGAGGTGCTGCGGCTGATTGTACTGCCCTACCTTCAGCGGTTGCAAAATGTTGTTTTCCAGCAAGGTAACACACAATCGCACACAGCAACCATCAGCAGATAAGCCTTATAAGGCTTGTCTACTAACGGGTCCAGGTGCTTCATTGGCCTCCGCTGACTCCAGATCTATCCCCATCGAGCATGTATGGGACGTGATTGGCCACCGTTTGACTGTCCTGCTCCCGCATCAAACAGAAAACGACCTGTGGAGGATGCTTGAAGTCATATGCTCATCCATCTTTTAGGAAATTATCCGCACGCTCATTGCATCTGTTCCTCGAAAGGTTGCTGCTTGCATCGCCACAAAAGGTGGTCCTACTGCCTACTGATCACCTTGTCTGTGCCATTACTGTATTGCATTAACTTTCTGAAATTAACATCACTTATTTATATATGCCATCTCTCTCTGTGTGCCCTTTATCAGCACACTCTATTCCCTCTTTCATGGTGTTGCATTTTCTGTATCGGATAGTATATATATATATATATATATATATATATATATATATATATATATATATATATACACTCACGAACAATGGAAGTTGCATACCAAGGCGAAAACATGGTACATTCGCGAAATGATGTAAATAGCTGGAGGGCGGGCTGGTATGCAAATGATCCCAGTCTGGTGTGGTTGCGCATGACGGCACATCCGTGAGTGGGGATGCAAGCATGAACCAGCGACCTTATAAACCGGCGTGTAGTCGAAGCCCTCATCCATACGAGAAGCTTCGACCGACGCAAGCACAATTAAAGAGTGAAAAGAGTGGTATGTAGACGCCAGAAACGTCCATATACGCAACTGACGGACTTAGAAAGAGATCTGATCATCGGGCTGAAAATCTCAGGTTGGTCAGCGCCTGATAGCTGGTCCCGTGAATCATTCGGAATATACAGTCCAACGATGTTGGAAGCACTGGTCGTGGAGCGCTACCCGGACACGGAGGGCCGGCCATGGGCGGACAAGGCATACCATGAGTACAGAGGATCGAATGATCGTGCGGCAGGCATATAGAACACACGGCGACCCGATCCGCGATATAGCACAGGCAGCGGCTGCTGTATGCCAACGAACCATATCTAGACGTCTGAGGGAAGCTAATCTGCGATCCCAGCGTCCCTTACGTGTGCTGCTGTTAACACGGGAACATCGGCGGCTTCAGCTGCAGTTGTGTCGGGCCAGAGTTACGTGGAATGCCACATATTGGGGACCAATGATCGTTTTGGGAACCAATGATCAGCGTATCCGGGTGTGGAGGTCCCCTGCAGAACACCACAATTACAACCTCGTTATCGAGCGCCACACCAGCCCCACCGCAGTCATAATGGGCTACAGAGCCATAGCCTACAACAGTCGATCCGTTCTAGTAGTGGTACCTGGAACATTGAATGACCAGAGGTACGTGGACTGCGCGTTGCCGCAATCTTCTTGATTTGGAACGTAACGTCCAGCAGATGTGGACTCGTATACCGCAGGACAACATCAGGCGTCTGCCCGACACCATTCCGGACCGTATTGCTGCTTGTATCGCAGCACGAAGCGGTGCAACACGCTATTGGAGATGACCGAACTATGTAAAACAGATCCCTCTGCACGTGGTTTGTTGCGCAGTTTTTGTGATCATGTATATCATTCATCTGTATGCTTCCATCCATAAAATTTCAGTCCATCCTATTCTTCTTTCTTGGTGCGCAACTTTCATTGTCCGTGAGTGTAATATATATATATATATATATATATATATATATATATATATATATATGCTTGAAAATGTCTTACAATGTCATGAGATAGATACTTAGGGTTCATTTCCACTTATTTTGACTACGAAAATAATACATTCATATTTCATCAAAGTATTCATATTTTCGTAAATAGTGAATATATTCTTTACTAAGTCGAAAAATGGAAAATATCTCGGATAAGATATGAAGCATTTTTATTCTTCTATGATAAAATAACAATTCCCTTCTGTTACAAATATCTGTATTTTTACAGTACATAGTTTGTGTCTATTTAAAGTGCATAGTTCTATAATGATCATAAAAATTCGGACTTAAGCAGCATGTTATTTTATATATAGACTCAATTTTACCTCTGTGCTATCTTATTTATTTTCATAGAATTACGATACATTCGTTTTATCGTTGATTCATACGTACAAGCATATGTACGTCACAAAAAGAGACACCAAACCTGCGTTTTTTTCAATCACTTATTTTCTCATTTCGCGAGTATTCATACCAAACTTCAAAAGCCGGACATTTTAGGAACGGTTTATTATTGAGCATCGCAAATGAATATTCAACACCCAGGAAATAGCGTCAAAAAGAGGCTTAATGAAAAGTCACATACAATCACACTTACTTGTACAAAGCAACAACAAATGCATTTTAAAGAACATGCTGTTTCCTTTTTTTTCAAGAAATACGATTAATACTTACAAACATTTCAGTAAAGAAAAATGTGAGAGCGACAGACATATCAGAAGTCCAGTGAGTGATGAACAATACCTTTAACATTGTCGTAGAGCGAATAAAGTCACAAAAGTGCATGAAAAATCATTCATCTAGTAAATGAACAAATGAAGCGGCTAAAGTACCCCAAAATACATTTATCGGACAGAGGAATGATCGCAGACATTGAAATGCACATTCACCTGGAACATTATTTCACAAAAGAATAACAGCTAGCCCGTAATATCACTCAAACGCTTTCTCATAGCTCGTTCGTAGCTCCAATGGATCTCTAACCAAATTAAAATACTTTAGTTCAACTATAATGAATCTCCGGAACATCTTTATCGAAACATCATCGCAACTGCAACGAATCTCCAATACAGAATGCAATAGAAAATCACTATCGAAGCACCAACGAATCTACTTTTCCTGCCCTCACAATGGGACTTTATCTCCAGGCTCGGCTGAACCCTCTTTCAGACACAATGGAATCAATGGACTCATCAACTTCAACACAGGCATCTAATAATTAACTTTTATCCAGACGAAGTCTGAATAAAAGTTGGTTGAATCTCCCGATATGAAATTTCTCGTTTCACCGAAACGCGTTCGTTCAAATTATTTATCACGTTAACAGACAAGAGTATTTTGTATCTTCGATTTTCAGTGCTATCCGGGCATCATAAGCAGCCTTTTAAATGAAATAAGAAATGGTCTTTCTCCTGAGGAACAGAAAACACCGAAGAATGTCTGAAAAACTACAAATTGCTAAAACTAACGTCTACACAAAGATAAACAGAGCCAAACTAATGTGCAAGTTCGTAAAATCCAGCTGCCAGAAAAAAGTTGGTCCTGAAATCGCAGGAAATACCTCATTAGTCGACAAAGCTACCCGCAAAGCAACGGGACTCAATCGCACATGCGCCCCAGCTGGTAAATTAATTCGAGCAATAACCAAGAATTTCTCGTCCGAGCCCGTTGACCAGAAACGAAAAGATATTAATCTCTACACTGTTCTTAGTGAAAGGAAAATAATTAAAATTTAGCGAATGATGTTTTGCATTGTTTTCAAAACAAAGTTTTAAATTTTTGGCTCCCAAGCTGAATCAACATAAAATTGCAATAAAAGTGCATAGATATAATATCTAGATACAGAACCCAATACTATGAGAGACTTGAATTAAATAATTTAAATGGATAAATTTTTTAAAATTCAACTAAATACGGTGTTGTGAAGAGAAACCGGCTTCACAATACAATGAGAAAATAACGCAGAACGTTCCAAATTACAGCAAAATCTGATAGGTTATAAATTAGAGTGTTAAGAGTGAAATCTAGAGAGACTTTCTTTAAGAAATCCAACTGCAATATCCCCTCCTACCTCGACTTACCCAATTTTACCCTAATTTGGGCCAAGAATATATGTTTAAAACATTCCAAGCTAAATCGTCTAAAAGCATTTAATATTTATTTTTGAAAAGGTATTTTTAGGCATAGGAAGTACTAAATAGTCAAAGGACTATCCACTGCAATGGAAGCCAGCACGCGAAGTTTTACTGCCCAGCTAGCAAAAAAATACAACTTTTATTCACAAAACTCTCAGTAAATCTTGCTCGATTGGCATTCAGCGCTTTCGGGATGTTTTTATGGGTGACAAAGGAAAGATATCCCCATTTGACACGGACAATAGACCGAAATATGCCCTTTTTGCTTCGTTATAAAACTTAATGGAATCGCTTTAGTAGACAAAGTGCGTATAAATTTCCCTGCCATTGTTGGGTTACGACAAGTGATATTTGCATTTTCTATACTAAACGCACCAAACCATGGGAGATTCTATATGCATGCATATTCCGCAAGTCTATATGCATGTATATTACGTAGAGGGATTTTTTGTAAATAGCAGGCAATGGTCTTGACATGGGCACAAAATAATAGAAAATTCAAAATGTTTAATACATTGAGGTAAATGTAAGCTATTACAACTTCATATTAAGCCGTGCTGAAAACACCGGTTCTCGTTAGATCACCGAAGTCAGGCAGCATCGGACGCGGTTAGTACTTGGGTGGGTGACCACCTGGGAACACCGCGTGCTGTTGCCACATTTCGGGCGCGATAGCTCGGTGGTTTGCGCGCTGGATTTGCACGCTGCCACAACTGCCGCCGTGTTCATGCGGAGTACGATCACGTTAAACATGTGAGTCCGTAAGTCCTTCCGAGAGGTTGGTGGTAGGGGAAGGAGGGTACAGTCTCTGTGGATGTCTCCCCCACTGGGTTCCGATCTAAATTGGGTGGCACTTCCCGGCCGTCCAAACAGTTACCTTACACCTTTCTAGTAGGTCGGACGGTCTGGGTCTCAACAACAACTTCATATTAAGAAAAAGCCAAGAGCGTTTGAGACAATATTTCAGGTGGCGCTGGAATAAGATAAGTAGTTCCGCACTGTGTGCGTTTCTATGGCGAAAGGTCTAAAATATTTATTTTTTAAACTGTCAATTTTGTAAAAATAAATTATTAGCTCAATTTCAAAGTAGAACTGAAACGACAACAAATATCCCTACATATTCAAAATTATTTTACCTTTCAATTTAATTTTATCTCCCTATATTCTGTACCCTTTCCTATAACTATGAGAAAATACTATTTAATTATACTTATAATTAAGAAGCCCTAAATTTAAAAATAATCAAAAATATATATACTAAATACTAAGCCTTCCTCTGTTGTGTCAACCAACAATAGCAGGTACTTTACTAACACTCGCTACACCTAGATATAATTCTCAAAATATTATGGCATTTTCAAGCATTTTATCCATAGAAGTTTTATCTCCTTCTTTCTCACTCCATGGTTTAATATATTTTCAACTATTTACAAAACACCGCTCCAAATCATTGAAAATCAGGCCCAAAATGTGCATTTCTTATAATTCATTGTTTGAAAACGTTAAGACTGAAAACAAACAAATACAGGTATCTGTAATTTTAAGCATGGGGGTAAAGAGAAAGAGTTAAAGCTTGAAGTTGGGAAACCGCCAAAACAGTTTGAGACCACAATTCAGGTTGCGCTGAGATAAAACAAGTTCCACTGCACTGTATGTAAATCTATAGCAGGATGTCCGTATTCAGTTAAATAATATTTATTTAAATTGTTAATTTTGCAGAGGAAAAAATGTGCTCTAATTTGCATTGTAGTGATAAACAATAAAAAAATATTCATACGCATTCAAACTTATTTTACTGTTTATTTTTGCTTTTTCATACTACATAATTAGTATAAAGAATCGTTTTCACGAAACTTTTATACTTTGAAATTTTGTCACTAATATGTTTTCGGACCTCCTGAGCACGTTTGGACTTTTTAAATAGATGTCTGTCTGTATTCAATTTCTTGTGCACACACTAGCTGCCACAAATATTAATGGATTTTCACGAAATTTTATATCCGACTTTGTTGATGTAAAATCTAAAACTGAATAGAATTTTCTGAAATTCGATCGGAAACTTAGAAATGTATTCTAAATTTTATATTTTCTTAACAAGGCAGCATAGGATAAAATTTGACAAAATTGTACATAAAAGGGGCTATTGATGACTCAATGATCATGAAAGGAAACAACAGTTCAATCATTGTAATGAAAACTAGCCGAGATACATTTCTTGAGTTCGTGATGTTATTAGCCACCTCTGGGGGAGAGGCAAGTTATTCCTCCGAAGGGGTACATTGTCAAACTTGCATTCAATCGAAAAAAAGTTTCAAGCCCTTTAAAAGAAAGGTAACATGCCTTAATTGTGATCGTTGGAGCCAACGATATAGATTTTTCAAAAATGTTCCTGCAAAATTTACAAAACAAATCACTAGCTACTTATAAATGGGTTCTGATACGAAAAAGTTGGTTTATAGTTATAGTTAATTTAAATTTAGATTCTGGCTGCAGTTTATTCAAAACTATTTTCTCTCAATTTTAGACATTTCACTAATTTGATTATATCTCAACTTCTTATTAAGCTAAATCTTAGCTCTAAAGGCTGCAGTTCTTAGCTTGATCTGGTAAAAGTCACGCAGCGTCCGTAGGATCCTGAGCCCGTCTTGCAGGCTCAAGGTGCTTCTTTATAACATCTTAAGCCCGCGTAGCAGACGGAGATGTATTTGGGCGTTTCTTTAGGGTATATCACACCCAATGTTTTCTGCTGCATACTTGTACTGTACTTGTAGATTACGTGCACGATTGCTTCATATGTATCCGGATTGCATGCACGGTTGACAGTTTCTGCAGAAAAGGAACTATGGCAAAATAAAAGCTTTTTACTTTCCTTATATACACAATGTATAAGGAAAGTATTGTGACGGGGTCGAAAATTCGAAATTGAGTTTTCGACGGGAGAGCACGTTTCAAGCATCCCTGATCACGAATCAAACATTTTTGAAGTGATGTCTGTGTGTGTGTGTGTGAAAGTGTGTGTGTGTGTGTGTCAGTGAGTCTGTGGAGACGATAACTGACGAACGAATGGACCCATTCGAACCAAATTTGGTACAAAAATCACAATCCGTAAACACTGGAAACCTATTGTTTTTATACGCAATCGAATGTTAAGAACACCCCTAAATTTTCGAATGAAATTTTGAAAAAATATTTAAAAAATCAAAACCATTAATAAAGTTACGCAAATAGGCATTTCTTATGTAATTTCTCATTAGAAAACGATTGACATAAATTTTAGAACGCTAACATGAACCGTTCTCGAGATATTGCACATTTTTCAAAAAAATTAACAGAAAGTCATATAAAATAAAAGAAAAATATTTCCTCTTGAGAGACATGTTCACTTTTCAGTAATACCATGCGATAAATTGGATGACATCATTCTCGTGGATCTAGCTCGTTCCATTCATGAAAAAAATACTTTTTGTAATACTTTTATATTTGAACGCCAATAGTCATTTATCTGCTGTAAGAATAACTTATTTCCTTGCCCATTAAACTTGGCGAGATTTTGGCGACAAATTTGGCGGAATGTCGCCAACTTGGCGACTTTTTGAAATGTTGCCAAATTAACGAAAATCTCGCCAAATGGATAAGGATGACGCTAAATCAATGAAATGACGACTAATTGTCGAAAATTCAATATCTTGGAAAGAATATTAGTATCTACTATAAGAAAAACCTATTTATTTTACTGTAAAAGTGGTAAATTCATTACATTATATAAGGAAAGTCATGTGTTGCCCACATCAGATTCTTTAAAAAGCAATCGGATTGGTTGACGAAAACGGTTGCAATATATATATATATAGTATTTATATATATATATATATATATATATATATATATATATATATATACATATAATGTATATATATATATTTATATAATGTATATATATAATATAATAAAAAAGATAAAATTAAAAATAAAATAAAAATAGTTATATTAATTTAAAACATGATCAGTGTCATACCCTGGTTCAAAAACAATACGGAGGAAAATTAAGTAAAGATGATATGAAAGGAAATATCAGACAAAAGGAAAACAATGCTACCATAAAAGACAAAATGATCTTAATTTTAAATATCAATAATCCACATGAATTTATCAACATTCAGGAGTGATGCATACAAATCAAGTTCAAACAACAAAGGATTATCAAAATCTGGAGGCTCAAAATATTAAAATGACAAAATAAGAGAAAAGATACAATCCGAAAATATGAAAAAATGAAAAGCTTCTTTGTTGTTTGAACTTGATTTGTATGCATCGCTCCCGAATGCTGATAAATTCATGTGGATTATTGATATTTAAAATTAAGATCATTTTGTCTTTTATGGTAACGTTGTTTTCCTTTTGTCTGATATTCCCTTTCATATCATCTTTACTTAATGTTCCTCCGTATTGTTTTTGAACCAGGGTATGACACTGATCATGTTTTAAAATAGTATAACTATTTTTATTTTATTTTTAATTTATCTTTTTAATTATTGACACATTGTAAAATATCTGCTGCATATGCGCAAATTTACAAATGTTAGTTCTATATTGAATCTGTAGTACTGTAGTTATTAACTGATATTAATATCTATAATATAATATTGCTGCGTGGCAAATCCCACACGTTCGATCAGAACGCTATAAATACTTAATATGTTCATAGAACATTAAGTTAAAGGCTATCGTGATCGTAAATGGTTTAAGCTGAAAATTAAAAAGTAATTAAAAGGTTTGGAAATGCGGACACGCATTAGATTTAAAATAACAAAAAAAAAACAAGTTTATTTACACAATTTAACATTAAAAAACATGAAACAGCTTTGACCTTAAAACATGAGCTTAAAGTTTGCTCCTACAACTCCTCACACTTGGTATTTTACTATTCTTAAATTCAAACACAAAATCATGATCATAATTCTTATTACTGTCAAGTTCTAGTACACTCATAGTTTCTAATACACTTAAAATTTATGATTCTCGGACTCTATTAAAATCACACTTACGAAGGCTAGTTACTTTCATGGATTCATAATATTATTCCTCGCACAGAGGTATTTAAAAGAGCGGAGAGGAGAGAATAACAATATTGAGTTCTGTGCGAAGTCAAAGGCCTTACCTCGTCTCTTGGGCCCATCAGCCGGACGTTCAGTTGATCAGTCGGGGAACGAGGAGCATTTCGCTCCCGCAAAATTTCTAATACCTCACTCCGCAAAATCTCGAAAGGCGCTCTCGACTTTTTTCTCAGCCAAAATACTCTCTCAAAAACTTCCAATTTTATCTCTCCTCCCTCTTAAATTTTATTCGCTGCCTGGTCCTAAGCCCCCCTCAATATTATTGGAGAGCACTTGGATCATCACTTTCAGTGCCAGTCCATGACAGAAGGGTTTGGTCAGTAGCCCCTGAATTATTACTTGCAGGTGGCTGGAGTCCCACGCTCCTGCGTGGACCCCTGGGCTTAACTGCGCCCCCAACGACCGCTTACCCCCCGATGTGTCTTCCTCCATCTTGTACGAGACCACCCACAGGCATGGAGTTCAAGCTCCACTGACCCTTTCCGTTGCAGGTGGTCAAAGGGGAACTTAAAAGTTGCGTGAAAATACAGGCACCATCTTTATAGGTATGAGGCCTATGATAAAATTTCCACGATGTCACATTGCATGATGAAAACCAATGTGGCATTCACCCCTTTCCTTTGCTTCTTACAGCAAACACCGTCTGCGTCCAGCACACCTGAAAAAATACAGATATCTGCATACATACAGAACGTAAAATAACTATAAATATGGAACAAACATTGAAATTCCGAAAATTTTTGTGTTACAGTTCATTGATTTGGTCAGTTCTATGTGGTGGAAAGTTCCTCGTAAATAATTTCCCTGAAATCACAAATGTTCAATGTATTCACGCACTGGAAATGACCTGGAAAGTTCTGAGTACACCATTGTCCTTTCGGAATCATGAACTGTCTGTCGCACTTCTGGCTGGTCCTGGAGAAAAAGGATGTTTTGTGTCTTTAAAACTGGTTGGTCAGTTCAAATTTATGTATAAGCTGTATTTAGGAAGTTTTTTTTTTCTTCACTGTACTCAAAATATATCGCATAACAAGAAATGCACTCATGTAGCACTTAAAATTTCACCATTTCTAAAGTCAAATGCGACTTTAAAGTAACCGATAGTTTTCACTTTCTTGTGTAATGTCCACATGTGCTAATGGTATGTATTTGGAGCTGTTAATGAAACGCCTTTATGTGACTTCATCGTGCAGTAACCTTCCGTAAGGAAAAATGTGGTCCTGAAAGTCCATGATGACCTACGCCCCTGCGTCGGTAGGTTGCTACCTGTCCTCATGGCTCTGTCGTGGATCACTTCTCGTGGGTTAGTTGTAGATGCCTCTCTGCTGGTGTCCTGTCCGTTATTGGTTGCTGTCTGTTCTTTTCAGACATATTGCTGAGGATAAATTTACACACAGGGCCAAAGAACATACATACAGATACTCAAATATTGAAATCTCTTCTCAGCAAAATTACATTACAATTAATTCTGAGTAACAAAAATTTCTATCATAATTATTTATTTATACCTAGTCGTAATTTTATTCAAAACATTGCTTACTTCCTTAACTATCCTCTAAATACTTTTAATACTTATATACATTCCCTATCAAGTCACCGTAATCTTTATTTTCTTTCAACCCAAACATAAAAATTTCCTATCCTTAAGATTTAATACTTATATACATTATCTCCGAATTGCCATGCCATGTATTACAAATTATTCATTTTCTGTACCTCATTATATCTATATATATATAAAAGATTTTTCGAATATCACCGTTAAAACCGAAAAGAAAAACAATTTCTCTCCGAATTCCTATACACCCAAAAATGAAATGTCATTCATCAACCCTTTTGCAGTTACCGAACGATTTATCCTAATTTCTTTAATCGGACACCTTTAATTTCTCCTTTTAATCCAGATTTTGCCTTTCAAAACTCCCAATTCTGTAAATCCTCCCTTTTGTTAGAGCATACTCAAGCCTTCAGATATCATAATTCTGTATACCTTTTTAATCTTCCCACTTGCAAATCTGTGTACAAGAAATTTCCTGTGAGTTTGTGTTTTTCCCATTTTCATTTCCAATTCCAAAAATGTCTGTAAAATCCGTGATTCTCCCATTTTCCTTCCTAATCCCATGCAGCGGTCAGAAAATGTGTTTCGAAATCCCCTGAAGAAACCGCTGCCTCTCCGAAAAACGAGGAGGGGGGACTAAAAAGAAAAAAAAAAGTCCAAAGCCAGGGTTGAACAAAGAGGATTCTTCCCTTCTCTCTTTTCCCGAAAAAACTGGTATGGAAACAAAAGCCACGTGGACACACTCCACGCTTCGACCTTGCCCGAAGTGTGGAGTGTGTCCACATATTGAAACTGCCACACCCCTACAAACTATTAGACTCGCCTTTCCTGTTAAGGGAACACATGCCTCCCACAGCGAAAGAAACGACCGTACGTCAAACTGGCCGTTTCTTGACAAACGAAATGTGAAAAAACATGAGCTTAAAGTTTGCTTCTACAACTCCTCACACTAGGTATTTTACTATTCTTAAATTCAAACACAAAATCATGATCATAATTTTTATTACTTTCAAGTTATAGTACACTCATAATTTCTAATACACTTAAAATCTATGATTCTCGGACTCTATTAAAATCACACTTAAGAAGGCTAGTTACTTTCAAGAATTCATAATATTATTCGTCGCATAGAGGTATTTAAAACAGCGGAGAGGAGAGAATAACAATATTGAGTTCTGTGCGAAGTCAAAGGCCTTACCTCGGCTCTTGGGCCCATCAGCCGGACATTCGGTTGATCAGTCGGGGAACGAGGAGCATTTCGCTCCCGCGAAATTTCTAATACTTCACTCCGCAAAATCTCGAAAGGCACTCTCGACTTTTTTCTCTGCCAAAATACTCTCTCAAAAACTTCCAATTTTATCTCTCCTCCCTCTTAAAATTTTATTCGCTGCCAGGTCCTAAGCCCCCCTCAATATTATTGGAGAACATTTGGGTCATCACTTTCAGTGGCTAGTCCATGACAGAAGGGTTTGGTCATATAGCCCCTGAATTATTACTTGCTGGAGTCCCACGCTCCTGCGTGAACCGTTGGGCCTAACTGCACCCCCAACGACCGCTTACCCCCCCGATGCGTCTTCCTCCATCTTGTACGAGACCACCCACAGGCATGGAGTCCTAGCTCCACTGACCCTTTCCGTTGCAGGTGGTCAAAGGGGAACTTAAAAATTGCGTAAAAATACAGGGACCATCTTTATAGGTATGAGGCCTATGATAAAATTTCCACGATGTCACATTGCATGATGAAAACCAATGTGACAAATATATATATATATATATATATATATAATCTGCTTAAAGCAAAAGAAATAACCAGGGACATATTAAATCAAGATGCATATAAACATAGAATGGCGGAAAACTGCACTTTCAAGTGAAAACAAAAATAGATCAAATTCGAAAGAAAATGGGTTGGCAATCAGGCAAAGCACTAAAAGGCCAAGGGGGATTGTGTGTGGCGACAAACTCAGAGGGGTGATATTAATCATCAAGAGGAACAAAAATTGTCATAGAACATGATATCGCAAACCACGCTTAGTCGGTGAAAACCACAAAAATACTTATGAAGGGTCGAGTGAAATAAAAAAGCCAATAATAAGAAAAACCATTTATTTGACATCAAGATTACAACACAGCCTGTGCTGTACAAAATAAAGCACAATAATAAGTACAAAAAGTAAAATAACTAAGTACAAAACACATTTGATTGACAGAATGATTACAGGACAGCCTGTGCAGTACATTTCAATGTCAGAAAGGAGACGAAGAGAAATGATTACAAGAGTTGTTCGAAGTTGCGGCCGCAAAGGTCATTGTACAGCCGACAGCGACGGAGTAACGATTTTCACACGCGCTCAAAGATGCCGGGTATGCTGGCGATGTCTGCGACAACGATCCGTGCTATGAGATTCTCCAGTGTCTCCACAGGCGTTTGATACACGAGTGATTTAAGGTGTTCCCTAAAAAGGAAGTCCAAGGGATTGAGGTCCGGGGAGCATGGAGGCCAAGAAACAGGTCCAGCGGGTCCAATCCACCTCCCGGGATATGTAGCATGGAGGTGGTTACGTACCACAATGGGAAAATGTACTGGTGCACCATCATGCATGAACCACATGTTCTGCCGCGCGGTGGCCGATACACCCTGTAGTAAATCTGGGAGGACGTGCTGCAGGAAAACAAGATACGTTGCGCCATTGAGGCTTTCGGGCAGAAGGTACGGTCCCAACAGATTATCTCCGAGGATCCCTGCCCAGATGTTAACATTGAACTTGTGTGGAACTTTCGAGAGGACAGTGGTGTGGGGACGACGTCTTTTTTTGCGATTTTCACCGACTAAACGTGGTTTGCGACATCATGTCCTATGGCAAATTTTGTTCTTCTTGATGTCCAATATCACCCCTCTGAGTTTGTTGCCTCTTCAAGGCAACACCTTGTATGTATATACATATATATATATATATATATATATATATATATATATATATATACATACAAGGTGTTGCCTTGAAGTGGCGACAAACTCAGGGATATATATATATATATATATATATATATAAATGATGGTCCAAATTTATTAAAAAAGATAGTGCAAACTTTACGAGATGGTAGTATACACCAAACCAAGCATTTTTTGTCATAGTTTACCGGGTCGGAAATAAAAAGTAAAGGCGTTACATGGCGATAGATCGGATGAGGTGATCCGATAGCTTGACCTCTCACGATAGCCCGATCTGTCGTGCTTTGACTTCTTTTTATGGGAATACCTCAAGAGTCTCGTCTATCACACTCCCCCTAAATCTGAACAGGAACTTGTCGCCATAATTTCGGCCACTGCTGCCGAAGTGCGCAACATGCTTGGTCTGTTCGAGAGAGTTCGCCAATCCCTGCATCGCTGCTGTCAGACATGCATTCAGATTGGCGGTCGCTCTTTTGAGTCATTACTGTTATTATTATTCATTAAATGTTATTTCATAACTTCTAAATCATTCTTGTGTTTTCGCCTCACCTCATCGGTTTCACAATTAAGCTCCCACTAGCGCCTTTATGTTTCATTTCAGACCCTGTAAACTATGACGAAAAATACTTGATTTGGTGTGTAAAACCACCTAGAAAAGTTTGGCATATCATTTTTAATGGTTATGAAATGGTTTTAAAATCAAGGCCGCAGGACCCATCAATGGTTAACAATTGCACATTGAATTTTCAAATTAGTAATTGGTGAAGCCCCTCTTGGCGGCAATGCATGCTTGTATACGTCTAGGTAAGGAATGATAAAGTTTCCTAATGTCATTCTGCGACACATTCTTCCGGGTATTCCTCAATTGTTGCTCCAGATCTGCTACATTTCGGGGTGTTCGAAACTGGTGGTCTAGCATGTTCCATACATGCTCATTTGGCGAAAGGTCTGGTGGCCTTGCAGTCCAAGGAACTGTATCAACAGCACGGAGACAGTCCACAGATATATGAGTCGTATATGGCGTGGTATTATCTTGTTGGAAAATGGCTCCAGAATGACGTGCCATGAAGGGTAACGCAAACGACCGTAGGATTTCATCAACATATCGTTGAGCTCTTAAAGTTGGACGCATGATTACTAGGGCCGACCTGCTGTCGTAAGAGATAGCACCCCACACAATCACACCAGGGGTAATGGCTGTGTGCCTGTGTAAAACAAAGATTGAATGGGATAGCTGGCCCTGGTGCTTTCGCACATACACCCGATGGTCATCTGCTGAAAGACTGAAGCGGTATTCATCGCTGAACACTATGCCATACATTCCAGTCTGCTGGCAGTCATGATTTTCGGCTGCGACACCACTCCAAACGATTCTGTAAGTGTTGTGGGATTATGAGCAGACGTCTTAAAGTCCGCCGTGACCGTAACCCCACCTCAGCCAAGCGCTGTGAGATGCTGGAAGGTACCACGGGTGGTATTGAAGAGGCTGTAGCACGTTGGATGGCGGACAATGATGTCGTTGGACCAGTTCGAGACTGTCGTACGATCATCTGATCTTGTCTCGCATTCGTGAATCTTGGCCTTCCAGAGCCTTCGTCCGCGGTTGAGTTCCTTGCAGCAATCATGACTACTAGCAACTTTCCACAGCAGTGTCCGTTCGGTGCAGGTGGCGACCTATTGCTAGGTATGACCAGCCGATTTCACGCATCCCGATTTTATGACCACGTACGAGCTCGTCTAATTGCTTAAAAGGTCTTCGGCAACGTCGTAACGGCATTATTGGTTGTGTCTCCACGGAACTGCAACGCCGATGTCGAGCAAAGGTAAACCGTTCACATTTTTAACCTGTTTTATAGGATGCTAGTTGAGCAGTAAAAACGCTGGCTATGACCGAAGTTAACACTCATAGGCCTTGCAAATTAAATCATTTGCACACTTGGTATAAAGGAATTTGCAAGCAAAATTTCGAGATGATCGGATTATTTTTTATGGGTGCTTCGTTTTTTATTGCAAAAGATTGTATATATATATATATATATATATATATATATATATATATATATATATGTTAATTAAAACAAATTTCAAGAAGGATAAAATATTTGTCCCAAAAGTAAAACAAATATTACGCACATATCTACAGCCGGCGCTTTCTAATTTGGTACATGGATTTCATTTGTAGGAAGCTGAGATCCTGCACTTTTTTATAAATATAATATAAAAATAAATGATTCATATATTTGTATAGCATTCGGATCACATGACTTAACCAAACCCATTTATTTCACAAGGAGGTCCATTAAGGTATCGCCTGCTGGTCATTAAGCACTCGATGAGTCTATTTTAACGATCCAACTGGCACTCGGCCAGTCATGGCCGTTCGATTTCAGAAATAGATAAAGCGTGATTTGATGAGTTCATATAATTTTGACAGGTACATACCTCTTTTAATCGGAAGAAAAATCGAGTATTGGATTTTATATGTCATAACACAGTTAACAGTATGATACTGTGGCAACCCAAAATTTAAAAGAAGCTTAAAGTTTAAATTTATAATTAACATTAATTTATTATTATTATATCTTCACATTGCCGTAATACATAATTAGTGGATTTAGTATTTTTAATCGTACATTGCTAGTTGTGCCGCTATAAACCCTCCAATTATTTTGCCTTTCGTGTGAGTCCTGTAAAGGAATAATTAATTAATAAAATGCTAAATTGATCACATCATTTAAACTTAAACAATAAAACATTTATTAACAACATAAATCTTAATTAAATTCAATTACACTATTTAATTATATTATTTCAGCGGAGGGGACATGTGTGTGACCAAAACGGAAAATCCAAATATTGGTTATGACCAGATATCATTTCAATGGGCACATACCTTCAAGTCTGTCTTGGACTTTGTCAGCATCTGTATTTAATGTCGTTCATTTACTGCATTAACTCTTGGTGTAATGCTCCCACACGTAAATTCGTCGAACATATTGTCTGCTGTAACTCTGTACTCGCACTTATTTCATTCTCTTAGTATATCAATTCATCACTGTAATATCTGCACAAGTCATAATGTCAAAGTTATCTGTTCCAAGTCTTCATCGTTTCTGCTGGCATGCTTCTAAGTCAAAATTCAATAGTTATATTTTCTAGTTTGCTCTTAAGTCAACATCTTCATCGTTTTTGCTTGATTTTCGGATTACAGGCTGTGGTTCCCTCGGTGGGAGGGGGGGGGGTAACTCCAATTTTTCTTCCATTTGGCGCTTATTGGTTACTCCTTTACCCAATGGGCCCCATTCCACATTTCGTAAGGCCCAGCTCCCCCACTAAATGATGTCTATGCCTTGTCGCGGTGGTGGGGCTTGTGTGTTCCAATGATCCTGAGAGCTATGCCGGCGGTAGCTTTTTGCTACTGGTAGGGTCTCCCATGCCGGACAGGTCAAAGGTGAGGCTCCCGACTAAATAAGACATCCTGGTCCTCCAGGTTGGGGGTTGGAAGTGAGACACCAGTCCCACTCTGTAAAATCCTCAGGGATCCATTTCTTTTGTGGACACGGGTGTTGCTATCCCGAGGTACCCGAGCAAACTTTTTCTTCTAGCTGCAGATTGCATCAATGCCAAGCCCCTAGTAAACTTCACTTCTACCTTATGGGCCTTAGTACCACTCTTCGGCCTCTGCTGTAAAGTATACCGTTTGGGCTCGGGAACGGGACCAGGTGGTTGTGTGGCGAAAAGGGCGAAGCGGCGTGCATCTGTAGTATTGCTTTCAAGAAACGTTTGCAGTAAACGGTTCCAGAGGTCGAGTCCCTTGGTTGCGTTGGTTGGATGGTGGGGAGCGTTTCATATCGAGAAATCCCCCTTGGATCCTTGCTGATCCCTGGGCCCTGTGTACCTGGTGCACGTTATGACCCGCTCCTTATCATCTAGCTTTGCGAATGACTCCGGCGGTTACACTTTTCACGTTAGAAAAGTGTGGGGAGACGAGGCCTAGCGGGGGCCTCGATCGAACTGGAAGTAATCCGTGGTTCCTTTTCCTATCTTATGGTTACAGCATGGAGAAATCAGATTGGGCTCTTTCGAGTTTTCCTGATTCTCCGTGTTGCGACGATGTAGATGAGGAAGTGTCGAAAGGATTGGGCACATCTTCGGATGTTTCCCAATCAACCATTGAAACAACCCCTCTGGGGTTGGATCATGGAAAAAAGGAGGAAGCCTGCAGTCCGGCTGTGGAAGGAAGTGGAGTCGCGAACTTTGGTGACCGACACACTGAAACCACGGCTGTGACGCAGGGTATACTCACCAGAGCACAGAGGCGCAGGAGGAGGCGCACACCTAGGCAGTTGAACCAGGAGCCTGTTAAGGCCGGCACTGCCGCAGAGAAAGTTGGAGGCACCAAACGACCTAGGTCGACAGGAGCCACACCTTCTCCAAGAGATCTTATCGACAAGAAGAGATCGAGGACGGACATCAATCCTGGAACATACGCCCAAGCGGTCCAGGTTATTAAGATGGCCATCGTCAAAAAGTCCTTCCCTTCTAGCAAGCTGAGCAAGGAGGAGGTTGATAACATCCAGTTGGTGACTCTCGGTAAAATAGATGAGATCCCAACTGGTGAGCAACTTCCGAAGATTCATCTCTTCAGCTCAAACGCTGGAGCTGTGATTCTTCATTGCAATGATGCAAATACTGTGGAATGGGTCAAAAGAACCTTCCATAACAACAGTCAGGTTCTGGGAGAGGCACTTATGGTCTTGAGTGCTAATGACCTTCCCAAACCTGTCAAGGTGGCATTTAAAACCAGGGATGTGTACACAAAGGAGCCGAGCGTCTTGCTGAAACGGCTGAACCGTTTCAACCCGGAGTTGAAGTCTGAGGAGTGGCGTGTTCTGCAAAATTTTGTGGAACCCCACTCTGTAAGATGGATCTTCGAGGTGGATTCGGAGGCTGCGGATGCGATTCGCAAAGCTGACCTTGGTGCATTTACCGGTTTGGACCGTGGAGTCTTTAAGATTCTTCGTGATCCAAACGAAAAGCCTAAGGGGAAGATGGAGATGGAGGAACAGCCAGCAGAACGGGCGACCTCCTCTCAGGTAAGTATTGGTAGTCTTGAGACTATGATACCTAGACTTAATGAACTAGAAATTGCTTCTGGTTCAGATGTTACACTTCATGCTAACCCTCCGATCTCGGATGATGAGTTGGAAAAACGCATGAAGGATTTTGACAATGATATCATGCTGGATGCTGATCATTGTCATGATACTAGGTGAATTTCTTTCTCCTAGTTTCTCGGTGCCCTTTTCTACTTTTTGTTTATGGGCTGTCTTAAGGTTGTGCAAATTAATCTGCATCACAGTCGATCTGCCTCTGCTATTCTTAGCAAAAGGCTTTTCAATGGTAGAGCTGATATTGCTCTTATCCAAGAACCCTGGACCTGTAATGGAAAGATTTTGGGTCTAGGGATCAAAGGATTTAGTGTCTTTTATGACACATCCTGTACCAGACCCAGAGCCTGTATTGCTGTTAGCAACAAGCTCAATGCTGTTCATCTGATTAAATTCCTTGATGGTGACAATGTTGCTATCAATGTGAAACTTAAAACGGACGAACATATGATGGATTACATCTTTGTTTCTGCCTATCTTCCTTATGAAGATAAGGAAACTCTTTCTAAGGTCATTATTAATCTTGCTGAGTACTGCAATGGTAAAAAAATGATCATTGGTTGTGATGCAAATGCCCATAATACTATTTGGGGTAGTAGTAATTGTAACCGCAGGGGTGATGATCTTTTGGATCAGATCCTTCTTCATAAGCTCTATTTACTTAATAAGGGTAATACTCCTACCTTTGTGACCTTAAAACGTCGCGAGGTTTTGGATATTACCCTGTGTAATAGTTCTGCTTTTGAGTCCGTAATTGATTGGAGGGTTTCAGATGATATATCTTTGTCTGACCATCAATTAATTTCTTTTTTTGTTAAAGGTCCTGTAACTGTTTTAGAGGACAAAGGTAGGAACCCAAGGAAGACGAATTGGGGTTCCTACAAAGAAGACCTTAGGGCCAATTTGGTGAAGCACATTGGTGAGTATTCCTCTACTGAAAGCGTGGATCTGGCTGTTGACTTTGTGCAACAGGCCATCATCGGCGCCTTTTATAAAAACTGCAGAACCACCATAGCTGACTCCCCAAGGACTGTTCCTTGGTGGACTAGTGAGCTCAGCCGGTTGCGTGGGAAATGCAGAAAGCTCTTTAATAGAGCCAAGAAGAATGGTGATTGGCAGACTTATAAATCTGCCCTCACCACTTATAATAAAGCAGTTAGGGATGCCAAGAAAAATTCTTGGAGAACATACTGCGAAGGTATTAATGATACTCCTGCCGTTGCAAAACTTGTTAAGTTGATGGCTAGAGACAGAAATTGTAAACTTAACACTGTTAAGAAGCCCAATGGTGACTTTACTGTCACTGGTGAGGAGACTCTTAGTGAGCTCTTCAGTGTTCACTTTCCGGTTTCTCATCCTGTTGTTCAGAATGACAGTAGAATTGCTTGCTCCACCTTGTCTGACGACAATAGCTGGGGTATTGCTAGGAGCATTGTTACTCTTGATAGGGTTAAATGGGCAATTAATTCCCATAAACCCTATAAAACTCCGGGAACTGATGGCATCATTCCTATTCTTCTCCAGGAGGGAATAGAGATGCTTGCTCCTATTCTCTGCAACATCTACAGTGCTTGTATTGCCCTTGGTTATATACCAAATGCGTGGAGGCATACTAGGGTAATCTTCATTCCAAAAATTGGAAAGGATAATTACTATGAGGCCAAATCTTTTAGGCCTATCAGCCTTACGTCTTTTCTGCTTAAGACTATTGAAAAACTTATCGATAGGTATTTAAGGGAAGTGATTCTGGCCTCTAAGCCCTTGTCTAGTTCTCAACATGCCTATCAACCGGGCAAATCTACGGACACTGCTCTTTACAGTCTCTCCTTTATTTTAGAGAGAAATCTCAATGCCAAGGAAATTGCTCTTGCTACCTTTCTTGACATTGAAGGTGCCTTTGATAAAGTACCCATTGACACCATTCTTGTTGCTCTCAACAGAAGAGGTGTTGATACCACGATATCTTATTGGATTAAGAACCTGCTATCTAACAGGTATATCTGTGCATCTTTACTTGGAGAAAGTATGACTGTGCATGCACTTTCGGGCTGTCCACAAGGGGGTGTGCTCTCACCAATTCTTTGGTGTCTTGTTGTGGATTCTCTTCTGGATAGCATTGATGTCTCTGGTGTTTCTTGCATTGGATATGCTGATGATATTGTCATCGTTGCCAGGGGCAAATTTGGCAACACTGTCTCTGACATGATGTCTACTGCTCTTAGGAGGGTTGAAGCATGGTGTAATAATGCAGGTCTTACGGTTAATCCGCAGAAGACTGCTTTAGTTGCGTTTACAAGGAAACGCATACTTAATCTTGGGAATATTTGCTTATTTGGGCAGAAGCTTATTTGTTCCAAGGAGGTTAAATTCTTGGGAATTTACTTTGACAAGGAACTTAATTGGAAGAGACACTTGGACTACTGCACAACTAAAGCCAGAAGAATCTTTTGGTCTTGTAGGAATGCTATTGGGAAAACCTGGGGCCTTAATCCCAGAGCTATTCATTGGATTTACTCGATGATAGTCTGTCCTATCATTTCTTATGGATCCATTGTTTGGTGGTCCAGAATTAGAAATGAAACTGCTAAACTTGATTTAGTTAAGCTTTAAAGGATGGTGTGCATTGCAATCTCCGGATGCATGAAAACCACTCCTACTGCATCTCTTGAACTTTTACTTGGTTTGCATCCGCTTTATATGCGTATTGAAGCAGAGGCACTTATCTGCATGAACAGACTTAAATATCTGAAACACTGGAAAGATTACTCAAGGTATCTATCTTGGGGCGAACTTAACAGTAATGTTGCTAGGCATCCTTATTTCTGTATGCCACCTGATGGCATACACGTCAAATTTACGTTTGATAAGCCTTATGAAATTCTTGTCCCCTCGCGGGATGATTGGAAGAGGACTCCAACCTACAATAAACATAATTGTTTTGTATGGTATACTGATGGCTCGAAGATCGGCACTAGTACTGGTGCGGGAGTCTGCTGCCCTGATGATGGTACTAAGCTATCTTATCCGCTTGGCAATTTTGCTACTGTCTTTCAGGCTGAAGTATTTGCCATTCTTATGTGTTGTAGAATTTGCTATGACAGAAAGTACGAGAATAGCCAGATTTTCATTTGTTCTGACAGTCAGGCTGCTCTTATGGCTCTGGGGAAGTTCACTGTGACATCTTCCCTTGTCTGGGAATGTTATAATGCACTCTGTAAAATTGCTAGTAATAATAATGTCATTCTTTACTGGGTGCCTGGTCATTCGGGCATTCCTGGTAATGAATTGGCAGATGAGCTTGCTAGGAAGGGCTCTAATACTCCTTTTGTGGGCCCTGAGCCAGCCTTGGGTATACCCAATGATCTCATCAGAAGAATTGTCTTTGACATCTTCAGGAAGCTTCAATGCAAGAACTGGCGTGACACTAAAGGGCAAAGGCAAGCGAAAATTCTCAATTGTAATTGCCCTAGTGCACGTCAAAAGGAACTTTTCAGGCTCAGTAGAACTGGCATCAGGAGAGCTGTTGGGCTCCTTACTGGGCACTGCACCCTCAAGAGACATCTTAATATTATGGGTGTCTCCAAGGATTCGCTTTGCAGAGGCTGCAATTACAGCGAAGAAACTGCAGCTCACATTCTATGTGAATGTGAGGCCTACTCTGCTCACAGATTCGAACACATTGGTCGTCATGTGATTGAACCCTGGGAGCTGAACGACATTCCTGTCAAGTGCCTGCTTATGTTTGCATCGGCTACTGGTCTCTTCTCTTAGGGACCTTCACTTTTTGGGGTAGTACAATAGACCTCTGGTCGATGTGCTAGGCTCTTCTGGAGCCACCCACCTTCATATCATTCATTCAAGGCCCAGCTCAGCCCTTCTGGTATGGCACCCCTAAATTTATGGTCTTCTGACCTTTAGGTACACGGAGTGATAAACTTCGGTGCCAGCCAGACTACAAGCTTTGTCTGCCGTTTTGGCCACCATAAATTTCTACATAAAAGTGTCTCATCAAATGTAAGATCTATTTCTGGTCTCACAGATACAATTAATACAAAATATAACAACTCATTTTCCTACAGATCATTTCGTTAATATTCTTTGTTTCGTTACCAAATGGTTCATTCTTATCGAATCTAGTTTTACCTTTTGTTACAACGCAATTCTGAATTTGAAGGTGTATTCTCAAGGTACAAAAATTTATTCTATATAACTTAAGCTTTATTTAAGGCCTCAATAACAGTGAAAAGGAACAAGGTATAGTCGATAACTTTCCAGTTGTCTAGAATAGCCACTAAACAGCTGTCAAATAAAACAGTCATTTAAGTTTCAACGAATTCGCAAATAAGAAATTTATTTTCTTAAAACAGTGACGTGTTCACAATTAGAAGCATTTCTATTATCATATAACATAATTTTGAACACTCTCAGTCCCCAATATACTGAGTGGTCCAAAATATCTTAGACAAACTTTAAGGGTAAGTCAGGATTACGAAAACAAGTACATTTTGCATAGGAACATGTGGCCGCAAACACCACTGTGAAGTTCAACAGATACAGGAGGAAACAAAAAAAAGATATGCATATAATACAACACAGATTTATTAGACATAACAATTATAAGTATTAATTGCAATTGTTTATCATAGTATTAAAGTATCTGTTCAAATTTCTTGCCATCTGCAGCTGTTCATGTGTCAACTAGTAGGATGTGCAGGACTATCTCAATAGAGCCTTTCCTGCAAGATGGATCGGCCAGAAAGAACCCGTTAGTTGGCCACCATAATCAGTCGACATATCTCCTGTTGATTTCTTCCTGTGTGGTTACTTCAAAAGCCATATTTACAGGACCTCTGGAGAGCCTAGGCAATTCGGCTCACCCGAGGGTGGGTTGAAATTGTCGAGGGTGAGTTAAATTTGTCGAAGGTGAGTCTGGCATTTTTGAACGCGTTCACCAATCCATGCCTCGATTCGGACATGTCTGTGGATGGCAAGAACTTTGAACATCTACTTTAATACTATGGTAAATAATTGTAATTGATACTTGCAAATGTTATGACTAATAAACCTGTGCTGTATTATATGCATTTCTTTCTTTTTCGTTCCTCTTGAATCAGTAGCACCCCACATTGGCGTTTGCTGCCACATGTTTCTATGCAAAACGGGCATGTATTTGTATGCCTGACCTACCCTTAAAGTTTGTCTCAGACCTTTTGGACCAACCCGTAGAAAAAAAACTTAGATAATTCGAAACATTTTTAACCAATCGCTTATATTTTTGAAGTTTAAAAAATGGCTTAGCTAACAATATTTTGTGAAATGTGTTGCCAAGCTTTCTGTAATGGTAATGGGTTATCTTACATGTTATTTTTCGGCACAGAGTATAAAGATTACGAAACAGGCAAACTTTGAAATATAAAATGAATAATACACTAGTTCAGTTTTACACCACTCACGATGTATCCGAAATAAGAAAAATAATATATGCGAATATTATATGCGGCCATATTGCCACAGATGATATTTTTGCTTAAATACTTGATTAAAAAACTGCTCACATTTATGGACTCAGTCGCAATAATAACCAGGCGTACACAAATTACACGACTGCGTATTGGTCTTTCTTTTCCGAAATAAGGCAGCTCGTCGACACGAAACTTTGAGCAGTATAAAAGAAAGAAAGAACTCGACGGATCATCCATCCCCATTCGTGAACCGTGGTTTCGCCGGCACTGTCGCTCTTTGGCACACTGTGCGCAATTCGAAAGCACTTTTTAGGAGTATAGTAACTTCGAATCCGCTAAAAGTAGAGGGCGTTTTCAGCCCAACTCATCGTAAAAAAATTCTAATGTCTCAAGAATACAGTTAAAAAATTTTTGCACTACAACAGGCCGTTGCAACTGACCATCCATCACGATCCCTTGATTATGGTTTTGCTTTCATAGTAAGTTGAGCTAGTAAGTTTCTTAAAACTCCATATAATAGTGTATAAGTTCTAGTTCAGTATATTTCGACAGTATGTTCTGAGCCAAAATGGAGAACTACTGACTATGGGTTGAAGACCCAGACCGTCCGACTCATCCTAGGACTTAAGAAACTATTTGGACGGCCGCACTGACTATGGGTGTAAGACATGACGTTAAACAAGTTTGTCATACAACAGGGCGTTGCAACTGACATTTATCACGGACATTTTTCAAACCCTCTAAAATGAAGTGTAACACACTATAATTGCAGGGGCCAACGGCCGTACCGTGCTGAAAACACCGGTTCTCGTTAGATCAGCGAAGTGAAGCAGCATCGGGCGCGGTTAGTACTTGGTGGGTGACCACCTCGGAACGCCGCGTGCTGTTGGCCATCTCGGGTAGGGTATCCCCGTGGTTTGCGCGCTGGAGTTGCACGCTGCCACAAATGCCGCCGTGTTCATGCGGAGTACGATCACGTTAAACATGTGGGTCCGTAAGTCCTTCCGAGAGGTTGGTGGTAGGGGAAGGAGGGTACGGTCCCTGTGGATGCCACCCCCACTGGGTTCCGGTCTAAATTGGGTGGCACTTCCCGGCCGTCCATACAGTTACCTTACACCTTTCTGGTAGGTCGGACGGTCTGGGTCTCAACAACAACACTATAATTGCAATCATTTTAGATCCACGATACCGCTGTTTCAAAAATTTCTTGTAAAATTAAAAGAAAAAAAGCTGCTAACAAATGGATCCTGATATGATTAAGTCGACTCGAATTAATTTTAAATACGAAAGGAAGACTTAAATATGACGAGAAAGGCATAAGTAATCATTTTATGATTCTATGAATATTGTAATTTATTTTTAAATAATAAAACTAAATATACTAGTACTCGCGGGCATTCTGCCCATAAGTAATTTAAACACGATAAATCATGCATAAAGCATTTATTATGAAATACTTTCCAACTGAAATGCAATTTTATTTAAACATCTCTATAATGCGATGCATTCAGCGCTGATATATAGATTATCACAGTACTACAATAATTTATTACATTTGAAAACTTAAACTTCATCGAAAAAAATGAACTTTATTTCATGTGACATCATAGAAATATAATTCGTCTGGCTCTCTATGTAAAAGCAGAGAATATTTCATTCATATCACTTTTATTCCAAACTCCACAGTTAAATAATTTGGTGTGAAAAAAATTCGGCAATTCTTATAGAACTCAGTTTACGTCATTTGTTTACATTCTGCATTCATTAATATTAGGCTTCGTTGTAGAAATAATCAAAGTTTGATAATCATTTAAACTCAAAAATATTGTTAATGCGTTGTCACAGAATATAAATGACAGAAAATACGAAAACATAAAACGGTTTTATGATGGATGCAACACTAAATATAAATTTAAAAGAACATTAAAAATCACGATGTTTAAACTAGGAAATATATGGATGTCATATTCTATTTTGAAGTGGGTCACGTGATCTATTTATATAATGTGGGTGTAATTATTATTTTAATCTCATTTAAAAAGCTTATGAATGTATTTTGTTGAAATTTTTTTATATATTTTATGGGTAAATGTGAATATTTTCTAACAATTTCGAAGCAATTTGTGAATTTTAACTTTGCTTGAAAAATGTTTGAAAAATTATGTCCCACGGGTTCAATGTGCATTTCTCTCTTCAACCCGGGTTCAATCCAAAACTGATTGGGTGGTATTATTAATTTACATATGTCCCACAGACCATCTGAACAACATACTAAAATTTCATTTTGATAAAGTCATTTTTACGGCAGTTATCGTACGAACTGACAGACAGACAGAATACATAAAGCCATAAACACTTTTCAATTATGTTGGAAAGTCTTAAAAATGGGTTTATTTCATGGAATATCTTAAGTAAAAGACAATACTCAGTCACTGCTTATGTAGACACAACACAAAAAGAAGTATTAAAATATCCGTTGTTGTAAATAAATTAAAAATTAGTCCAATGCCAGGCTTCCATTTTAGTGTATGATGTCATATACAAAGTAAAATTCCAGATGTCTCCATTGTTGAAGATAAATTTAAAATGAGTCCATTATCATTATTGAATATATTTTTAAACACTTTACATCAAAGTTGAAAAGCGTTTATGACTTTGTTCATTCTGTCTGGCTGGCTGTCTGTCTGTTCGTCAGCACGATAACTGCCGTAAAAATGACTTTATCAAAATGAAATTTTAGTATGTTGTTCAGACGATCTATGGGGCCTCTGAGAATATAAATGAATAATATCACCCAATTAGTTTTGGATTGAACCCGGGTTGAAAAAATGGAGTACATTGAAGCCTATGGGACCTAATTTTTCAAACATTTTTTAAGCGGATTTAAAATTCACAAATTGCTTCGAAGATTTTAGGAAATATTCAAATTATCACAATATATGAAACAAAATTCAGCAAAATATGTTCAGTAGTTTTTTTAAATAAAAATTAAAATAGTAATTACACTTTTTATATGAAGAGATCACGTTACCCACTTCAAAATAAAATATGGCATCCGCCTTGAGGCAAAATCGTGATTTTTAAAGTTCTTTTTAATTCATATTTAGTGTTGTATCCGTCCTAAAACCGCTTTATTTTTGCTTAAATACTGTGCATCTACATACTGAAACAACGCAATTACAATATATTTGAATTTAGCCAGATTTGATTATTTCTACAACGAAGCCTAATTTTTATTTATGAAAAATGTAAACAACAAAATATGTAGAATGAGTTGTTTAAGAATTGCTGAATTTCTTTAACGCAAAATTATTTAGCTCATGGAGTCTGCAGTATAACTGATATGAATGAAATATTCATTGATTTTACAGAGAGAAGGACGATTTTTTCCGATGAAGTTTTAAGCATAGTTTAATTATTTGTACCTCCATGGTCTTAAGTTTTTAAATAAAATAAATTATTACAGTATTATGATGAATGAAATGAATTGGAAAATGTTTATGAATGAAATGCTGCTTTTATAGAGACAGCCAGGCGTGTTATATTTCGATGACGTCATTTAAATAAATTTCAGTTGTTTTCGATGAAGTTTCCAAGTATGATAAATTATTGTAGTATTATGATGATTTTAAAAATAATACCGAGGAATGTATCGCATTTTAGAGATGTTTAAACCTGGCAATGTATATTTCAATGCGTTCATTTGAATGAAGTTCATTTTTCTCGATGAAGTTTCAAGTTTTCAAATATAATAAATTAATATAGTATTATGTTAATTTTTAAAATATTATCGAGGAATGTATCGCATTTTATAGATGCTTAAATAAAATTGCACAGAAGTTGGAAAATGTTTCATAGTCAATACTTTAAGGATGATAGATCTTTGATGTTTTAAAAATTTGAAATAGAATCTGAAAAATGTATAAACAGATATTGGAAAAAGAAGGTATTATATCATATTGCCACGATGAAAAAGTAATAGGTTTTATATTCATATAAATGAAGTTGTACAGAATTCCATTTATATACCTTGATTTGTCAAAGGAAAATAGTGCGGGACTTCTGCAGTTCTAAAAGATACATTCGTATTCAAGGATGCTCGAAATCTGAAGTTTTACCCAAATGAAGTTGGATTTTTGAGTCTACAATGTTTTTCACTTACTTACCAATGTATTGAGGGGGGGGGGGGGATATCTATATTATGTTCATTCAGAATCCTAGTGGATGAATGCAAAATTCCTTCCCACACGGATGACTCATTTATACATAACTCGTCTCGAGTTGGTGCTGTTTCACATTCAAGTCCATCAATCACGTTCGAGACGGTGTCGGTCCCTAGGGCCGGACGCCGAACTTTCCCTTCGGCCACCGTCGGGACTGAACTTTCCGTTTATCCAGCGTCGAATTTTAAGGACAGACTGTATCGAATCTGATAAATAAACTTTATTTATGAAACATAAAAAGTACACTTACGAAACTTAATTTATATAACATTAAAAATACATGCTCGGGATGTCAGGGATAGTAAACTTTCTACGGCTCTTGCTCAATTTGTTGTTAAAGATAATTTTCAGCCTATTTTTGAAAAGACGTTCCTTTTGATGCGTTGTAATAACTCTCGTGATATTCTCCTTTTTGAATCCCTTTTTATTTATATATACCGTGAGTCCGTTTGTAATTTTGAGCCCGTTATGAATTTGAGTTACGCTTGGCGACGCATTCTCGACTCCATGCAATTCAAGTCTCTGCAAAGTTATCTTTGACGTCTTCTTCTTTGGGATTATGCTTGATTGCCCCCCCCCCCTCCTTTTTTTCGATTTCTGTAATTAAATTGTAATTTAATATACTGTTCTTTTGCTGTTAAAATTTTTAAAAAAATTGTTTACGGTTTATCCTTGTCTAAACGTAGATTCTTTTGTTAATTGTATTTATGCAAATTTTGTCGCTATATCTGGTCTATATATGAACAATTCAAACTTTATTTCCGTGTAGCCACTGATGAAGAGCATACTTATGCTCGAAAGCGCTATGGCCTTTTTAAAACTTTTGTACGTCTTAAGGAAGTGAAATAAAGACCTTCTGTTATGGATGTGTGTTTAATTTTGTTACAATAAAAATACACTTACAAAATTGTAATTTATATAACATAAATAATACACTTAAAATTCTTCTGTGTATTATATTGAAACATTCTAAACATAAAGTGAAGTTGCATCTGTATTGCGTTGAGCGCGTTATCTTCTGTCTATACTCTGTGCGGTCAAATATCCACTGATGAGTGTCTCCATCGTCTTAGCAGAAAGTATATCAAAATTGACTTCATCTCGAACGTGTTAAAGAGAATGTCACGCATTTTCGGGATAACATTATGGATATTTTTCGAAAATTATTTCTGAATTAATTAATTATGCTAAAAGGTAAATAATTAATTTAAATACACATTTGAATTAAGCATATTTTAGTATGCACATATACTTTTCTTTCTTCCCACAAAAATCCTTAGAAAAAGTTTCGTTACTGCAAAATTGCTCTTCCCCCTGCAGTGCCTCTTTAAAATGGACAGAAATTTGTCTTGTTACTTCCTTTCGTACAAACAAAATTCATTTCTACCAAAATTCGTAAAAACGTTGCATTCGTTAAAAAGGGATTGCCAATAATGTTCAAAATAAAATTGCACAGAGAAATAAAACACAAAATACTATGAAGTGAAAGGTATTTCCAGAATTAATTTGGCAAGATGTGAAAGCAAAAATGTTTTATATAATTATTTCTCAGATTCAAACTAAGTAATTATTAGTTTTATTAACAAAAGGAAATTATAATGAAAGTTCCATTTTCACTAGAAATGTTGCAATAATTGTTTTAAGAATGTACAGGGTGACCCATAAGTTTGTTCATATGTTGTATTTATAAAAAATATATATATAAAACAATAACAAAATAAAAGTTAATATTTCTAAAATTTTACATTAAATTTTAAAAATACTATCTTATAAATGGTGGCCTAGCATTTTTGAAAGGATTCCTGTAGGAATTTCTGCATTTATTCTCAAAATTTCAGCACGAATATTTTCTGTAAGGTGTTGTGTAGTTCTTGGTATATTTGCGTAAACTTTCTCTTTCAAATTACGGCAGAGCAAAAAGTCTGGAGCTGTCATATCTGATGATTTGAGGATATTTCGTTGTGTTTCAAAAACACTTATTTGGTTTCCAAGGTAACACAACAACAATTATAATGCTTTGTGCAAGTACAACACGTTACATTTTATCGTTGAGGGATATATCCAAATTTTAACATGAAACAAAATACAAAATTAAAAATAAGCAAAAAATTATTGATTTTAAATTTATGAGCAAACTTTGGGTCACCCTGTATTTATTTTTATTTAATTAATCTAAAATATGAAGGTTTGGATTTTTCATACTCATATTTTTACTTTCTCTAGAATGTAAATTGTATATTCAAGAATGGTAACAGGTTTTCAAAGTCTACTTTTTCAAAATCCATTATTTTCAAAATCAGTTTTTTTTTTTACAAAATCCAATATTTTCAATTGATAAAGACAAGAAATGTCCACTGTTCACAAAAATAAATACCTTCCTTGCGGAATGTCTGGACAGAACAAGGCCCAATATTTACTTTTTCCGCTTTTCATTCCTACCTAAACCGTCCGACCTACCCGAAAGTAGAAGGTATCTATTTGGATGACTGAGAAAAGCTCCACTCAATTTAGGTTGAAACCCAATGGAAGTGGCAACCATAGGGACTTACCATCACCTCACCCATCACGTCAAGAATGAACATTCAGGCCTACAGATATATCGTGCCCATAATCCGAGCAGACATAAGGATAGTTTCGTTCAGCATCAGTGATCGAACACTGGAGAAACACCTGGAAGCACTGATATCCTCTGCTTTTCCTTGATTTATCTCTACTTAAATTATATCTACCTGAGAGTGACTACTATTCCAGATATCCAGAAATAGCATCATTGGATAATCTTACTACTAAAGTTGTGATAACGAAAGCATCTTTCCGCCTTAACCACTGAGCTATCGCATCCCGGCCCAATTTACTCACCATCTTCTTCTACCCAGCCCGTCTGACCTACCACAGGGTGCAAGGTAACTGTTTGGATGGCCGGGAGGTGCCACCCAATTTCGACCGGAATCTAGTGGGAGTGACATCCACAGGGACCATACCCTCCTTCCCCTACCACCAACCTCTCGGACGGACTTACGGACCCACATGCTTAATGTGATCGTACTCCGCGTGAACACGGCGATAGTTTTGTGAGAGGCGATAATCGAACTCAGGTCGTCCGAATGCAATCTCCGCGTGCTAACCACTGGGCTATCGTGCCCCTATTTACCTACCTTGAAAAGCCAAAAGTACATGTTTAAAAAAAGTTTAACTTTTTTGTCGAATACAGTTTAAAAGTGGACCCCAAAAGTACTGACCTCGAGTACTTTTTAACATCACGGTGCTTTTCATCTAAAAACATCCAGCAGGCATTAATACATATATGGCATTATGAATGTTAAAAATTGGATCTTCACGCATTTTGTAAGGAATTTAGGTTTGTATTTTTAAAAATATGTAGACTATTTTGCTAAATCGTCTATAACTACACTTCGGGCTCCCAGTAGGGATACGTGAATCCAGTTTGAGAACCATAGTATTACACTAAAAACTTAAATTAAAAATTAAACATTCTCCCAAAAATAACACTAAAGTTCCATTAATATATCGTACAAATTTTGGGTCACATAACTTCGCCTAATCCATTTACGTTTCACGAGGTCTATTAAGAAATCGATTATGGACCATTAAGCTCTTGAGGGCCATATTTAAAATCTGGTACTCGCGCAGTCATGATCCATCGATTTAGGGTAAAAAAAATAAAGTAAGATTTCGCGAGTTGACATAAAGTTATATGCGAATAGGAAACGGGAGTATTGGATTTTTAAAGCCATAATGAAATGTATGTTTACCTTACGAACCTATTGAGTCATTCCATATGGAAGACATCCAGTGCACTATAATCACATTTTTTTAATTTAATTTTATCATACATACATATTGTCTATCTACTTTTGGAACACTTACCCAAGTTATTGTATTTCCGAGCCATTTTGCGGAAATAATTCTTGTTTTCATAGGATTACATGCAATTATGTAAGTTTGTTCGGAACTCTGTTTATGCCGCTATTTCGGTTGACGCCAGTGCTGTCTGGAGATGACGCGAACTGCAGAGTTTAATTACGGTACGTCACGAATGCAAGTGCGAGTTGGCCAATAAGGGCCGGATTATTGAGTGACGTGGGAGTTGTCAAAAGAGCGCTCCCGGCTTTTTTAATCTGGTGCGGGAGGTGAAAGGACGGACGGAGAGCTCGGTGTAATTAAATAAATATTTTTCAGTTCGAAATATTGATATTTGAAATGCCTGGGTAAGATTTCGCAATGGAAAAACCTGGAGAAGCGTAGAATTCCCTACGCCTTATCTCCCTCCATTTAATTTGTTGAACTGAAATTACACCGATCGAGTGAAGTTAATTATGCCGAATACGAAATGGGCGTTGGTGAATTACTATCTGACGGATTAATGTGTGAAATGTATTCATCAGTGGAATTTGCGGTGCCGAACCCTGGAATGTTAATCTTCGTCCTTTAGCCGTCCATGGTCTATGTATAAAGCGGATCCGAAACCGTGTTCCCCATCCTCCTCTCTCCTGGGTCAGATATTGTTGCTTTTGGTTTAGTCTTCTGAAACTGTAAGTAATATTTTCTTAATTGTTAATGTGCTGGTGGAAACCACTCAATGTTGATCAAGAGTCTGTATAGAAGGCCCATAGATTATGTATATATATACCTAACAGTTAATTGCGAGATCAATAAATAGAATTCTATATTAACTATTTATTATGCTTTTCACTCTTTGATTTAATGTGTGTTCATACCTTTAGTTTCGTGTCAAGGCTGAACAACCAATTCATAGAATCGGTCGGGGAATAGAATCTGGGTTACACAACGCTTATATCACTTACTGGTAAACCAAAACTTTTACCACAATTTGGTACCGTGTTAACTTCTACGGTATAATACCAAACCTTCTTTATTACAATTTGGTGCGGTTAGGTACTTTTAGCCTTTGTAAAATAAAACTGCTTCATAGTATGGTACTGTGAAACCTTCAAATCTGAATTTGTGAAATATTTTTCCCATATTGGCCGAGATACAGGTTTTAGAAAAATGGTCTTGGAAAATGATGATTTGTCTCAAACTACAGATTGTGAAGGCATATCTAATTCAATACTTGTATAAAGACAGCAAATATAGTTCAATAAAGTAATTACAATTGTTTTGATGGCATTTTAAGCCCCGAAACAGTATGCGTTCTTAACAGTATCTAAGAACGAAATGCTAACAGTTCGTTCAGTTGAGGCAGTTGTTAAATCTATACAAATTACAGGTTCTTTTATCAGCCCTAAATAGATTCATTAGTACCTCCTATGCCTGCGACCTTATTACCTCCTATTCCCGCGACCTCAATACCTCCTATGCCTGCGCGTGACCATATCTGAAGAGACACAAGACAAACAAAATATTTTTGTAAACTTGATCCTTATTCAAGTTTCTGACAATTTGAGCTGAAAGAAGAATTTCAACATTTCACTGTGTTCATATTATATTTTGCATGATGCATGTTTGACGACTTCAATTTGTAATTAGTTCTTCCCATATATTCTTCCAAAAGTAAACGATCCACCTCTTAATAATCTTGGGTGTTGTTTGACATATCGACGATATTCTTATTTTGGGGAGTTAGTTCTATGGAAGAACAATATCAAATATTGCGCGCAGTTTTGAAAAAAAAATGTTCATCTATGGTCTTACTTTGAATAAAGTGAAATAACAGTTTGGAGTAATATCAATTTAATTTATATAGCAGTTGGTACATGAACATGACATTCATCCAGATCCTGATAAAAAATAAGCAATAGTCGAGACGTCACCGCCCAGAAATATGTCAGAGTTAAAAAAACGTGTTGGATATGCTCAACTACCAAGGAACGTTCATACCACACCTTGCAACTATTATCTTCTTAATGAATTACTAAAATCTTCAACTGTTTGGACTTGGGCCTTTTATCAACAACGAGCGCATTTGAGGAAATAAAGAACAAGCTATTCTCAACTCAAATTTTAGCTAAATTCGACCCAAATTAGGATACCATTTTATCAGCAAATTCTTCCTTTTATTTAACGAAAAATGCTTCCTTGGTTCAATTTTTAAACAGTATCAGGAAGGTGGAGGTTTTAGACCTACTGCCTTCGTATGTAAATAGAAATCTGAATCCTGCTGAGTAAAGATACTTTCAAATTGAAAAAGAAAGTTAGGGTCTCGTTTGGAACTGCAAAATGTTTAGGGATTATATAACCGGTATTTTAATTCACTTTGAAACCGACCATAAACCGTTAATAACAAATTTCAAGTCTAAAATGCTAGATGATATCCCACCTTATTTAGAAAGACAAACTCAGGTTGTAGAGGTGATCTCAATGATATTTTTCATACTCCAGAAGAACTTTAAATAACAGCTGATGCTCTCGCAAGCCATTAGAAATAATGGAACAAAATGAATTTACTGAGGAAATTGAGACTTACTTTAGAGTAGTAGTCAGTCAATATATGCATGTTAGATATATTAAGAAACATTGAAAAAGACCAGGAGTTAGATCCTGTTCTCACTGAAGTTCAACCTTTATGTAAAGAGGGTTGGTCGACGAAAAACAAATTTTAAATTGAAATACGTACTTACTGGCAATTTCGAGTCAATTTGTCTGAAATTGACAAGCTATTGGTCAAAGATAATAGAATTGTATTACCAGCAGCTCTGAAGTAGGATATTTAAAATTGAATTCATGAAGGCCATCTTGGCCTTAACAAATTCCGAATAAAAGTTCGTGCTTCAGTGTAGTGACCGACCGGGTTTGTCCATGGAGAGATAAAATTTGGTATCATCATGTAAACAGTGTATCTAAGAATCAAAGAACCACCTGGAAGCACCGATACCTTCTGTTTTTCCTTGATACCTTCTGTTTTCCTTACAGACCTTGGCAGAAAATTGCCATAGACTTGATTTATCTCTACGGAAATGGTATCTACTTGTGATTAACTACAATTCCAGATATTCAAAAATAGCATCATTGGATAATCTGACTACTAAAGTTGTGAAAACGCATGCAAAATCTATTTTCGCGAGATATGGCATACCTTAACTTGTAGTTAGTGATAGGTTCACAATATTAATCAAGTTCCACATCAGATTTTTTAAATTTATTAATGAGGTTTAGAACACACCACTTTAAGTACGAGATACGCCCAAAGCAATGACTTCGTCGAGTCGACTGTGAGGATTATCAAACGCAGTCTGAAAAATATGAAGCGAGTTACATGGCCCTCCTAAATTACTGGTCAATATCCTATAGCAACAGTATTTCTCCTGATGAACTTTTTTCAATGATGAACAAACTGAATCCTGATGAAGAAACTGATGAACAAACTGAAACCTGATGAACAAACTGAATCGTGATGAACAAACAAGATCACACGTACCAGTAACAACTACACTACCACAAACCAAGTTAGTTGACTCCAAAGCTCTGGATACCTTCGAAAAACCGGTAAGAAAAGGGAAAAGCAACACTATGGCTTTAGACACCGAACATCTAATTTTCTAGAGTTTCAATTGCACCATAGGATATGAATCACCGATATGAAGCATCAGCGTATGGTAGTCCGAGCACACACACCTCTATTTGACTTCGTTAACACATTCTGCGTCCATGCAAGAATGAACAGAATGCACATAGTTTCTATGCAAACTGCAAATAAGATGGCTCTGATATAATCACCTACTCCTATTGCTAAACAACCATTAGAATCTAATCTCTCCTAACAACATCAAATGAAACTTTTCAGCAATCATAATCAAATGATGATGTATCCAAGTATGATGACAACTATATCAAAATCCTTGAATCGGATGAAACATCTGCAGTTCCCACCTATTAAGAACGCAGACCTTTTCAAAAATGTTCAATTTACTCCAAGTCTGGTGGAACTGTTGACCTAAATGATTTGATGATTATTTGTGATCTAACTTCCCATTACCAAAAGGGGAATATGTGTGAGCCGATTGTAACCGAACTTTTAACTGAGTGCAGGGTTAACGATACCCATCAAGGTGGATGGAATATTTACATTTATTAAAGAGCACTCGCTGGTCAACGCAATATTCTGTAGTTGTAATTCGTTATGTTATGATTGTGTTTAATAAATAATGTGCCACTGATTATCTATTCAATACATCGCTTTATGTACTCACAGTAAAACTGAACGTTACAAAGGTTCGAAATATGTTTAATGCATTCTGGAAGACTTGAGACTATACTTTGCAAAATTCGTATTTTTAACTGCAATGTTAAGATGTAAGACTAACCACTGAGGGAACGTCAAACCAAACTTTATGACTCATTGATTACAGTATGACTTGTGGCAACCAGAAATACGAGATCTGTCGTAATTGTTTTTATAGCAGTAATGTAATAATCAAATTAGATCGTAGAATGTAATAATCGAATTAATTTTTAACGTAAACATTTTCCTCTGATTTCATAGAAAAAAAGCATCAGCAATCAAAATAGGACAGAAACATGGATCGAAAGTTGGAGAATATATTATGTCCATACCCACTATTTCGAGCCAATACAGCCATGCAAAAAGTCCTTACTAAAAATGCTATCCTGCTTTGATATAAATTCGTTGTATTCACTCCACGAAGAATAAATAGCTCAAAGAAAAGTACCCAGCAAGCGTATGTGTCACAAAACATTACCATCGTACATATTTAATAGGAAATTCAACGTTAGATTTGAATCCTTAAATAATCACACGTGCGAGATTGTGATAAAATGGATATTTTATATAAAAACATCAGGGTAATTGCACTGCAAAATTCAAATGAGATAACAATATTTGAAAAGGAAAGGGTACAACTGAAGCGAGACAAAGTTTTTCAGTCTCTTATGATGCCATACAAAAATAATGAGATGACGCTGTTTTGGCTAAAGTTTATGATCTTCAACAGGCTTTCCCTACCACAAAATTCAAAAGTAAAATACTGTTGCGCATTCACCAATAAGGTTCAAAAGTGTTCAATGTAATTCCAGTGGAGTTCAAAAATGGGTGAGATAAAACGAAGACGAAAAGTGGATCTTGTGAAGATGCTAGCAGCTTAGCAACTTCTTGTCTAATAGTGATGGTGACATAGAAAAATCGTACTGTTCAATGATAACTGTTTCAAGAAGAATAACAATTTTAATGTGGTGCATACCAATTTTTGGTTTATTCATAAAAATAGATTCAGTAAAATGAAATATTCTTTTATGAGGCCCAGTCACCTCATATCTTCTGTGTGATGAGGACATTAGCCAGATTAAGAAAGCACACAAATATTTACTCTAAAAGCCACTACCTATCAATAAACGTTGTCAGAAAATACCTTTTCAAGTTATTCAACTTAACCAAGATTTAATCCTATATTTTGGTATCCTGCAGAAACACATTTCTAAATCACGATCGCTGGCTCCAAAATTTAAAGTCAGATATTTTTAATTTAGCCAAGGGTAATAAGCAGAGATTTCGCATTCACAAGGGTGCAACTTCGAAATAAAAGTTCTTGTGAAACTTCAAAAAGAAAAAAAACATCAAATTACAATACACCCGAAATTCCATCTAGTGAATGGAAATGTAAACTAACTTTACCATTCTCCAATAGTTTGCAAAATTAAAGGATGTAAATGATTTGTTTTCATACGTTCCCTACCGTCAATATTGTACTTGAGGAACATATCAAACATACAAACAAATGAGAGCACTCAAATCCCAGATGACGAGAATAATATAGACGATGACAAAGTTGATTATGAATAATTAAATTTGTTGCTTACAAAGTTAGTATCTTTTGAATTTGTTTTTATTTTTCTGTAGCTATGAAACGTTGTTCCAAAATTAATTATGATTAAAAAAATGTTAACAGAAAAAATAATTATGTTAAGTCCGTATGAATAATTATGTTGAAATAATTAAGTATGTCATGAATAATTATGTTAAGTTTGCCCTGATCAAAAAATTTAAAACACTTTTTTCCCAAACAATTTTTTCTGTTGAGTTTGTCCTTTGTACCTCTCATTCACAATATTAAGTTTTCTAAGGTATTGTTATTAATTATTTCATTATATTTATAGATTAATATAAGATTTTTCCCTTTTCGCCATGAACACAAACAACCCCAAAAGGATTCGTTATCGATGTATAACAATTCTTCGCCTCTGTGCCACTTTTAAATGCATATAAATATCTCATTATTCGCTTAAATCCGTGAGGCGAAATTTATTTTCCCTGGAAGCTGCCGAAGGTTCGTTAAAAAGGAATGAAAGTCAAAATAAAGGCACAAAAAGGAAGAATATGTAAATTTGTTGGATGTCGGGTAAACTTCATGATTTTTTTGCCGAAAAAAGTTACCAATGAACAAAGTTTCACACAAAGTGTTCATAATTATCGTTAGCGACGGAAGGTATGTATCGTAGCTGAAAGTTTCGATAATTACTTGCACATTTAAAAAATGTGTACTAGATGAGAACGGAAGGATAATAAATAAAAAATCACGCGAATTTTAGTTATTAGTATAGTAAGTATTAGAATGGTTGTTGTTGATTTTGTTGAGACCCAGACCGTCCGACCTACCAGAAAGGTGTGAGGAAAGGTGTAAGATAACCGTTTGGACGGCCGGGAAGTGCCACCCAATTTAGACCGGAACCCAGTGGGGGAGGCATCCACAGGGACCGTACCCTCCTTCCCTTACCACAACCTCTCGCAAGGACTTACGGACCCACATGTTTAACGTGATCGTACTCCGCATGAACACGGCGGCAGTTGTAGCAGCGTGCAAATCCAGCACGCAAACCACCGGGCTACTGCGCCCAAAATGTGCCAACAGCACGCGGTGTTCCCAGGTGGTCACCCACATAAGTAGAATGGTGTCGAAAATCGCTACTCGAGTTTTTGAAGGAGCTACACGTTTTGAGATCTCTAGAACACAAAAAAAAATTTAGCTTGACGTCTGTGTGTGTGTGTCTGCAGGTGTTTGTGTCTATGCAATGAGTGTATCCACTCTAACTCAAAAACTGAAATTTCATAAAATTTTATAGACAAGTCACTTGTAAGTTACACTGGTGCTGATTAAGTTTTGGCACGAATCTGGATTTAAAACTTGTCTTTCTTTGCGAAATGGACCGCAAAAATTTTATATATCACTCTAGCTAAAAAAAAATAATTGATCAAATTTCACAAAATTTAGTAGATAGGTCACGTGTGGGTTACTTTGGTACTGATTAGATTTTGATAGGATTCTGGATAAAAATAATCTGCTTTTTTTAGCGAAATGGTTAGCAAAAATCGTCAAAATTTAAAATAAAAGATTACGTATGCTCAAATGTATTCAGTAAATACTTGTTTCATACGTAACTTTTGATGATGAAAAGTTAAAAAAATAAGACCAACCCTATAACCCTAGGATTTGCCTTTCACGAGAAAATTTAATTTTTTTCGCATTTTTTCTACGTCGCCATTGAAAATACGTCCAGTTATCAAATTAAAACAAAAATTGAACCAAAAGTACGGATTCAGTATAATTTTAAATAATTATGCGTGTTATTTTGGGCAATTAAACTCAATTTAACGAATCATTAAAGAAATAAAGAGAGCATGAATTTGAGTCTGTAAGGGGAATGTCATATTCTGCCTACATCAGCTTTTTACTTTCAGCATCCTATAGAGTGCAATATATAGGTAAGCATTGTTGCTGGGGCAAATTTTTGAAATCGGAATATAACAGGCTCCTATAACCGCATACAAATAATTATCGCAAATAAATGTGTGCAAAATATGCGCGTGCGACGTTTCAAAATAATAGAACAATTTCACCGAGTACGTAATTTTTATATCACACCATGTATATTGATTATATATTCATTTTCCATCTATTTTATGAATCGCAAAAAGAAGAAGATACCTTTCTTTAAGCTAGGATACCCCATTCTTAAAAAAATTTAATTTCTTTTCATTTTGGCTTTATTTTAAATCCAATAAAAATATTAATTATTATAAAGCTTCTGCCCTGTTCATACATTAATATATAAAATAAAATTTAACTAGAATGAGTCAACTAACACCTAAATTAAAGCACAACTGCGAAGCGTGTTTCTTTATTGAATAGTATTTATTTGATTGTTTAATATTTGACAACAAATTAGTTATTGCAATGTCTCAAGTTAAATTAATTTTCTGAGAGATTGGAATTTTATATATTTGACACCATTTAAAGAAATTTAGAGTGATTTTTCACTCTTTTACAAAAAGTTGCTACATTTGTATCAAATGCTTCCAAGTTTGTCTCCAAATTTATTTCCGAAAGTTACAGACGAACTTCTCTTAAATAAAATTATACTAGGACGAACTTCTCTTATATAGAAAACTAGAACGAACTTCTAATATAAAACTAGAAGGGACTTCTCTTAAATAGAATTAAACTGCAACATTGGGAAAAAACAAAACGAATAATAACAAATGTGTTGCAATTGACAAAGAAGGCAGCACGAATAAAAATAACATTTAAAAATATTGAAAAACAATTGTTTCGTCATGATTCCTAAAATATAACTGTACTAGACTCGTTGGCTTTAATAAACGCTTATCCTTCAATAATAAATATTACTGGACATAGCCTCGCAAACAAAACGTTTATTCCTCAACGTTTAAATTAAATTAGCAGGTTTTGCCTGTTAGCAGTCACTAAATAAAGCAATCAGTTTTCACAGCAATTAGTTTTTTAGCAAGTCCTGTTGTAATAGGTTCTGTTTTAGCAAGTTCAGTCTTTTAGCAAGTCGCAAACATCAAAATGTAGATCGAAGTTTAGCGTAATCTGGTCGAGTGGATTGATTGCAGAGTAGAAAATACAACGTAAAATTTGCATTAAAATCGGAACAAGAGTTGCTAAGAGAGATAATAACGAAGATTTATCCTTCTTGAAGAACCCCCTTCTTGCGCAGCCGCAAAAGTAGTAAGGCAACAAAATTTTGTGTCAAGTAGCGTGAGCAGGTGAAGTGGGTTCATTGGATACAAATCTCATCGCAATTTCAACAACCATAGCATAATTAGACAAATTTCACTATTTCCCGCAAACAACATAGTATCATGTTTCCAACATTCTTCTGAACCAATCGCCTAATATAATGCACTAATTTTTACTAAAATCGCAATCCACCGAAGCTCATGACGTGACGCACCAACTATAACGAAAATCTCAACATTAGCTTCAGTATTAGAGCTCTGATTAATAATATTATTTTCAACTGTTTAAATGATGTACATATTATTTCTTTCGAAATGCCAACTGCGTTTGCAACAATGATATGTTAGATTTTGAAGATAAATTGTGCAAAAAATGAAATTTTAACTTAGTATAAAAAACTCGGGCCTTTTTCAAACTTTTGGCACATGATGGGGGGGGGGGGATTAAAACTATCAATTTATTGTTTTTTTAGTTTTAAACACTTGAACAACAAAATTGAAACTTTATCTTCTTGTCGCCTTTTTCTCGATATTTTTAAATTTGTCTGCTTCGTAAAACTCTATGGGAAAATATATCGACTTTTTGGAAATTCTTCCTCCTCAGCTCTCTTCGAAACACATTTTACGTCTGTTTAAAACAAATTCGAGATAGATTGAAAATTGCCGAAGAAGATACTTTTTATACGAGGAGCTCAATTTCCCCCTTCATTTTAGAGATTTTCAGAACATAATAAAATATCTATTGGATTTTTCGAAAATTTCCTGCAATTTCTTGGATATAATGCTACATTTTAGAGAATAGTCTGAAGTGCTAGCCAAATTATTGGTTTCCGAATAAAGGGGACATACATGCATGGGTTTCACACGTTAATAGTAAGGTAAAACACATTCTTGAGATTTTTTTTTGTTCATGCGGAGTACGATCACGTTAAACATGTGGGTCCGTAAATCCTTCCGAGAGGTTGGTGGTAGGGGAAGGAGGGTACGGTCCCTGTGGATGCCTCCCCCACTGGGTTCCGGTCTAAATTGGGGGGCACTTTCCGGCCGTCCAAACAGTTACCTTACACCTTTCTGGTAGGTCGGACAGTCTGGATCTCAACAACAACAACATTCTTGAGATTTAAGTTGCAAATGACATCACATACTGAAAACGAAACATTAGAATCATTCATAATTAATTTACAACAATAGATATTGCAATACATCCTTTATGGTTGTAGTTACACAGACAGTGAATGAGTGGAAAACCCAGGTCGTCCGACTCATCCAGAGGACTTGAGCAACTATTTGGACGATCGGAAAGACAGTGAATGAGTGTTGTATTTTAATATAGTAAGATATCCCATGATTATACCTGTTTTTAACACTTTCCAACATAGTTGAAAAGTGTTTATGACTTTGTTGATTCTGTCTATCTGTCTGTCCGTTCGCACGATAATTGCCGTAAAAATGACTTTATCAAAATGAAATTTTAGTACGTTGCAGAGACGGTGTGTGGGACCTATGAGAATGTAAATGAATAATATCACCCAATTAGTTTTGGATTGAACCCGGGTTGAAAAATTGGAATACTTTGAACCATATGAGACCTAATTTTTCAAACATTTTTAAGCGAAGTTAAAATTCACAAATTGCTTCGAAAACATTAGAAAATCTTTAGATTATTCCACAAAATATATAAAAAGAAATCAGCAAAATATGTTCAGTAGTTTGTAAAATAAAAATTAAAATAGTAATTACATAAATATTATATCAAGAGATGACGTGGCCCACTTCAAAAATAAAAATATATATGGCATTTATCTTGCGTCAAAATCGCGGTTTTTACAGTTATTTTTAATTTGTATTTCGTGTTGCATCCGTCCTAAAACCGCTTTATTTTTTAGTATTTTCTGTGCATCTACACTGGCGGAAAATAAAATTCCAACACCAAGAAGGAAGTGTACTAGATAAACGAAATTTGGGAGGCGCGTTTTTGCACATATGAAAGATGACGCATATTCAAATTTTGGGCTAGACGAATAAGAGTGGCTCTAGTAGCGCCCCTATGATCATGCAAATCACTCTTGCTTTAAATACGCGATATAAACTTCGTGAGCGTTATTTATCATTCAGATTGAACGTTGTGAGCTAGCTAGGCTTGAGTCAAGAATGCATTTAAGGAGACGAAGAAGGCAGTATCAGTAGCTTAGTGAGTTTGAACGAGGCCGTATAATAGGGCACCGTATAAAGGTGGATTTTCTTTCCGCGATATTGAAGAAAGACTTGGCAGGTGTGTATCTACTGTGTATGATTGTTGGCAGCAGTGGTCTCGGGAAGGCACTGCCTCAAGAAGACCGGGGTCCGGCCTCACACGGACCACTATTGAGAGGGAAGATCGCTGTATTCGCCGCATGCTGTGGCGGATCGTACTGCATCTGCAGCAGCAATTGGAGCTTCTGTTGGACCCAGAGTGACATATCGAACTGTAAGAAATCGATTACTTGTGGGACAGCTCCGAGTCAAACGGCCTGTAGCGTTCATACAACTAACTCTGAATCACTTCCATCTGTTACGTCAGTGGTGTCAAGCTAGAGCTCATTGGATGACGGAGTGGAGATCTGTTGTATTTTCAGATGAGAGCCGTTCTGTCTTCGTGCCAGTGATGGTCGTATAGTGGTGAAAAGGAGGCCAGGTGAGCGCTTGGAACTAAGCTGTTTGCGGCGTAGACACACTGGACCTACATCAGGAGTTATGGTTTGGGGAGCCATTTCCTATGACAACATGAGCACTCTCGTCGTTAGCCCAAGCACATTGACAGCAAATTTGTATATCAGACTGGTGACTGGAGCGGTTGTGCTGCCATTCATGAGCAGTATTCAAAAGGGTGTTTTCTAACAGGATAACGCTCGTCCTCATACCACTGCTGTCACCATGTGGTACATACACTAATGGAAAATAAAATTCCAACACCTAGAAGGAGGTGCGCTAGATAAACGAAATTTTGGATGCGCGTTTTTGCACATATGAAAGATGACGCCTATTCAAATTTCGCGCTAGACGAATAAGAATGCCGCTAGTAACGCCGCTATGATCATGCAAATCACGTTTGCTTCAAATACGCGATGTAAACTTCGTGAGTGTTACTTATCGTCCGGATTGGAGGTTGTGAGCCAGGTTTGAGTCAAGAATGTCTTTAAGGAGACGAAGAAGGCAGTATCAGTAGCTTAGTGAGTTTGAACGAGGCCGTATAATAGGACCACGAGAAGGTGGATTTTCTTTCCGCGGTATTGCAGAAAGACTTGGTAGCGATGTATCCGCTGTGCATAATTGTTGGCAGCAGTGGTCACAGGAAGGCACTGTATCAAGAAGACTGGAGTCCAGCCGCACATGGGCCACTATTGAAAGGGAAGACCGCCGTATTCGTCGCATGACTGTGACGGATCGTACTGCATCTGCAGCAGCAATTACAGCTTCTGTTGGCCCAAAATGATACAACGAACCGTAAGAAATCGATTACTTGAGGGACAGCTCCTAGCCAGACGGCCTGTAGCGTGCATACCACTAACTCCGAATCACTGCCATCTGCGACGTCAGTGATGTCAAGCTAGAGCTCATTGGATGGCGGAGTAGAGATCTGCCGTATTCTCAGATGAGAGCCGTTTCTGTCCTTGTGCCAGTGGTGGTCGTGTGTTGGTAAGAAGGCCAGATGAGCGCTTGGAACCAAGCTGCCTGCGGCGTAGACACACTGGATATGCACCAGGAGTTATGGTCTGGGAAGCCATATCCTATGACAACAGGAGCACTCTCGTCGTTAGCCCAAGCGCCTTGTCAGCAAATTTGTACTTTAGACTGGTGATTGAAGCGGTTGTGCTGCCATTCATGAGCAGTATTCAAAAGGGTATTTTCTAACAGGATAACGCTCGTCCTCATACCACTGCTGTCAACCAACGTGCTCTACAGAGTGTCGACATGTTGCCTTGACCTGTGAGATCTCCAGATCCTTCTCCCATCAAGCACATATGGGACATTATTGGAAGATAAATCCAGCGTTATCCACAACCAGCATTAACCATTGCTGATTTGACTGACCAAGTGCAACAGGCATGGAACTCCATCCCACAAAATGACATACGGCATCTGTACGACCCAATGCATGCACTTTTGCATGCTTGCATTCAAAATCGTGGCGGCTACAGCGGTTATTAATGTACCATCATATCACATTTGAGATGGTTCTTCTCGCGCATACTTTAACCTGTGACCTTGAAACTTTAATGAAATAAGTATATTATCTACACAATTGCTTTGCATCAATTTCCTTTCTCTAAACTAATTTCTTCTTGATGTTGGGATTTTATTTTCGGCCAATGTATATTCTGCGGCAACGCAATTACAATATTTTTTCGTTTAAATGATCTTCACACTTTGATTATTTCTATAACGAAGCCTAATTTTAATGGATTTGGAATATAAGCAAGCGATTGTAAGATGAGTTGTATAAAAATTGCTGATTTTTAAGCAAAATTATTTAGCTCTGGAGTCTGGAATATAAGCGAAATGAATGAAATATTCATTGCTCTTTCATAGCGACCCATACGATTCATATTTCGGAAAGAATGCTGACGAAAATCTCAATTTCTTAAACAATTCGTGATTTAAGTTATCAACGTCACTTCGCTGTGAACAAACACATCCGGTTGCTATTTTTCCAATAACGAACCCTGTTTGGCTACGATATAGAAATTACGTTTGTCATAACTTCTCAATAAAACCATCTATAACCAAACAAATCAATAAAAGTACTTCCAAGCCATTTAGATAAGCACCTCAGCAATACTAGGATGGAACCCATTTTTGCCCCATTTGCTTCCCCACCTCTCTGTTGAACTAATGTTCCGAACTCTTGAAAAGACCAATCATCCGTAAAGGAGTAAGAAAATTAAAGATCACGCATCCCCACTTCACAACGAATGATAAATCCAACGCATCTATGCCGCTGAAAATGGGAAGTTCAAGAAGCTACAACTTAAGGACGAGTGTCAATGGAACGTTTTCGCTCACATAATATAGAAGTATTATAAATCGAAATCACTTGGATCGGAATGTGTACGATTAAACAGCTGAATGTTAGTCAATAAAGGGCACTAATATGATATAAATATAAAATAGTTCATTTCATGCATGAGCATGAAATTAACGCATGAGCATGAATAAAACGCATGAAATAACACGCTAAGTACATTTTCCCATAAAAGGGATTTGTCAATTTTGGATCGACTGAAGTTGTTTAGGATCTCTACTTCGCTTTTTATACGCAAGGCTAAATAGATAGTGGCTTAGTTTAAGCGTGTGTCTGTATCATTTAGGAAATACGAGGCATGCATGATAAGGAGAAGAACCCCACACTTGTGCTCCGGAAATACTTTTTGTATTACGCAGGTATTCCAAAGCCACTTACCAGATTCTTAATTCAGAAGGTGTTCTCTTTCTCGGCAGAATGAATAGGTAAAGCATAAAAGCACGATTTCATTACACAAAACATATAACTTAAAAGTAAACTAATTTTTTTTTACACACACTCATACGTTGATTGCTTTGGTTAAAAATATTATTTATCATAGTTGTATTTAGAAGAATAACCGATGCTTTCCTCAAAATGTATGTAGAATATTATTACGACATAACATTTCACTCAATAAGTCTCCGGTCTGACGCATATATGGCAACACTGTTGACAAGCCCATATGATTTCTGGATAGTACCAACCTTCAAGCGACACGTGTCAAAATTTCATGACATGCTGACAATTACTTTAAAGCTTACAGTGGTTTTAGTGACCCCAGTTTTGTAATTTTCAAAACAATGGATAAAAAAGAATTTCGTGTGTTGAATAAACATTGTTTTTTGATGGGGGAAAATACTGTTGAAGCCAAACAGTGGCTTGATAAGCCTTATGGAGATTCTGCTCCATGGAAAGCAACTATTATTGACTGGTATGCTGAATTTAAACGCGGTCGTACAAGCACCGATGATGCTGAACGCTCTGGTCGCCCAAAATCGGCAGTTGTTCCGGAAAAGTCCACAAAATGGTTTTGAAAGACTGTAAAATAAAGTTGCGTGAGATAGCTGACACCTTAAAGATATCAGAAAGTAATGTGTTTACAATTTTACACGAAAATTTTAGCATGCGTAAGTTGCTTTCGAAGTGGGTGCCGCGTTTGCTCATACCGGACCAAAAACAACAACGCGTCGACGATTCAGAGCGCTGTTTGGAGCTGTTCAAGCGAGATAAAAAGGATTTCTTGCATCGGTATATGCCAATGGATGAAACATGGATCCATTACTACACACCTGAATCAAAAAGATCGTCAACTGAATGGACAGCAGCCGGTGAAAGTCGTCCAAAGCGACCCAAAACCCAAAAGTCAGCTGGCAAGGTTATGGCATCCGTATTCTGGTACGCGCATGGTATTTTGTTCATCGACTATCTTGAGAAAGGTAAAACTATCAATAGCGTATATTACATGGCATTATTGGATCGATTGAGTGTAGAAATTAAGAAAAAACGGCCTCACATGCAAAAGAAAAAAGTACTGTTCCACCAAAACAATGCCCCGTGTCACAAGTCGATGAAAACGATGGTTAAATTATGTGAATTACGCTTTGAATTGTTTCCTCACCCACTGTACTCTCCAGATCTGGCGCCCAGCGACTACTGGATTTTTGCAGATATCAAAAAGATGCTCCAGGGAAAGGAATTTAGCTCAAATGAAGAAGTGATTGCCCAAACTGAGGCCTATTTTGAGAGCAAAGACAAATCGTTCTACAAAAAGGCATCGAAAAGTTAGAGGAGCGTTGGAATGAATGTATCACTCTTGAAGGAGAGTATGTTGATGAATAAAGTCGAATTTCTAAAAAAATGTTTTTCTTAGTTAGACCGGAGACTTATTGAGTGAGCCATGTATTCTCAGAAATCTTGGGTGCATTATCAGGATACAAGGATAAGTCTGAATTTCTGGAAAACAAACGGTTTTATTTAAAGTACCAATAAACATAAACAGGAATATAATACTGCTAATGGCACTATAGCTATTTTACAAGGTCACTAAACAACTGTCAGCTACAATAAACAATGTTACATGGTAAATGTGTAACATCGTAAATTTTGGATGGATCACAATTTATAAAGATGGTCCCTGTATTACTTTTACAATAAATATATGTTTCCCCAGAAGTACACCTGCAAAGGAAACGAGAACAACGCTTTTTCGACTTTGTTAACGGAGACGTCTCAATTACAGAGGAACTCGCAGTGGGGGGCCTTGGAAAGAGGCGACTTCTTGACCGTCACTGGTCACATGTGCGCCCGAGGTTGTGAGAACTTTCGGACAGCTGACACATATTAATTCTTGGGTGCTAACCAAGCCTCCGAGATGACAGCACCCAATAATAGATATATAACCCTATACTATCCAATTGAAATACCAGGGGCTACAGTGTCAGGCCAATTACAACCAGGAACGTAGTTTTGTAGGAGGCAGCAGTTTTCAAATGTTCGAGAGAGAGAGAGATTTTGAGGGAAGTGACTTCACTTTATTTTCTGACATTTGATTAGCCTTCATGTGAGATAATTGTTCCTTATGTAAATTATTTTAACTGCATTTTAAGGCAGTATATGTTTGGGTACGAATTAATTTTAATCTTACTAAAGTTTAATCGTGATGGAATTTAATTATATGTTATAAACATATGCGAGGCGTTCTTGTAGAACGGAACGAATATTATTGCAATGAGATTAGATGTGAATACCACTAATGTTGTGTTAATTAGAATAACTTTGCGGAGATTGTATTGAGAATACACTCAAACCTGTTTTTGTGCGGTCCTTTTTTGTGCGATTTTCTATTTGTGCGATTTTTTGTGCGATTTTTATTTGTGCGATTTTTTGTGCGATTTTTTTGAGCGGTTTATGAAAATTTCAATCAAATTGGAACATAATTGACGAATTTATCAATAAAAAAAATTAGTAGGTTTGATCGGCCATTTAGTTTTTCGATGCCAATTCTGAAAGAACTTCGAAATTCCAAAAGGAGCTTCAATCTTGTATATCTAGCTACCGAGACATATACAAGCGTCTAGTGAAACAACAGTCGTCGCAAAAACTGATCACCGACTACATCGTAACTGAAAAAAAGTCAACTCTAAACGAGTGCGAGGTAGTATCTTCAAGTGACGAAAGCGATTTTGAACCAGTATACCACAAGAAAGTTCGCGCATTGTCAGACTACGAAGAATAATGGTTATATGTTTTGAAAAGTTTTGTATGTGTAAAATAAGTACATATGTAAATAAAATATTTAAAAATGTTCGCATGTGTATTTTCTAAATCAGATTCCAAAAGGTTTGGCGAGATTCCAAGTAGCTGCCAAGCCTCGTGTCTTGATTTCGTTTAAAAAAGCAATTCCTAATTATTTCGTAAGGTTTTGAGTTATTTTCTACGTGATACTTTTTATATGCGATCCCTATTCACCGCATAAAAAAATATTCTTTAACTGTGTTGCGAAAACTATTTTTTATAGCTACTCGTGAAGTTTTATGCGATTTTTTTATGCGTTTTATTTTATGCGGTCCCTATCCACCACACAAAATAGGTTTGAGTGTAATCATGTTTAAGTTAGAATGTCAATGGAATATTTTCTTATTATTTTAATCATTTGTAAATAAATTTGTTATTTTTTTATATTATATTCGTTGTCCTCATTGTCCACTTATATTTTAGAATTGATTTATATGTGTTTATGTCCGACACGGCCAATGTCGAAGTTGACTTTAATGGGGGAAATTAATAATACTTGCGTCTAGACCGGACGTGTGGTGAAAACCCACGTATCAATCAGCAATGAATACTCACATTCACAACACAGAAAATTATTTTCACAAGATACTAATATATTTATAATTGAGTCGCATTATACCAATCATGATAACTGCTGTAAATGTAATGAATGCAATACATGAATGTAAACAAATCATGCGATTGTAATGTGAGTTGCATATAAATTGCTGAATTTTTTTAAACGTAAAATTATTTAGCTCTGAAGCCTAGAATATAAGTGATATGAATAAAATATCCATTGATTTTAATGAATGAAATATTCATAGAGAGGCAGACGATTTATATTTCGATAAAGTTTCAAATTATCAAGTATAATAAATTACTGCAATACTGCGACAATTTAATAAATATTACAGCTGAATGTATCACATTTTAGAGATGCTTCAATAAAATTGCATTTCAGTTGGAAAATGCTTCATAATCGATGCTGTATACATAATTGATATTTTTATTTATTTATTTATCTATTTGTTTATTATTATTATTACTATTATTATTAACATATTGTGAAGTTGCCGTAGATCTAGCAGTTTGGCAGAAGTCGGGAAGAAAACAGCTGAATGCAACAAGTGTGTTTATAATTTTGTGTTTTCTAAATTTGCGAAGTCCAAAGATGACATCCTATTTTTTTAATTGATATGCTAACTGTGCAAAAGTTTAACAGAAATTCGATGAAAATTAGAGATGATTTTCGGGATTGAAGGACCTTTTTTCCGATTTTAAGTATTTTCATCTGTATGAATCACGAGAATGATCGTAACTCATTGATCGTTATTGTACATTGCGTTGTGTGCCGCTATTAACCCTCCAATTTTATCTTTAGTGCAGGTCCTGGAATAGAATATTAATTAACATACTACTAAATTAATTGCACCATTTTATCTTTAACAATAAATCATTTATTAACAACATAGATCACTTAATTACTGAATTACAACAATTATTACTCTTAATTGCACCGGAGTAAAAAAATGTGAGACCAGCTGATATCGTCATTATCAAAAGGTCCTATAACCTGAATACAATAGTTGTGAAGCACATACCTTTGATTTGCGTCTATGAACGCTGGCACACCTCGGTCCTGAAGGCTGCCAATAAGAGCCAAAGAGGCATATCAGACCTCAGGCAAAAGGGCCACAACCAAAGGAGTCTTAAAAAAGATGAAAAGAACAGTTGACATAGAAATTTACGATGAATTCGATTAAATACGAGTGGGTGTACCATACCGTGAGTGGGTACCAGTACGAGAATGGTCGATATTAAGTATGAGCTGATGACAAAGTTAGAGGAGTGTCATAGTGTTAATGCAGTCAACGAGGTGTGCCAACGTTCATAGCCGCAAATCAAAGGTATGTGCTTCTCAACTATTGTATGCAGGTCATAGAACCTTTTGATAATCACGATATCAGCTGGTCTCACATTTTCTCTCTCCGACGCAATTAAGAGTAATAATTGTTTTAATTCAGTAATTAAGTGATCTATGTTGTTAATAAATGATTTATTGTTAAATTTAAAATGGTGCAATTAATTTAGCAGTATGTTAATTAATATTCTATTCCAGGACTCGGGATAAAGATAAAATTGGAGGGTTAATAGCGGCACACAACGCAATGTGTAATAACGATCAATGAGTTAGATATTACGGCCATATTCAAGAGAAGTTAAATTTAATATATGGTTTGCATAATTCTTATATGATGGTTAAAGCGGTATTAGTAAATAATCAACGCAACTAAGAATAAATAAACTTTAATGTTTTATTCTTAAAGGTGCGATATTATTGAGTAATCAACGCAGTAATCAAACCTAATAAGTTAATAATCTATAAGTTGTCTTTGTTGTGCACCACAATAACTAAAATGTTTTGTTAATGATTTCCAAAATTTCAGCTTTTGGGTTCCGTGGAATCATTTTAATTTGTCCCTCCCAACCTTTAATACACCCTTCAGCAAGGAAGGAGGTTGCCACATTATTAAACATACACATAGACAGTAAATGACCTCAATGACTGATTAAATAATAAATTCAGCTGTAGTAAATTCTTCACATTCTTTCTTGTGGTATACATACATTGTGGTGTATATTACTGCCCCTACATACATAGTTCCAAGCTGAGTCAATCAATTCCTAAACCGAATTGCAGATGCCAAGCTTATACAAAACTATTATAAAATGTTTCTTTATTGAATAGCGTTTCGTACATGGTTTAATATTTGACAATATGTTAAAAGAAAACCTTTCAGCCTGTAGAATGCCTCAAGTCAACTTAATTTTCCTTAATATTGAATTTTCATAAATTTGGAGACACATTTGTAAATTTGGTGATATTTATAATTTGAAAAATATTTTTCATCTTAACATTTTCCGAAAAGTCGTCATATTTATCGCAAATGTCAATCAAGATGTATTGACAAGTATCACAGACGGACAAACAGAAAGAATTTTTCTTTATAGAATTATACTAGCAGCATACCTGTTCTTCGTACGGAGTATATAATATAAAGAAACTTAAAATTCACAACCATGTGCAAATTCCTATAGTATACTAAATGGCATTTTTAATCAAAATATCCTCTTAAAATATTTAACATAATGTTCATAAAATGAAGTTAAGGAATGTCTGTTCTCGCTATTCAAAATTATCTTCACGGGCAGATCTGAAGAATAAAACATCCTGGCCTCCTTTGTAAGCAAATTTACCAAAAGTATGGAATTGAATCAATATATGCAAAATAAAAACGTTAAAATTGTATGGGACTCGTACTACTTATATACGCGAATATTAGAAGATATAAACTGTATTAGTAGATTACATGTATAAATTGAAAATATCAATAAATCCGTAATCTTTAAACCAGACGGCAGTAATTAATTCCAATATGTGCCGAAATGAAAGTGGTAAAATTTATGGGAAGATATACCCGTACTACTTATAATGTCGTAGATTAGAAGATATATCCTAGTGTTAGTAAAATATTACCCGTATTATAATATGAGTCTCAAAAATCTTTGCCAATATATAACAGATTACTTAATAAATTAAAAATATCAACCGTAATCTTCATTCCCGTAATCTTCATACCAGAAGGCCGTACTTGATTCCATTATATACCAATATATGTCAAAATATATGCCAATATACCAGTACTACTTATATTCTCTTAGATTAGGGGATATACCCGTGCATTTGTAGAAGATTACTTGTATAACGTACAATATACGAGTTTCAACAATCTTTGCCGCAATAAAACAATGGCAGAAGAAATTGAAAATATCAATAATCTCTGAATCAGTAATCCCCGAAAACATCAATAATAAAAATGTCTAAACCTGAAGATCGTAGTTGATATTATTCAGTCAAAAATACGACGGCAATGAAATTTATTTTATATGCATATCTCATTATTAAAATCGGAAAATATTTAATAAAAATCTTCTTCCTCCTAAACACACTGGATTTGCATCCGTTGCTAACCTACATGCTACGATTTGCTTCAAATAAATTGATGGTCAAAATATCGTCTGAATAATGCTATCTCTAATGAAGGTTTGGCGACATTTTAAAAAATTACCAAATTTATCGCCAAGTGGAACTGTAGAACTGACAGTCCCACTTGGCTATAAATTGACGAACCATCATCAAAATATTATCCCCTAAAAAACGCAATTTCATTTATTTAGCGCAATTTTATCAATTTCAAGATATTTTTATGGATTTACAAGCATTTTTATTAATTTGGTGACATTTTAAAAATTCGCTAAATGTGTTACTAAATAGGATGGTTGGACTGACAGACAAATGCTAACGAAACACCATTTCAGTACATTCTTCTAATAATGCAAAATAAATTTCATTGATTTACGTCGTTTTTATCAATATGGGGACATTTCAATCAATTTGGCAATATTTAAAATATTTGCCAAGTTAGCGATATCCAGCCAAATTCGTAGCTCAAAATTTGCAGATGTGAATAAAATATCGTGATCCCGTTTATATATACTAAATGAAAACACTAAAAGGTTATTAGAAGATATACCCGTTCTAATCTTTTCTGTTTCAACAATTGGATAAATGAATTTATTGGGTAAACAGAATATATGAGTTTATTAGGTAAACACAATATAAAAACTTAAAAACTCTTTGACAAAATAAAAGAAAGTGATGTACGCAGTTCGCAATTAATATAAATAAATGAAAGGGATGTACGCAGTTCGCAATTAATATAATTAAATGAAAAATCAAACCGTTCATTTAAAAGATATATTTTAATATCCATTTATTTATTATTCAAATCGAAAATCATTAACAAACACATTTAATTTCATTACTTTGTCGAGCAACATGATATAAGATGGAATCTTCCCCATAAAATGCGAAATTAAAAACCCATTATGATTGCTTTATACTTTTCATCGTTGAGTAAACGCTTGTGTAAAATAAACCATGGAGGTAGATTTTTCCATTTCAATTCATGTTTCAAACAATTCATGCTTCCAGATAGTGACTAATTAATGCAAAAATACTGCACCAAACTCAAAAATAAAGTTTTAATTCACGTTGACGTTTTAAACAAACGATTTTCATCCTTTCCGTTTGGATAAACCACGGAGTTAGCGAGTAGATCTCCTAGGATAAAGTTCCGTTTTTCATTAATATCTCGACAACCCCTACTCTTAGAAACTCGAAATTTGGACAAAAGTTATGGGGGGCTATTTTAAGGCTACCCACAAAATTTCATTAAATTCGGCTTAACCGTTCTCTCGTGATGATGAGCCAAACGAAAGTTTGGGTTTTTTACTAATATCTCGAGAATCACTGGTCGTAGAAACTTCAAAAATAGACTGAATTTTAAGTTGGGCTATTTCTAGGTTATCCACAAAATTTCATCAAATTCGATTCAGCCGTTCTCCCGTGATGATGGGACAAACAGACAGACAGACAGACACATTTTCAATTTTATTTATATAGACTAGCAGCATACCCGTTCTTCGTACGGAGTATATAATATAAAGAAACTTATAATTCGCAATCATGTGCAATTCTGTTAAAATATTAAATTTATTGCTCATAAAGAGAATTTTAAGAATATCTGTTTTCACTATGCAAAATTATCTTCACGGGCAGATCTGAAGAATAAAACATCCTGGCCCCTTTTGTAAACAAATTTACAAAAAAAAAAGAATTGAATCAATATATGCAACCCCGTACTACTTATATTGCCGCAGATTAGAAAATATACCAGTGTGTTAGTAGAAGATTACCTGTATTACAATATGAATCTCAAAAATATTTGCCAAAATAAAAGAGATGACATAATAAATTGAAAATATCAATAATCCCCGTAATCTTTACACCAGAAGGTCGTAATTGATTCAATATATGCCAATATATATATATCAAAATATATGCCAATATACCTGTACTACTTATATTCTCATAGATCAGAAGATATAATGCATTTGTAGAAGATTACTCGTACAAAGTACTATATATGAGTTTCAACAATTTTCGGCATAATAAAACAATGGCATAATAACTTGAAAATATCAATAATCCCTGAATCAACAGTCCCCGAAAATATCAATTATAATAATGTTTAAACCTGAAGGCCGTAATTGATATTATCCAGTCAAAAATGCAATGTTAATGACATTTATTTTATATACATATCTTTATTATTCAAATCATAAAAGATTTAATATAAAATCGTATACCGCATAACACATTGGATCCGTTGCTAAGCGACGTGATATCATTTGCTTCAAATAAATTGATGGAAATCATATCGTCTGAATAATGCGATCTCCATGGAAGGTTTGGCGACATTTTAGTCAATTTAGCGATAACTTAAAAAATCGCCAAATTTATCGCCAAGTGGGACTGTAAAACAGATAGACCCATTTTGCGACAAATTGACGAAACATCATCACAATACTATCCCCTAACAAAATACAATTATTTTCATTTATTAAGCGCGATTTTATCAATTCCAGGATATTTTTATAGACTCACAAATACTTTTATCAATTTCGTGATATTAAAAAAATTCGTTAAATGTGTTACTAAGTAGGATGGATGGATTGATCGACAAATGCTACCGAAACACCATTTCAGTACTCTATTCTAAAAAGCAAATCATTGATTTGCGCCAATTTTATAAATTTGGAAACATTTCCGCTAATTTGGTAAAGTTTAAGAGAAGTTACCAAGTTATTTAGAGATATTCCGCTAAATTCGTAGCTCTGAATTTGCAGATCTGAAGAATAAAATACCCTGATCCCGTTTGTATATAAAATGAAAACACTAAAATTGTATTATAAGATGCACCCGTTCTAATCTTTTTCTGCTTCAACAATCGGCTAAATGAATTTATTGGGTAAACACAATATATGAGTTTATTAGCTAAACACAATATATGAGCTGGAAACCACTTTGCTAAAATAAATGAAAGTCATGTACGCGGTCGGCAATTTATATAATTAAAAGAACAATCAAACCGTTCATTTAAAAATATATTTTTACATCCATTTATTTATTATACAAATAGAAAAAATAATAATAAATATTAACAACACATTTAATTTCATTCCGTTGCCAAGCAACATGATATAAGATAGAATCTTCCTCATAAAATGCAAAATTTAATAGCCATTTCTATTTCTTTATACTTTTCATTTTTCAGTAAAAGCTTGTATAATATAAACCAAGGAGATAGATTTCCCATTTAAATCATGTTTCAAACAATTGATGTTTTCAGAAAGTGACTAATTAGTGCAAAAAATCTCCCCCCAAACTCTGAGATACAGTTTTAATTCACTTTCAAACGATTTTCAAGCTTTTCGTTTGGATAAACCACGGAGTGAGAGAGGAGAACTCCTAAGAAAAAGTTTCGTTTTTCATTAATATCTCGACAACCCCTGGTCTTAGATACTCGAAACTTGGGCAAAATTTATGGGGGCTATTTAAAGGCTATCCACAAAATTTCATCAAATTCGATTTGGCCGTTCTCCCGTGATGATGAAACAAACGAAAATATCGTTTTTTACTAATATCTCGAGAACCACTGATTGTAGAAACTCCATATATGGACTAAATTTTAAGTGGGACTATTTCCAGGCTACCCACAAAATTTCATCAAATTCGGTTCAGCCGTTCTCCCTTGATGATGGGACAAACAAACAGACAGACAGACAGACAGATTTTCATTTTTATTTATATAGATATACAGCAACTTATGTTTTATATTGAGAGAAAGCAAAAAGAGTACTAATTTTAAAAAATGTATAATAACAATCGACGAGTGTTACCACAACAGTAAAATAACAAAGGAAAAATATTGAAATTCAATTGCTTCATCATAAATCCTGAAATATTGCCATACTAAGTTCCAGGGTTTTCATAAACAGTTGTCTTTCAATAATAAGTATTTCTGGACAAAGCCTCGTAACCAAAAAGTTTCTTCCTCAGCGTCGATAATAAATAACAAGCTTGCCACATGTCATGTGAGTTTTTTTTAAGAAATTAAGATCATTTCAATTAACAACAAAATATATTTCATGTACCAAATCATGGCCACCTTTAGATAAAGGTGGCTATGATCAGACCATTAAATAACAACAATGGTTTATATCGAGACCCAGCACAAAAAAGCTTTATAAATTATGTTCCCCATAGATTTACCATGATGACTTTCACATCAGTTATCTCAGACCACATATCGAATTTTCATATTTGGATTCGTCATGATCTTTAACTTGGTGGATTTTATAAATGTTCCCGATTTTGAGCTGATAGATCAAATAGTCGCTGAGAAACAGCGTCAACAACAGAAACGTATTTTTGTTGATATCATGAAATCTCCGCTCATACTCGTTGAGCTGTATTAATGTATTCGAGAATTTGTACCGGTAAGTCACATCCTATTTTTTATCGATTTATACGTTTTGATCATACCTGTGCTTTAATAGAACGCTTTTGAAGTGATATATGTGTGTTCATGACTTTAAACGTAATATCTTGAGAGAATGCATGGATAGTTTAGAATGATACGCATGGATAGTTTAGAATAAACGCAGACGAACATTCATGGGCCCACAAATGATATTGTCTCCGAGTCGGTTTTTATTCATTCTGTCTGTCAGTTCGCACGATAAATGCCTTAAAAATGACTTTATCGCAGTAACATTTTATTATGTTGTTGAGACGCTCTGTGGAATGTCTGGAAATAACAATTAATAATATCCCTCAATTAGTTTCGGATTTAACCCGAGTTGAAAAAATGAAATACATTGAACCCTATGGGACTTAATTTTTAAATATTTTTCAGCGGTGTTAAAATTATGCTTAAAGTTATTGAGATTGCTTAAGATCTTTCCTCGGAACTCTGTATATCATAAAAATGCTTATTCAAATGTCGAGACTTAGCCCAAAAATATATTTACAGAATTATTTAAATATACATACTTTATTTATACGCTCTGTGTGTGTGTGATCGTTTTACTCTCAGATTTTAAGTATGCGTCTAGATGTATTTAATACAAGCGTTGATCGCTGTTACGAAACGATTCAAATGATTCAAACACCCATTAACGATATCAAGTTCGTTTCGAAATTAGAAGTTTAAACACAAAAGGAGCATTATTCTTGTTCATTTGCAATCACGACGGCTTTGGATTGTTTGATCGAAAATGTTTGAACGAACTGGGAACCAATTCCATGAATTCACCAAAAGTGTCGAAAGCGTACAACTGTAATCAAAAGTGATTTGGAAAGAGAGTCAATATTTTATCATATAGCGAAGCTATTCGAGTGGAAATTACGAAAAGTATGTTATTCTGTGATTCTTAATGAGCCGTTTTGTTAGCCTGAATTACATGATTAAGGAAGCATTTCGATAAGGTTAAATATTATGTTCTTTGGAAAACGCGAAAATCAATTTATGTACGACTTTCTATAAATAATCTTCGCGGACAAGTTTTGTTCAATTTTATTGCGTAACTTTTTAAGTAGTATATATATATACAATTTCTAGGAACATTCTGAAGTACTCCAGTTAAGCAGTTGCAAGAAACAGCCTTGGAAAACGCATAAGCAGAACAATATAAATAAACAAAACATACATAGACGCATATTGAAATACTCGTACAATACGTTAATACGTTCAATACAAAATAACAGGGAAAATACAATAAATAATAGTAATACAGCAAAATATACTACATGATTATACAAGAAACTATGAAAGATAAATTTTAAAAAGAAAATACCTAAACCAAGAGAAGGGAGAAGAAAAGAGATGAACAAAAACCAAACTCGCCAGTTAATAAAAAAAAAATTAAAACGCAAATACAGAATGAAACAGCGTAGATAATGAAACAATTATTAATCAGAGAAATACTGAAAGTATAAGCTATTCAAACCAATTAACGAAGACTGTCTAAAATAACTTTTGCAAAAAGAATACAGTTTTTAATCCTATAAATACGAGTAGAAATTTTAACACTTTCCAACGTAGTTGAAAGTGTTTATGAATTTGAATATTCTGTCTGTCTGTTAAAATGATAATTACCTTAAAAATGACTTTATCAAAATGAAATTTTAGTATGTTGTTGATACGGTGTGTGGGACATATGGAAATGAAAATAAATAATATCACCCAATTAGTTTTGGATTTAACCCGGGTTAAAAAAACGAAATACACTGAACCCTCTGGGACCTCATTTTTTAAACATTTTTTAAGAGCATTTAAAATTCACAAATTTTAGGAAATATTCAAATTATCGCATAAAATGTACAAAAAATTTTTCAGCGAAATATGCTTCGTAGTTTTTTAAATAAAAATTGAAATAATAATAACACCCATAACATAGGAAGATATCACGTGACTAATTGCAATATAAAATATGGCATTCATTCTTTTTCGCTGTGTAAAGATCGTGTAAATTGATATTCAGTGTTGCATCCGTCATAAAACCGCTTTATTTTTACGTATTTTCTGTGTTTCTAAATCCTCCGCCAAAGCAATTACAATATTTTTTATTTTAAATGATCACTAAACTTTGTTTATTTCTATAACGAAGCCCATTTTTAACGTATGCATACTATAAACAAATCACGTGATTGTAAGAGGGATTGTATAGGAATTGCTACATTTCTTTTTCGCGCAAAATTATTTCACTCTGTAGTCTGGAATATAAGTGATATGAATGAAATATTCATTGATTTTGCATTGAGAGGCAGACTATTTATATTTCGATGACGTCATTTGTATAAAGTTCACTTTGTGTATCTAGAATTGTCTTTTTCGATGCAGTTTTAAGTTTTCAAGTATAATAAATTACTGTAGTACTGTGATAATTTTAAAAATATCAGCGCTGCATATATCACATTTTACAGATGTTTAAATAAAATTGCATGTAAGTTGGAACGTGTTTCATAATCAATGCTTTATGCAGGATTGATCTTTCTTGTTATTTTTGCAGATGCTAGAAAACCTCAGTGGTTGATTTACAGTAGTAGGCTTCGTTAAATGAAAAATTGTTGAATGAGGACCAAAAAATTATAATGATCAACATTTTCGTATTGGTTGCAGATACAGAAGTATATTTAATTTTAAAATAGTCTAGATAATCAAGAAATGGAAGTAACCAAAGGAAATGGATTAAATATTTATTAAATTTGGAAATTAGGATCCACAATTGGTAAAAAGAATTTAATTCTTAATGGATTATGAGTGCGAGAAAAAGTATAGACATTTTAAAGAGGTTGCCAGATTAAAAAGAATTAAACAGCCAGTTAAACAGATTACTCTACATTCTCGTTAATGTAAGTGATGTTTATAGTATTTCATCTGTGCCAAAACGCTCGCCAGCAGTTTTTTTTTTAATTACCAATAAAAGTATCAGTTACACAAAACGAATGACTGACGTAGTTGCTCGTAATCAACTTAAATAAAGCTCAAAATATGTCACACTCCCTCGCCCCGTTATTACCTCCTTACGCATGTCCATAACTTGGTTAACACTTTTTAATTTTGCTAGAGTTCGACTGTAGTTGAAGTTATTTCAGTATATATCCCAAGCGGTTCCCGTTCCGATCATGTCGGACTTCATTTTTTACTTTCCCTACAATACATCGTAATATATAAGAATAGTATTGGAATCATATCGAATTTACACGTTTCGAGCACTCCAGAACCCGAAAAAACTACATTTAGCGTTACGTTTGTGTGTGTGTGTGTGTGTGTGTGTGTGTGTGTGTGTGTGTGTGTGTGTGTGTGTGTGTGTGTGTGTGTGTGTGTGTGTACATGTGCAATGTATGTATTCACTTTAACTGAAAAACCAATTGGCCAAATTGCACAAAATTTGGTAGGTAAGTCACTTGTGACTTACTTTGGTGTTGGTTAGATTTTGGTACGATTTGGAAAAATGAGCCTGTTTTTTTTTTGGGGGGGGGGTTCGAAATGGCTCGCAAAAATCGTCAAAATTTAAAACAAAGGACTGCATATGCTCCAATATATCAATAAAATGCTTGTTTTATACGAAATTTCTGACGACAAAAAAAATTAGACCAACCGCATAACTCTTAAGACCATCTCGAGGTATTTCTCCTTTTCTCGCATTTTTGCCACGCTGCTTTTGAAATCGTCCAGTCTCCAAATGAAAACAAAATTTAAATAAGAACTGAAAATTCAGAGTAATTAGCAGATAATTTTCCATGCTATTTTGTGCAATTAAATTCAATATAATGAATTATGAAAGAAATAAAGAGAAAATAAATTTGAGTCTGTAGGATTGTGATACAGGATAACGATTATATGCGACACGATTTAAGTGATACGGACAAAGATTTATCATGCGGACAAAGATAGTGATGTCACGTCACATGATGTTGGTGGACCCGAAGTGGTAAAGTGGCCGGCCAATGAGGAGACGACACTGCGGGAAATAAGAGATTGTCTAATAGAAACCTGAACAATACCCCTCAAATATGTCTGATATCCAATAGGCATCCAAGACAGAGTTGACAGAAAACCTTGCGCAAGAGATGGAATGCTGAGAAGAGAAGTAATATAAGGTTGTCAGAAGTTGGTGAGTTAGCATGTAGTACAAACAGATTTGAGAAATTGGCGAGTTAAGAAGTAGTAAAAAGCCGGAGTTCAGAAGTGTACGAATAAAGTTTGTGGAATAAAATGTACGAGTGTAGACAATGTTTGAAGCAAATGACCAAATCCATAAAAATGACGCAGACCCCTATGATCAGCATTACGGTCCACGGGACACAACGCCTACTGATGAACGTGACAAGAGCTAAGGTAAACCTGTTTAATATCATCTACGCTATGAGGAACTTGATACTTAAAATCTGACTCTTAAGTCAAGCGAAATCAATCCTGTATCACACTATAAATGCCAGCAGAAACTTTTGCTAGATAGCATACTAATTAACGAAGAACAAAATATCATTATCATAATTTATATTATTATTTAACATCTATAATACAAATTATAATTTAAATAAAAGTGTAATTTGAGCTAATTAAGTCTAATCAATTTCAAAGTAAATACACTACGCCACTACACGACATAAAAAATGCAATACCATGATGCTTTGGCCGTATAATTACGAAAATTGCATGACAAACGCAGCTGGCCGATGTATGCAAATGATTTGACATGCAAGTAGGTCACGTGATTAGAGCGCGGAATGAAAGGAATGGAAACGGCAGATGAGCCAACAGTTGTTACTATCTGTCGCCTACAGAAACCCAATTTCCGAGCTGATTTCCATTTCAGAAGATAAGTGTTATTGAAAAGATGCATGGCTAACGACGTCGACGTCCGTTTCAGCATTTGGACGATCGTGCGAGGGAATACATTTTAAGCCCACTTATAGCTGGGTAGTCGTACTGGCGTATCGTCGCTGAAACATGCATATGGATTCACTGTGCAAATGATTTAGAGAAGATGGATTGAAAAAGGACATGTAACTTGTTGCAGTGATACAGGTCCGAGGTCCATCCAGATGTACGTCAGCACGCGTTGATCGACATATTCGAAAGCATGTGGTAGCGGTTCCATAAGCGACGACTGTCGACATTCTGCAGAATTTGCAGGATACATTGGATGTTCCAATATCAGCGAGAATAGTTTCTCGACGTCTGGCCGAAAGCGGCTTGCACTCAAACCGTCCTTTACTAAGACTGACATTGACGGCAGGACAGAGACTTGAGAGATTGCATTGGTGTTGGGCCCGAGCCTCTTGGACGACTGAATGGGACAGGGTAGTGTTCAAAGATGAGTGTTGATTCTGTTTATCGAATGACAGTCGGCGTGTGAGAGTCTGAAAACGACGTGGAAACAGATCCAATCCTGCTGCCACTGTTGAATGCCATAGGGTGTCATCGGCTTCTATACCCGGTCACCTCTGATTCGTATCAAAAGCAGAATGCATGAGGTTGCACGGCGATATGTGGATCAGGTGCTGCTGCCAGTTGCACTACCTTACTTTCAGCAGTTGCAAAATACTGTTTACCAGCAAGATTACGCGCGACCGCACAAAGCAGCCATCAGCTGACAAGCCTTGCAAGGTATCCCGGTGCTTTCTTGGCCTCCGCTGTCTCTAGATTTCTCACCCTTCGAGCATGTCTGGGACGTGATTGGCCGTCGCTAGACTGACCTGCTACCGCCTCAAACAGAGGACGACCTATGTAGAATGCTTGAAGGCATGTGGTTATCCATCCCTCAGAACACTATCCGCACGCTCACTGCATCTGTTCCTCGAAGGTTTGCTACTTGTATCGCCGAAAGAAGTGGTCCTACTGCCAACTCATCACTCTGTCCATGCCATTACTGTGATGCATTATCTTTCTGGAACTAACATCACTTATTTATGTATGACATCTCTGTCTGTGTGTCCTTTATCATCACACGCTATTCGCTCTTTCATGAGGTTGCATTTTCTGTGTCGGTTAGATATTGATCCTTTTAGTTGTGGATTAAAACTGGACAACGCACGCTGGTGGACTTTGCGGCTTCAAACAATGTACAAAGTTCAATTTAATATATTATATGGGATTTCACACAGTCACATTACAGATGCTACATAGGAGAACAGACGTGCTTACCACATCGGATTTTTTATTCTAAATTCGATACGCCACACTTTTATAAGTAAGTTGCACTTATGTATTTAAAAACTCGTTAGAATAACTTTATATACGAACATTTTCCATCATTCAAAAAGATGACAGAGGACAACGACAAAAATTATCAACCGCAAAGGCACATTGATGACCCTTCGTTGTTTAAAGATAAATTTCATGGACGTTGCCAGGATCTACGAGGAATTGAGCCAACGTATTATATTTTGCGAACCCATTCTTAGTATTTAATGCAAGCCGTATATCTTCATGGTTTACATTAAGTACTAAGATTGAAATTAATTCGAGTGTATCTCAACTCTTGTTTCTCATGCAAAAGTTCATTTTTTTTCTTTTTAATTTTACAAGCAAAAATTTGAAAAATCGGTATCATAGATTTAAATTATTGCAACTATAAAGTGTTACCTTTCACTTTAAAGGACTCGAAAAATTCTTTCGATTGATACCATACTTGACTATGTACCCCCCTCCTCCCCCGGATCGTAACTTTTTTACCAAGGGAGGGGGAGCTAATGATATCAAAAACAACAAAAAAACATCACAACTATTTTTCACAACAGTATTTGAATTTATTAAGTCTCTTGATCATTAAGTCATAAATAAACCCTTTTATGCATGATTATGTCAAACTTTTCCCTATGCTATGTCCGACAATCCAGAAATCGAAATAGGATGGCAACCAACTGAAATCTAATGTAAATGATGATTTCTAATAAGCAGAAGGTCCTGGTCATATATCCGAAACTTATTAAATATGCGAGAAAGGTAAACGCGTTTTTGCTACCTCAATGAAACGGAATTTTTCAACTAAACATCAACAAAACAAAACATAAAAATCATGTTGCCGATAAGTATGTTAATAATTGCTTAACTATTGCAATATCACTTTGTAAACAACATTTTAAAACAATGTGTTGGGGCTGCATTGCGTCACTCAATGCTACGAAATACAACCCCAATTATACCTTTGGGCTCGGAGAATTCTTTTGGACCTAATGGCATAGTACGGGATCAGCAATCTAAAGGTTCGAATTAGAACCTATTCCCCACCATAGGGGATCTGCGGTCCCCTACAACACTATCAGAAAATACGCAAGCGCACGTTTCGCATCTGTTATAAATATACCATTTAATAAATGAGTAAAATTAAGTTTTATGCGTTCAAATACACCTTTTTTTTCGTCATGGAGTGAAGAAAGGAAGGATGGTCTTGATAAAATAGTTTAACAAGTTTTGAGATATAACTGAAGTAAACCCACGACTCAAAAATGTTGTTGCCGTTCTAGTATGTTAAACCGTAAAACCTATTGAGAGCTTTTGCTACGTAAGGAAGTAAAATGAAATATTCGCCAAACCTCACAGAAATTTATTTTTGAGAAATTTAAAAAAATAGCATATAAAGATTATTTAAATCTTGGAAATAGAAAAATTTAGAGTACTATAAAATTAATAAGCTGTCGTAAACTCTTTATATAATTTATAAACTGGCCTGATCTCCAGTCTAGGAGCAGATTCCAAAATTTTAAATACATCTTCGAGCTTCCGCTAGAGTGGGTGACCCTATTACTATATCCCACTATATAAAACTTGCCACGACGTAAATCACTTTTTAAATCCGATTGTCTCTTGCCTCAGACCCTTCTGCTCACCCTGCTCTGAAACAAGCATGAAGGAATGTATGGAATCTCTAGCATTGCTATTGCTCGCCTCACGCTCTCTTCAATCCTTTGCACGCCATAGCGCTGAGTAAGACTAGAACACCGTTACTGTCCTTCGCAAACTTGACTTGTTTTAAACCTCGCTTTGGCCGCATAAAATAAGAAAGTTACCTCTTTCATTAAATGAAGAAAGAGATAGCTAAACGCCGCAATGACGATTTCTAGAGCCCATTCCTATCTGAGCGGGTTTTGTAGTTAGTCTCCAGTAATAGTCACTCTATAGCAAATTAAAAATTACCAAACAATATCACTATGTACATTTAAAAATAAGAAATCGGCATTGTTATTTCGGTTGATAGCAACCATAGCTCATCTAAATATATAACATTAAATATTTATAAGTCATACAAAATTTACTTCCAAATTATAACAAGACTTATGAAAGACATTGTTAAAAATTATGTAGGGTATTAAAACAGAAAATAAGTCTAATATCTGGATAAAGGTGAAATATAAATTTGTATTCATTAGTACAACATCGATAAATTATAATAAATTATATTTGACAAATTTTATATCAACAAGAACATGTCTCGAGCAATCGGAATATAGATAATTCAAACAAATTGGCTTGATACATTATAACCCACTTAAGTAGACATTGAGTGCAAAATTATAAACCATTAAATACACTAAAGAGTTCGTAAATGATTCCAAAAGTACTGTACAAATTTCGTCATCAGAATATTTCCGCAATAACCCACGGTCCATAATTTTGTATTCTGCCCATTCGCTTGGTCGGAGCTGCACATTCAGTTGCATGGCTCCTCAACTCTTTCCCTCAAGTTTCCTAATTCTTCTTTAATGATGCCTAGGTATGGAGATATAACCGAATACAAAATAGAATATTGTAACACACAGGTTCCCCTATTAAGAAATATTTACAACATACTTACTTCAAAGTACAGAGAACTAAAAGTTGTTCCAGAGCTTTAACGACAAGCTTTGTGGGTAATGATTAGAGATTTTTTTTTATTTCAGAATATTTGGCTCGTTATTGAACAAATTTTTTTACTGTAATGCAAGTTGGCTTAAAGATTAAATTATAATCTATACGTTTGTGTATTTTATGTAACATGCCAAATTCTGGTAGAATATTTTCAAATTTGGCACGCTAATTATTTTATAACATTATTTCACAATAAGTTATCGACAACCTTAGAAACAATTCAATTTTGCCCTCTCGGAAGTTTTAGAGCACCCAGCAAAAATACTTCTAATACAATCAACATTACGATAGAAATTATTTTCTTCGAAACAAAATGTTTCCTTAAAAAATTAAAATCAGGGATCTAAGATTTTTTATTAACAAATACAAGTTTCAATTCACACACGTATCACTGCCTATACGATTTGTGTTGTTCCTTTTATTTAAAACTAGCCGCGTTCAACGACTAGCCCGGTCTGTTTCATTTTTAAAAGATCTGACTTGCAATAACTTTCTTGCAGTACCCGTCGACCACGTGGTCGGGTATACACTGGATGAACGTCTAAACACATATTCGCCTAAACATGCCTTTAGGTCACTCAGCCTCACGTTGTGCAACATTTCAGATAAACATTAAATAAATACAACACTAATGGTAGGTATCACGATGAAGGTATTATGGTCATCAAATCTCCACGTATTATCGGAGATATTATTGGACATTCGATTTCGTAGACTTCAACAAATTATGAAACTGTGAGACACTTGAGAGTAAGGGAGATTCGAGTAAGTTGACGAAGCGAGTACGATGACAAAATTAAGGTTTCTCTGAAACCCTGCAAATGACAGCACTCATCAACAAGTAAGAGCTTCAGAATATCCCTCAAAGCGTCCATCGGAATGTGAGAAGAATCGGGAGCATTGTTTTGATGACCCGGAACAAAGAAGCTACAGGTACGTTTTGTAATAATTATTCACATAATTAAAATAAGTTTTAAACCGGCATTAAAATTACTGTTCTAGAAACTGAATTTTTTTATTAATAAGTTCAAATTCTTGGTAAATCACGGTAAAATAGCTTATTTTTGATAAATTTATTGATGCTTTTGTTTGAAGTTATCTGACGAAGATGGCTCTTTTGGGTAAGATGACGAACCCATAGTGCGGGCAAGATGGCGAATTCATTGTCTTATCCGAAATTTAGAAAAAAAATAAGTTATTTCAGAATAAGTAGGCAAATAGACAAATTATGGATACTTTCTGTTCATTTCAGAGATGGTAAAACCGTACACCAGAAAGACTAACCGACAAAATTGGTGTGAAAATGCTATGAAAGAGGCGATGAGCCCACAATTCACAAATTATTTCCATCACATCAATGCCACCATCTCCAATAGTTTGAACATAATTCACTCCTGCTGCTGCTGAAGAAACATAGAGAACATCAGGTTTGCCTCCTCTGTCTCATGCAACTCCACAACAGCGGAAACAAAGAAAAAATTGCCTTCTTTCCATATTATAAGTTTTCCAGTTAAAAAAGTTCCAGAAGATAGAAAAACAGTTAAGGAGAAAAAAGAGAAACAAAAAAGAAACAAGAAAGATCAATCATGCATAAGCATCGATTATGAAACACTTTCCAACTGAAATGTAATTTCATTTAAAAATTTCTAAAATGTGATACATTCAGTGGTAATATCTTTTACATTATCACAGTACTACAGTAATTTATTATACTTAAATATTTAAAACTGAATCGAAATATAAATCATCTGATTCTTTATGCAAAATCAATGAATATTCCATTCATATAACTTGTATTCCAGACTCCAGACTAAATAATTTTGTGTGAAAAAAATTCAGCAAGTCTGTTGTAATTCATCTTACAATCGCTTGAGATATTTGCATTCTGCATATGTTAAAATTAGGCTTCGTTGAAGAAATAATAAAAGTTTAGGGATCATTTAAAATCACAACTATTGTAATTGCATTGGCACGGAATTTAGATACACAGATAATATACAGATACACAGATAATATATGTGTGTATGTGTATGTACTCAAAGCATTAGAATCGTGCCGAAGATCGGAACTCGAATTTTCAAAGGATCTACACGTTTTGGGACTTCTAGAACACGAAAATAATATTTTTAGGAAGACGTCTGTGTGTATAAGGGTGTATATGTGTATGCTTCTGTGTGTCTGTGAGGATATTACCTCCACTCTAATTGAAAAACTAATGAACCGAATTTCATACAATTTGGTAGGTATGTTTTTTGTGGGAAATCCTGATGTTCATTAGATTATAGTACGATTCGTAATAAAAGAATCTGCCTTCTTTGCGAAATGGCCGCAGAAATTGCCTTTATCCACTCTAGCTAAAAACTAATGGAACAAATTTTACAAAATTTGGTGTATAATATTTCAATAACCTCCAAGTGATTCATATACCAAATTTAACAAAATTTTGTATATAAATAATTTGTAGGTTATTCTTGTACGATTCGGGAAAAAGGAACGGGCTATTTTTGCGAAATGGCCCGCAAAAATCGTTATATATAAAGATAAAAGACTACGTGTGCTCGATTATATCAATTAAATTCCTATTTTATACGTGATTTTTGACAACAAAAAAAATAAGACTAACCCCATTACTTTAGGACTAGCCGTTCTTGAGATATTCTAGTTTTTTCGCGTTTTCGCTACGCCACCTTTGACAATAAGTTCAGCTATCAAATGAGCACCAAATTTAAGTTTAACGTGTAAATTCAATGTCATTTAAAATATTCATTTAAAATATTGTCATTTAAAGTATTGTTATTTCGTGCAGATAAACTCAAATTATTATTGAAGAAATAAAGAGAACGTGAATATGAGTCTGCAGGGTAAGACATGTGCTGCCCACATCAGAATTTTTAACAATATTACAACAATGATTTATTGAAGTGAACGGGGATTATTTTCAGGCCATTTCGAAAAAAATGTATGATCCATATTTAACGATCCACCAAGTTTTTGTAAAATAAAATGTTCAACAAATTTAAGCTGTGTACCAAATTTTAACTCTCTAGGACGTAGGAAAGTGCATTAAAAATGCCATCAAATAAGTATATCATGAAGAGTTATATAAATTAAAAAAAATGTAAAATTGTTATCTACCACATTTATTTTAAAATGTGAAGCCTCCTTCATATGCAAAATGATTAAACACTTGGAAAGATTATATAATATATCTCTCTTTTCTTTCTGGAGGATATCCCAAAGTCAGAATTTAATTGAATTTGTTTTTTCTCTATATTAATTAATTTTTAATTAAAAAACTACTTAACATATTTTACTGAATTTTTTTTATATATTCTATAGGATAATGTGAATATTTCCTAAAAATTTCGAAGCAATCGTGAATTTTAAATTTACTTAAAAAATGTTTGAAAAATTATGTCCCATCGGATTCAATGTATTTCAGTTTTTCAACCCGGTTTCAATAAAAAACTAATTGGGAGATATTATTTATTTATATTCCCATAGGTCCCACAGACCGTCTGAAAAACATAATAAAATTTCATTTTGATAAAGCCATTTTTACGGCAGTTATCGTGCTAACGGACAGACAGATAGACAGACAGACAGAATGAACAAAGTCATAAACACTTTTCAACTTTGTTGTAAAGTGTTAAAAAGGCAGGGTTTTTTTTCGAATCGTACCAAAATCTAATCAGCACCAAAGCTCCCTAAAAGCGACATATCTACCAAACTTTGTGAAATTTGGTCAATTAGTTATTCAGCTAGAGTGGATACATACATTGCACAGACAGACAGACACAAATACAGACGTTACTTTAAAACTAGTATTTTAGGTTTCCCGAGTGCTCTGAACGTGTATATTCGTTAAAAACCCGATTTCCGACACGATTCCAATACTTTCCCTATACATTACTAAGTATCGTAGGGAAAGTAATAAAATATTACATATGATCAAATGTATAAATTACATGCTTGTTTTATATAAAATTTTTTGACGACAAAAGAATAAGATCAACCCCATTATTCTAAGACTGACCGTCCTCAAGATTTTTTTTTTGGTAACGTAGCCGTCTAAAATACGCCCAGTCTCCCAATGAAACTGAAAATTGAATAAAAACTGCAAATTGAGTGTAATTTAAAAAAAGATCAATCATGCTTAAAGCACTGATTATGAAACACTTTCCAACTTCAATGCAATTTTATTTAAAAAAGTTGAAAATGCAATACATTCCTCGGTAATATTTTAAAACTTATCACAATACTACATTGATTTATTATATTTGAAAACTTAAACCTTCATTGAAAAAAATGAACTTCATTCAAATGACGACATTGAAATATAAATTGCCTGGTTTAAATATCTCTAAAATGCAATACATTCCACGGTAATATTTTTAAAACTATCATAATACTACGATAATTTATTATATTTGAAAACTGCATCGAAAACAACTGAAATAAATTCAAATGACGTCATAGAAAAAATAACACACCTGGATCTCTCTATAAAAACAGCATTTCATTCATAACTTTCTCCCATTCATTTCATTCATCACAATACTATAATAATTTATTTTATTTAAAAATTAAGACCATGGAAATACAATTCATAAACTCTATGCTTAAAACTTCATCGAAAAAAATCGTTCTTCTGTTTATAAAATCAATTAATATTTCATTCATATCAGCCATGCAGACTCCATGGACTGAATTATTTTGTGTTAAAGAAATACAGTAATTCTAATACAACTCATTCTACATATTTTGCTGTTTACATTTTACATAGGTGAAAAATAGGCTTAGTTGTAGAAATAATCAAATTTGAATGAGAATTTAAACTCAAACATATTGTCATTGTGTTGTTTTAGTATGTAGATGCACAGAATTTAAGCAAAAATAAAGTAGTTTTAGGACGGATACAACACTCAATATGAATTAAAAAGAACTTCTAAAAATCACGATTTTGAAACAAGATGGATGCCATATATCATTTTGAAGTGGGTCGTGTGATCGTTTCATATCATGGTCACGTGATCGTTTCATATAAGATGTGTAATTATTATTTTAATTTTTATTTCAAAAACTACTGAATATATTTCGTTGAATTTTTTTTATATATTTTATGGAACAATTTGACTATCACCTAAAATTTTCGAAGCAATTTATGAATTTTAAATCCGCTTAAAAAATGTTTGAAAAATTAGGTCCCATAGCGCTCAATGTCTTTCATTTTTTCAACCCGGGTTCAATCCAAATCTAATTGGGTGATCTTATTCATTTATATTCCCATAGGTCCTACAGACCGTCTGAACAACATACTAAAATTTCATTTTGATTAAGTCATTTTTACGGCAGTTATCGTGCTAACGGACAGACAGACAGACAGACAGACAAACAGACAGAATGAACAAAGTCATAAACACTTTTCAACTTTGTTGTAATGTGCGAAAAATGCAAAAAGTCAGGAAGATATTAATAAGCAAAGAAAATCAGTCGTTAAACGTAAATTCCTAATGAGCAAGAAATCTAAAAAAGCTTTCAAAAAAGATCTAGATGAAACATCATCCGACTCATCAATTCACATTGATTATTAAGAAAGTGATAGCAGTCTCTCTGAAGAAGAGAGAGAATGCAGAAGTTTGTTTTGAGTATGGTAAAGTTGAACTATGGTTTTAGTGCTCTCTCTGCAGAGAATAGGCGCATCCCAATACTCTGATATCGATCCAAAAGAAGTTAAGGTTAAGCGTTATATATGTGATTTTTTTATGGCCTGAAATACCTGAAAATATCCCTAAATTAACTTCCATTTTTGTACAATTTAATCGTTCGTCATCTTACCCCACCTAAAAAGTCATCTTACCCACCGGTGAGGGTAAGATGACGACACTGCTCGTCATGCAATAAAGTTTATTTGTTCATTTCTCTTGTTGTTTAAAAATAATCTAGTAATTCGAGGTTAAAGCTAACTAATAGCGTACTAAATACAGAAAAAAATGCAGCTCTAATTGAAAGCTGTAACAACTTAAACATAAGTATTGCTTAAGTTTGTCAACTTACCCGAACTTCCCCTATGTGAAAGCCCCAGGCCGTCCGGCTCGTCCAGAGGACTTGGAGCAACAAAATGGACGACCGGGGAACTTCCCCTATGTGTGTGTGTTCGCTTACAAACCTTGTTTTTCACACTTTACAACGAAGTTGAAAAGTGTTTATGACTTTGTTCATTCTGTCTGTCTGTCTGTCTGTCTGTCTGCCCGTTAGCACGATAACTGCCGTAGAAATGACTTAATCAAAATGAAATTTTAGTATGTTGTTCAGACGGTCTGTAGGACCTATGGGACTATAAATGCATAATATCACCCAATTAGTTTTGGATTGAACCCGGGTTGAAAAAATGAAATACATTGAGCCCTATGGGACCTAATTTTTCAAACATTTTTTAAGCGGATTAAAAATTCACAAATTGCTTCGAAAATTTTAGGTAATATTCAAATTGTTCCATAAAATATATAAAAAGAAATTCAGCGAAATATATTCAGTAGTTTTGTAAATAAAAATTAAAATAATTATTACACCTCTTATATGAAACGATCACGTGACCATGAAATGAAACGATCACATGACCCACTTCAAAATGATATATGGCATCCATCTTGTTTCAAAATCGTGATTTTTTAAGTTCTTTTTAATTCATATTGAGTGTTGTATCCGTCCTAAAACTACTTTATTTTTGCTTAAATTTTGTGCATCTACATACTGAAACAACGCAAATACAATATATTTGAGTTTAAATGATTATCCAAATTTGATTATTTCTACAACGAAGCCCATTTTTCACTTGTAAAATGTAAACAGCAAAATATGTAAAATGAGTTGTATTAGAATTGCTGTATTTCTTTAACGCAAAATAATTTAGTCCATGGAGTCTGTATGGCTGATATGAATGAAATATTAATTGATTTTATGAAAAGAAGGACGATTTTTTTCGATGAAGTTTTGAGCATAGAGTTTAATTACTTGTAACTCCATGGTCTTAATTTTTAAATAAAATGAATTATTATAGTATTGTGATGAATGAAATGAATGGGGGAAAGTTATGAATGAAATGCTGTTTTTATAGAGATCCAGGCGTGTTATTTTTTCTATGACGTCATTTGAATTAATTTCAGTTGTTTTCGATGAAGTTTTCAAATATAATAAATTATCGTAGTATTATGATTGTTTTAAGAATATTACCGTGGAATGTATCGCATTTTAGAGATATTTAAACCAGGCAATTTATATTTCAATGCCGTCATTTGAATGCAGTTCATTTTTTTCAATGAAGGTTTAAGTTTTTAAATATAATAAATAATGTAGTATTGTGATAAGTTTTAAAATATTACCGAGGAATATATTGCATTTTAGAGATGGTTAAATAAAATTGCATTGAAGTTGGAAAGTGTTTCATAATCAATGCTTTAAGCATGAGTGATCTTTCTTGTTTATTATTTAAGGAACCTAAGACTAATAAAAGTAGTGTTAACAAAATTATACTTTTAACCTTTACTTCGTATAAATCAAAAAGCAACTCTGGGAACCACTACTAGTTTAAACGCCGTCCCAAAAATGATTGGCACGAAATAGCATTATTTCGATTATCTGGAACAAACTAAAATTGAGTTGAAATTACGGATAGATCCCTGCAATCCCTTCGACATTAATTCACAGAAAATGTAATGCGCCTCGATTCCCTTTTATGACATACCGCATTGAAAGGCAACATGTTAGGAATATAAATTACAAACAAATAGAAATGTCTGAGTAATTGTTTTGAAAAATGGCATTACCATCTGGAAAACGCTGGCTGGATAACAAAGTAGTTATTAAGATTAACGGAAAGAATAGATAATGCATAAATCAAAATTAGGCGACACCATTCGATAATAAATAATCTAAAATGCATGCAGTGTTAAATGTCTAAATTGGAACTTTCAATTTTTCGTTAAAATTATCTCAGAACGAACATCCCCAAATGTATTTCGTGATTTGAATATAAATGAGCTTCAAGCACGTTCTAATTTCTCCTTCTTATTTGAAATATGTATCAGATAAGCTAGTATAAGTTATATAATGGGTTCCAAAGTTCGATATCGACAATTAATTGATTAGCTGCCTCTGGTAAGAAAGTCTTTTGAAGTAATAAATGAAATTGGAAGAACCAAATAAGGGCAGGTGAGACGATAGTACTGACAATGATTTTGCTTTTTTTAGTTTAGATACTTTTTTACCTACGTCACAATCACCAGACATATCGTAAGGTCATTCTATTGATATTATAAAAAACAGGATCATACATTAGATGGATTTCAGATTAAGTCAAGCGTGGCGAAACCAATATACTGTTTAGGCGTACGCTCTGGTATCGAGAGTGTATTCTCAGGATACAATAAAGAGTATCATTTTCTGGATAACTAATGCTTTAATCACCAGTAAGTGTACACAGGGGCAATATACACCTAATAACTATCTAACTAAGTCACAAAACAGCCATTAGATGCACTGAAACAAATATTCAAAGCTAAATGAATTCGTAAAACAAGATATTATATTATTCTGCCGTATTCATAGTTAACGTTAACTAATATCACGCTATTCTATCAAGTCCTTTTCTAACTGAATGGCGATCAGCTTAAATATCCTCAGTGAAAAATTCCCAAAAAAACTACGCAACTCGGAAAAATCTTAACCAACCTACAAAGTTTGAGAACTTTCTAAAAGTCGCCAAGTTGGTAATATTTCGCTAAATGTGTTGTCAAAGTGAAGCAACATCGATTTAAATAATAACAATGTTCGTCGTTAAATGTCGTTTCTCCTTGGAGAAAGGCAACATTCTGTGAAGACATTTTAGGTTAAAAAGACTCATTATAAAATCACTTACTACGGCAAATTATATAATAATCTCGTAGTTGAAAATTACTTTGTACAGTGTATACATATCCATAAACAGGCATGTATTTAAAATCACAAATTACCTAGGTTGAACCAATTGCCATTTAACTCTATAAACATGTAACTAACAAATTATTCAACGACTCAATTACTGTCGTTAAATACAAATTATTTAACCCCCAACATTTTATCTAAACATACATTCTAAAATTACTTAGGGAATGGGGTCATAGTAGGGGATATATATTTTTTTTCAAAATTCAATCACTTTCTTATATCGTATAACTGTTACTAGGTTGAGTAAACTGACTCCTAAACGGATGCACAGCTGCCAAATATACACAATAATTATGCATTTTGAACAGCCCGGCACTTGATATTTCAATCATTCGCCTATAAAGTAGCCAAGGAGTGAATCATATTGCCGTGAACCACGTTGCCTCTAGAAGCGCATTACACCCTTTAACCATACAATTTAGACTGGAACTCAGTGGGTGTGACAGCCACAGGGATCGTACCAATCGTTTCTTAACTCATTACCTCTCTGAGGGACTTTGGAATATACATATTTAACGTGCCCATATTACGCGTTTAAACAGGGAAAAACTTTTGGGCGGCGTTCGGACTACCACGTGTGTATCGCACGTTTAACACAATGAGTCATGCCACAATCACCGTGCTAAAATCAATTATTCAGTGTTCATTTATCGAATAACATTTCATTGATTACTTAGCATTTGACCACAGGGTTAAAAGAAAATTTGGACTTTCTCATACTATAGAATATAATATAGAAAAGAAAATGTTTTAACGAAAATTTTCGATTTCGAGATTTTGATACAAATATATGTTTTGGGACCGCTTAAAGACGTTTTAACTATTTTTAGAGTGATGTCCGTCTGTCTATGGTCGATTTCTTAAATATACAATGTCTGTCACAAATATTAATGGATTTTCACTAAACTTCATATATCTGGCTTTGATAACCAAAAATTTAGAAGTAGAGAGAATATTTTGAAATTCGAACGAGAACTTCGAAATTTATTAAAAATTTTATATTTTTTTAACATTGCCACATTGGACAAGGTTTGGCATAATTATGCATAATAGGATTTATTTATAGCTCAATGATCACGAAACTTAACCCTTTGTTTGCGGGTGGGACAACGTCCATCCCAAACGAAGAACCTTTCAAAAAGACAGGTATTTGGCATACCCTATCCCAAACAGTTCGACCCCCCTTTGCAGACATTGGTGTCCATGAACGCCAATATAACTGGCAACAATAGTTAACGCGCGAAAGTTTGAAAAATAGTGTTCTCCTTTGTCATCCATTATCTCAGTCCAATGAAGGCTTTTAACTTTGTGAACTTTATAAATTTTCCAAACTTCCCTCAAATTGATCAAACAGTCGCTGACACACTTCAACAACAGAAACGTATTTGAGTCTATGGCAAAGAAGATCCGCTCCTACCCCGCTGCGTTTCAATAAGCAATCTTACTGCATGAATTGCAATCTTATGTACTTATAATTAAATTTGTACATTTTTCTGTTTAATCGATTAAAATAACTGGGATAAATGTATGCTATTATTCTATAGTAAATTCCACGTTTGCATTTTAGAACACAACTCTACATATTTAAAACTCGTTACTCTATGTATGAAATTTCATATTTCACTTTAACCCTATATTGCCCGGCGTCGTTTCCCACACATTCAGCGTGTTTTTTTTTTCGTACGCCCGGCGTCGTCTCCCACACGTTCAGTGTTTTTCTGGTACGCCCGGCGTCGTTTCCCACACGTTCAGCGTGTTTTTTGTCGTACGCCCGGCGTCGTCTGTCACACATTCAGAGTTTTTTTCTCGTACGCCCGGTGTTGTCTCCCACACGTTCAGCGTGTTTTTTCTCGTATGCCAGGCGTCGTATCCCACACGTTCGGTGCTTTTTTTCTCGCACGACCGGCGTCGTTTCCTTGACGACGGATAAACATTTTTTCTTCACGAAAGTGATTTCGTCGTTAAAGATACATCTCATTATGTTTCACGTTATTATTATAACTATGCATATTTCTAATAGATAGTGCTATTTGTTTTGCTTTTCTCTTCATTTCGGTGGTAAAATTTCCCACTTGGACAGTGATCATATCATTTCAGTGCTTTCATTTTATAATTCTGGCTGCATTTTGCTTTCGTCAATTAATTTCGCGTATCAAACTAATTTTTGTGATGGATTTAGTGAGTGAGAGAGTGATTCAAAAGAGGACTTTGAATTTAATACTTCTAAGCCGGAAGACGATATTTCTGATTTATCGAGTGACTACTATATGGATTCAGATTCTAGTGAATCAGAAGACGATGATCTAATTTCACCGAGAATATGGGAGGAAGAAAAAACAGAGTGTCCTGATCATAGGTAATGAAGGCAAAGCTTCATAGGTAGGAAATGAAGGCAAGAAAGCCATTTGCAATAAAATTGTTTCAACCTCGTTTTTAAGCAAAATACTGCTTTCTAACAAAAAAAAAATGTCTATTCGAAATCAGAATGGATTATATATTAATTTTCAGCAATAAAAAAATGGTCATTTTAGGACCGGAAACTCGAAAAAGTAAAATGAGGAAGAAAGAGTTAAAGCCTCCCGAAGCACATACACTCTACGTTTAAAGTGTAAAATGAGTTTATTATCCTTTTCTTCGTTACCAAATGCTTCATTCTTATCAATCCCAGTTTTACCTTTCGTTACAACGCATTTCTGGATTTGAAGGTGTATTCTCAAGGTACAAAAATGAATTCGAGATAACTGAAGATTTATTTAACGCCTCAATAAGAGTGAAAAGGAACAAGATACAGTCGATAACTTTCCAGTTGTCTAAAATAGCCCTTGGGTTAGGGTATGTCATATACCTGTCTTTTTGAGAAGTTTTTCGTTTGGAATGGACGCTGTTCCACCCATAAGCAAAAGTTTAAGGTCAATTTTAGCAAATTCCCTGTTACAAGTGTGAGATACCTACTAAGGATATTAGTAAGATACTGCAAAGTAAGACTAATAAAATAACCATGTATTAATGTATAATGTATCTGCAATTGGCATAACAAGAGTAATTACTACCGGACACACAGAATGCGATTTGTTATCCCAAACAGACTTTTACTAAGTAACTATATCTTTTTTTATGTCCACACCGACCGGGAAAAGACTTGAACTGATATGAATCAATTGTATGAACAAGGAATATCAGGTGTTAATGATTAAAAATTGGAGAAGCATTTCTCCAAAAAAGAACGCTTGAAAGTATCTCCGGAACATGATCAAAGGGGGAGAGAGATCATGAGAAGGGATAAACTTTAAGTTTGTGATTGTGTTAGTTAATGTAATTGCATATTATTTTATATTAGAAAAGGAATGAATTTTAAGCTTGTGATTATGTTTGAATATTTTAGTGGAGGATTAATTATGTAGTATGTGGATTGCGAGAAAATATTGTTACTTGATCGGATGAAAGATCCGAGTAATCAGAATCTTTTACGTTTTTTTTAATTATGTAAATAAATTGTTTTTATTTTATAATTCATCGATGTCCTCATTTTCCGACTCTTTTAATACTATTGATTTTCAGATGACTTTATACGACACGGCAGCCTTTAGATTAAATATTCAATGAGAATTAATAGTAGTTATCGCGCACAAACCGGGCGTGTGGGAAAAACCCACGCAACAGTCAGTATCGCAACCATTAAGCTTAAAATATATAAAACTTTGCAATTATCATTTAAAAAATTTTTTGAAATTAAATGCGGCGAAGGTAACTAAGTAATGAACAAATGTTCTTCTAAATTCATAAAATGTGAGAAATTCTTAATAAAACAAAACTGGTTATAAAGCTATATTTTACGTACCTTTTCGAGATCCTTGATATAGTAAACCTAGTAGGTATAGGAATATTACGTTGTGACTATTTTACAAAAATCTCAAAATTAAATTTGTCATTTAAAACACATACAGTAATTAAATATAATCTGTCTTAGACTTTCAAATGGTAACTCTTTCTGAAAAGATGCCTTTCAATTTTTACTTGTGATTATGTGCCACGGAGTGGAATTTACTCTTTGGATTATGAATTTTTAAAATATAATTATATTGACTTTACGCATTTCCCCCGAACCCGGACCTTTTAAGTGCGCAAATAGAAAACATGATAAAATTAACAACGATGAGTTATTTTTGTATGTTTAGCATTCAAATGGTTCAGATTGAAGAGCACTTTCACTTAAGGTTCTAAAATATTATGAATGACGTGAATTTAAGCGGGATGTGGTGACATTTGGTACATTATTACACACATTTTTTGCACTAGTTGATTGCTTTGATGTTTAATTTGGAATAAAAATTTAGATTTCGTTTAATTTGATTATTCATAACATTTCATTTTGTAATTCGTTTTTAATACTTTCCAACATAGTTGAAGAGTGTTTATGACTTTGTTCATTCTGTCTGTCTGTCTGTCCGCCCGAAAACTGCCGTGAAAATGATTTTATCAAAACGAAATTTTAGTATGTTGTTGAAACGGTCTGTGGACGATATGGAAAAGTTAATGAATAATATCACCCAATTAGTTTTGGATTGAACCCGAGTTGAAAAAATGAAATACATTGAACTGTATGGGACCTAATTTTTCAAACATTTATTTGTTAAGCGAAGTTAAAATGTACACATTCCTTCAAAAATTTTAGGAAATATTCAAATTATCCGTTAACATATATAAAAAAAATTCAGAAAAACTTGTTCGGTTGTATATTAAATAAAGATTAAAATAATAATTACAAACATATCTATATAAAGAGATCACCAGACCCACTTGAAAATAAAATATGGCATCCATCTTCTTTTCCTAATATAAAAGTCGTGATTTTGAAAGTTCTTTTAAATTTATATTTAGTTTTGCATCCGTCCTAAAACAAAATCTTTATTTTTGCGTATTTTCCGTGCATCTATATTCTGTACCAATGCAATTACAATATTTTTGAGTTCAAATGATCATCAAACTTTTATTATTTCTAAAGCGAAGCCTAATTTTAATAGATGCAGAATTTAAACAAGTGATTTCAAGATGAGTTATATAAGAATAACTGATTTTATTCACGCAAAAATTATTTAGCTCTGGAGTCTGGAATGAACGTGATATGAATGAAATATTCATTGTTTTAACATAGAGAGTTAGACGATTTATATTTCGATGACATCATTTGAATCAAGTTAATTTTTTGGGATGAAGTTCGAATATTCAAATGCTGCAAATTATTGTAATACTGTGAGAATTTAAAATATATAAGCGCTGAATGTATCGCATTTTAAAGATGTTTAAATAAAATTGCATTTCAATTGGAAAATGTTTCATAATCAATGCTTTATGCATGATTGATCTTTCTTGTCTATACATAAAGGAGATATAAAGTCACATTCACTCTAAACATCAAGAAAATTCTGAAGAGAACAGTTATTAGAACGTCTATCTTTCAACATGTCGGTTTTTCATTTTTTTCTGAAAGAATCTATATACATTGAACTCACTTTGGCAACCTCAAAAGGAATACTCAAACGCATTTAACATCACGTAAAGTAAAGACAGCAACTTTAAACGCAAAACCAGAAATAGTCACATTGTCAAGCAGGAACTTTCCCCAAAATCGTTAAAAATAACTTTGTGGTAACTCTATATGTTAAGCCTTTGAAGTAAACATGGCGCCTCTGCCCGGTGATTGCCCTCCCCCTCACTCAGTATTGCATTTCAAAATTTCTCTTTTAACCCTATTCCAAATAAATTATCCTTTTTAGAGAACAGTTAATTTGGAGATCGATAATGAATTCCTCAGCTTTCGAATTTTTAAAGCGAATTTTTGCTTTCTCATGCTAAGCAATGAAGTATAGAAAAAGTATTGTTTTCATGAAAATTTTCGATTTCCAGATTTTAATGACAATGTATGTTTTAAAACCTCCTGGGCACGTTTTGATTAATTTTGAAGCCATTTCCGTCTGTCCGTCTGCCTGTCGTCGATTTCTTGTGTACACGATAGCATCCACAAAGAGTAATGGATTTTCACAAAAATTTATATGCGGCTTTGTTATAAAAAATGTCTAGAATTAGATACAATTTTTTAAAATTCGAGCGAAAACTTCGATATATATTCGAAATTTTGTATTTTTTCAACATGGCAGCATAAGACAAAATTTGACATAATCATGGATAAAAGGGGTTATTTATGGATCACTAATCACGAGACTTAATAGTTTCATCACGAGACTTAATAGTTTCAAAACATTTTTGAAAAATAGCCGCGATACAATTTTTAACTTTGTGCAGTCATCAGCCCCTACGAGAAGGGGGAGGGGGGAGTAAGTTACCCCAGGAGGGTACAATGTCAAGCATGGGCATTGGTAAGATTTTTCAAACCCTTTAAAATGAAGAGTAACAAGCTATAATTGTACTCATTTGAAACAGCAATACCGATTTTTCAAAAATTTGCTTGTAAAATTTGAAACAAAAAAACCTTACAAGCTACTTAAACATGGATTCTGGCATGAGAAAATCGAGAGGGGATACGCTCCAGTTATTTTATACTGTCAACAAAAGGCAATAAATGAAATGAATTAGACGTGAGTCAAATGCAAAAAAATATTCACTTACTAAGGGCCACTATCCCAGTGAAACTTCAACTTCAACAATTAAGGTAGCTTAAAATACACGCAATTAACTTAAAATAAAAACAAGAAAGATCAATCATGCTTAAAGAATTGATTATGAAACACTTTCGAACTTCAATGCAATTTTATTTAAACATCTCTAAAATGCAATACATTCCACGGTAATATTTTTAAACTTATCACAATACTACATTGATTTATTATATTTGAAAACTTAAACCTTCATCGAAAAAAAATGAACTTCATTCAAATGACGGCATTAAAATATAAATTGCCTGGTTTGAACATCTCTAAAATGTGATACATTCGTCGGTAGTAATTTTAGAATTATCATAATACAACGATTATTTATTATATTTTGAAAACTTCATCGAAAATAACTGAAATTCATTCAAATGACGTCATAGAAAAAATAACACGCCTGGCTCTATAAAAGCAACATTTCATTCATAAATAATTTCCCATTCATGTCATTCATCACAATACTATAATAATTTATTTTATTTAAAAATTAAGACCATGGAGCTACAAGTGATTAAACTCTATGCATAAAACTTCTTCGAAAAAAATCGTCCTTCTCTTTCTAAAATCAGTGAATATTTCATTCATATCAGCTATGCAGACTCCATGAACTAAATGATTTTGGTTTAAGAAATACAGCAATTCTAATACAACTCATTCTACACATTTTGCTGTTTACATTTTACATAGGTGAAAAATAGGCTTCGTTGTAGAAACAATCAAATTTGGATGAGCATTTAAACTCAAATATATTGTCATTGCTTTGTTTCAGTACGTAGATGAACAGAATTTAAGCAAAAATAAAGCGGTTTTAGGACGGATACAGCACTCAATATGAATTAAAAAAAGCTTTAAAAATCGCGATTTTGAGACAAGACGGATGTCATATTTCATTTTGAAGTGGATCACCTGATATTTTCATATCATGGTCAAGTGATCGCTTCATATAAGAGGTTTAATTCTTATTTTAATTTTTATTTAAAAAACTACTGAATATATTTTGCTGAATTTTGTTTATATATTTTATGGAACAATTTGAATATTACCTAAAATTTTCGAAGCAATTTGTGAATTTTAAATCCGCTTAAAAAATGTTTGAAAAATTAGGTCCCATAGGGTTCAATCTATGTATTTCATTTTTTCAACCCGAGTTCAATCCAAAACTAATCGGGTGATATTATTCATTTATATTCCCATAGGTCCTACATACAGATCGTCTGAACAACATACTAAAATTTCATTTTGATTAAGTCATTTTTACGGCAGTTGTCGTGCTAACGGATAGACAGACACACTGAATGAACAAAGTTATAAACACTTTTCAACTTTGTTATAAAGTGAAACCATGAAAAACATCACATATATAAATCAAAGTACAACATCAAATTTTCATGAAATTCTACAGAGCTGAATCTATTAGTAAATTTTAACGTACATGGATAACTCTTAATTCTTCATTATATCAAAATTATTAAACAATTTTATTCTAAGATTGTAACTCCATGAAAAATATTTTTGCCTCGCAATATCTCAAATAATACCTGTTAATCTGAAAGCGAATTAGTTTGAATTTTGAATATAACTGCACTCTCAGAATGGTGTAAACCATCGCAAATCCGGGTTTGATTTCCAATTTTGGTATACAGTAATTTTAAGTGAATTAGAGTATAATTTTCTACAGATATATAAGCTATTTTTAATAGAATTGAAATCATCTAGCAAAAGTTTTAAGATACAGATTGCGAATTGAAGCACCCAATTTACATATGCAAATCACACACTAGTTTTCATAGAAAAAAGCTTGGACATTTTTACATGAGCGGAATATCAAGACTTTCAGCGTTAAACAATTTTATGAAATGCTACTAGTCAACTACGATTTGAGCAATATGAAATCCTAATGCATATTAGAATTACCTTTTTAACACTTTACAACAAAGTTGAAAAATATTTATGACTTTATTTATTCTGTCTGTCTGTCTGTCTCACCGTTAGCACGATAACTGCCGTAAAAATGGCTTAATCAAAATGAAATTTTAGTATGTTGTTCAGATGGTCTGTAGGACCTATGGGAATATAAATGAGTAATATCACCCAATTAGTTTTGGATTGAACTCGGGTTGAAAAAATGAAATACATTGAGCCCTATGGTACCCAATTTTTCAAACATTTTTTAAGCGGATTTCAAATTCATAAATTGCTTCGAAAATTTTAGGTAATATTCAAATTGTTCCATAAAATATATAAAAACAAATTCAGTGAAATATATTCAGTACTTTTTTAAATAAAAATTAAAATAATAATAACACCTCTTATATGAAGCGATCACGTGACCCACTTCAAAATGTTATATGGCATCCATATTGTCTCAAAATCGTAATTTTTAAAGTTCTTTTTAATTCATATTGAGTGTTGTATCCGTCCTAAAACGACTTTATTTTTGCTTAAATTCGGTGCATTTACATACTGAAACAACGCAATTACAATATATTTGAATTTAAATGCTCATCCAAATTTGATTATTTCTACAACGAAGCCAATTTTTCAATGTAAAATGTAAACAACAAAATATGTAGCATGAGTTGCAATAGAATTGCTGTATTTCTTTGACACAAAACCATTTAGTTCATGGAGTCTGCGTAGCTGATATGAATGAAATATTCATTGATTTTATAAAGAGAAGGACGATTTTATTTATGAAGATTTACGCATAGAGTTTAATTACTTGTAGCTCCATGGTCTTAATTTTTAAATAAAATAAATTATTATAGTATTGTAATGAATGACATGAATGGGAAATTATTTATGAATGAAATGATGCTTTTATAGAGAGAGCCAGGAGTGTTATATTTTCTATGATGTCATTTGAATGAATTTCAGTTGTTTTCGATGAAGTTTTCAAATATAATACATTATCGTAGTATTATGATATTTCTAAAATTACTACCGAGGAATGTATCACATTTTAGAGATGTTTAAACCAGGCAATTTATATTTTAATGCCGTCATTTGAATGAAGTTCATTTTTTTCGATGAAGGTTTAAGTTTTCAAATATAGTAAATTAATGTAGTATTGTGATGAGTTTTAAAATATTACCGAGGAATGTATTGCATTTTAGACATGTTTAAATAAAATTGCATTGAAGTTGGGAAGTGTTTCATAATCAATGCTTTAAGCATGATTGATATTTCTTGTTTTCTAATACAAGGAGGAAAAGACAATATATAAGTCAAATTCTATTATTGCCTTGCATATAACTTAAATAAAAGTATAAAAGCACGTATTAAATAAAGTTGTCGTCATGAGGTAAAAGTTTGTGTAAAATAAACCATGGAGATAGATTTTTCCATTTAAATTCATGTTTCAAACAATTCATGCTTTCAGATAGTGATATATGAGTTTCAAAATTCTTTGCCAAAATAAAGCAGATGATTTTATTTAAAATATCTATAAAGCCCGTAATCTTTAAACCTGTAGTCCATAATTGATATAATTCAGTCAAAAATACAATGTCCATAAAAATTTTATATGCATTTCATTATTTTTTAAATCGGAAAAGATTTTATAAAAATCGTCTGCGCATAAACACATTAGATTTAAATCCGTTGATAAACGATATGATATCATTTTCTCCAAATAAATTGGTGGAAAAAATATCGTCCGCATAATGCTATCTCTGTGAAAGATTCTACTGCGGGTTTTGTATTAATATATGAAGAATCCCTGGTCCTAGAAACTCGAAACATAGACTAAATATTAAGTGAATCAATTCCATTTCAGAAATTCGGTGCAACCGTTCTCCTGTGATGAGGACACACACACACACACACACACACACAGATTTTCAATTTTATTTATATAAATTATGTTGTTAGTGAGATAGATTATTTATACAAATTATTTTGTTAGTAAGATAGGGCAGTTTCCAACTCTCTGAGACTGGCTGGAGGAGGTAAACGTGCAGAGACAGCGCGCCCGAGTGCATCCCAAAGGTTTTTAACGGGATTAAGATCGGGGGAATACGCCGGTCACTCCATACGAGAAATTCCCTCACTCTCCAGGTATTCGTCAGTGAAGATAGTTCGATGAGGACGGGCATTATGGTCCATAAGGAGGAAATCAGGACCAACTGCTGTAGCGTAGAATCTCGCAATGGGATCTAGGACTTCATCCCAATACCGCGCATCGTCACAGAACCGTCTTTAAAAATGTGCAGCTCTGTACGATATCACATTGAAATTCCAGCCCGCACCATGACGCTGCCACCTCTGAATGCGTGATGTTCGATGATGTTCTTAACCTGATTGTGTGTGTCTCGTTCTCTCCAGACCCTTACCCGCTTAGCATCTGCTTCCAGGGCAAATCTGAAGTCGTAAATACGCTCAGGGTATGACAAATTGTTAACGGGGTTTTTTTTTTTTTTTTTTTTTTGGATCTCTTTTTCAAGGATTCATTTCGAACGAGATGTGGAATAAGATGAATCCCTGTACAATTTCTACATTTTGGTGCCTTTGTGCACGAAATATTGTCATCGTCAACTTCAGAGCACTGTCCGCAAATCATAGATTTTCCAAGATAAGTAGGTCACCTTTATGTACCCAAATCATTGACATAGAAAGCACTTCAGAAGATTGAGTATATATAGATTGGCAGGGTAGCTTAAATAAGCCACTTTTGGTTGCTGTGGTAATATCGGTGTGACAAAAACCAAGATTAGACACTTAGTTGGAAATATTTTCCTCTCCCTACGAGTTGTTATACGCTGAATAACCACATACCTTTAGGTCTTGCAATTGGTCTAAGATATGCGCTTTAGTTCATTTTCGGAAATGACATTTCGAGAGTGGTTTGAGGTTCAATAGTTACTTCATGCTCACTAAATGTTTTGCCATCTGCAAAAGAGCCTTACTTTATGTGATGAATATGACTTACTTTATTAACTGGTGTCTGCAAGGAGAACCCTAGATCTTAGTTTCGTATCGATTTCAACTCTCCAGTAGCATTTACTAAAAATTTGTGAATCAATAATAGTGAAGTTTTAGAAAATAAATATGTAAATAATAAGATGTAAAATAAAATTTTTAACATCATTCATTACTTGAAAATGATTGGGTATAATTTGGTGCTCCCACTAAAAGGGAAGATAAAGTGGTATTTTCACCAATATCTCTAGTTATAAGAAGAAAAATTCAGACCCAATGGTACTGCCCCTCTCCCCCTTATGGTGTTCAACATAGGGTTGCAGATACTGCACTGGTGTTAGTTGAGCCCATACGTTCACGATTGATCTCTGAATAATACATCTACGATCAATTTACCCCTACTCGGTAGGAAACCTAACCGAACCGCCGATTGATACACTGGGAGACAAAGAGTACCTCCCGTTTACCTGAAGTACAGTGCCAGGGGTTGGTTTGCCTCAATTACCAGGATTCCTCTTTCCAGGGACCCGGGTATCCATGCACGGCAGACACATGAGTCAATTCCAATTTACTAAATGCTATGAACTAAGAGGGGGGGGGGAGAAAAATAAGTAAAGGAGGAAAGATAGTAAGAATAAAAATATTGCTTAGGTACCTAGGGATTACAATACTCGTATTCGCCCCAAAAAATGAACCTCTGAGGGTCTCTCAGGAGGCATTCATGGCATGGTCTTTGTACTAAGGCAGTGTCCTTCAACCTTTGTCATCTCGCGGAATCCTTTTTTTGAGATATTTTTTTTATGGAACCCTTCGTTCAGTAGCACACCCAGATTTGATTTTAGGGGGGATGTGTCATATTACGTATCACATGTTATGAACAAGGTGCGTATCTGCCTTTGTTATAAAAACTTTATATAAGATATAAATTTGCATTAATTCAAACAAGAAGATAAATATTTCATATAAAGTATTTGTATTATACATATATATGTCATATGAAATTGAAAACAAAGAAAAAAAAACGAATTGTAGTATCGACTCGCGGAACCCCGAAAACGATTGAGTGGAACCCTAGGGTTCTGCGGAACACAGGTTGAAGAACACTGTACTAAGGTAGCGTTCCACTTCGGATATTTCAGAGCATCGACGGATAGATTTAAAGCATTTTTTGGCTCCTTCACTGTCTAAGCATCCTGCAAGAATGGGAGTTTTTCTCAATATTTCTTGCTCTCACCCCCCCCCCCCCCCCCTTTTGAGGGAGCCTTGTAATCAAACACCTTCTCCATTGATTCGTCCTTAGTGAATCTTAAGAAATACACATTTATCTATGCCTGTTATTGTACTGGCATATTAAAAGGAATCCGCTGCATTTAAAAGAGCTTATTATATACACGGATGCTCCTGCAAAAAATATAGCAAATACAAGTCGTCACCCTGCGACAGCTTTCAGGTTGTTACTGACATATTTAATCCAATTTTTGTCCATTTGTTTTACACGAAATTAGAAAGAAAAAATCAGAACGGAAGTTTCAAATATGAATGACTCATTTTACCTTCTTAAAATATTTAACACCTAGTACCTTTTGGTATCCATGTAGATAATTTCGTTTAAAAATTTTAATTTACTTTTTAAAATTGTATAATATGAAAAGTAATTCTATTAATTTAAATAAAATAGGTATACGCTTTTGCACTTTAAATTTTAATGAAACTGATCACATAGGTATCTGAATTTGAAAAAAAAAATTTAATTTTAAAATCGAATGCAGATAAGCAGATTCAAAAATATGCATCTTCACCATTACTTAAAGTCATCTATGTTGTCCTATCGTTTATTAACACGTAATCGATCGGTTGTGGTTTCGTTGACTACATAGAAAAGACCGGTTTACTTGAGTGCAGATTCTCGTCTAATACTGGCTCGATTTTGATTACCGTGTGAGAATGTGTGGTGTGAAACTGTTAGATAAAAATCTAAACAAACCTTACTCTTCATCAAGAGAGTAATATAGTGCATTATTATATTAGAATGAAACAATAATTTAATTTTTTTTTAACTTTATTTGGTGTCTGGGTTTTAGATCAAGAAAACTAAAAATTATTTAAATCCGCCAAATTTGAAAACCTTTCTTCGATCTACTGTATTCTGGAAACTCTAGTTTCACGGCTTGAGAAAATATGCCTATATGGATATTTTTTCCGCCTAATAGTTGAAAGATACGAAAGTAAGTAGGGGGGAAATAGAATCAAGCATTTTACAAGTTCGCAACATTATTTATTTTGTCGACAGTTGGTACGGGTGTTAATGCAACTGGCTATTTTCAATATCCTAAAAGAGAGCAGTCAGCGAAGTATAAATGCGTTTTTTACTTATATTTTTGCTAAAACTTTTTTTATTATCAGGATTAGTATAGATAAGATATTACATAACGACTGGTATGGATTTAGCATCTCTTTCCGGAGAGGTTAAATGCATTTACTAAAGATTTTCACTTCCGATTCTTAATATGTAGGTTCCGGAACTTTACTAACAGGGTACAAAAGACGAAAATTAAATGCATACACAGTTTGTCACCGTATGAAGACTCTCTCGTAGAATTATTCTTGTTTAGCTTGCGAAACTGGTTAATATATGTATATTCGTTATTCTGCTTGTGAATAAAAAAAATATTAACAAAACTCTTCAAGCAGTTTGAGAGAATTATTCTGAAAATCACCAGTTGCTTATTCAGTGACTACAGCAAATTTATCATGCAATATTTTTAACCTTAGAGTATTATAACATTTTTTAGAATATATGAAATTACTAAAATATATTAAAAGTGAAGCACACATATATATGCTATTTATAAAAAGTTTAAAAAGTGTCTAAGATTTACCCCTTCTGTGTCAATACCAGTTAAATAAGTAGTTTCATAGCACTTTCATGTACACCTCATAAATGTCCTTACCTGGAAATGGAAAAAATTGGTTACTTTACAAAATTGAATTAAATAATCTTCATTTCTTTACCTAGTCTTTTATAAAATACATAATTATTGAAAAGAAAAAAAATATTTTTATTATCACGCAATGAACGAGTCAAGTTGAAGTAAGTCAAGTTGAACGAGTCAAGTTGAAGTTGAACGAGTCAAGTTGAATCCATTACACTCGAGACAAGCTGACATTCTATTTTATACCAGTACTAAGATTCAAGGTTATTATTTTCTGTATTTCTCGTTTGTAAATAAAAAAACTGATGTTTTGCGCCCGGTTTGCCATACAAAATAAAGGTTTATTCATGGCTTGATCTCCCGTAGATTCAATAACTTTATTCTTGCTAATATTGAAACATTTTTATGAACAATTTTTAATTAATAATGAACAATTACGGCCCGACATTTGTATAAGAATTCGCTGCCCGACATTCGTATAAGAATAGCATATCAAATGCAACAATAATTTACCAATTCAAGATATGCATCCAAATATATCCATCATTCCACATCACCTATCTCTATAAAAATCTTTTGGAACAAATGTTAAAAAAAATGCCTATTCCTTACTCTTTATGAGTCAGGTAGTAATAAAAAATATCACTATTTGCATAAGCAATTCAAACCGTCCCCGATATTCTCTCTAACACGATACAGTTTTATGATCAAGATATTTTTAGACAAAGGAAATCCTGAATGAATTTATGACGACCCATCGTAGTGAGAGCACGCTACGTCAGTTTTACAACTCGGCATTCAAAAGAACTTCCTCTTAAATTCGTATAAAAAAGTCACTAAATCCTGCTCGATTGCAGATGAAAATGACATTTATAGATTTCACTTTTATTGCTAGAACAGAAGAGACAACACTTCAAAAATTCACACTAGAGTACAAACTGATTTGGACTTTGCCTACATACACAGTATAATGTATAGGGAAAGTATTGTGACAGGGTCGAAGATTTGAATTACAGTTTAGCACTTTTTGGGCATCCTTGAACTCAAAGTGACAGTTTGCAAGGAAATATGTGTGTGTGTGTGTGTGTGTGTGTGTGTGTGTGTGTGTGTGTGTGTGTGTGTGTATGTGTGTGTGTTTGTAGGCTTGTATGCTTATGTATGTGTGTATATATACTATGTGTGTGTGTCTGTATGTATGTATATATATATATATATATATATGTGTGTGTGTGTGTGTGTGTGTGTGTGTGTGTGTGTGTGTATGTGTGTGTGTGTGTGTGTGTATGTGTGTGTGTTTGTAGGCTTGTATGCTTATGTATGTGTGTATATATACTATGTGTGTGTGTCTGTATGTATGTATATATATATATATATATATATATGTGTGTGTGTCTGTGTGTGTGTGTGTGTGTGTGTGTGTGTGTGGATGTGAACATTTTTGAGTCTATAGAAACCATATCTCACGAACAAATGGAGCGTTTCGAACAAAATTTGGTATACTTATTACAATCAGCAAATACTGGAACCCTATTGATTGTACATGCAATGAATATTGAAAACTTCCAAATTTTCAAATTAATTTTTTAAAAACTCATTTAAAATCAAGAATTCATGAACAGTAAATAAAAAATCAATTCCTATGCAACTTTTTATTGGAAAACGAATAACAAACTTTAGAACGCTAACACCAAACGTTCTCGAGTTACTGTACGTTCTACAAATACTGATGTATCAGAAAACTAAATGGTAAATATTGTCAAATATGCTCAGGTTCCACAAGTCCGTTAGTATCATTTTTGTAGGTCTAGTTAGTTCCCTTTTCGAGAGGATATACTTTTTGTAATCGTTTTCCATTTTGACGCCACGGAATTCGCTCATGCTAATTTATTTGACAGAAATCAATATATGAAAATTTCATTTTAATTACCATTTTGCATCCGAGTATAAATAAATCATTCTTTTTATCTTAATAATTTCCAAAAGCGCCGAATTTTAATTTGCGTGACGTTACTTTAATTTCAACAAAGTTGTGGCGCGACTTTATTTGTTTATACGTACATTTGGTACTTTACTTAAGGTGGTTATTTCTATTTTGCTTCGCAAATACTTGGAAATTTTCTAGATCTCAAGTTAGATTTACGTGAAATATATGTTGATTTGGTACTTCTAAATAGATTTACATTGAGGCACACAATTTTACCTCAATGCCCATATAGAATTGGACTGTGGCATTTTCTAATTGTACCTTGTGTAATTCTGAACGACCTGTGAATAGTGAACATTTAAGCCAAATGTACTGCACTTAATGGATTTAGTTGCATTGTTCATAGATAATTGAAGTTGAAAGGCTAATTAATGGCTCAATTGTAAACTGTCTGGCATTTGTAAATAAATAAATTTACATGTTGTCATTAATAAAAGTGCAAATGCTATTGTACAATTATAATCCAAAAATAGTGTACCGTGTATCTGAACATCATTATTTCTGTGTGCGTAAAAAGTAAAGTCATTGGATCATTAGGGGTCAATTCAGACTTTTCCAAATAGTACCCATTTTGTGAATTTTAGAAATAATTTGTGGAAATTTAAGTTAGTTTGTGAAAATTAAAAGTGCTCTAAACAATCAACCAAAATGCACAAACCAAATCATTTGGTTTTGAAATACTTTTTAAAAAAAGTAAAATAGTTGTAAAATATTAGAATCTTATCTTTCTAGTAAAAAATTGGCTTTAAAGCATTTTTTAAAAGGTGCCATTTTGCCAAGAATTGACTTTGTGAAGGTGCCGTTTCATTAAGAGTTGAATTTGTGAAGGTGCCGTAAACGGCACCAAATTTGCTCTGTATAGATAACTGATAATGTGGTGAAAGTCATATGCTGCCCCCATTAGATTTTTGTTTCCTGTTATAAAGAACATTGTAGCTTCGGACAATCGGGTTTTCATTAGCTAATATAACAGCAGATAAAATTTGTATCTCCAATAACAATTCGCTCAACAAATATCGTCATAGTAAAATTTGAATATTCACCACCATTTTTAGATAAAGATAATTTAAATGGTTATTTAGTATCGTATCGACTTTTGGAACGCCATCCCAATTTCCGGCATTTTAGAGCCATTTTATAGAAATTTTCGGTTTCATGGGTTAATAAGGAGAAACGCAATTTTATCCGTAGCTTCGTTGTGCCTGTTGTTATTGTGGCACCTGTTTCGTCTAGAAAATTATCTATGTTGAGGTTCTAATTACGATAAGTCACTGTCGTTTCGCCAATGAGGGTCGTTTATCCAATTGTTCGGATGAAGCTCGTGGCAGATGAGCTGGGGGTTTGAGACGAGCAAAGAGGCTCGGCCTCACTAAAATATGCTAAATGGGGATTTTGGAATTCGATTAACGATGATGGCGGTGCTACAGAGTCCGCTTGGATTTTATTTTCGAAATTAAAATAATGTATTACAGACATAATGTATTTATCCAGCAATAATTCTCTCCAGTAGCTTTTCTTCCAAAAAGCACTTATTATTCAGTGTAATCCGCGAGCTACAGTTTAGGTTCTGAAATACCCCAGGCTACGAGAATTCGTCGCTGAATATTCATAGTGGTAGATCCGGTCTTTTACTAAGGGTGGCGATCCCGATATCCAACTACGGAATCGAGTTGGAATTGGGTTCCGTTTCTTCATATTAGTACACTGTTCTAAATAGATTTTGACGAGTCTCGAAATGGCACCTTCCTGCTCAGACGAATTGGGCCCGGTGGGCTATGTTGTTGTTGTTGTTGAAACCCAGACCGTCCGACCTACCAGAAAGGTGTTACACTTCATTTGCTGTACAGCCAAAACTTAGATCAGCGTTCGGTGTTCAAGAAAGTATTGTTAGTGTACCCTTTTCTATGTGGCTATTGTTTCTTTATATATATATATATATATATATATATATATATATATATATATATATATAAGAAACAATAGTATATATATAAATTTCTAATGTAGTTATCGAATCATTCGTATAATATCGGCATTGAAACGATTTAGTGTCATCGATTGCTTTAGCTGCATATATAATAAATATTTATCATTGCTAATTAGTGTGACGCTTTTCCTTAATAATCTGTGTGTCTGCTCTATTTCCATTATTTCCAAACTTAAACTGGTCAACCGATTCATCAAATCGCCCAGGAAATGTAACCTGGTAAACACGACGCATTCATGTTATCAGGTGGTACCTAAAGTTCTATACGATTAGTTTTCAATTTCTGCCACTTCTAAAAATATTACCTTCTAATTATATCCTGAGTTAGACGACGGTTGTCGATCTCTCATTCATTTTCGACCTGAGCTATTTACGTAAACTATCTGATTATTTGGGTATTCACCACTAAGAACACACTTTACACTGGCATACAAATCGAGTTTACAAAATAAAAAGCAAGTGTTCGAAATAGGCTCTAACATAAGTCCCTCTATCTTCGTTTCTGTCATGTTCACAGCTGAGGAATATTTCAAAATGCTGAAAAAGGTTCTCATTCCCCGAAATTTAGCATTGGAATTATGGGATGGGGATGATTGCTTCACAAGAGTTTCTCTTGATAAGTTGATGTGATGTAAGTCAATTAAAAAAGTGGTCTTTCATAAATATTACTTGAACGTTCCTGGTCATATGGTCCTTCATAAATGATAGTTTAAGGATGATTTCTAACGAGTATAATCAATTATGAAATATCATTCGATTCATGCACTGATGACGTGAACACTATCTCACGATGCTTATAAAAAGTAATGCGTTCTATGGGCCACAGAAAGTCCATTCAGGTCGCAAAGACAATATAATAAGTCGAATAATAAGACGAAATCAGCAATGAGTGCAATACAATAATTAACAAAAACTATACTTCAAATAATTACTTAGAATAAAGAAAAAATACTTCATCCGTATACGAATATAGATAAATTTTCAGCTTATGCTTAAAACAGTTAGATGACTTTACAGATTTCAGTTCATTAGATAAAACATTCAAAATTTAGGACACACAAGAAATAATTCTTATGCAAAATTTCATGATTAACTTAACGAATAACCTAATTATAGTTGTAATAACAAGTGGAACTGATGTTGCGATTGATTTTTAAGCAGTCGGGGTTCTTAAAAATAAAATATATTTAAAAATACTATGTTTACAAATACATAGTTAACATGTCAAAGCGTCTCGTTAACTCAGCAAGAGCGTCATCTCATTACTATTATGCAAAATCAATGGATGCAGTTTCGACTGAATTTTAATCGAAGGATGCAGATTAGAAAAATAATCACTACCCCAAATAAGGATAATATCCGAGGAACAGGACAATGCAAAATGCGTTGTAATTTTTTTTAATGGCTGTGATACAAGTGATCCAAGATGATAAATATTAAATAAAATGTAAAATAATTTAGCCACAACATGAGCTACATATCCCTTCAAGATTTCAATCAATATACACATCCAAATTTCTACAACTTTTAAAATTTCGGACAAAACAATGATTTTATATCGAACAAGTTGGCAAATGAAGAACAATATATAATTGGTTTTAGAAACATTAAAATAAAAACCACATATTTAAATGCATTGTCATATTTCATATTGAACAGTAAATTATTATAATCATTAACATAGTTATAATTTTAATCATCAGCAAAGGAGTTTAACTGACCATTTAGATTCAAATTACACAAATAATCAATAATCAATAGAAATAAGAGCAGTCGAAAAACCGAAACTTGAGGGACACCAGAGTTTACAGCCATGGAACTAGATGTTATTAATATTCACCAATTGATTTCTATTATTTAAGTAAGATTTTAACCAGCCATGGGCAGTACCACGGAAATAATGATAAAAAATATGAGTGTTGAATGTGACGTATTTTAGAGATATTTCAATAAAATTGCATTTCAGTTGAAAAATTTTCATAATCAATTCTTTAGTCATGATTGATCTTTCTTGCTTTATTATTATCAATAATATACACAAAAGTTATTAAAGTCAGGTATATATAAATATTTATCAATAATATCCAGGTTCTTATTCCAATTCTTCCTTCATTAATATCCAGACTCTTATTCCAGGCTCTGTTTCCAATTTAAATTTGATTTAGAACCTAAAGGAATTCAATGGGTTTTTTTTTAAGATGTTTAGAATTAAAGTACAAAGTTAATTATACAATCGCAATGGAAAACCGCATAATATGATAAATATTATATGACAGATTAAACAAAATTTCTTTTCAGACATTTTAGACGATAGATCCTAATCACATAAACATAAATAAAATTGGGAGATAATAAATTAATATGGTGATTAAAATCTTAACTAAGTATACTTCAATAGCTTCTAACAGCTCCTACTAAAATAACAAAAGATTTTCAGCGCTTACTCCCTCGTTAAGCCATCTAATAACTAAAGATATTCTGTCTCAAAAAGTTTTGTATTTATGAATGCTCAAATAAATAAATTGAATAACTTCAGAGTACTAAAAACTCCATCTAATTTCCTCATTTTTCAGAATCGGGTCCATTAAAAGATCAATCACAGACCATTAAACGGCCCGCTATTATAAATTCCACAGAAAACTGGCATTCGCCCAGTAATAGAGATCGATTCTTGAAAAATGGCGGCTCTTTGAGTTCGCGTAAGGTTGGATATTTTAATTTAACAATGAAGAAATGAGCTTATATCGGATTTTAAGTTTCACCAGAGAGAATGTTACGCACATAAATTTTGAAATGAAAATATGCTAAGCTTCCGCATGTGATTGGGTTATTTTATTAGTATAACAAGAAAGATCAATCATACATAAAGCATTGATTATGAAACACTTTCCAACTTCAATGCAATTTTATTTAAACATCTCTAAAATGCGAAGCATTCCTCGGTATTGCTTTTAAAATTATCACAATACTACATTGATGTATTATACATGAAAACTTAAAACTTCTTCGAAAAAAATGAACTTCATTCACATGACCGCATTGAAATATAAATTGCCTGGTTTAAACATCTCTTAAATGCGATACATTCCTCGGTAATATTTTTAAACTTATCATAATACTACAATAATTTATTACATTTAAAAATTTCATCGAAAAGACATGAAATTTATTCAAATGACGTCATAGAACTCACTCCGGACTCTCTATAAAAGCAGCATTTTATTCATAACAATACTATAATAATTTATTTTATTTAAAAACTTAAAACCATGGAGGTACAAGTAATTTAACTCTATGCTTAAAACTTCATCGAAAAAACGTATTCTTCTCTATGTAAAATCAATGAATATTTCATTCATATCTGCTATATTGCAGACTCCATGAGGTAAATAATTTTGCGTTAAAGAAATGCAGCATTTCTTATACAGCTCATTCTACATCGTTTGGTATTTACATTATCCATAAGTGAAAATTTGGCTTCGTCGTAGAAATAATCAAAGTTGGAATATCATTTAAACTCAAATATATTGTAATTGCGTTGTTTCAGTATGCAGATGCACAGAATTTAAGAAAAAATAAAGCGGTTTTAGGACGGATGCAACACTAAATATAAATTAAAAAGAACTTAAAAAATCAAGATTTTGAAACAAGATGGATGCCATATTTTATTTTGAAGTGGGTCACGTGATCTCTTCATATAATGGTCACGTGATCTCTGCATATAAAAGGTGTAATTATTATTTTAATTTTTATTTAAAAAGCTACTGAATATATTTTGTTGAATTTTTTTTTATATATTTTATGGGACAATTTGAATATTTCCTAAAACTTTCGAAGCAATGTATGAATTTTAAATCCGCTTAAAAAATGTTTGAAAAATTAGGTCCCATAGGGTTCAATGTATTTCATTTCCCCAACCTGGGTTCAATCCCAAACTATTTGGGTGATATTATCCATTTATATTCCCATAGGTCCCATAGACCGTCTGAACAACATACTAAAATTTCATTTTGATAAAGTCATTTTTACGGCAGTTATCGTGCTACCGGACAGGCAGACAGACAGAATGAACAAAGTCATAAACACTTTTCAACTTTGCTGTAAAGTGTCAATAAAGTCATGGGGTACTCAAATAATCGCTGCTCTTTGAAAATTGTGTTATTTCTTGAGTTATTTCTTGTATATATAAAATATTTTGCAACACCTATTCATCCTATATATTCATCCTATAATGACACTAATTAGAAAGAGAGAAATTTTAAACCAAATAATAGTGATTTTTAAAATAAATAACAGCAATATAATTTTCAAAGTCATATATATCAAAAACCAATCACAAGAAAGCCACAAAACCAAACCAGGAAAGAGATAGACAATAAGATAACTAATACGTAAACGTGGAAATTGACCACGGGTGATGGGCGGAGTTAAAAAATCTAACTGAAATTACGATTTTTGATATGCATTCAATTCACATATAAACACAGTGACGGCCATGATAGTGTAAAGCGTGATTGAGAACATATTCGCTTACAGCTTTAGAATGAATCATGAACGGTAATAATTCGCATTCACTGATATAACAGTCTTATCTTGTAAGATGCTCCAAAAATGCACTAAGAAAATAATTGGTCCAACAAGGATAGAGTGGATCCTGATAGACAGATTCTAATTTCTAAAGTCCTTGAATTATTGCTGGAGACTTCAGCAACAATGCAGAGTTTGTATTTCCCAGTGACTGGAGACCAACCAACTATTTTCAGAGGCATTTGTGGAGTTACGTACTGATTGAGGAAAATAATGAATAAGGAAAATCATGAATAATGAAATCATGACTGAGGAAAATCATAAATAATAATTTAATAATGACTGATATTAGTCTGAATGTTCTAGACAGGTGCCATTACTGAAGCTTCCATAATTTACGTTCAATTATAAACAGTAACAAGTTTGTATATAAATTAATATTAGTACCAATTATGCATATTAAAAAAAATCTGATGTGGGCAACACATGACTTTCCTTATATAATGCAATGAATATACTACTTTTACAGTAAAAAAAATAGGTTCTTCTTATAGTAGATAATTATATTCTTTCAAAGATTTTGAATTTTCTTCAATTAATCGTCATTTTCATTGATTTAGCGTCATTCTTATCCATTTGGCGAGATTTTCGTGAATTTGGCAAAATATAAAAAAGTCGCGAAGTTGGCGACATTCCACCAAATTCGTCGCCAAAATTTTTCCAAGCGTTATGGACGAAGAAATAAGTTATTCTTACAGCAGATAAATGACTATTGGCGCTCAAATACAAAAGTATTACTCAAAGTATCTTTTTACATGAATGGAACGAGCTAGATTCATGAAAATGATGTCACCAAATGTATCGAATGGTATTACACATGAGAAGTGAACATGTTTCGCAATAGGAAATATTTTTTTTTAATTTCATATGACTTTTGATAATTTTTTTGAAAAATGTGCAATATCTCGAGAACGGTTCATGTTAGCGTTCTAAAATTTATGGCAATTGTTTTCTAATGAAAAATGACATAAGAAATGTCTATTTACGTAACTTTATTAGCGGTTTTGATTTCTTGACGATTTTTTCAAAATTTCACCCGAAAATTTAGAGGGTTCTGAACATTCGATTGCGTATAAAAACAATACACTTCCAGTGTTTACGAATTGTGATTTTTGTACCAATTGTCGTTTGAATCGGTCCATTCGTTCGTCAGTTATCGTCTCCACAGACTCACTGACACACACACGCACACACTTTCAATTACAGAGACATCACTTCAGAAATGTTTGATTCCTGATCAGGGATGCTTGAAACGTGTTCTCCCGTCGAAAACTCGAATTCGAATTTTCGACCCCGTCGCAATGTACATTATGTATATAAGGAAAGTAATATATAAGTGCTAATTACTTGAAAGGTATTACACGAATAAATAAGTTTTTGAAATCTAGCATATTGGCTTATGATTATTTTATCTCACTTTAATGCTTATGTTTTCTTTTTTTTTCTTTCCCAGCAATACATGGCAATGTATAGGAAAAGTATTGGATTCATGTCGAAAATCGCAACTCGAGTTTTTGGCGGATCTACACGTTTTGGGACCTCTGGGAAACGAAGAAACTATTTTTAGCGTAACATCTGTGTGTGTGCTTATCTGCCTGTGTGTCTGTCTGTATGTGCAATATATGTACCCAGTCTAACTCAATAACTAATAGACCGAATTTCATAAAATTTGGTAGGTGGCACTTGGGTGTGACCCTGATGCTGATTAGTTTTTGGTACAATTCGGGAAAAAAGAACCCTCCCTTTTTTTATTTTTCACGATCTGAACCGGTTAATATCTTTCATCAACCTAGTATGCTACTTCTAACGAAGTATTTAAGTTTTTAGATATACTTTTTATAATTTTCGATGTTAAATAACTACATATCTAATAGAAGAGCATTTTAAATGAAGGTAAACGTCCTAAAAATATATAAATTGTAAAATATTTTAACCTACCTTGCCTTAGCCTTTTGACAATATATAGACCTAACAGTTATTTAACTTATGCGTCTATCTATACCCTTCAGAAGTATCTTGGTGGCACAGGAGGTTGAATATTTGCACCTACAGAATCGGAATGCGGCAATACTTAATGGGGCCAAATTTTTTATTCTCTTCCCGGAAGGAGAAAATGGGTCCGGGAGAAATCAAAAAGTCTTTCCAGACCCATCCCCCTCCCCCAATAACCTAAAAGGTCAAATCTTTGCACATTTATAGTATAGTCTATAGCACCTATTGGGATCTTGTATACAAATCTCCTTCCCGGGACGTAGAAAATGGGGAGTTTCGAATAGTTATTACAGAGTCTGCAGAAGCCGAAGAAGAAGAAGAAGAGTCTGCAGAAGCCGAAGAAGAAGAAGAAGAGTCTGCAGAAGCTCCCATGTGACTAAGAAGGCTGAAACAAAGAAGTCTGAACGAAAAAGCACTCGACCAGAGGCATAGGTGCATGCAGAAATTTTTCCATCGATACTAAAATCGATTACATTAAAGATTTTTATTACTTTCCTTATATGCATAATGTAAAAGAAAAGTACTGTGACGGGATCGAAAATTCGAATTCGAGTTTTCGACGGCAGAGCACGTTTCAAGACTCCCTGATCACGAATCGAACATTTTTGAGGTGATGCCTGTGTATGTGTGCGTGTGTCTGTGTGAAATTGTGTGTGTGTCTATCAGTGAATCTGTGGAGACGATATCTCACGAACGAATGAAGCGATTCGAATGAAATTTGGTACAAAAATCACAATCCATGATTACTGGAAGCCTATCGCTTGTAAACACAATAGAATATTCAGAAACCCCTAAATTTTCGAGTGAAATTGTGAAAAAATCATCAAAAAATCAAAACCTTTAATAAAGTTACGGAAATAGACATTTCTTATGTAATTTTTCCTTAGAAAACCATTGACACAAATTGTAGGACGCCAGCATTAACCGTTCTCGAGCTATTGCACATTTTTCAAATAAATTTATCAAAAAATCAAGTAAAAAAAAATATGAACTCTTAACAAACATGTTCACTTTTCATATGTAATATCATGCCTTAAATTTGGTGATGTTATTCTCGTGGATCTAACTTGTTCCATTCACGAGAAAAGATACTTTGAGTAATACTTTTATATTTGAACGCCAATAGTCATATATCTGCTGTAATAATAACTTATTTCTCCGTCCATAACGCTTGGCGAGATTTTAGCGACGAATTTGACGGAATGTCGGCAACTTGGCGACTTTTTTAAATGTTGCCAAATTAACGGAAATCTCACCAAATGGATAAAAATGACGCTACATCAATGAAAATGACGACTCATTGAAGAAAATTCAATATCTTGGAAAGAATATAAGTATCTACTATAAGAATAATATTTTTTTAACTGTAAAAGTAGTAAATTCATTGCATTATATAAGAAAAGCCATGTGCTGCCCACATCAGATGTTTTTTTAATTCCGTAGTTAAAAAATAGAATACAGCTTCGTGTGTCTGTCTGTCACCCCTCCACCCACCCTCTCCTATATTTTAAATATGATCTGCTCTTTCGGAAACTTTTTGGATTGGCACGTAGATGCAGGCAGTAATAAGTCCGTTAAAAGTGAAAATGCATTTAAGCAAATGGAGTAGGATATCAAACAAAAGGGTACCATAACATGCAGAGCAATACCAATTATGGCGAGTTTCCGCATAAAATCTGTTTATAATCCCATTTCTTTCCCAATCTTGTTCTGAAGTTCTCGGTGCTCACACATTTTACATAAGAATTTTTATTTAATAAAGTAAGAATTTTCATTTTAATTTAAAAATTAATAAATTAATTGTTTTATGAAAATTTGTCTTTAATGTTATTAAAATATTCTGTTACCATTACAAAATTTTTTAAGATATGGTTCTAATTAAATTAATATATTTCCAGGGGGTGATTTGGAACCCCCTGCCCCCACCCCTCCTAAATACGCTCATGATCATAGGACGCAAACCTAACTGAACTAATTTTCAATAAGAACAGCTTTTTCCTACGAGTCACGCCAAAATAAAACCTAAAGTGATATAAGTTCCAATTTTTTTTTGTAATGAGTGTTAATTTCCCTGTCTTTGACATGATTAAATTCTAGACAAAATGTAAAAAATGCTTATATGGACCCTTATGTTATTGTTTCCAGGCACACACACGCACCAGAAAAATATTTTTGAAGTTATCTAAACGTATTCTAGATGTTTAAGCATGTTTCTGCATTAAAATCTCAATTTGGAAACTCTGAAAAACAAAGGAAATGCCCGATAGTTATTACTTATTATGAAAAACAATATTAAAAATAAACATCCTAAATAATACGCAGTTTTCGTATGGAATATAATTTTATGGGTGACATTTATAGCATTTTTTAAAAGGATGCAATTTATCTATGAAATATCAGAGAAACGATAAAAAGAGCTTTGTTCTGCAAAAAATTACGGATTAAGCTATGTCCTTCAGACTTCTATTATCGAATGAGTAGACAATGGTTTGTCCTTGAACGGCGAAAACTCGGCCGTAAATTTTAAAACGCCTAGTATTTTCAATAGTTTATTGACATGTTTGGGTGAATTTATCGTACTATTTATACTCCAATATCTAGTAACCGATAGGTCACCTTGAGGTAAATAACGTTTACATGAGGGGTTTGACCGACTGATATCGACTTTTCATTTTTAAAGTTGGGATTCGGGAGTTGAACATGGTTTCCTTGCAAACCAGGTACTACTTTAACAATTTAATGTATAGACTGAGATGTATAATTCATATCATCGATTTAATATCCGTAATAAATGCTTTTTTCGCGAACGAATTGACGTCGCTACACGTTACATAAAATATAAATTGAGGTCTGTACGTGCTAGTCTTAATCTAATGATCTTAAGTAATTGAGCTCTGTTAAATCTCTAGGATGTGTTATTCACTTAACCTGATACACTGGTACGATTAAAAATTTTAATTAATCTATGTAAAATTGCCTAGCGTCTTTTTTGTCTTTCCCAACCATCCAGACGCCCCCCGGTGAACTAAAGGGCTAAACTTTTGCAAACTTATAGTCCTCCTCAAGTCCTGTTGACTGCCTTAAAATGAAATAGGTGGTGTCTCTTTGGGGAGTGGATGAAGGAGTTTTTCTCCGGGTAGTGTCGGATCACCCAAGGCATGAAAGGCCTAATCCTAAATGCTAACTGACAGGCATCTCTGAAGACAAGTGAAACTTTTTCCCAGTGTTGGCTTGTATGGCAACGAGATCACAGATTTACTTATAAAATAGGGTTGAGTGCAGACTATTTTAACACCTTACTGATACCGAAATCTGTCCTTTGTTTAAATCAAAGACCCACAAAACAAAGTATTCCTTCATTTCATACTTGGTACCCAAGTGTAATAATTTGGCCTTGCAGCGTATGGGCCCTAAAATGCTTTAACAGAACCTAGAAGTAAACATACTATACGACAATACTCATGAAATACGTAAATGGAGTGAAGACCTTCCCGACTTGTTTTTCTGTTCCTGCAAACACTTCCTCACTTCTTTGATTGCGTTGGAGCCTCGGTGAGGTAACTCTCAGACAATTAGTAAGTAATTTCTGGCCTCGTTTGACGACATGGCTTTTTGGGCTCGGTTTAGATGGTTCCTTGACCTCAGGGATTAGTAACAGCACTTATAGTGTCAACTACAGAACAGTTCCTAATGAAGCTAAGTTTTCGATTCACCCCGGGGAATGAGAAAATAGAAATTTTGCGCAGTCTCTTCAGACCCTCCAGAAATACCCCAGGTGAGCAAAAAAGCATATTGCACATTTATAGTATCTACCACTGAACAGAACAGGATTTTCGATTTCTCTCCCAGTGAAAGACAAAATAAGGAGATAGTATTGAAACGGCATGTCAAACTCGTTAAAGTCTGAAAGACTAGAAATCTTTAATTGTGCACACTTATTGTAACGATTCTTAGACAGCACCTACTTGACAAAATTTTCAATTATAAGGACTATTTTCAAAGCTAAGCGCTCTGCATTGATAAATAAGAAAACCTGATGTGGACAACGCATGACATTCCTTATATATAATGCAATGAATTTGCTACTTTAACAGCAAAATAATAGGTTATTTTTATAGTAGATATATTATTTCCAAGATATTGAATTTTCCTCAATTAGTCGTCATTTTCACTGATTTACCGTCCTTTTTATCAATTTGGCAAAATTTTTGTTAATTTGGCAACATTTCAAAAAGTCGCCAAGTTGGCGATATTTCGCTAAATTCGTCGCCAAATCTCGCCACGCGTTATGGAAGGAGAAATAAGTTATTCTTATAGCAGATAAATGACGATTGGCGTTCAAATACAAAAGTATTACTCAAAGTATCTTTTCTCATGTATGGAACGAGCTAGATCCACAAGAATGATGTCACCAAATTTATCGCATGATATTACATATGAAAAGTGAGCATGTTTCTCAACAGTTAATATATTTTTTTAATATATAGGATTTTTTAATAAATTTATTTGAAAAAAGTACAATATCTCGAGAACGGTTCATGCTAGCGTTCTAAAGTTTATGTCAATCATTTTCTTAAGGAAAAATTACATAACAAATGTCTATTTGCGTAACTTTATTAAAGATTTTAATTTTTTGATGATTTTTTCAAAATTTCACTCGAAAATTTAGAGGGGTTCTGAACAAGCGATTGCGTTTAAAAACAATAGGCATCCAGTATTCACGGATTGTGATTTTTGTACCAAATTTCATTCGAACCGCTCCATTCGTTCGTAAGATACCGTCTCCACAGACTCACTGACACACACACACACACACAGACATCACCTCAAAAATGTTCGATTCGTGATCAGGAAATCTGGAAACGTGCTCTCCAATCGAAAACTCGAATTTTCGACCCCGTCACAATACTTCCCTTATACATTATGTATATAAGGAAAATAATAACACTTACCCAATGTTAAGCTCTAACCTATTTCTATCACTACCTTCCTTATATACAATAATGTATAAGGAAAATATTGTGACGGGATCGAAAATTCGAATTCCAATTTGAGTTTTCGACGGGAGAGCACGTTTTAAGCATCCCTGATTATGAATCGAACATTTTTGAGGTGATGTCTGTGTGTGTGTGTATGTAAGTGTGTGTGTGAGTGTGTGTGTGTGCGTATGTAAGTGTGTGTGTGTGTGTGTCAGTGAGTCTGTGGAGACGATAACTGACGAACCAATGGGTCGATTCGAACGAAATTTTAAACGAAAATTACAATCCGTGAATACTGGGAGCCTATTGTTTTTATATGCCGAATTGTTTGCCGAATGTTCAGAACCCCCCTAAATTTAAGAGTGAAATTTTGAAAAAATCATCAATAAATCAAAACCTCTAATAAAGTCGCGCAAATAGACATTTCTTATGTAATTTTTCATTAGAAAACGATTAACATAAATTTTAGAACGCTAGCCTGAACCGTTCTCGAGATATTGTACATTTTTCAAAAAAATTATTAAAAAAGTATATAAAATAAAAAAATATTTCCTATTGAGAAACATGTTCTCTTTTCATATGTAATGTCATGCAATAAATTTGGTGACATCATTCACGTGGATATAGCTCCTTCCATTCATGAAAAAGGATATTTTGAGTATTACTTTTGTATGTGAACGCCAATAGTCATTTATCTGCTATAAGAATAAATTATTTCTCCGTCCATAACGTTTGGCGAGATTTTCATGACGAATTTGGCAGAATGTCGCCAACTTTTTTAAATGTTACCAAACTTTTAAAAAAGAGGACATTTTAAATGTTACCAAATCAAAGAAAATCTCGCCAAATCGATAAAAATGACGCTAAATCAATAAATATAACGACTATTTGACGAAAATTCAATATTTTAGGAAAAATATAAGTATCTATTTTAAGAATAACCTATTTTGTTTTTACTGTAAAAGTAGTAAATACATTGCATTATATAAGGAAAGTCATGTGCTGCCCTCATCAGATTTTTTCCCTTGTGTTTGTCAAGCTAAAATACTAGTTTGATTTTTTTTTATATAAATAAGCTCCGATAGCTTTCAATATCTAGAATAGGTTACAATTTATAAGTTTTTAATTTAAAATTACACATAAAATGGTTCTTTATTTAACTGAATAAATCATATATATATATTTTTTTACTTTCCCTACAATACTTCGCATCTATAAAGGGAAAGTTTTGTGATGAATTACGAGCTCCATGCAGATAGAAGCATTCAAAAAGCAGTTCTGCACTTAATACGCATGCGTTAACATGAAATAACCCGTACATGCAATGGCAACAAGAAAACCTGCCATGCACCACAATTTTGCAAACTTCTACGAGAAGTTACATATTCAGTCCTATAAAAATTTTGAAGCCGACTCCGTTTTTCGAACACTATTTTTCGACAATAAGGAAAAGATGTTAGGATAGCATAAGTATGCTTACATTTTTTCCAAAAATATGTATTTTATAAGACACTTTTCATTTAAAAAAGAAAGCGATTCTTTATGAGAAGTTAACATAAACTACCCGGTATATTTTGCATTAAATACAAGTACTATTATCAAATGAGCGTAATTTTTGTACGTATTTATAATTAGAAACATATGTATATCATGCTTAGGATTTATCCTGAGCTGTTCTCGAGAAATGTAAAATGTTACATAATAATAGAAAGCTTTGTCTCGAATCGATTGATAAACCTGGATGATATTGGGTACGATTATTACAATCAATATTCGTTTTTGGAATAATTATTTTCGAGAGACTCGGCTCTGGAGAAGGACTTTAAGTTTGGAACTTTTTCGAAAATCGTAAATAATCATCGTAAATAATCATAAAAAATAAAGATTAAGTTAAAAATATAGCTCCCCCCCCCCGACACCTTCTACCCCCATTACCTACTAAATTTAACTTTCCGCAGTTTCACTTCTAGGCGGTCAATCGCAGTCCAAGAATTTTAAATGGAAATTTCCAGAAATAGATAATCCACAAATTTATAATGCACAATAAATAATACACAATTGCAGTTCAGAAAATTATTTACTATTGTTTGCGCAATAACAATCATTAAAGCTCCAATGACTGAATTAAAACTAAAAGCTAGACACGCCACTTAAATTAAATTCACAGGCTTCTCGGGTATCAATAGAGAAGTTAGGCAAAGAATTTGGCGACATACTTGAGATGAAGAAGTGAAAGAACATATTGAAGGCCATTGAGAAGTGTAAGAAATGGGGAATTCAAAGAATTTATTAAGTCATCTACGAAGGAAGAGTAAAGAACAAACTGAATCAGAATCAGCAATGGAGCTATGCAGTTAAAGAAATTGAGATACAATTTCTATGGATGAAACGCTTGAAAACGCTATAATGCTTTAAGAATTATATCTGGGTGTCGCTAGTGTTAGTAAAGTAGTCGCTAGTGTTAGTTACACAATAGAAAGGCGTAGTATTTAGTGTATGTATTATTGATAATTTTTATATTCCTTATATACATAATGTATAAGGAAAATATTGTGACGGGGTCGAAAATTCGAATTCGAGTTTTCGACGGGAGAGCACGTTTCAAGCATCCCTGATCACGAATCAAACATTTTTGAAGTGAAGTCCGTGTGTGTGTGTATGAAAGTATGTGTGTGTGTGTCAGTGAGTCTGTGGAGACGATAACCGACTAACGAATGGACAGATTCGAACGAAATTTGGTACACAAATCACAATCCGTAAACAATGGTAGCTTATTGTTTTTATACGCAATCGAATGTTCAGAACTCCCCTAAATTTTCGAGTAAAATTTTGAAAAATTGTCAAAAAATCAAAGCCGCTAATAAAGTTACGTGAATAGACATTCCTTATGTAATGTTTCATTAGAAAACGATTGACATAAATTTTAGAACGCTAACATGAACCGTTCTCGAGATATTGCACATTTTTCAAGAACATTATCAAAAAGTCATATAAAATAAAAAAAAATACTTCCTATTAAAAAACATGTTCATTTTTCATATGTAATACCATGCGATAAATTGGGTGATATCATTCTCGTGGATCTAGCTCGTTCCATTCATAAAAAAAGATGCTTTACGTAATACTTTTGTATTTGAACGTCAATAGTCATTTATCTGCTGTACGAATAACTTATTTCTTCGTCCATTACGCTTGGCGAGCTTTTGGCAACGAATTTGGTGGAATGTCGCCAACTTGGCGACCTTTTTAAATGTTGCTAAATTAACGAAAAACTGGTCAAATGGATAAAAATGACGCTAAACCAATGAAAATGACTCATTGACTCATTGATTGAATTCAAGTTTACTACGGATAAACACGTTTTGAACATTCATGGATACAAATCGAGTGCTTATGAGATTATGTTCTGTGTATGTATGCACATGTGTATGTCAGTGTGTGTATTTGTGTATTTAATCGCATGTGCATACATGTGCGTACATGTGCATGTGTACGAATGCGTGTGTACGTGCATGTGTGTGTGCGTGTATGTACGTGTGCGAAGTATGTGTACATACGTGTGCGTAAGTACGTATGTGTACACGCGCATGTGTACGTACATATGTAAGTATGTGTGTACGTGTGTCTGTACATGTATGTGTGAGTAAACATGTTGCACATGTATGTAAGTTTATATGTGTATATGTGTGTGCGCGTATGTGCATGCATATGTTTTCGTCTATGTGTGTATGTACACATATGTATGTATTTTCGTGTATGTGTTCGTGTTTATACGTGTATGCATGTATGTGTGTGTGTGTATGCATGTATGTGTGTGCGTGTATGTATGTGTACATATGCATGTATGCAAGTTTGTCTGCAATTGCGCTTATCCATGTGTGTACGAATATGTGTATGTATACATGTGTATACATGTGTGTAATTAGAAAAACTTTGAAGTCAAAATAGCAGATATTTCGTGAAGAATTTGTGCTTGGCATAAAATCATTACTGAACACAATTAGTACACTGACAAAAGGCATTTTTACATATTACGATTCCATTAGAAAACATAAAAACACACGGCGCATGAAAAAGTTTCTTTCTTATCAGTTGCTTATTGATATAAAAAGTTGAAATGACAAGATTTTTAATAATGATAGCTTTTAGGATTTTGACAGATAGGCAGAAAGCAAAACTCAACATTTTCTTTGTTCTTATCGATTTTATTTTTTGCTTTGGTTAGAAGTGCAGGGAATTTTGTTTATTTCCTTAGACCACCGTCTAATAGTTGGGTTTTCAATTAACGCGCACAAATGCTCTCTGAAGGTCGAATGAAGGAAAAGGATAGGGAAATAATTGCAAATTTATATAAAACTGGCATTTCCAATACTATTATAATACTTAATTTGTGATGTGTTATGTTTTGCATGCAGAGAAAACAAAATAATATTTATGAAACTTTGTATCAATTTAATAAAAAAAGAAATTAGAAACACTATTACGGAATTTCCTAAAAGCGTTCTAACGAAATTTTTGTTTCACGTTATTACTAAAATGCTTTATGAAGAAAAATTTCAAGACGCCTTCTATTTTCTTATAACGTGCTTTAAGTGTTTGTGAAATGGCTAGCATGATATATATTCACACTTGTTTATTTCTCAGATTAAAATGATTAAAAAGATAAACGCAACCACTCTAGCGTCAGTATGAAATCACACTCAAGCAAGACCCAAGCTCTCCTGAATCTCGAGACGAGTTCTTATTCAACAAAGTTGTCTCACTGTAAAACATGTACAAGCAGTTATTGAAAGTTTCAAGGGAATCAGCTGTCCTTAATGGGGAGTAAGGTTCCTGATAGCTATGATAACATACTTGTATATATAAAAATACAGAAATACCGCTTCAAGCAGACGATAATTAGCTAAATAGTTCAGAAATGAAGCTGCAATTTTTATAAACGCCTGAAATTGCTAATTTTCCGATAATTTGCCAAAATGATCGACAAAGTAACTGAAAAAAAATGAGCAAAGATTTCAGAAAATTTTACAGTGTATAGATGATGTATGCTCTTTTCTTACCTTTGTATGAGACTAATACTTCATGGGCATAAAGAATTCTCATTCTCCCTCTTAATTACCATGACTTATTTTCTACCAGTAAAATATTTATCTCGTAAACCTGAGTAAACTTTTAGACATGGCTTTTCTCTATAGAGGGAAAGCCAAGTCTGACGCCATTCTTCAACGCTTAAGATGATTCCAGTATCATTACACCGGAATATAACTTTAGTTTGCTGTTTTAATGCTACAATTTCTAATCTTCCATGTTTACGATACATCTCAAACGATTAGATATTATTGCAATATTAAAGAATGCAGTAAGTAACTGTTACTCGCGAAAGGCAATTCCATTGCAGATGTAATGTCGAGATTGAACTCTCATTACTATTGTGTAAAATGCATAAATTTATGTAATATATTTCTGATCATCTAACTTTATATACAGCTCTTTAACTAGTTTAATTCTGCTTTGAACCCCCCCCCCCCTCTTGTCAATTTTATGTAATTGATATCTTAGAACATTCAATATTCCTAAACCGCAATATGAATCCTTTTTAAAGTATTATTTAAAACGTGAGAGCGCTCTGAGAGTTATTTCTTCCGTTGTGAGTTATTTCTTCCGTTGTGAGTTATTTCTTCCGTTGTGAGTTATTTCTTCCGTTGTGAGTTATTTCTTCCGTTCGACGTCATCGTTTTGGCTGATGCAACAGAGAGGTAAAGGTTTTGTATACAATATATTCGTTTTTGCTGTGAAGAATCGGTAGAGGTTGTTTTTGGTGAGACTTTGTGTCTGGACTAATTGGCATCTGTTGTTGATGGCGTGAGAATTGTTTTTGGTGAAAAGATGATTTTGGAAGCTGCATAAAAGAACCGAGAGCCATTTTTCTGGGGGCATTTCCTCCCTTTCGACTGCTTACATACGTTCCCCGGCGTTTTGCATTTAGTAGTTATCGATCGACCCAAGAACTGTGATCTCTATTACTGACAAAATTACTATCTCTCCATTTTAATTATTTAATTACTTTTAATTTGATTTCATTAACTATTTAAAGAACAAATGCTCTCCGAGTGCTCGCCCCAGTTAGGTTGACCATGCCGCATGTATTTTTATTATTTAACGTTCTGCCACTTTTTATTACATTTTGATTATTGCGGCTCTGAAGCCTGTGGCATTTTGATTGAAGTCTTTGCGCCTGAGTCCAGCGGCCTGGCTGATAAGAATTCAGCTGTTGTGTTTTATTACTACTTAAAATTTGACGTCTTTAATAAGTGATATTATTTTTAACTTCTAAATTCTATTTATTTATTTTGTGTACTTTATTTTATTTTATTGTTTGTGAAGAAGACGTTCCTTAAAGGTAAGGTTTTGATTTTATATGTTTTATTGAATGCTTGGTTCTGTAGTGTTTCGGGCAGATCATCTCAGAGATTTACTTCTCCGGACAGGAAGGTGAACCTGAGGGTTATTTATGCGGAATTTCCGATCACGGATTTGTAAGTGGTGCTGGTGCTTGTGTGTCTTCTAAATTCTAAATTTTGGAGGTCATTTCCGCGCCTTTACACAGATAACAGCATCCATAGGCCGGTATCGTTCTTATTATGCACTCGTCAACATGGAATGGCCGTTAACTGCAATGTCAGCAAGAAACTCGCCACAAGCCACAATGTTTGCGAACTGTTATGGGAACTGAAAATATTTCAGTTCTTCTACTTAGCCGACATCAAAACTTATACAATTTGGGTCTCGGTACACGAAGCTGTATACGTACAACGCAGCGTGCGCTCGTGAAACGGGCGGTGGTACATTTATTAGATTCAGTCAACAGAATGATACGTAATGCCTGTGCTGTAGGCGATGCAGGTGTTCATTTGGAGCATATTACGCTAGCGCACCGAACGTACCTGGATATCATATGCAGATGGCAGGTATACTCGGATTGCATGCACCCACATAGCGGATGTACGTGTCCGTTGCGCGGGTGCATACCCCTTGCATTACCAGCTGCACGGGTTCATATCGCTTCCATTACCATCTGCACGGGTGCATACCGCTTGCATTACCAGTTGCGCGGGGCAATTGATAGCTACTGTAAAAATATTTTTTAAGGTAACAGCTTTAAAAAAACTACGGAACTAGTCTGAATCAAAAGGCGAGAAGTTCTATATAACAAACATTTTTGTATCTCTCCCACTGGCCAAAACATTTAGAAATAATTTGGTACACATTTCGAGCAATATATCTAACTTAGCGACCTTCGGGGAATCTCACAAAGTTAATTATACTTCAATATCTCTGAAAAATAAATTTAATTATTTAGCTTTCATAAATAATTTAGTATTCTTGATTCAAAATATAGCATGTTTAACTATTCGTGGGACTTATACATTTCGTATTTGCGTTTTATTTGGGATTTGTGTATTAATGACGTTTTGTTAAGGGGTCGTATTGTAAATAGTATTGATCAAAAGAGGTGTGTGATCGGCGTGTGTCTGGTATTTTTAAGAGCGCAAACGTAGGAAAGGATGGGAAAGAATCCTTTCCACAACTTTATGCCCCCGACGCATTACGGGCCTAGAACAATAGTACAACGCTCTGGTTGACTTAACATTTACCATCTAGTACAATATGATTTCCTACAACATAACCACATCTGCTAATAAATAAATCAAAGCAATTCACTAGGGGCGCCAGACAAAGTGTAAAGGTAACAAAAATCAAACTCTGACCCACTTTTTGCATTAAAAGAAGGAGCGAAATATTGCTTGGAATATTCATCACATAAATCCACCTATCTCTCGGGCATCTTTGAATTTTGAGCCATTCTTTCGAATAAGAAAATCTGGTTGACTTAACATTTACCCATTATTATTGCAAATATCGTGATAATATGGACACAACCATCAACGCGTAAATATTGTTTCTTTAATGCATTGTATTCATAATAAACCCCTTCCCCACTTTCACCAGTTTATTGTGAAATATTCATTTATCTTTCCTTTGCGATCGATTCTGTTTGCCAAGAAAGGGGAAGATACAGAAATTAACGAATTTCAATGAAGTTCAATTTATTTATTAATCAGATAAATAATGACATAATATACTGAATAATATTCATTTGTCCTTAGATTATTTGTTTCAGAAATGGAACACAAGTATGGCAGTTCTAAATTGATAACATTTTTTAAAGATATCATACATAAAATGAAGATATGAAATGTACCTTTCACGTGCATACCCTACAAACTGACATTTGCAATATTTATTAGTTTGACCAAGATGGTTAGATTCAAAAGAAACGCACGGCTAAAATTAACATGTCACTAAAACTGTTATGGGGTGATATGCTTTGAACGAATGCAATTAGCTGCACGGGTTGCAATCTGCTACGTGTTACGTTCAAAGGGGATTTAAAATGTAATGCGTTGCAAATTGTAATCTGTTGCTAGTTACATTTAAATGCATAGCCAACGGCTCTGCCGTGCTTAAAACACCGGTTCTCGTTAGATCACCGAAGTTAAGCAGCATCGGGCGCGGTTAGTACTTGGGTGGGTGACCACCTGGGAACACCGCGTACTGTTGGCTGATTTCAGTCGACGTGGTGGCCGAACGGTCAAGGCGAGCGTTTCCAGCGATTGATCGGCCGCCACGTTGTGGGTTCGAGTCCCACGTAAGACATGGAAGGTTGTGTTGTTGGGCGCAATGTGTCCCCACACCCACTGGTGCGCTGGAGTAACGTCATTTGACGGCTAAGAGGTTCACTTCTGACCGATGTATAGACGAAGATGAAAGAGTCAATGCCTGGTCATTGGGAAAAAAAAAACATTTAAATGCTCATTGTAATGTAACGTGTAGAAAACTGCAATGCAATAAAGTGGATGTCAAAACAATTGTTACACAAATCAATTGCAGCTATGGATTGCACTTTCAACGTCACAAACCACTACAATTGCAATCTGCTACGGGGTATACTTTAATTTTTCCCTCATGATTTTAATTCAATCGGTAACCTATACTAATAAAAGAAAGAATATGTATGTTGGCTGTCTGTCCGCGATATCTACCGCAGTTATAGGTCTGAGGTTTTACAGATAATAGCATTTATACCGGAACTAATGCACACCAAAGGATTTTTTCAAATTCTTAATTATATTTTTGGATTGGATTTTAGAACTTTTTCAAAGTGTTCAAATCGGCAGTTTACCACCAACAATAAGAAAAATCTCCTTTATCCAGCTCGTCTATTTAACACGCAACAACTCAAAAGTATAATAACCATTGTTATAACATAGTTTAAAGAGTCCAATCTCCAGCTGTGATTATCTATATATATTTTTAACATGTGTGACTACGCAACGTGAGGTATTTTGGAGTGTTGAACCCCCATGCCGTTCGTTCAGACAAATGATATTTAGTGGAATCAATTTATCTAATCATTCCCTACGTGTTGATATACATTTCATGACCTATAAACATTGCGAACATGGGTAACGACCCTATTTTTATAACTAATGGCTTATTTTGGCAATTCAATCTAAAATGGTAGCTCCATTTCGCCAGCCCCCCCACCTCGGAATTTCAAAATTTCAATGATGACGGTCGTATGTACTACGTTTGTACCAGGTTGTACCATAAAAATTTTCGTTTGTACCACTTCCGGTACGGAGTTATTATCATTTCAAAGGGGGGGGGCTGGCGAAACGGCAGCCCCCCACCTCGGAATTTCAAAATTTCAATGATGCCATTCGTTTGTACTACGCTTGTACCGGATTGTACCGTCAAAATTTTCGTTTGTACCACTTCCGGAACGGGGTTATTCTCATTTCAAAGTGGGGGGCTGGCGTAACGGCAGCCCCCCACCTCGGAATTTCAGAATTTCGTCGATGCCATTCGTTTGTACCGTAAAAATTTTCGTTTGTACCACTTCCGGTACGGCGTAATTTTAATTTAAAAATGGGTGACCTTGAGCTCCGGCAAACCCCACCTCGAAACTTCAAAATTTCGTCGATGCCATTCGTTTGTATTACGTTTGTACCGGTTTGTACCGTAAAAATTTTCGTTTGTACCACTTCCGGTACGGCGTAATTTTAATTTAAAAGTGGGTGACCTTGAGCTCCGGCAATCCCCCTCCCACCTCGAAATTTAAAAATTTCGTCGATGCCATTCGTTTGTACTACGTTTGTACCGGTTTGTACTGTAAAAATTTTCGTTTGTACCACTTCCGGTACGGCATAATTTTTATTTAAAAGTGGGTGACCTTGAGCTCCGGCAACCCCCCACCTCGAAATTTCAAAATTTCGTCGATGCCATTCGTTTGTATTACGTTTGTACCGTAAAAATTTCCGTCTGTACCACTTCCGGTACGGCGTAATTTTAATTTAAAAGTGGGTGACCTTGAGCTCCGGCAACCCCCCCCCCCACCTCGAAATTTCAAAATTTCATCGATGCCGTTCGTTTATACTACATTTGTACTGGTTTGTACCGTAAAAATTTTCGTTTATACCACTTCCGGTACGGCGTAATTTTTATTTAAAAGTGGGTGAACTTGAGCTCCGGCAACCCCCCCACTTCGAAATTTCAAAATTTCGTCGATGTCATTCGCTTGCATTACGTTTGTACCGGTTTGTACCGTAAAAATTTTCGTTTGTACCACTTCCGGTACGGCGTAATTTTTATTTAAAAGTGGGTGACCTTGAGCTTCGGTAATCCTCCCACCTCGGAATTTCCGAATTTCGTCGATGCCATACGTTTGGACTACGTTTGAACCGGATAATTACCGGATATTATACCATAAAAATTTTCGTTTGTACCAATTCTTAAGCTTACATGCTGTACATCTAAGCTTACATACTGTACATCTTAAGCTTACAGGATATATCTTCTTAATGTTACAGTTTAATTTTCCATCATAGTCTTTTCTGTAAGACAAAATGTCATTAGGTGATTATCAATGCCAATAAGATCTTGTACTTTGTAATTCAAATTCACCTGGATTCAAAATTATGCAAATCAATTAATCTGTCATTAAGAAATATCATATTGTTTTTATTAATCATACCATGTTTCTAGTGATATTCATATATCATATATTTATTTGTACAATTACATAGGTAATAAAATTATTTTTATAGCTTTATAGAAAATATGCAAGACATTAAATTTGAGAAGGCGGACTATTTACTAATGGAATATTATAATTTTCGAAACTATTAGTTGTGTTCATGGACACCACCACGTTTCAGTATATAACTGACATTTCTGTGACAAACATTGGTGTTCAACAAGATAACTTCTTATTGTTTTATGTTTTGAACTCTTTTAATTGCTTTTAATTATTAATCTTAGTTTGTTATGAGTATTACTTAGTAATTTGGTCTATTTTTTCATTATTTCTGCATTTAAAATTAATCAGCAGTTTAGATTTTGAGGGAAATCCTTACGTTTCTGACAAATGTTTTTAATTTAAAGGAATTGAAGGAAATATATTTCTATTAGTTATGAGATAAGTATGGTCATCCTGCTATAGGAGTGTTGCCTTTCGTGGCAAATTTCAAAAGGAATCTGTTAGAAACTAAATTTTCTAATACATACTTTTGTCGCCTACTATTTATATCGATCTTTAGTTTCGAAGACATTTCGAGTGAAAGTATAGAGAATTAAAAAAATACTTGCTTGTACAGGTACTTTAATTTAAAAAAAAAAAAAAAAAGTTCAAAATATTACGTTAGTATATTACTAATGCTACATTGTACAACTTTATACTGATAGAAGTTATAATATTATTATTTTATATTTTTTGTATACAATGAGATAATTCTTCAATAGCATGCAATCTAATTACTCAATGTTACATTTTCTGAAATTTCACAAGTACTAAATTGATACTCATTCGAGGAGATGGGATTAGTCCACTGAAAGGTTGCGACGTCAGAGCGGCGGCCTTCCTTCTTTCTTGGCGGATTTTCTGTAAGCAGTAATTGTAATTCATATTTAAACTTTTTTCGGTGATACCCTGGTGTGCAATTGCTAATTGGTCTAATAATAAGGAAATTTGCAATGTTTTGTTTCATAGGATTGTCTAGCAAGCTGCTTGTGCAATTTAATTATCTGCTGGCTCAGAATGGATTAAAAAATCTAATGTGGGCAGAACATGACTTTTCTTACATAATGCAATGATTCTACTTCTTTCGCGGCGAAACAATGGTGTACAAGGTCCACAGAACAATGTTTTTGGCATTAAAATAGTACGACGTCCATTGAAATTAGGTGCTTTGGACAAATTACTAGTCCAAACGAATGACCTTCTCATATTCACGTTTACTTAATTACAATATCATGAAATGACATCAACATTTGTTTAATATCAATTACATGAAATAAATTACTATTGGCGAATTCATAGGCGTCAAATTACTATCACTGTCAGAATGTATTTTTTCCAGTGAATGGAATGATCTAGATTTATATGAATAATGTTGCATAATATTGTATGTGGAAGGTGTTACTACACTGTTACTAAGTGTTATATGTGGCGATACTTTCTTCCCTTTTTTTTTAATTTAACATTATGTTTTGAATAAATTTACATGAAAAATGTGCAATATCTCGAAATGTCGTATGTGGTATGTCAATCGTTTTCTAAGTGAATATTATGTATGAAATAATTAAACATTTAACAGCATTCAGATTCTTAATTTTTTTTTAAATTTTTTCAAAAATTTATTCGAAACTTGTGTAGTATCTCGAGAATGGTTCATTCTAACATTCTAAAGTTTCTATCATTTGTCTATCAATTAAGTCTGATTTTTTTTTTTTTTTTTATCATTACTGAAAGTTCTGGTTAATGATTTTTTCAAGCTTTCGTTCAAAATATGGGGGAGGGGGGGAGGCTTCCAAACTTTCGATTACATTTAAAATCAATTGGAATCCAGTATACACTGAGGTCAATAATCGTACCAAATTATATTCGCGTGTGAGATAACACCTCCGCGGACTCACAGTCACACACATACACTATGTACTGTCCCGATCATGAAGCCTTCAGTGGAAGCACTTTTGAGAACCAGAAGTGAAACACCGTACAGGCAGCCATTCCTATGATGAGGATCTAGGGATGCCATTTCAGGACTGTCGAGCCATGGTTACCAGATTTGGTGATTTATTGGCGACATTACGAATGTTCGAGAACCTTCTTAAAATGACGAGTATTCTACGAGATATGAGCCCCTTCTGGCAGTTTCTACTGAGAATATATAAAAAGAGTCATCGCTCAATTGGAGAGCAGTTGACGTGATACGAGCTACATTGAAATTATGAGATAAGTCATTGTTTTCAGGATAGTATCCGCTGTTTTGTGAAATTAACTGAGCATTTAATTGCTATTTTACTGTACCTAGCAGTTGTTTAGTAATCTTGTGAGATAGTTATCGAACCATTTGCTGTATCTTATTCCTGTTCATGTTGTGCTTATAAACGTGTTAGTTATCCAGAAATTTGGATTCTTTCTTGTATCCTGGACGCACACCCACGATTCCAGAGAATACGTCGTAACAGTATATTAGTGTGTATTCACACATGCTTACACATACAGAAATGACTTCAAAAACGTTCGGTTCTTGTTTTAGGATGCTTGAAACGTGTTCTTCCGTTGAAAACTTGCCCCAGTTAAATAAGTTCCCTATACTCTATAGGGAAACTAATATGCAGGACAGTAAAAGCAGTACTTCTGCAAAATAATTTCGCTAATTTTTATATAAATAAAATTAAATGAATGCAATTAAAATGATTTGCAACCAAATTCTCACATCCATGATAGCTAATTCCGACTTTACTTTTAAAACTTTATTATACTCAATTGTGTTGGGTACATAACATTTTTTAATTAATCTATATTTTATATACTTTATTTCCTGAAACCTATTTTAAATACTCACAAATACCGAAATATATCTTCAAATTTTACAATGTACATGTGCTACATGTTCGTATAAATTTACTTTGTATAAGTGCAAATTGAGCTAAATATTTATATAAATGTCAATTGAGTTAAATATTTGTGAAAATGTAAATTAAACTAAATATTTATATAAATGTAAATATTTATATAATGTATTTATATAAATTCGCCTTTCGTCAGCGGCCATAACGTGAACCATTTAGCCGTCCTAAGACGTTGCCCCAGGCGCACCAGAGGGGAGCGGAACACACTACGCCCACAACACAAACATCCATGCTTTACGTGGGACTCGAACTACAACGCGGAGGTCGAGCGATTGCTGTGGAAACACTCGCCTTGACCACTCGACCACTGCGTCGGCTTAAGCAAAATATTTGAATAATGTACAGAATAAATGTGCTGATTTGTAAAAATATATTTATTTGTATTTGTATGTTTTAATACATATATAAATTTTATTGTCATACAAGCATGTTCTTTAATTATTTGATGCATATTGGAAATTCGGAACTGAGAAGGGGCGAAATGGAGTCTCCCACTTTGAAATGGGAACAACTATATATAGGAAACGGTACAAATGAAAATTTTAGCGGTACATTCCATGCAAATGAAGTACATGCGAACGACGTCATTGAAATATGAAAATTCCGAGGTCAAAGCTGCCATTTTTCCAGCCCCCACTTTGAAATGAATATTACGCCGTACCGGAAGTAGTACACACGAAAATTTTTGCGGTACAATTCGGTTCAAACGTATTACAAACCAATGGCATCGACGAAATTTTGAAATTACGAGGTGGGGGGTTGCCGATGCTCAAGGACACCCAACATTTAAATAAAAATTACGCCGTACCGGAAGTGGTACAAACAAAAATTTTTACGGTACAAACGTAGTACAAACGAATGGCATCGACGAAATTTTGAAATTTCGAGGTGGGGGGTTTCCGGAGCTCAAGGTCACCAACTTTTAAATAGAAATTACGCCATACCGGAAGTGGTACAAACGAAAATTGTTATGGTACAAACCAGTACAAACGAATGGCATCGACGAAATTTTGAAATTTCGAAGTGGGGGGTTGCCGTAACTCAAGGTCACCCACTTTTAAATAAAAATTACACCGTACCGGAAGTGGTACAAACGAAAATTTTTACGGTACAAACGAATGGCATCGACGAAATTTTGAAATTTCGAGGTGGGGGGTTGCCGGAGCTCAAGGTCACCCACTTTTAAATAAAAATTACGCCGTACCGGAAGTGGTACAAACGAAATTTTTTACGGTACAAACCGGTACAAACGTAGTACAAACGAATGGCATCGACGAAATTTTGAAATTTCGATGTGGGGGGTTGCCGGAGTCTCAAGGTCACCCACATTTAAATAAAAATTACACCGTACCGGAAGTGGTACAAACGAAAATTTTGACGGTACAATCCGGTACAAACGTAGTACAAACGACCGCCATCATTGAAATTTTGAAATTCCGAGGTGGGGGCTGCCGTTTTGCCAGCCCCCCCCCCCCCACTTTGAAATGATAATAACTCCGTTCCGGAAGTGGTACAAACGAAAATTTTGACGGTGCAATCCGGTACAAACGTAGTACAAACGACCGCCATCATTGAAATTTTGAAATTCCGAGGTGGGGGGCTGGCGAAATGGAGCCCAAAAAGCTTGTAATAACGTAGTTGATTATAATGCGCGTAGAACGGCATAAAGTGCCAAGCCAATGAAACTATTTATATGAAGGCATTGAATTAAAAATGAAATAAACTAATAGATTTCGACGGGAAATATTCAAACAAATCTCAGTCAAAGAAAAAATGCAAAATTTAGAGCAAATTAAATTGTTATTTTCAGAGTCTTATCGTAATAAATTTCACAGATATCTAGATGCTCTTTGTTCGAATACAGCTCTACAATGAAAGATGTCTGTCTGTATGCTTGTGCAGTCTGTAGCGGAAAATCTAAGCATCGTATGGCCATGAAATTTTGTGCATAGGTAATGCAGAACCCAGTACAATGCCCTTCGGCGAGATTGTTCTTTTTTGTAGTTGTTACAGGTGGGCGTATTATTAAAATGTTCTTTAAATTTCGTTTCACGAAAGTTACAGCAAATACTCGAAAACCATAAAAAGCTTTATCAATACGCCCGATTATAACAAAAAATAAATAATTAAACAAAATGATGCGTGTACGCGCAACGCCAAGACTCCCGGGTGCATTTACTAATCTAGTATATAAAACTAATAAATATTTAATCAGTGGTGCAGCCACGGAGGTTTTAAGATTCAATCCCCACCAGAAGAGTTTTTAATGTGTCACAGATAAACAAAATTGTAATTTCCATTTTAAATTATTTTGAATTAAGTTGCCTGGTAAGCAATAAATAACAAATCTATTTCCCCATGAATTTCTAAGTAAGAGAACGTTAATTTCATTGTCACTTGCACTAATGATAAACCATCAATGTGGTCGTGGATGAATTTTTGCATGTACAAATTCAGGGAAACATGGGGAAACTGGATCATATATAATTAAAACAGTTGCATTGTGTGCTACAGAATGTTTTGCTTTAAGAGAACATAAGGAATCTGGACGCCTTAATCTGGAAGAAGGACCTAAAAGTGGTGAAGGGCACTTCAGAACAGCATTAATATTTAGAGCGGATGCTAGTGATGAGGTTTTTTAAAGAACTACATACGTTACAGCAGCAACCAATGCAATGTATAATTATTGGTAAATTCAAAATTAAATTTTTTCTTATTTCAACAGTATACTATTAAAATATATATTGTTTTGAAAGTAAACAAAGCACACTATTTTTTCTGTTTTATCTGACTAAATTGCAAATATTAGTGAGATTCAACAAATGCCATTGTGTGTAAAATTTGTTGAAAATAATACTGTGAGAGAGGGATTTTTACAATTTATTCCTTTACCAAGTACAACAAGCAAAGAACTTGCAGATGCAATTCTTAAAATATTGTTGATTGTGGTGGGAACTCTATGAACCTTACAGGACAGTGTTGTGATGGTGCTAGCTCCATGAGTGGAGCATACATGGGGGAAAACAACAATCATTTGGGTAAAACATCCGAAATCACGTTATGTACACTGCAATGCTCATCGTGTCAAGCTTGATCTCTCGAGTAGCTGAATATACCGCCTATTAGAAACTATCGCTGCAATACAAAATTCTTGCTGATTCTTTAACTTCCTGAAAAGGCAAAGAGTTTCAAAAGCAGGAATTGAGAAGTTAAGGTCAATGTCAGAGTGTGTCATTTGAACCCATGTACTTAACACGATGGATTAAAAGAGGTGACTCAGTTCGAGCATTTGTTGAGTTAACTCGTATTAGAATCTATTTTAAATCCATTAGAAGAAATATCAGCATGGGATGACTGTAAAACTCCAGCGGAAGTTAAAATGCTTTATAACTCAATATGCGAAAGTGATATTTGAATAAATTTGTTGGTCCTTGATTAGTTTGTATACAGAAACTAACTTTTCCTTTAAGTAAATATTAGCAAACAATCAACTTACACTTGAGTCTTGCTGTGCGATCTATGAGGAACATAAGAAATTAATTGCAAGAGATAAGAGACGAAGCCGCTGAAGGATTTATAAAAATATATGAAATTGTTGCAAACGTATGCAGAGACTTTGATATTGCATTGCCATTTCTAAGCCTTGCACTTCCATTCGGAATATAGTGAAAAATAATATTCCAGATGATAATGTTGAGAATTACTTTAGAAGGGAAGTTTTACTCCTTTTTTGGATGAATTCACAAATGTATTAGACGCAGAATTTTCACACCATAAAAGCATTAAATATATTTCAGTTGCCAGTCGGTAAATCAAATCACGACACTAAAGATAAAATTGTTGACTGTCAAAATAGCAGAATCTTATTCATTGCCAGCAAATATTGAAGGTGAGGACACACTATGGCACCGATTTCCATTTCTATTTTATTTTATTTTATTCAATTTACGTGGCAACTACAGATGAAATCCAGTTACAGTAACCACACAAGAAATTAAAAAGTACAAAACATAGGATACAAGAATACTAAGTAGTAAACATGTCAAGCGCATTGAAACAGGCTTTTTTAAAACAGGCAGGAGTCAAGTTAAATATATCAATATCAGCACAATAGGTATTATATAGATCAACAAATTTATAGATAGAATAGCATTTAATGTAGTTGTGTTTAACAGTAGTATTGTGAAAAAGAGTTTTTTTCCTGGTATTAATGACAGGTATGTGAAATTCCAGGCAAGAAAGTAAAATAGGGCAATCAATAGTATTATTTAAAACTTTATAATAAAACAAGAGGCAGTACCAGCTTCTTTTTTTAAGAGACATTAAACTGTATTTCTGTCTGAGAAGAGACATTAAACTATTTTCAGTCCATAAAAAACATATGAAATCTATTTCAGTTGCTAGTCAGTAAATCAGATCATGACACTGAAGATAAAATTGTTGACAATATTGTTCAATTAGCAGAATTTTGTTCATTCATTAAATATTGGAGGAGAAGACACATTATGGCATCAATCTCCATTTTCTTCAAAGAAAAAAGCCTAGTGTGCCATAGCTGATCTTACTCTTCGTAATTATAATCTTTTTCCGGCGGTACATCAACTTCTAATTATTCTGGCCAAATTGCCTATGACTACAAGCAATAACGTACGTTTCTTCTCAACTCTTAAACTTTAGAAATTCCATTTCTGAAGAGAGAATCGGTATTGCTCTAATGCTTAGGTTCCCAGGCGGTGAAACGTCGCCTCCCTTGTTAGGCGAGGAGCACTGCAGGAGAAGTGCAAGGATTTATTCTCCGTAACACTGAGTGATATGCCCGAATTAAGCATGGGACATGAACTTAAGCTATAAGACATAAAAAATAACTTTTCACAAAGCCCCGTTGCAGTTTGTAGTGAAGAATTTATATAAAATGCTCTGGAAGTGCGCCTTCAATTTCCAACGAGCTACATGTGCGAAGTTTCTTGACAGTGCCTGCATTTTAAACAAAGTACAGAAATCGACTTAATGTTGGGAACGATCTACGTATGGAGCTGATACAGATAGCACCAAACATCGATCGTTTGTGCAATTTAAAACAAACCTAAGTTTTTGAAAATATGAAAATCATTTTTTAATTTACATTATTATAACTTTATTCAGGAAGAATAAACTCCTGGTCGTATACTATGTACAGATATCACCCACTTTATTTTTGCAAATCGCTGTAGGTGGGTATATTTGTATTTTGATAGTGTAGTTGCATTTTTGCTTAATATTTTCAATCAAACCTTATCATTTATTGTGTAATAAAAGAAAATTAATGCTGATTATAGAGCAATGAACACCTATGCGCATACTGAGTAGGAGGCGCCAAGCTAGTCCAGATGTTAGATGAACACTGTAGAAAAGGTTGAGAACCGCCGCTCTAACGTATATACATAATGATATACATGTTAACTGAAGAACATTAAGAATAAAATGAAATAATGATCAATGCTATTGCACTAAAGAAAACACCTAAATTTATTATGTCTCTTATTATTGCTTTATTTACCTTTGTTAGTTAAACATATGAATTAAAGATATAGGGATGTAATTATTTTTAATTTTAAGCACAAAAAGAGTTATGAAATATTTTCATTCCTTCAGACAGTATAATGTGACTTAAATTTAAAAACAACATTTTTTCCACATTTAGCATTTCCAAAAACATTTAAAATATTTAGTCTAAGATTAGAATATTTAGAAAATGCACATTCCCCCCCCCCCCTTCACCATCACCCCTTCGTCTAAAAAAATTTTCTGGCAGGACCAATGCATTTAATTTTATATTCATTTTGCAATAGAATAAGGTTAGAGCGCTCTTTTTATACCATTCACGGGCAACAAACCACATTTTAATAAGAAAAAAATTGCAATATCTCAAGAAATACTTATAGTAAGAGGAGTAGTATCAGTTCATTTTACGTGTAAAGTTACGCATCAAAAACATATCCTCTTCATATTATTCTTAGTAATATACTATGAGTAGGAGTTAACCAAAATATTTGAAGTTTTTACAAAAGAAAAATTTTCATAATAAATTTAAATACAGAGAAAGAAAATAGACAAATGTAAGATAGCAGAGGAGAAATTCGGAACTTTAAATAGAAAGAACGAAGTCTGCAAAAATATTCTACGCAGAGAACATCGTCGGAGAATCGTTCCATAAAAATTTTATGGTGGCAATTATCGGACAATACTTTTGAACTACGTGATAATGTCATATTGTTAAGAAAAACTGTAGTGTCTCTTTGAAAAGTGCCATTAAAAAACGTAATAATCTATAAAATAAAACTCTTATTCAGCACCTTTTGATTTTATAAAACGGAACACGAATTTTAATAGTGAGACATTTATTTAAAAAAGTGACGACGTAAAAGAACTTCGTGCTACAATGTACGTTATACTCGTATCCGATTATCCCCGTAGCCTGCAAACCATTTCTAATAAAACTCGTCTAAATTTCAATCTTTATCCCAGCAGTTTATTTTTAACACTTTACAACAAAGTTGAAAAGTGTTTATGACTTTGTTCATTCTGTCTGTCTGTCTGTCTGTCTGTCTGTCTGTCTGTCTGTCTGTCCGTTAGCACGATAACTGCCGTAAAAATGAGTTTATCAAAATGAAATTTTAGTATGTTGTTCAGACGGTCTGTAGGACCTATGGGAATATAAATAAATAATATCACCCAATTAGTTTTTTATTGAACCCGGGTTGAAAAAATGAAATACATTGAACCCTATGGGACCTAATTTTTCAAACATTTTTTAAGTAAATTTAAAATTCACGAATTGCTTCGAAATTTTTAGGAAATATTCACATTATCCCATAGAATATATAAAAAAAAATTCAGTAAAATATGTTAAGTAGTTTTTTAATTAAAAAAATTATTTAATATAGGGAAAAAAACAAATTCAATTAAATTCTGACTTTGGGATATCTTCCAGAAAGGAAAGAGAGAGATATTATATAATAAATATCTCTCCATTTGTTTAAACGTTTTGCATATGGGAGTGGCTTCATATTTTAAAATAAATTTGGTAGATAGCAATTTTTCATTTTTCTTAAATTTTATATAACTCGTCATGATAAATTTAATTGATGGCATTTTAAATGCACTTTCCTACGTCCTAGAGAGTTAAAATTTGGTACACAGCTTAAATTTGCTGAACATTTTATTCGACAAAAATTTGATGGATCTTTAAATATAGATCATACATTTTTTTCGAAATGGCCTGAAAATAATCCCCGTTCACTTCTATAAATCATTGGTGTAATATTGTTAAAAATTCTGATGTGGACAGCACATGTCTTTCTCTGCAGACTCATATTCGTTCTCTTTATTTATTCAATGATAATTTGAGTTTATCTGCACAACATAAGTATTTTAAATGACATTGAATTTACACGTTAAACTTAAATTTGGTTCTCATTTGATAGCTGGACTTATTGTCAAAGGTGGCGTAGCGAAAACGCGAAAAAACTAGAATATCTCAAGAACGGCTAGTCCTAGAGTAATGGGGTTAGTCTTATTCTTTTTGTTGTCAAAAATCACATATAAAATAGGAATTTAATTGATATAATTGAGCACACGTAGTCTTTTATTTTTATATATAACGATTTTTGCTGGCCATTTCGCAAAAATAGCCCGTTCCTTTTTCCCGAATCGTAGTAGAATAACCTACAAATGATTTATATACAAAATTTTGTTAAATTTGGTATATAAATCACTTGTAGGTTATTGAAATATTAAACACCAAATTTTGTTAAATTTGGTTCATTAGTTTTTAGCTAGAGTGGATAAAGGCAATTTCTGCGGCCATTTCGCAAAGAAGGCAGATTCTTTTTTTACGAATCGTACTATAATCTAATGAACATCAGGATTTCCCACAAAAAACATACCTACCAAATTGTATGAAATTCGGTCCATTAGTTTTTCAATTAGAGTGGATGTAATATCCACACAGACACACAGAAACATACACAGATACACCCTTACACACACAGACGTCTTCCTAAAACTAGTTTTTTCGTGTTCTAGAAGTCCCAAAACGTGTAGATCCTTTGAAAATTCGAGTTCCGATCTTCGGCACGATTCCAATACTTTGAGTACATACACATACACATATATATTATCTGTGTATCTAAATTCCGTGCCTATGCAATTACAATAGTTGTGATTTTAAATGATCCCTAAACTTTTATTATTTCTTCAAGGAAGCCTAATTTTAACATATGCAGAATGCAAATATCTCAAGCGATTGTAAGATGAATTACATAAGAATTGCTGAATTTTTTTCACACAAAATTATTTAGCTCTGGAGTCTGGAATACAAGTTATATGAATGAAATATTCATTGATTTTGCATAAAGAATCAGATGATTTATATTTCGATACAGTTTTAAATATTTAAGTATAATAAATTACTGTAGTGCTGTGATAATGTAAAAGATATTACCACTGAATGAATCACATTTTAGAAATTTTTAAATGAAATTACATTTCAGTTGGAAAGTGTTTCATAATCAATGCTTATGCATGATTGATCTTTCTTGTTATTTTTTCTACGTACTTTCTACGTATTCTTCAGATATATATAAAGTGACAAAATGTTTATTAAAATAGCAGGAAAACGTTCGGTGGCATTGTGAAAAACCAGTTTTTTATTTATTGAAAAACTGAAACAAAATAAAAAAATTACAGATACGAAATTTGCGCGTTTATGTTTATGTAAAGTGTTAAAATGTAAATCCACAAATTATAACAATATTAAATGTCGAAATATGCTTTGTCATACAAACACGCATCTTTCACACGATTCATTGTGAAAGGAATACTTTGATCTGGCAGCACATGGTTTTCCTAGCAGACTCATATTCACGTTCTCCTTATTTCTTCAATAATTCATTAAATTGAGTTTAATTACACAAAATAACACCCATAATTATTTTAAAACACTGAATTTGCACTTTTAATTCAATTTTCATTTTCATTTGGTTACTAGGCATATTTTCAAAGGTGGTGTAACGTACTGTTACTAGCTCAAAAAAACTGCTTGTGCTTACGAAAACTGCCATGAGAGGCAAATATACTTTTCTCATCCACACGCCCAGTGTCCACCAAATTCATGTATAAGAGAAGGTTTGGATTTTCACAGCTGTGGTGCTGGAGTCGTGAAAATATGACACCGGGAAAGGGAATCTTTGGCCTGCGTTTCGGTTTTCGGACGGATGGACCGCCCCGCAGAGCCGTGATCTCTGACCTGCCAACGGAGGGAGGAGAGAAGACCCTTTTTGGAAAGATGAGTTCGATTTTAGAATTTGACGGAGCTAGTCGCTTCTCCTTCTGCAGCTCACGAACCTGAGTTCGGCCGAGAGCCGACACTTACAAGGAATATGCTATTACAATTTCTTATTTGTACATAGTTGTAAATATTTCTTTTTTATGCATTAAAGTCTTATTTTAAAAATTTAATCTGCTGTTCCTCGTGTGCTCCTCGGCACTACAACGCTACTACGGTACAGTGGCTTAGCGAAAATGCGAAAAAAATAAAATGAAAGAACGATTCATCCAACAGTCATGGGGTTAGTCCTGTTCTGTCAAAAAATACGTAAAGGACAAGTGGTTAATTAATATATTCCAGCAATTTTAGTCATTTATTTCACATTTTCACGATCAGGCGCGGTATCCCAGTGGTTAGTGCTCGGGAATTGCACTCGGTAGGCCCGGGTTCGATTCCGGCCACTGCCAAAATTGGCGCCGTGTTCACGCGGAGTACGATCACGTTAAACATGTGGGTCCGTAAGTCCTTCCGAGAGGCTGGTGGTAGGGGAAGGAGGGTACGGTCCCTGTGGATGCCTCCCCCACTGGATTCCGGTCTAAATTGGATGGCACTTCCCGGCCGTCCAAACAGTTACCTTACACCTTTCTGGTAGGTCGGACGGTCTGGGTCTCAACAACAACATTTTCACGATCATTGCAGGTCAATTTGCAGAAAAAACGGTCGGTTATATTTTTCAGAATCATGTCAAAATCTAATGAGTATCAGATGAACTCCAAAATGACGTAACTACGAAAGAAATTTTAAGAAATTTCAATATAACAGTCTTTACACTACAATGTAAAACGTCTTCAGTTCCACAATTTAAAAAACTTCAATATCTCGAGAATGGCCCATCATAGAGTAATGGGGTCATATTCTTTTCGTCATACAATGAGTGGATACATACAATTTTGCGGGCCATTTCGCAAAAAGAGGCAGGTTATTTTATTTCGAATCGCACCGAAATCTAATCAGCACCAGGATAACCTAGAAGCGACTTATTCACCAAATTTTGTGAAATTTGGTCTATTAGTATTTTTACTAGAGTGGATAAAGACATTTATTGCGGGCCATTTAGAATAAAAAGCAGGTTCTTTTATCTCGAATTCTACCAAAATTCAGAACGGAATTCAATCCCGAATTCAGCACCAGGGTCATCCACAAGTGACTTATTTATAAAATTTTATGAAATTTGGTCCATTAGTTCTTGAGTTAGAGTGGATACATACATTCAACGGACAGACACACAGACTAAATAACACACCGAGTCGCTAAAAATGAGTTTTTCGTGTTCTAGAGATCTCAAAACGTGTAAATCCATCAAAAACTCAAGTTGCGATTTTGGACATGATTTCAATACTGTCCCTATACATTACCATGTATTGCAGGGAAAGTAAAAGTAACTGAGATGACAATGACAGGAAATATATAATATTTCTTACAATAAATACCGGACAAATGTGTAGTTTACGTTAAATTTTATTATAGGGAAGCATGTTAAATGGAAATATTAACTTGAATTTAATGAAACTTGCAAGCTGAAAATCTCAGAGCAAAATGCACGTTACTGTAAAATAATATTCCAATTATTACTTTCTCTGCAGTATATAGTAACATACAGGGAAAGTTCTGGAATCATGTCGAAAATCGCAATTCCAGTTTTTAACGGATCTATACATTTTGGGACCTTCAGAACACGAGAAAACTGTTTTTAGCTTATACGCAATGTTTTCAGCCCTGTGGCACCTTTTAAAAATTTAAATATAGTATGAACGGTCCCAAGTGTTACACGACTTAAAATAATCTTCATGTAAGAGTCATGAGAGACCCAAATCATGACATTATTATACTATATCAGTAATGTTGCTATCTTTCAATAGTTTCCTAGAACATTTAAAATTTGTTCCGTTTGAAAATTCGTCGTCCTACCCTATTGCGTGTTTATTTTAATAGGGAAGTCGCATAAACTATTCAGAAACGAACTCAAACTTTGACATTTTATCTCTAATAACCAACATTTTCGTTAAATATATGTCCTAAATTCACCGATGCCGATCACTGTACCGAAAACATGATTCCAAGTTTCTAAATATCTTCCCCCGTCACCATTCCCCCATCATCTTCTCAATGGCTTCTTCAGTGGCCCAAAATGGAAATCTTATAGCGCATGATTGAGACGGTAGAACGATGACGAAAGGTGCTCCCGAATCTTCTATCTAGAAAACTACGCTTCTGAGTATAATATGAGGTGAATTTGACAGTATTTTGTGGAAGTGGATATGCCACTTTCTTACTTTCCCTATAATACATGGTAATGTACAGGGAAAGTATTGGAATCGTGTCGGAAAGCACGATCCGGATTTTAAGCGAACTCTTGGGGCTCTAGAATCCAAAACTATTTTTAGCGTGACGCCTGTGTGTGTATCTGTCTGTGTGTGTGTGTCTATGAGTATGTCTGTGGAATGTATGTATCCACTTTAACTCAAATACTAATGGACACATTTCATAAAATTTTATAGCTAAGTCACGTGTGAGTAACCCTGACGTTCATTAGATTTTGGTAAGATTCGGGATGAAAGGAACCTGCCATTCTTTGCAAAATGGTCCTCAAAAATCGTATGTATCCGCTCTGACTACAAAACTGATTGACCAAATTCTACAAAATATGTTAGATAGGTCACCTGAGGGTTATCATGGCGCTGGTTATATTTTGCTACGATTCGGGGGAAGAAATCTGCCATTTTGGAAAATGACTCTCAAAATCTAAAGTAAAAGATTACGTATGCTCAAATGTATCCATTAAATGCTTATTTTATATGTAATTTTAATGATAAAATAATAAAAGTAACTCCATTACTCTAGGACTAGCCGTTCTAGAAAAATTTTAATTTTTTCGCATTTTTACTACGCAGTCTTTCAAAATACGCCCAGTCACCCAATGAAAGCGAAAATTGATATAAAACTGAAAATGTAGTGTCATTTCAAATAGTTATGTGTGCTATTTTGTGCAACCAAATTCAATTTAATGAATTATTAAAAAATAAAAGAGAAAATGTATTTCAGTCTGTAAGAAAAGTCATGTGCTGCCCACATCAGATTTTTTAAATCCAAACTTGTTTAAGAAGAATGAGTTTTTTAGTTTATGAGTCCTTGTTTATAGATTAACTCAATATGACCGTTATATCAAATGTAATAAAAAAGTATCTACAGCTTTATCTCAAACTGTTGTTCTTCTGTTTGATAAGATTTTTCTTTTAATAAGTTGTAATAACCTTGAAATATTTTACTTTATGAGCCCTTGTTTATTTAACTTTATCTGAATTTCCTTCTACAATTTTGACCCAGTTCTAAAACTTAAATTGCCTGGCGTCTTATCCTCGATTCCATAAATGTTAAACCACTATCTGCGTACATAAATATTTAAAGTTTTGTTAAATATTTTTTCTTCATGGCTTTTAATATCTTATAAGCCGAATTCCCGTTGAAAATCAACGGTCACATAATAAGCAACCCCCTGAATGTGATTTTTTTACGATTCTTAAAGGGGTTCTTTTAAACTGTTAACCCGTGCATCAAATTTAAAGTAACTCACTTCTGACTGGACATTTCTCATTTATTCAGCCGATTAAATATTTAAATGTGCGGAATCCCTAATTAGCACATATTAGAAAGTTGAAATTATGCACTTTATTCCTATCTAACGATCTACTTTTGTACCAACTTTAAAGTCTCTATCTCATTGCAATTTCCGTTTTGCTATCATTTCACATTTCGAACGTTTTGGTGTGGACACCTATTAAATGAACATTATTGCAAAATACGGACTTTCCCTAAGGTTTTATCGATTGGTTGACCCATGCATCAAATTTATCTCTCATTTCACCTTTCGAACTGGTGTAGAGCCATCTCAACGTCCCCCCTCTATAGAACATTTTAAAAAAAACTCTACTTTTCTTTAATGATTGACCTATGTATCAAATTTGAAGTCTATAATATCATTTAAAATAAAGAATTTCTCATTTATTCCGCAAATACAATATTTTGGTGTGCGGCACCCCTAAAGAAGTAAATACTGGAGAAATTAATACACTGTCTTACTTTCGAAATATCTACTCTTACATCCAATTTATGATATATATATGATTTCACTTTTCGAACCTTTTTGTGTGAAGCCCCCCCCCCTCTACAGAGCATTTTCGAAAAATTCAATTTTTCGAGGGTTTTTTACCTTTGGAAGACCTAGAATGGTTTGCACCATCTGAAGGATGGAGGACCAAAGGGGTATTATGTGCAATCAGGCGAGACCGCGACCATGGAAGCGAAGTCAGAGGAACCGTTCACCGGGAGAGAACCGGAAGGTAGTCCCGCGGAGACTGGATTCCAGTTGCCTACTGATCTGGGGCTATGGTCATAAAAGCCAGTTCCTACCTGAAATCTGTAAAGAGCCTGCTTCATGGGAACAATCAGCAGATTTGTGTACCCCCCCCCCCCCCCCGAGGAAAGAAGAACCAGGGCCATAAGGAAATAAGATCCGTACACTATCCTCTAGGAGTAGGCCCCCTGGGGGTAAACTGAGAGACGGACATATTAATCTCCACTGGCAGGGACAACCTGGGGGTTTACGCCCGTAATCTACCAGGGGGGAAACGGATAGACGGACACTTGGGAATTAATATATACAGATAGATATTTGATTTTATGTATTTATGTTTATCTTTAACTTCTCATCATATGAAATTTATTTTCGCCGCTTGGCCTTTTGCCTTATACAAATTTAATTGTACTTCTCATATGCCTTCGATGAAGGGCGTCAATACGCTTGAAAACGCCAAGACAAAATTCCCGTTATTTTTTAGTTCTAAATGCTATAAATAAACTTATTTTAAGGTTTTTATTAGTTCGCATTCAGACGTGTCGCCAACTGTTAATTTAAACGGCGTTTCTAGGAAAGTTCTTAAGCACCCTGATAGCTTTGTAAAGAAAGACCCACGAGTGTATAAATTAGGTCTATCTAAAGCAAAGAGGCCATGCCCGATCGAATAAAAAGGATTGCAGTGCCACTAGTGGCTGATTTAAAAAGTTGGTATAACGTACTCAGCAACGAAGCAAGAGAAACGAATAAAGCCAATTACAAAATAGAGCGTTATTTAATGAATCGAAATCAACACCAGAAACGCAAAAATCGTGTATATGGAAGAAAATAAATATCCACAGGGACTGTAACATCAGCAAGGACTTTAACAATGCTTGTCAAAGTATGCGACTATATTTCTTTCTGTAATTCAGCTGTGCTTTGTTATGACGAATGGCATTCTAAACAGGCTGTATATTTGACTCCTTTGCATCTAAGTTGCAGAGTTCACTTCGATAATAAGAGCCTTCAATTGCGTTCCAGTAGCTCAACGGTAGAGCGTCGGCTAACCAGTACTAATATCCATGGTTCGATTCCCTTGTGGGGCAGCAATGTTCTTTACAATGACGCCCGAGCAAATCAGCTCTGTAAGTTAGGGCAAAGGTGTCGGAGATCTAAATATGACCCAAGTAGGACTAACACAGATTCAATAGACTCTGGGATATTGAGCACCGATTTCCAATAAGGAGGGCAACGACCATGCAGAGAGCTAAGCTGGAGGGTAAAAATAAACCAGGAGGGAAATATGTAATAAAAAAAAGCAGAGGGTGGTCAGTCAGATTGTTGGTTGCACATTAATCTGACATTAGAGGGTGAAGAATGCAGAGTTCACTTCGATACTAAGAGCTTGAAATTCCATTTCAGAAGCTCAAAAGTAGAGCGTTGACTGGCCTGCACAAAGTTTATGATCCGATTCCCGGTTGGGGCAACAAGGTTCTCTACAAAGTTTTTATTTTAGCAAAACTGAATGTGACAGCCATTTGCCATAACTTTAACGTGACAAATAAATGCGGTCTGTAACAGTTTTAGTGCATATCCCTACTCATCAGATCATACCTTTCTCGTTGTCTGCTTTTGTCTATCTTGCTTTGTTGTAGAGTTCGTTAACCTAATTTTTTTTAAATTATGGACTAGGGGCGCTGCAATCACTTTTATTGGACCACTTTACCAAATAGACCTAACGTATACACGCACAGAACTTCCCTTATAAAGCTATTGGAATGCTTAAAGACTTATTTTCTATAAACCCTATATATTCAGGGACTATACGTAGTAACTATCCAATTTCTAGAAGGATTGTCCAATTATGTCGCAATATATACTAGAAAAGTCAACCAACCGCTTACTTCATCATCTGAAATGCGTCTATCTGATCACAATGCCATTGCGAGTAATACTAGAAGGGGAAATTAAACATATGGCGTTACTATACGAATGTTTATGGACCTTTTACTATCATGATAAAAAGTACAAAACGTTACTTTATACTCTCTTCCTCAATAAATAAAGCGAACACAAGCTATCTCAATTTATTAATGCCAGTCTTTAATTATAGCTTACAAGAGCTGCAATATAAATTTACACCATTGCTTCATAATGCAACACCGTCAGAAATCTAGAAAAAATGTGTAGTAAGTAGTTAAAAGACCAAAAGGACTATAATTAAAACTAATTAGATACCAAGAGCATCATGTAAGACCAAATCAATAAAAAATATATTCAGAAGTTTCTAGATCTTGTTACAAAGAGAAAGTCTGAATGAAGAACAGATAAAGAAACATGTTCTCCTCCGGATGAGAAAGAACCCCATCCCAAATTCTATCGTTAATCGTGTTCTTTTGTATACGCATAAAATACCGAATACCATAAAATATTCTTGCTGTTTCGAAAGGAGCAGTAGTTAGAAAAGAATTAGAGTATGCTTTAATGCAATGAATACAGAGCATTTTGAGTCATGAGAGGGAAAAAAAAGACAACCAAACATGAATCAAAATGGGCATTGTAAAATGAATATAAATTTTGTGTTTTAGGGGAAAGTTTCGCATCCACTGAAAGACGATTAAAAAGATTTAAAAGAACAACGATTATTAAGACGACAAAGAAAAACGATTATAGTGAACATAAAAACCAATAGATAATAAATGGTTTCTTTTTAACTTTGATTAAGAATAGAAACTAAATATTTTATGGATTTATGTTTTAAAAAACATTCATAAAAAATTTTCACACTTCTCTGTACATACAGAATGATTACGAAAGTAGTATACAGTTTCGCAACTCTGTAAAAAAAGAACAGTGCGAGATATTGTATGTTACCTGTAACGGAATTGGAGAAGGCTTCAATTTCGTTATAGAAACTTAAACCCTTAATCACACGACAGACATCAATCCTCAAATTCAATTCTGTAAAATGCGAGTTAGGACATTGAAATCAAGTTCAGAGATAATGTCTGTAATATTGTGTTTCAGCTCTTCTAAATCAACAGGAAGAGGAAGTGTGAAGATCTTGCCTTTCATTTATCTCCACAAAAAATATCACAAGTTGTTAAGTCAGGACTGTGTAGTCATTGAATCCAGTGGCATGCCGTACTCTGTGGCTCATCTAATCCATCTGTGTGTAATGTGTTCATAAAGTTGATCCTGTACAGTACTTGAACAGTGTAGTGGTGCATCATTCAGTTAGAGAATAAAGTTGTCACTGTCGTCCTGTAACCGTGGAATCAACCAAATACATTGAACATCCAGAAAAGTAGCTCTAGTAACAAAGGTTTAGAGGGAGAAGAAAGAAGCATACACTTTTCTTCTAGACACAGCACATTTACCTTAGGAAAATCACGCATGTGTTGCACTTTTTTTGTAGGGGGAATTTTCCGTTCCACAAAATCGAACATTTTGCCTATTTACATTCATGTAAAATGCTGCCTCATCGGTGAAAACCAAGTGATAAGAAAGTCCCTATTTACAAAACGATGCTGCATTTCGACATTTTTATGTCGAAAGACGCTTTGAAGACGCTTTGTCTTATCAAGAGCCAACTGCACTTTGTATGGAATCATTTTTAGCAACTTTTGACAAGTTTTCCAAATGGTTAGCTGTGGAATCTGAAGTTCACGACTTGTCCTCTTTGTTGATTCTCCAGGGTTTTGTTGAAAGGCGTTTCCGAACAATATCTAACTATTCCATCAGACACATTCGATCGTCCAGGACTTTTCATTTTGCACAAGCAGCTTGTAGTTTGAAATTTCTTATATCAATCGTCGATAAATTCATCTGCTTGAAGGTGCTTTTTGAAATCATCTTCGAAAATGCCACTGCCGAGTAACGAATTCTATTTTTCTCATTTCCAGATCACAAAACGCCTTCTCCACTGTAGACATTGTCATTTTACCTGACAGCCACGCTATTGCCTACGATATGCGCTACTGCCTACGTCACCACCCTCAACGACGGCTAACAAACTTCATACGTACACATACCACACATTCTTGTTTCATAACTTCTTGAAACTGAACACTTCTTTTATAATTACTCTTTATATAACAATTTACGAACTGTAAAAGTGTAAGGAAAATCATTCTTTGGCCGCATCGCACTTTCATGCGTATCTTTGTTGTGGCAATTAATTTATTCAATACATCAAACTTCACTACCTCTTACAGAAGCATCTAATTAATTACATTTCTAAAAGAATGCCCCCGACTGAAATATTTATTCTGTTTGATTCAAAGGATTAACTTTGTAAAGATAATGCAAAAGAATGTTTTGGCGAGGGGAGAGCAGGCGGTCCTTCGATATAATTAAAGAAAACGTCGGAATTCTTAACCTCAGATATTCTGTATTGAACTATACAAACGTTGCATTTTTGTCCTCCAGCTTAACACGGAAAATTAGACTGGCATTTAATAAGGAAATGGTGGCAGAATTGCTGAACACATAAGTTTAATCTTAAAGTGATATCCGAACAATTAAATACAAATAGCAGGAATAAAATTTCTATATTATCATTTTCGCTGCATAGAGTATGTAGGGGGAAGTAATGCATGTATGCATGCATGCTTGCGGAAAGTATGATGACGGGGTTGAAAATTAGAATTTGTTTACGAAAAAGCACATTTTAGACATCCCTGAAATCGATTAGAACGTTTTTGAGATGGCGTGTGTATATCTGTTCATATGTCTGTGAACAGGAATTCTCCCAAATGAATTAATTTAATATGGTACGATTCGAATATAATTTGATACAATTAATATATTCAGTGAATACTGGAACCCTAATGACTTTAAATGCAATCGAATATTCAAAAAGCCCCACCACCCAAATTTTCAAATGAATTTTTAACAAAAGGCATTAAAAAATCAGATATTTCAATAATGATAAAAAAATAATCTTATCAGACATAATATTTCTTTTAGAAAACGAATGATGCGAACCTCAGAACGAGAAATTGCCCAAATTTCGAAAATTGTTTTTAAATATTATTAAAAAAAAATAGGACATTAAAAATTGTTAAATAAATAATCATTTTCTATTAGAAAATGAATAACACAAATTTTACAACGTTAACATGATCCGTTCTCGAGATATTGCACTTTTTTCAAATAAATATATTAAGAATATTATATATAAAATTTAAAAAGTAGTAAGAATTTGTATCGTTCAATATTTCTACTTACAATTAGAGTTATTCAATTTTCCGCAGCGACCTGGGGATTTATGCCGTTACAATTTTAGACAGTTTCAGTAGGAACCTCCGTGGTAACCTGGAGGTTTATGCCGTTACAATATTAGACAGTCTCAGTCGGAACCTGCGCGGCAACCTGGGGGTTTATTCCGTTACAATATTAGCGGTTTCAGTAGGAACCTCCGCGGTAACTTGGGGGTTTATGCCGTTACAATATTAGACAGTTTCAGTCGGAACCTCCGCGGTAACCTGGGGTTTATGCCAGCTTGAGGTGGAGGGTGGACAACCAAGGGGTTATATCTGCAATCAGCCGAACGGAGTCAGCGGGACCATTCACCGGGCGGGAGCTAGAAGGTGATACCAAGGAGACTCGACTCCAGTCGCCTACGGATATGGGACTATGGTCAGGAAGGCCAGTCCCTCTCCGGAACCTATAAAGAACCTGATTCGTGTGAACACTCAACAGATTTATATACCCCCTCCCTCAGGAAAGGATAACCAAAAGTATAAGGAACTGAACCATACTCTTGGAGTCCCCCCCCCCCAATATTCTTCTCGTGAATCTATATCAAATGATTCTCGAAAGAAGATACTTTTGCAATAGTTTTGTATTTTGAAACGTCAAAATTCGCCAATAGTCCTTTATTTCGCACAATTCATATTATGCCAATTGCATTTTGATGCCAATGATGGGGATCTTGCACGTGAGTATGAATATGTCATCCGTTTCGACTCGGAAGTTGTCAAAATCGCCCCATTTCAATTTACGTGGTGTTCGCTGAATGCCATAATCATTGTTTCGTATATCTTGTACACCATCATTGCGCTGTGATAGAAGTAAATTCATTGCATTATGTAGGGTAAGTCGCGCGCTGTCCACATCATGTTATTCCCATAGGACGGATCCAACCCATACCTGAGCTTGAGTGTGAGTCTGCGACTGTCTTACTCCATTGGCCAAAGATATTGAAGTTCGTGTACCAACTCCTGAAGCTTCATATTTTTTTTAACATGGCTTCAATAGATTAACTTAACGAACAAAATCCATCCTTCTCCTAAAATTATTTGTACATTTCTTATTAAAACTTCTCTTTTATTAAAACTGCTCTCTATTGATTTCAAACTTAAAGTAATAATTATAGCCATTTCACAATAATAAAGTCATCTTATTGGTTTTGTTGATTTATTGGGAAATACTGGGAACGAGATATTAAAGTAATTTAAAATAACTTAAAATAATTAAGCAATTTAAATATGTCTGTGGTGGCCAGCGAACGTCGCGCTTAATATGTATATTGAACAATGTTCGCTTTTTCCAGTTGATTGAACCATTTTGCTACATTGTATTCACGGTGCGAATGACAAAACATGCAAAAATAATTCAATATAAAAAATAATCGTTAATTCTTGGTGATTTTTAAACTTGTTAAATTAATGTAACATAAGGACATATAATTTAAAAATTATATCCACTACTGCAAATTTGCTATTTCATATTTAAAAATACAAATTTGCTATTTTATATTAATTATTAAAGCACGTCCTTTGATTAGATTCTATTGGATTTTTTGTTTGTTTGTGTTTGTTTGTGTTTGTTTGTTTGTTTGTTAATATTACAAGTATTTGCTTCATCAAGTTCTTCTTGATGGAAATTTTAAACATTACATTTTCAGTTATTCATATACTTTATAATTTATGTATGGAAATAAAATTGATATTAATAGAACAAATATTGCTTATAGTAAAAATTACTTTCTTTCAATACATCTGATTTAGAGAAACAGTTTATGCTTTTAATAATTACATTACAAGAATACAGGGGACTCAAGCTTCTCCAAATAGGCACAAGGAAGCTTTCATTAATGAGCTCTTAATTATCGTGTATATAGATTTAAATGTGAAGATTATCATCATGTTTCATTTCATTTTGCAAATGAAATTTATTTTTTAATTGTTTTACATTTGAAATTTTGTTCCGCATATCAATGTTACATATCAATGTTACAATCATATTACCAACATTATGGCAAAAGTCGAAGCAGATAGATAAGCTGCAATAGGTCTCTCTACAACAACCAATACACGTCCGCTTTTATTAACACTTTCCAACATAGTTGAAAAGTATTTATGACTTTGGTCATTCTGTCTGTCTGTCCGTTTGCACGATAACTGCCGTAAAAATGATTTTATCAAAATGAAACTTTAGTATGTTGCTCTCTCTCTCTCTCTCTCTCTCACACACACACACACACACACACACACAATTTGCGACACGATTTCAATACTTTCCTTATAGTTTGCTATGTATTATAGAAAAAGTAAAAATCTGATGTAGACAACACATGACTTTCCTTAAAAATTCAAATTTCTTTTATTTTTTATTTCATGATTCATTAAGTTGAGTTTAATTGCAGAAAATAGCATGGATACCTTTCTGATATGATATCCAATTCGCAGTTTTAATGCATGTTCATTTCATTTGAACACTTCAAAATCTTCAGCTCTTCAAAATTCCAAAAACACTAAAATATATCGAGAATACTTCATTCTAGAGTCATTAGTCTTATTCACTGTGCTGTCAAACATTATATGAAGAACAAGTATATAATTAATATATTTCAGCAATTTAACCATTTATATCACATTTTTACAATATAAGAGGGCCATTTCATACAAAAAAAAAGTCGGTTATATTTTTGCGAATTATGCCAAAATCTAATCACTATCAGAATAAATCTCTAGGAACGTAACTACTAAATTAAAAAAAATATCATTAAATAGTTCTTTCACTGCAGTAAAAAACGTCTTCGGTAACCCCAAATTAAAAGACTTAATGTCTGGAGAATGATCCATCTTATGGTAATGGGGTTGGTCGTATTCTTTTCGTCGTTAAACATTACGTATAAAACATGCATTTATATGATACATTTGTAGCATATTATTTTAGATCTTGGCAATTTTCATCTTGACGAAGACTTTATTGTAGACTTACTTTAATTTAGATCTTGACGATAGATCATGACGAAGACAGATAATCTTTTTTATTCGAATCGTACCGTAATTTAACCAGCACCACGGTAACCCACAAGCAACTTATAAACCGAATTTTGTGAAATTAGGTCAATTAGTTTTTAAACTAACATGAATTCAAACCATTTTTGCGGGCCGTTTGATAAAAAAAATGCAGGTTCTTTTTCCCGAATCATACCAGAATCTAATCAGCACCAGGGTCACTCACAAGTAACTTACCTACAAAATTTTATGAAATTTGGCCAGTTGGCTTTTGAGTTAAAGGACACACACACACACCGCTAAAAATAGTTTTTTTATTCTTGATGCCCTAAAACGTGTTGATCCGTTCAAAATTCTTTTCTACACGATACCAATACTTTCTATATACATTACCATGTATTGTAGGGAAAGTAAAAAGTGGAGTGAGAACAAAGAGCTGGAATCACAAGAAATCACAAGAGCTTGATTACTCCTCGAAGAGTAAGAACCAGTTTCATCCTCCTACATCAGAATAAGAGACAGAGAAGTTATTTTAGCAAAAGAAGGAAAAACATCTTTAATTTTGACGAAAGTGGTTTATTTCGAAACAAAAGGACAGGACGATACCCTACTTTTATATTGTATGCCATTTTATAAATAAAGTTTTGTATTCACAGATCAATTTCTATAACTTAGAACCTAAAATGTATCGAAATAGTTTGCTATGTACCGAAGTAAAAGCAATTTTAAATATAACTTTCTCTATATGACATTATTTTTAAGAAAAATCATGATTATTCGGAAAATGACAAATCTCTAAACTCTTGTTTTGAGAAGGGGTGTTGCGACAAATCAATGTTCCAATCGCATAAATCGTAAAGAATGACGCTATTTGAACACTTTATTTGCCACAATTTTTAAAAAGACTGTTCTTTATCTCTTTAATGGTGCCAAAGAAATCTCGCAAATAAAGGCATCGGTCTTCAGAAATTCTTCCAGTCGCAAAAGTCGGGAGACAACACCGAATCCTCGTAATCGAATCCTCGAACTTTGTCAGCACATCATTAAGGAATGCATCCTAAAAAGGATGCGCATTCCTAATTAAAGGCGACAGCTGGTATCTGATTTACGACAAAAATTCCTGGGATTGTTAGAAAGTCTCACAATCGTTAGCTCGTTTTAGGAAATGATAATCATTTAAAGAAATGTCGTATTGGTGGTTGAGATGGAGAACTTAAAAAAAATCGTATTCCAAAGATATTTATTTATCCAGTTGCAGTGATATAATTAGACTAATTAACTATTTGGCTAATTAATCATTTGGTTTGTTAGTTAAGCTCATCACTTTCACAACATACAATAGATTTCGTCGCTCTTCAGGTATCCAATACACTATGCTATCCTTTCGATCCTTTTTGCTGCATGAAACTGATAGCTTGAGTTCCAGTTAACCGATCCCTATAATTAAAATGCAAAGTTAAACGAAAATACAGCTCCACCATTTAACTCGAAATGTCGAAATTTCGAGGATAGATTTTTAAATGCAACTCTTTCTGTGGATTTGAATAGAAAAATAACACAAATAAGATTAGTTTAGAATGATTTATCAAATCTCCTTTCAAGAGAATTTTATACGTGTGCTAAAATAAACCCGTTTTTACAACATTTTAGACAAGTATTAATAAATTACTCTTTTGTACCATGTTCATACAACAAAGCGCAATAATAAGCTTTTTTAAAAGATTTTCTTTCTATGTAGTTTATACAAAGAAAAAACATACTACTAAGTTTAATAAACTATTTTGAAATTAAAATCGTATGTAAACACGTCAAATGATTAAAACATTAAAAAAATTAAGACAACGAAAGTTGGCTATTATTAAATATCTTAACTAAAATCGCCATCCATGACATACATTAAAGTTACATAACCAGAGCGCATTATGTCCTTCATCAGTGGCAAATTAAAAAGAAATTTGATGTGGGCAGCACATGACTTTCCTTATATAATGCAATAAATTTAATGCTTCAACGGTGAAAAAGTGATGAAAAGATCCACGACACAGTATTTGTAACGTTAACTTGTACATTTGGCGCGGTAAATTGTGCATCCAGATGACAACATCAAAAACTATTTTGTACCCAATTAACTTATCTTTTACATAACTCTAAATTAACAATTATCAATATTGATCGCATCCTCAATAATCAATATAGTCCATATATTTAAATATTTTAATAATAAATTCATCAATTAGGCGTCATTTTCATTAAATTGGTGTCATTTTTGCAATTTTGACGATATTTTCGTCAATGTGGGGCTAAATAACGCTAAGTTGGCTATATTATGTGCATCTACATACTGAAACAACGCAATTACAATATATTTGAGTTAAAATGATCATCCAAATTTGATTATTTCTACAACGAAGCCTATTTTTCATTTATGGAGAATATAAACACCAAAAGATGTAGAATGAGTTGTAAAAGAATTGCTGCATTTCTTTAACGCAAAATTATTTACCTCATGGAGTCTGCAATATAGCTGATATGAATGAAACATTCATTGATTTTACACAGAAAGAAAGAAGACGATTTTTTCGATGAAGTTTTAAGCATAGAGTTAAATTACTTGTACCTTCATAGTTTGAAGTTTTTAAATAAAATAAATTATTATAGTATTGTGATGAATGGAAAAAGTTTATGATTGAAATGCTGCTTTTATATTGAGAGCCAGGCAATTTATTATTCTATGACGTCCTTTGAATAAAGTTCATTTGTTTTCGATGAAGTTTTCAAATATAATAAATTATTGTAGTATTATGATAATATTATAAATATTACCGAGGAATGTATCGCATTTTAGAGATGTTTAAATAAAATTGCATTGAAGTTGGAAAGTGTTTCATAATCAATGCTTCATGCATGATTGAATTTTCTTGTTTAAATATATCGATATTTTAAAAGTTATTAATATGCAAATTTTATATCGTGGTTGTGGCCAGTCTATTAGAGCTCATGTTTGCCACCTATTTATACTTCCCTAGTATACATAGTATAATGTATAAGGAAAGTATTGTGACGGAGTCGAAAATTCGAAATCGAGTTTTCGACGAAAGGTCACGCTTCATGCATCCATCCCTGAATACAAATAAAACATTTTTTAAGTGATGTGTGTGTGTGGGGGGGGGGGGGGGGGATATATGTGTGTGTGTGTGTGCCCGCGTGTGTGTGTGCGTGTGCACGTGTGTGTGTTTGTGAATATGTGTGCGTGTGTCTGGGTGTGTGTGGGGGGGGGGGGTGTATGTGTGTGTAGGGGGTGTATGTGTGTGTGGGGGTGTATGTGTTTGTGCGTGCGTGTGTGTGTGTGTGTATTTATGTAAATTTTCTTTAGAAAACAATTGATATAAACTTTAGTACCCTAAATTGAACAGTTCGAGATACTGCACATTTTTCAAAAAAATTATCAAAAAATCATATAAAATAAAAAATATATTAACTATTGGGAGATATGTTAACTTTCCATTTGTAATATCATGCGATAAATTGGGTGAAATCATTCTCGTGGATCTAGCTTGTTCCATTTATAAGAAACTATACTTTGGATAATACTTCTGTGTTTGAACGCCAATACCTATTTATCTGCTATAAGAATAAATTATTTCTGCATCCATAACACTTGTCAAGATTTTGGCGACAAATTTGGCAAAATGTCGCCAACTTGGCGACTTTTTAATGTGGCCAAATTAACGAAAATTTCGGCAAATTAATAAAAATGACGCTAAATCAATGGAAATTGTGACTAATTGACGAAAATTCAATATCTTAGAAAAAATATATGTATCTACTATAAGAATAACCTATTTTCCGTCCGTAACGTTTGGCAAAATTTTGGGGACGAATTTATCGGAATATCTGCAACATGCTGACTTTTTAAATGTTGACAAATTGACGAAAATGTCACCCAATTGATAAAAATTGGCCAAAATGATAAAACCGACTCTAAATCAATGAAATGATGACTAATTGAATTCAACACCTTGGAAAGAACATAAGAGTAGACTATAAGAATAACCCATTTCTCAGTTTGTCCGTCCGTCTCTCCGTCTGTCTTTAACGCTTGGCGAGACATTTAGCTGGATTTCACCATCTTGGCGACTATGTTAAATGTTGGCAAAGTGACAAAAATGTCGTAAAATTGATAAAAATAAAAGCCAAATGAGAAGAAATTTTTTTGCAAATTCTGATTTCCGTTCTATGATGGGTATACCTTCTAGTATATAAGAAATGCTTTTCTCTCCGCTTCTCTGTAGCACTTGCTGATGCATTTGGCGAACTTGGCGAATAATCTAGCGACATATCGTCAGTTTGGCGATATTTCTCCCCAGATTGACTAAAATATCGTTAAAATTACAACAATGACGCTAAATTCATAAACATGACACTAAATTAATGAACATGACTCTTAATTGACGAATTAATTCGAATGTTCGAATGTTTTTATCTTGTTGAATTATTGAAATATATTAAGTATAATGCCTATATAAAAAGCATTTTGGCATTCTAAATTGTTTTGAAAGAATTAACTAGGTTTGACAAATATTTTTATGAGCTTCAATAGAAAGATTAAACGACTTATTCAAACGGAATTGAATTTAGACCAGATAATTAATTACCAATTCAATCGTTAATAAATTTTACAGAGAAACATGTTTAAAATAATAGAAAAAGTTTCTTATTTAATTGTATTTTTCGCTACGTAAATACTAACTTGAAACAATTTACGAGCTTCTAATGTCCTAAATGGGATTAATTCGTTTCGCAAATGCCGAAAACTCTTTCGTTAGAAGTAATTGGTGAAGCTTTTCATTAAAAATTAAATGTTCGGTTTTCTTACTGAGAAAGTTTTATAGTTTTTCTGATAGTCTATTTTTTGTGTGGATAATCTGAAAGATCTCGATCCATCGATTTTTGAAATATGTTTTAAATGTGTGTAAACCAAATAGCTTAATTTTTTATAACCTGCTCAAAAATAGTATAATATTTATCAAAATGTATAATCTTTTAACAATATAAAAATTGAAAAATTGTTCTTAAATTACATTCTAAAAGACTGTACAAGCAAAATATACTTTTTAATTTGCACTCACTAAATTTAACATTAAATTTCACTAAGTATTAAATAACTAGATTTAAAAGAGCAAATAAAATGTAGAAAATACGCCATTAGGTTCCCAGAGACTTAATATATTTCTTAAGTGCCAACAAGTCTAAAGCTGGACACTGAAACGTGCTTAACTATTCCGTCATAGTGAAATAGCAAATTTCAACAATCTGGTTAATATTTTGTTTTTAACACCCTATTTCTCGGAGTCATAGCATGGCCCTGTTTAATTATTTTCATTTCTCTTAATTTTTCATTCTTTTTCTGCACAGTACTCTGCACGGTCATATATTCTATAAATTACTGCTTTTCTTTTATGAGCTACCAGATTAGGTTCGCCAGTTTTGTCATTTCACTAATACGGCATGGTTAAACCTTTTCCGTTCAACATTTGTACTTAGCGAGATTTTTCACACTAATAAAGAATATTCGACTATTTTTGAAATGAGTGTCTCTCCTGTATATTTAATTTCCCATCTTATGTTGTGACCTAGTTATTTATTGTTTATGCCAAAGTCACGTTCTATATGTACTCAGTATATTTAGGGCTAATTATATATTTATCCCACCAAAAGAGTAAACATTTATATCGAATAATACAAAATTGTTGCTCAGCAATAATAGCAGAAACGCATAATAATCGCAAAGTAATAGAAATGTAATTGTTTCTTCACCAATCCAATATACAAATCTGAGAATTTCGGAATTGAATTACACACCAATAATTCAAAAGTATATTCGTACGTGCTACGTTGAAAACATCTATACTATCCAGTGTGCAGGATTTTGTAGATATAAATACATGGTATATTAAATGTTTTATTATTTCATTGGATTCAGCAGAATAAATCTATATAAATAAAATTGAAAACCTTTTTGTGGGTATATATGTTTATCCCATCATCATGAAAGAACAGCTGCATCGATACTCATTAATGTTCAGCTGTAAAAGTTGATGGTAGCCATGAACCAACTTTTTCTGGAGGAAAAATGAGTACTCTACTTATGGGATGTATGGCAATATCGCCAAATTGTATAACTCAATAGTGGCCAGAAGCAGATATCCCCTTACACTTTTTAAAATATGGGCTAAAATCTGAATTTTGGAGTTTGTGGCAATGCCCCAAGTTATATAGCTCAATAGTGGACATTACCAACCTACCCTACTCTTTTCGAAAAAATAGGTTAATAGACATGCGCAAGCATATCATTATTCCGCGATAGATCCTGATGATGCCTACTTTTCCTACACTTTTTATAACACGGGTTGCTATCCTAATTATACAGAGTGATTCGAAACTTTCTGTACAAACTTTAATGGGAGATAGAGAATATTAAACAAACCTGTTTCATTGATAAATGAATCTTTGAAGACGTCACCCTTTGGTGCTATAGGGCGCTGTTGTTAGTTCATAAATAAAAGGCAGAAAGTGTGAACACAATTTTTATTTACAACAGTTACAGTTTTATAGCATAGTTTTAAAAGAGTTTCACACATTTAGTGAGACAAAAGCGCAATTGTTTGGTGTTCGAAATACGTCTATCAGGGTATCGTTCACGGTACAATCTTACAGCAGAGCTTACATTTCCGTAGGAACCCTCATACGCTAGATGCATATCAGCTATCTCAGCAATCGTAAAATGATCATGTTACAGGAAGTCCCCGTTACGAATGACGATAGCGAGAAAGATCCAATTGTCGCCCCCCCCCCAAAGTCTGTTAAGTTATTAAAAGTTAATGTCTGTTGATTCATTCATTAACAAAAAGGTTTGATTTAGTCTTTTTTATCTCCTATTCAAGTTTGTACACAATGTTTTGAATCACTCTGTAGTGTGCATGGTAATCTACAGGAGTAGAATAATTCAATCCTGGACATGGACTGATATGACTGGACATAGACTGACGACTCCCCTACAGCTTTCGAGAAAATGCGATAGTGGGACTTTTGTGGAGTGTCCTTTTATGTCCTGCAATAGTGCAACTCAATAGTCACATGGTCTGTATCAATTCGAACTAAGCTCTTTGATGGATCAACAGAAAAAATGAACAAGTGTTCAAAAGGTGTAACAAAATACTGGAGTTATTTTATAAAAGTGGAAAATTGTTTAAAAAATATTGAGACCATCACTTAAAGTGACGACAACACTGAATATTTTTTTTCGGGTGGAATCAATAAACCAAATAATCAGAATTATAAATTAAGAAAAACGTGAGAACCTTTTACAAACAGAAATTTTAAACAAAACAAACAAGAGAGATGATGTGTTACAGCCTAGAATTAATGTAGCTCCGAATAAAACACAATTCTCGTTAGGTGTACATCGAAGGTATTTGCATACTCCTCCTTTGAAATTACTGCAGATAAATCCCAATGCCAATATTATGAACATGCAATGTATCTGGATGAACCATGTTTTGTGTATTGATAGCTAAACGTAGAATAATCGTGATATCAAATTCTAATCGATTAAAATGTGTATCCAGCCTTCATAAAGGCAGCGAACGTTAATAATTAATGAAATACTTTCCCCCTAAAATATCGGATAGAAAAATTCAATTGCGTAGCGCTATGTAAATTCTAGTTTAATACTTTTTCAGTATCTTGGGACAGGTTTAAATGTTAGTTAATTTATAATGCGCACAGATTTTTCAACAAAATTTACACACTTATGTGTTGTCGTCCATTTTGTTGCTCCAAGTCCTCTGGACGAGCCGGACGGCCTGGGGCTTTCACACTTATGTGTTGATTATAAATGTTATTTGATTTCATATTTTTAAATGAACATTTTTTTCAACAAGAAAATTTATAATGCAACCTTAAATATCTCAGTAAAATGACCAAAAATATAAAACACACCACACAAGTCCAGCAACCCTTTGAAAAGGATATGACGTAATAAAAGATTAAAGTCATTTTCGATCAAGTCTGAAAATAAAAAACGTAGACTAGAGGAAAATAATTCTTATCAGGAAATATTTAAGATAAAATACATTTTATACCAGAATGAGGGAAACAAGCTAGGCAACAAGAATTTTTCAAACTTGCATAGTTTGCAAATTTTAATTACGATTTCATAATACATTTCCTGAATTTAGAAATTATGAAATTCCATTTAATAAATATTTTTATTAAATTACTCTTAAATGGATATTCATGACATATCATAATTATATTCGGCTCATTAAGGTTTCTGCATCTGCTGTACAATTGAAATTCCTCTGGAACACAATTTTGGGTCTAATCCATCTGAAACTGCTATACATACAAAATCTCCCAGATATTATTTACATAATAATGCCTGAAAACGCATCTAAACCTGTTATTTTTACGATAAAATTTAAATGTAACTTTCGAGTTATACAACGAAAATAAATTAATTTTTGAGGCTATTTTTCATGTTTGCTCGAGGCGTTAATGAAAAAGATATATTAAATTTTCGGAGTGGTTTTTCTAATACATAATTAAATTCTCGCCGTTTTTCTGTGATGTCAAAACAGGAGAGCTTAAATGAATTAAATAAGCAAACACGGATGCAAAAAAGTATTTGAATGCTGCACAATAGGAGAGAATTAATTTCAAAGAAAGAGTTCATAAACATGCAAATATAATTTTCTCCTCCTCAACATTATTACACCATCTTCTAAAAATTGTGTAAACTTTAACTAGTTCTATTTTTGTTGTTCGCTTTCGAGGAAGGACAAACTATTATAAAAGATGTTTCACAAAATGTCCTTATTAGAAAAGTTTGAAGTAGTAATAATAATTTCATGACTAATAATATTCTCTTAAGGACTCATAGGACTTGTACAAATGCGTCTGTGAAAGATATCCTTTATATGATATGAAAATCTTTGGAATTTACATACATGTCCATCATTGAAATCATGCCGAGATTTCTGTAGCTGTAACATCACCCAATGAATGGTTTCCATGTGGGTTACAACTTACAATCGCCAGATACATAGTAGGAACAGCTGATACTCGGTTGTCATATGACATCCTAACTTTAATAGTCCATTTTCAGTTAAAAGAACTGTTTTAAGTTGCTTATACAGTTTGTTACGTTGGTTGTTACGTACAGTTTATTAAGTTTGTTACGCACAGTTTGTAAAGTCTGTTAAGTACAGCTTGTTAAGTTGCTTATACAGTACATTATACACTAACATTTTTTTTCTTGACTTTTCTTCACAGGAAAGCAAAAGTTAGTTAAATAAAAAAGGTTTTCTACTTAAAGAAACCTCCTAATTCGAGATTTTTTAGAGTTGGAAACACATTATACACTCATAAGGGACTTTTCATGAGCTGCAAGGCCCACGTGTGTGGTCAAACATCTAATTTCTAGTCAGGGGACATATACGAGTATGAGCTGGGTTTAAATTCGAGATATAGCTGGTGACCCCGGTGTACTCTTACCTGCTCTTAGTAGTATGGGAATTTACTTTCAATTGTGATTCCAGACAGTAGTTCAGGTACGCGTAAAAAATCCCCACTAGAGCGCCAAAATATCCAATCCAATCCAAAAGCTACTACCCCCCTTACCCCTATTCAAGAAAGTTTTGTTAAATTCTTGATTTAATAAGAACATTTTCTGCTTCCATATACAGTGTCGAAAAAATTATAAGGACAACATATGATTGAATGAAAATATACTTTATTTTCACTTTATCAAAATGAAATTTTGATATTTCTGACCTCTAATATGAAATTAAACAATAACATTTACAACACATAAAACAGCAAATATGAAACTTACAAAAGTTGACCATATAAAGATTACCACTAAAGAAAATATAGAAAAAATTATGAGGAAATGTTCTAAATTACTTAATATTTCTCTTAATTATCAAGAAAATAATATTTTTTTCAATTACTGGAATAAGTCGTGATGTCATCGATGCTGAAAGTTCTTTTAAAGTGTCTATGGAAATGTTAATCCAAGCTTGTTTGATGGCTAACACAAGATCCTGTTTACACAAATATTGTGTGTCACTTTTATAAACTTCTCGGGCTAGAAGGCCCTTTTGTGAAGTACCCCGGAATTGGGGTTTAGGTCACTACTTCGGTATATTAGACTTAACATATTTGTTATAGGTTGCGTTGGTTGTGGACTACAGCTATTCGTACAAGAACACTCGACACATTAGAAACTTAACATTTAATAATCTAAACCTAAACACAACGATTCAGGTACTTTACATGCTGTACTTAAAAGGTTACAGCGTAAGTTGTCCTAATCCATGCATGCTTATGTTGAGTAAGGAAGCGGAGCCGGCAAGACGCCGGGCACCGTAACTACGAAACTGGAGTTGTGGCGGTTGTAGAGTCTTATATAACCAATTGTGAACATGCTCATTGACGCATTCACAGGTCAGCAGAGTCTGTGCAGTCCCGCAGGAACGATGGCACCACAGCCCCATAAATTTTCTGTTGGATTGAAATCGGAACTCCTCAAGGATCCAATCAAGTAAATTTACCAAATTAGCTTCAAATCAAAGTTTTGAACTCTTAGAAACGTGTATGGAAGCAGTATCCTGTTGGAATATATAGTCTCCTGCAGTAATTAGTGGGGCCTCAGGTAACAAATGTTCGCCTAACATATCAACATATTTGTCAAGAGTTTATTTTGTAGTTGATAAAGACTATAGGTGTGGTTCCGTTTGCTGCCAAAGCGCCCCAAATCATCACTGTACCCACACAGTATTGACGTTTGGAAAAAACTTCTTTGGTTTTACACAGATTATACCAAAAATAGCAAAAACCATCTGGTCCATCAAGATTGATCTTCTTTTCGTCCGAAAAGATTACATCAATCCATTTTGGACCGAGAGAAATGTATTTTTTTGAAAACTCCTGTCTACTTTCCTTATGTTTTTTTCAAGAGGCGGGCGTGACATTAACTTTCCATGCCAAATATTCGGATGTTTATTCAAAACATTTTGAACTGTTCGTGTGGAACATGGTAAGTCCAAATTTCTTCTAACTTCATTTGCAGTTTCTTTTTTCTCGCAAGCTCTTCTTACAATCATTATTTTCTATCGATGTGTTATAATTTCTGGTCTTTCAGTTCGTTTTTTCATTCCATACATTCCAGGTTCTTTTAGAGAATTATAAACTACAGTTTCAGATATTTTAATTTTCTTCGAAATTTCATGCCCACTCAATTCACATCCTTTAAAAGCAAGACTTTTCCCTTTTTCATGGTCAGACAGATGAGTTCCTTTTGGCATCGTACAAAAATCGTGAATAAATGAGGCAAGTGTGAATTTTGTTTAGAAACCTAGTCTTTATATTTAAAATGGTCATTTTCTGCTTTCAAATATGCAAATTTTACTATATATTTAGATGAAAAAACAGTTGTCCTTATACTTTTTTCCAAGATCATATGGGTCTAAAATTTATAAAGTAAATTTATACATATTTATTTTTAGAAAATTTAACTAATTTAAATGAAAAACAACTTAATTTTAATAATATTTTTACTTAAGTAATTTGCATACATTTCTGTCTAAAAGATTTCTAGATTTAGCTTGTCCTTATACTTTTTTCGCGCACTGTAGAACAGAGAAGTGCATAATTTTACCGTGTGCTATACATTTTCATGATACTATATTACAATACAAAAATATCCCCCACGTTGCCCGGGTCCTAAATAATCGGGTTCTGCTTTAATATAGGTGTACCCTTGATACGCCCAAAATAAGAGAGCTACAATTCGACACGCATTCACACCAACATCTTGTTCGCCGATCGTTAGCAGAATGTTACAAAAACATTTTATATTCATTCATTTTATAAACATTTTATACTTATTATTTTGCATTCTCGGAGTTAGAAAACTGATATTCAATAAGTTAGACTTTGGGATTGCTTTAAAGACACTAATAAATGCAAATACTTGAAGTCCCCACAAAAAAGAAGGTTCCTTTACCTCAGAAGTAAAATTCGTAAAATTAACTGACTTTTCGGCGAGTTTTAATCTCCAAATTTTCAGAGCACACCTATAATATTTAAATAATTCGATGTTCTAAAAATTGAAAATGTGTTTTTTAAATTCACGAATTTGGAAAATTACAAATTTTATTGCAGTCCATGTCAAAGCATACAATTTGATATATTGAAGAAGTAAGTCTATTTATTTATTTATTTTATTTATTTATTTATTCAATTTACGTGGCAACTACAGATGAAATCCAGTTACAGTAGCCACACAAGAAATTAAAAAGTACAGATCATAGGATACAAGAATACTAATTAGTAAACATGTCAAGCGCATTGAAACAGGCAGGAGTCAAGTTAAATATATCAATATCAGCACGATAGGTATTATGTAGATCAACAAATTTATAGATAGAATAGCATTTAATGTAGTTGCGTTTAACAGTAGTATTGTGAAAAAGACTTTTTTTCCTGGTATTATTGACAGGTATGTGGAATTCCAGGCAAGAAAGTAAAGTAGGGCAATCAATAGTATTATTTAAAACCTTATAATAAAACAAGAGGCAGGACCAGCTTCTTCTTTTTTTAAGAGACATTAAACTATATTTCTGTCTGAGTTCCCTTGTATGCATATCATAAGGATAATAGCCAGTCAATCTGTAATCAATGGTACATAATAGTTTATTTTGCACGATTTCTATCCGTTGAGAATGTAGATTGTAAACAGGGTCCCAAATCATTGCACAATATTCCAAGATTGGTTTAACAAGGGTATTATAAATACAAATAATCGTATCAGAACTGGGAAAAACAAGAGATCGTCTTAAGGTGAAACCAAGTCTTTGGTAGGCTCTTTTAATAATATTATCGATAGTATGTCTCTGAAAGTTAAAAGTATCATCGAAAGTGACACCTAAATCAATAATATGAGTACATCGAGATAGAGATGAATTATTTAAAATATACTTGTAATTAAGGATATTATGGATTCTAGCAATGCTCATAACATAGCATTTAGAAATATTTAAATGAAGTTTATTTAGTACAGACCAGTTATACAGTTCATCTAGATCTCTCTGCATCAGTTCACAATCAGTTAATGAGTTGATTTTCATATAAAGTTTCAAATCGTCTGCAAACATAAGACATTTAGCTGTTTTAAAAATCCGGGGAATTTCATTAATAAAAATTAAAAAAATAGAGTGGGCCCAGATTAGAACCCTGAGGAACACCAGAGGAATTACTGTATAGTCTAGAGTTTACACCACAGTACTTTACAGAATACAGTCTATCTGAAATATAAGAGTATAACCAAGTCGACAAATCAACACTAAAACCGCTAGTAATCAGTTTACGGGTTAATAACCCCAGATCGATGTGATCAAAAGCTTTACTAAAGTCAGTATAAATAACATCAAGTTGTCTCTTGGTTTTAATAGCATCAACAATGTCACTGGTAAGGCAAGCTAAATTAGTTACAGTTGATCGTCTTGGCATAAACCCTGCTGGTACGGAGAAATCCATTGCTTAATTTGGGAAAAGATCCTTTCATGCATAACACATTCCAAAACTTTTGAAAAAGGGGAAAGAATGGTAATAGGCCTGTAGTTCGAAATATCATGCTTGTTGTTCTTTTTATGTACTGGAATAACTTGACCATATTTCCAGACATTGGGAAAAGCCATAGTTTTAATCGAAAGATTAAGCAAAATAAGCAAAGGGTAAGTTAGAGAGTCAGCACAACCTTTGATAATGAAAGAAGGAACATCATCACAGCTTAAAGACTGGCTGGATTTTAACTTCTTTAAGGCTTTGACAACATCATTTTCAGTAATATATGTAACCTTAATTAAGTCAATGTTATTGAGTTCACAATACTTGGTTAGCAGTTCAAAATCAACAGGTTGGCTACTTTGGATTTAAACAGATTCAAAGAAATCAGCAAAGCAGTTTGCAATATCATTAACAGTAGAATAATCAGTATTATTATAACTCATTGTTGAGCTGCCATGACTACCAGGCGAATCACCTTTGCAAAAATTCCAGAAAGCCTTAGGGTTCTTATTGAGTTCTTGTTCCATGATAGCAACATGATTGGTAAAATCAGTTTTGATTCCATCTTTCACAGATTTGCGTAGTCTATGAAATTCCTGTAGATCACTTATATCACCACCTCTAATAGATTTTTTACGATATATTTTTTTTAATTTAATATTATGGATAGTGCTAGAAGAATACCACGATTTATTATATCTCCGCTTAGTATGAATATATTTTGGTATACATAAGTCAAATATCCCATAGACACACTCATGAAAACTCGATATAGCATCATTAACATTTGTATATGTATTTAGAAAGTTCCAGTCTGTATTATAAAAGTAGTCATATAGCATAGGATAGTTGGCCTTTCTAAAGTTATATTTCATATTATTATTAATTCGATGATTTCTACTCGCCTTCTTAATCAATATAGTTCCCTCCAGAGCAGGCTGGTATGGATCCTCTTTAACGAAACTGAAGGTAGAATGTTCAATAATTATCTGTTTATAGTTAGTTAAGACAAGATCAAGAATTTTGCCATATTTATTACAAACAGTGTAAGTACGGAAGCACGAAAGTACGAAAGCACGGAATATCATCTGCAGCTGCGATGGATAAATTGATGTAACGAAATAGAGAAAAATGCGATTTATAGCTTTAAAAGATCATAACTTCTAAAATAAACTCATGCTGTAAAATTTGCAACACCATGAAGGTATCACGCGATTGAGCTAAAACTTACAGAAAATGCAAATTAGGGTGTGCTATGCAAATGATTAGAATTTCAAAGTTACCGCGCATGCATGGGCTGAGCAGCACCCTCTGAACTATCGTTTTAACCGTATAAATAGAGAGCTGTAGCGGAACGTTGAAAACAGTTTATGGTTGTATGCCAGCAGTAAACGCTTCATGAGATGTCACTGTGCCTCTACGACGACAGAGGAAGCCACATGTGCAAATTACGGAGTTTGATAGCGGACGAATGATCAGGCCTTTATCAGGCAATAACAGCTCGTATGGAGCGCAATGCCACGACGGTGGTGCAAGTGTGAAAGCAGTGGACTGAAGAGAACCGGACAAGTCGCAAATCCGACAGAGGGCAACGAAATGTTACGTCAGCACAAGATGATAGACACCTCATCCGCATAGCAGTGATGGACCGTACAGACAGTTGGAAGGCCAGTAGAGTACTGCTACATTTGTGTCATTATCTGCTTCAACAATTCGTCGGCGTTTGCTGCTTCGTGGACTGCGTGAAATAATTCCTTTGTACAGTATTCCTCTGACTCAAAACCATCGACGCTACAATAGGCTCATCGACATAGAAACAGGCGTGCCGATTGGCAACAAGTCGTTTTTTCCGATGAATCCCGCTTTAATTTGGGGTACAGTGACGGCCGCATTCACGTTAGATGCTATATCGGTGAACGGCACCTTTCGAAGTGAGAATTGTGGGAAATTTCAACAACAACCGGTACATTAGAGAAGTTCTGTAGTCTAAAGTTGTACCCTTCCTTCAACGCATTCCTGGAGCTGTATTTTAACAGGATAATGCCCATCCGCATGTTGCTAGGAATGTTCAAAAATTTTTTTTAGCACAACAGATACAGCTTCCTCCTTTTCCTGCCTATTCACAGGAAATCCATGTCCTATTGAACATGTCTGGGATTTCGTAGGTCGGCATCTCGCTCCTCCCGTAGCTAATACAGCTGATCTTCGGGGTCATATAGAAGCAATCTGGAATGCTCTTCCTCGGGTACAAATTCAAAATCTGTTTGATTTGATGCCAAGTCGTATAGAAGCACTTATTGCAGCACGTAATGTGACTTCACCAAATACTGATTTTCGGCATGTAATATTGTTTTTTGCTTTGTAAACTTAATCGTTCATTTGTATCAATACAAGTCGGTTGTGGAATAAATTTCTTTAAATTCTGATGATTCCTTCATGGCGTTGCAAATTTTACAACCAGGAGTATAATTCGAATTCAAAAAAAACCTCGACAACATCTGCCGTGTCTATAGATCAGCTAATTCTGTATAGAATTAGACCACTGCCCGAACTTTCGATTTTAAGCAATAAACAAGACACACACACACATTTTACTATACAAGATCAAAAGCATTAAAATTGTATTTACTTTTTAATTCCGTTATATACATAGTATAATGTATAAGGAATGTATTGTGGTGGGGTCGAAAATTCTAATTTTCGACGGGAGAGCACGTTTCAAGCATCTATGAACACGAATCAAACATTTTTGAGATGATGTCTGTGTGTGCGTGTTTGTGTGTGCTTGTGTGTCAGTGAGTCTATGGAGACGATATCTCACGAATGAAAGAGCGATACGAATAAAATTCGGTACAAAAATTACAATCTGTGAATACCGGAAGCCTATTGTTTTCAAACGCAGTCGAATGTTCAAAATCCCTCTAAATTTTCGAGCGAATATTTGAAAAAATCATCAAAAATCAAAACCTTTGATAAAGTTACATAAATAGTTATATCCTATTTAATTTTTCATTAGAAAACGGTTGACATAAATTTTATAACGCTAGTGTGAACCGTGCTTGAGATATTGCACATTTAAAAAAAATCATATAAAATAGAAATATTAACTATTGTGAAATATGGTCACTTTCGTAAGTAATATATTGCGTTAAATTTGGTGTTATCATTCTCGTGAATCTAACACTTTTCATTCATGAGAAAATATACTTTGGGTAATACTTTTGTAATAGGCCGCTGATAGTCATCTAAATGCAATAAGAATAACTTATTTCTCCGTCCACAGCGCTTGGCGAGAATTTGGCGGAATGTCGCCAAATTGCTAAAACTAACGCTAAATTAATGAAGATAACGACTAATTGATGAAAGCTCGATATCATGGAAAGAACATAAGAGTAGACTATAAGAATAACCTATTTCTCCGTCCGTCAGTAACGTTTGGAGATAAATTTAGCAGAACGCGATAAAAATGACGTCAAATGGGCAATAATGTTTAGCAAATTCTGATTTCCGTCATATGACGGACATACATTATGCTCTGCTCTCCGTTTGTCTGTAACACTTAATGATGCATTTGGCGAACTTGGAGAATAATTTAGCAAAGTATCGCCAACTTGACGCTATTTCGCCCCAGATTGATAAAAATATCATCAAAATTGCAAAATTGAAGCCTAGTTGACGAATTAATTATTAAAATATTTTACTATATGGGCTATATCGCTTATTGAGGATGCTATCAATATTGATAATTGTTTATTTAGAGTTGCGCGAAATATGAGTTTATTGGGTATTTTGAAATAGTTTCACATGTTGCCATCCGGAAAATCACCAAATGTACAATTCAAGAATAAAAACAGAGTACCGTGGATCTTATGCATTAGTTTTTGACTATAAAAGTAGTAAATTCATTGCATTATATAAAGAAAGTCATGTGCTGCCCACATCAGATTTTTTATGCAAGTATGTTTTACTTATAAAATCGTTAACGGGTGCACTGTACATAAGTAGTTTCCCGTATATTTGATAATAATTCATAAAATGGACACACAAGGCATTTAAAATTTAAATAATTATGAAATATAAATGACAATAAAGTCGATGGATCATAAGAAAAATGAATCTCATCGAAACACAAATTACATCATTTGCTAAATTTTCAAAAAATCACATGAAGGTTTGGCACACAGGGAGTCGACCCCCACTTTGTTCCGGTCTAAATTGGGTGGCACTTCCCGGCCGTCCAAACAGTTACCTTACACCTTTCTGGTAGGTCGGACGGTCTGGGTCTCAACAACAACAACACAGGGAGTCGAGAACGAGTCGCCAAGCATAACTCAGGGTCTCGACAGGATTAAAATTGCAAATAGACTCACTGTACGGGTAAATAAAAATGTTTTCTTAAAGTAAAATATTACGTGGGTTATTGCAACTGCTTAAAAGGAAAGTTTTATCAAACATAGGATGAAAATTATCGTTAATAACATACTGGGCAAGAGCCGTAGACAGTTTATCATTTTTAACATTTCGAGCATGTTCAGCTAAACGAATACCGACAGTACGTTCAGTACTGCCAATAACGAATTAAAGTTATTATCAGGAGATAAAAGGGGGGCAGCATACACCCCAGTCTGGCACTTAGTTATTTTTATATTTATATCTATCCGAACGGATATGATTAAATAACGTAGTAACGGTCGAATAAGCTAGCTTAAACTTAAATTCATGGCAAAATTGAATAAGAGGACAAAAAGTCGCTGGGTGACACGGAAGACTAGATTTATACGGCATAAAATCAGAAACGGGAACAAGGTTAGTATTTGGATGAATAAAATTATGGCGAATATAGGAATTTAATCGTAACCGTTCGAATAAATATAAGGATAAAAATAACTTTAAGTGCCAGGCTGGGGTATACGTTGTCCCCCTTTTATCTCCGGATAAAAATTTTAAATTCGTTATTGTCAGTACTAAATGTCCTGTCGGTATTCGTTTAGCTGAACATGCTCGAAATGCTAAAAATGGTAAACTGTCCACGGCTCTTGTCCAGTATGTTATTTACGATAATTTTCATCCTATGTTTGATAAAACTTTCCTTTTAAGCAGTTGCAATAACCCCTGTAACATTTTATTTTATTAATCACTTTTTATTTATTTTTATCGTGAATCTATATATAATGTTAATCCTGTTCAGACTCTGAGTTATGCTTGGCGACTCGTTCTCGACTCCCTGCGTGTCAAACCTTTATACGATTTTTTGAAAATTTAGCAAATAATGTAATTTGTATTTTGACGACGTTCATTTTGGTTATGAACCTTCAACTTTGTTGTCATTAGTATTGTATAATTATTTAAATTTTAATTGCCTTGTCTTTTTACAAAATGTAACAACTGCAAAACCGTAAAATGATGCTATGTAAATTTTACCTGGCGGTCATGGCCTATATGTAAGCACTTGTTTGCACCGTATTTTCACTTCGGCACTGATGATTGGTATGGTGATGCCCAACAGCGCTTTGGCCGTGTAATTTTTGTACGTCGAGGAAAAGAGGTTTTATTAAAGGACTTTAAAATCAAAGACAACTAAAAATAGGTTTAAAAGTTTAATTAAATTTGACGTGTATCCATATTATTTATTAAAAGCTTTTAAATAGGTTTGCATTTTTTATTTTTTTTAATGCTTTCCAATCCTCCCTTTGACAATAGCTTGCCTTCTGAAAAAATTAATATTTTAACAAATTGTGCTGGTAACTGAATCAGCTGGCATTTCGCTACATTTTGCGTTATGTAATTTTACTAATTTAGTTTTATACATGTTTATTCTGTCATATCTTAAAATAATTAAATTATTGATTCGTTCCTCAAAAGACGTTGGTTCTGAGTGAACGCTTTATACTTCCATGCAAGCATTTAAGATGTGTGGGAATAGATTTTTTTTATTCTATTTCAAAATTCTCCTTTGGGAAAAAGAGTAGCTGGTTCAATTTACTCGAAACTAAAATTAAATTTCCAGTTGTATATCAAAAAACTAATTAATATTTGTTCAGCAGGTTATTCACACCTTCAAACTACAAAGATGTTATGTTATTATTTCCTGCAATATATTTTGATTTCTCAACCGTGATGTGTTTATGCTTCGGCTTTATTATATAAATATATTATTTTATCGAATTTATTCAATGACTGATTAAAAATGTTGAAATATTAATATCAGTGTACTAAAAATAGTAATTTATACTAAAGCTGTTTGAATTTTATAGTGCGATTAATTTTTCATTCAATGCTTCAGACATATTTGTAACATTTTCTATAATATATACAAGGTCACAGACCTCCCTGTGGTGGTTACGGAGTTAGATGATGCACTCCCTGATTCGCGGAATGGCAATGACTTGCGATGGGTTCTTAACTTCCTCAGAAAGGTTCTACACAAGACTGGGTAAGCATCCCTTAATACCTAAAACCATGGAGGTAAAAGTAAGGAATTTAAACGTCATAGTAAGAAAACGCCAATATCGTTTGAGACAACAATTCAGGTAACGCAAAGATAAGATAAGTAGACCTGCATTGCATGCATTTATATGGCGAAAGACCTAAACTATTTATTTCAACTGTAAATTTTATAGAAATAGAATAATAGCACAATGAAGAGTAGAACTGAAACATTAAAGAATATTCCTATGCATTCAAAATTATTTTTTCTTTCAATTTATTTTTATCTCCATATATTCTATACGCTTTCTTACCAAAATAGATACAGTAAATAGTACGCTTTTGTGTGTCAACTAACAATAGCAGTTACTTTATTAACACTAGCGACACCTAGATATAATTCTCAAAACATTATGGCATTTTCAAGCGTTTCATCCATTGAAATTTCATCTTCTTCTTTCTAACTCCATGCTTAAAACACTGAAAATATTAGTGCCCTTTGATATATAAGTAGCATTTTAGAAGATACGAAGAGATTTTTAATACGGTAATTATTATTGGCGTTTTAAAATTTGTGTTTCTTAAGTAGCAATCATATAAAATAATGGGACACATATATTTAATATTGATAGATCCTAGTGCTCCTGGGGCAATTGTTTTAGTATACACAGTTTTGGGGGAAGTATTTAAGTACTCAAATAACTTCAGAGTGTAAGGTCCCTCACAGCGCAAGTTAGGTCTGCTCATAGTAAAGTGACTGAGTCCGCTCAAGTAAAAGAGGTTGCAACGCCCTTAGTGGAGAATCCTATACCCTTTAAGGATTAATAGCATCTATGGGAGTAGATAAAAATGTAGTTTATTAGCATATCCACAAAGTTTGGAAGCGGCTCAACAGAAAATTTAAACGTTGAAACTACGCTCTATTTCCTACCCCGTGTTCAAAAACTTTTTATCCATATAACATACTATATAAATTAATGAAAAAATAAATATGTATTCAGCATTTAAAATAAAAAAATACAAATATAACTGTCTCTTTATAACTCTGTATCTCCTTCTCTAACTATGTCTCTATAATTCTGTCTCTAAATACCTCTCTATAACTCTGTATCTCCTTCTCTAACTATGTCTCTATAATTCTGTCTCTAAATACCTCTCTATAACTTTGTCTCTAACTCTAACTATGTCTCTCTCTTTCTTTCTCTCTACTAATTTTAAATAATAAGAGAGAGAGAGAGAAAGTATATGAAAATACATCCGAGAACAGAGCTTTGATGTCCCGTCATTTGTCATACCACTCTCCGGTGACGATGTTCCATCAGAAAATGAAGTCCTCGTTATCCTAATGTATGTGTGTCTGTGTATCTATCCCACTTGGCCATAATTTTGGCGAGTTCTGGAAAATATCGCCAAATGGACAATCATGCAGAAAATTAAGTTAATCCCAATCGCATTATGGCAATTATCAATTTAATGTTCTTGATCCAAAATGGAGTGAGTTTCGCTGCTCATCGAACAGGTACGGTTTGTTAGTTGGGGGGTGTCATAACATAATAACATTTGTTAGAGGGGTTGTATGGTAATTATGTTTTGCTAGAGAATCGCATGGGTTCGTAATCTGTATGTGTGCGGAAATTTCAAAAGGGTGGGAGGGAATGTTAGGTAGCTTTAGGCACAAAATATATCTGGCTTAATATCCAATATTAACTATTGAAATTAAAGTCCTGTCCCCATAAATACATAACGCATGCATTTTGCCAACAAATTAATTACATTTGAGTGTAACAGTACTTAAAATATTTATTAAGAAAGCTTAATGAATATTTATATCACACTGTTCAAAGGAAAGTCATATTGAAGATTTCATTATACCAGCTACATTTACGATTCAAATCACCATTTAGAATTCTGGATTAAATCTTACGAAATATTAAGATGTTTATGTATCTCACGAAATGAATGTATTACGCAGTATTCCATAATTTAGGATTCACAAATTGCAATCTATTCCTATCTTAAAAGAAATACCTAATAATAGGAATTTCTTGGGTACAAGGAAACAAATGAATAGAAAGATCTTTAGAATACACTTGGGAATTTTGCTTCTCGGCCAGGGAAAAGAAGCAGGCAGTATAAGATAAGAATGATATAATCCCAAAAGTTGATCAAGAATTATTCAGTCTCAGATATCCAAAGAGAATTGTTTATAAGTTTATCCGAGAAAAGTTTCCGCATATCACCAAAAGTGAGGTCAATAGAAGGATGTCGTATTAAATGCAAACTTTCAGTTTAGCAGCAATTTATTTTTTTTCTTTGTAATGAAACAACTCTCATCTGGAGTTTGAAGATACCTTATTTTCACTGCATAGTGCATAATTTCAGCCTTCATTTGTATAAGTATCTAACTGAAATAAAATATTTTATACGCGAGTTGCAACACATCTGTCCCTAGTAAATATAATTTTATTACGTTTAATTTATTTTTGTTAATTTTACACATAACTTGCGCCTAATTTTTCTATATCCTTTGCAACGTTTTTGCTTTCAACTTTGTTTATTTACGGGTGCATCAAAGACGTCAGAATACGTAAATTACAGATTTGTAAAAAAAAAAGGTTTTCTTTTATTGTGACGCATTTATCGCGATATTTCTTTACTCGAAGTAACTGGTTCAAACAATGTCTCAACAAGATGAATCAGCTGAATCGAGTTCTTGTCACTCTGGAAGATAGTCAGACTGCAACAATCTCTGACTGGCTCCCTAGTGCAACATCTGAGAATTAAATTATCTTCGAGAGACGAAGTCTAAACATGAAGCCTAGATAAGGGAAGTTCACTTAACACAAAAGGAAATAAAAACGGATTAAAAGAGTGACATATATTAAAGTGTAGCAGAGCCAATACTCAGCGCAAAACAATTCACAACATCTCACAAGACAAAATAGGCTACTCATCCCAGTTCTACAACCCAGATGATAAAATTCCAGTGTCTTGTGGCTCTAAGAAAACTGTTCATAGTGACTCGCTCAGTTGCAGCTCTAAATCGTACATCTGGAGGAACAGTAAAACATCACAACTCGAACACATGTTAAATCAAATCTGAACCAAAGGAGGGGCCGATAAATCACGACGACCACTGGAGCCTCTCAAAACACAAATGGCGTCTCGATTGAATCGAGTCCACTACAAGAACTCAACAAGGTACGTTGGCCATCACACTCCTTTAGTTGAGACCACAATTGGAACTTCTCAAAACGCATAAGTTATCAGGTTTGTATCGAGTTCACGACAGGCACACAACAATCAGCACAACTCTTAATTGTTAAATCCACTGGCGTTCACCGGAGGACAAAATGTCTACATACTTTCCAATCGAGATATCAACTGGTATTCACTAAATCACAAAATGACTGCATATCCTATAGCTCATCCAATTCTAACCATCATAACTAACAGCATCCAATAGTTTTATATGATGTGTTAAAGGTCTCTCGTGTGTTCTAGGAAATAAAATTGCAGACTGCCTAGCTTTCGAGGCGTCGTCGAGTATATCTGTTCAGTGTATGAAGTTACTGTATCCCTGTGCATCGCTAAGGTCACATCTAAATGTCAATATCATAAAAGAAAATGTCAATATCAATCTAAATGTCAATATCATATTAGAAAGGCAGAGAAACTTTCAACTATCTGCCCAGAGTATGTTAAAAGCAAATGATTTGTAACAGTGAATTGGTACTGCTTTTCTCGGGGCATGGGTGTTTCCCAGCCTATCTTTACAAAATTAAAAAAAAACTACACCAAAACTGTATTTGTGGTACAATTAGATCTCCGAAACATTTCGTATTTGGCAGCCAGTGTGCAGAGAACTATCACATTAAAAGGCCTATTAGATAACATTTGCCAATATAGACTAAAAACCTTCTGGGTAATTGCTTATTTAAATAGAGAATAAAATCTATAATTCAAATCCTAGAAGAAATCGAGCATATCTTGTGAATTGTTACTAGCAACCCTTTAAGAGTAGCTCACTGTTTATTGTATATTTATTCGTGGTAATTGTAAATTTTATTATATGAACTGCAATCAAATTGATTTTACATTTACATTTGTCATATTCATTGCAAGTATTATTGTAAGTATCAATGTAGTATTGGAAGCCATGAGAATCTGCGAGATTTATTTGTATATGTAATATATATAGTCTTATATGTTTGTATATGTAGTTTTGTATGTATATATGTATGTATATATATATATATATATATTTAATTTGCATATATCTTTGAATTCTATTCGTGGCATTTTGTATATGTAATAACCTAGTTTAGAAACATTTTTATATATATCGTCGCCCCATTTGAAACAGTTCTGCACATAAGTGTTTATGGATTGGAAATATTCGCATATTTCAGCTGTATGAAATATAGGCAAACATTTTGTATATAATTGTTTATCATTTTTATCTCGGCATATTGTTTTGTTTTCTGGTTTTAGACAGATATTCCTCCACCATATGCTACTAATAATGAAAACCTTCGGGTCGGTGCCTATAGGTAGTTAATTTGTTATCTGTTAATCAATCGTGATATCGGACATACATTTGGCCATAACAACGCACGGACTGCTGAAAATACAACAGCACTTCTAGGCAGTGCCAACGTCACTGTTGAAAGACAAGATGAGACTAATTCTTAGCGCTGTGTTTTTATAGGCCATCACCTGGGTCGAGATTTGCATAAACGCTTTCGTTCGTTACTGCGACATTCTTACAAAGTCTCTCATATTTACGTAATCCCGTTCTTTTGAGACAGCAGCTGTGTTTCTAGACTGCGTGAGATTGGGGTTAGTGTGGCGGATCATCACAAGGGTATCGCAGGTGGTAGCAAAAGCCACTGAAGTACACGAGGTCTTATGACTGTGGAATCAATTTCAAGGCACAAGAAGTGTTCGAAGAGAGGCAAAGTCAAGCCATTCTATCACTAACTACAGCTAAGGAAGACCGCTATTCAATACTAACAGCCCATCGATACTGACGGTAAAAATGCTACTTATTCCCAGTGAGTGTTTCTCGTGGCAACAGGATATCAACCCAAACTATCCACTCTCGGCTTTACCAGGGTGGCATTTATACACGTAGACCAATGGTGGGAGTCCCTTTTGCCGCACGACATCATACGTAAAAGCTTGATTGACGAATATCGTAGTTAGGGGCATGATGGAGTCAAGTTTTCTTCTTGGACGAGTTCAGTTGTAGTCTGGAGTCTTACAATCGACGAGTTCTTTTCTGTAGGAAACTCGGCGCGGAACCTGTATTTTAATTGTGAAACATCCCATTACGGCAATGATGAATTAATGCTTTGCACATGCATACGTTTAGATGGACGCACAAATTTGTACGTCCACCTATACCTCAACGGCAATCTGACGGCCCAGGGATATATGAGTATACAGACGCAATTCTCAGAATAGCCGTCATGCCGTATGTTGCAGCTGCTGGTGATACTTTTCTTTCCAGAAGATAACGCTAGATATCATTAAGTTCGGATAGTTGACAAAATTCATCAAGAGGAAGGAATCGCACCTCTGAAGTGTTCATTACTATCATGTTCCCCTGATTTAAACCCGATTTAGCATATCTGGGACGCACTTAACAGACGTATTGTAGTTAGGCTATCATCTCCATTGACTCTTTGTGAACTGGAAACGTATCTCATTGAAAAATTGTAAATATCTGATTTTCAGATCCGTGGGATTTATTTCGTGGTACGGGTAGAGAGCTAGTTCTGTGCATACATGCTAGTAATGGCTAGTACTACTTTAAACTTTAGTTCCCGCTCAAGGGAGTCCTGGTGAACATAAAGAAAACAAAGAGTCAAAATTGCTCAATCTAGTCACATCTGAAAGCTGCATTTTATATAAAATAGACATGTTTAAATATATTCATTTATAACACACATTTTGAACCTCACAAGTTAGGGTAGCTTTGGAAAAAAAAATAATAAAATTTTGAAAATATTAAGATTAAAGTTGTAGGAGAAAATATCATATATATTTCCTTTTGCATGGAGAGATATAAATATTAAGGAATGTGTTCAATTGGTAGGGGTGGGACTCAGTTTAAGAGAGAACTCAGTATATACAGTTCTACCACTGATTTAGATAGTTATGCGTCATTTCATTTATTAGAGGGGGTCAGTACGCAAATGATATTGCAATCTAAATATAAAGCAATATTAATCTCAATGGTTAAATGTCTTGAAATTTTCCTCCCGTTGGTTTATGACTTAATTTAAACATTGAAGTTGAGTTAAAGTTAATACTGATACTTCCATAAAGTATTTTTAACAAAATTCTACATTTCTAGGAGAATTTATTTTGTTGAATAAAAGTAAAATCGATTGTTTTCGTTAAATGTCTCTCATTTTAAACAAAATGAAATTGCACAGTATAAAAATGTTTATGAGTTAAAGAAAGCAAAATTCAATCAAGATCTTTTTTCTTCAAACACCTTATACAACCTTATTTGAACGAGTTTCTTATGAAACCATTTTGGACATCCGTTACAAAGGTTTTTAATTAGGAATTTTTAACCATTTTTTTATGCAGTGCACATTTATTTATGATTGAAATAATTTCTATCATCTTAATCTTCGGATCAATGTGATTATAGCATTACTTACATTAAGTCTTTGCAGGACAACTCATTAATCTGTTTAAAAAAATCAACCAATTTAAGATCTTCGTAGTTTTGTGAAAAAAAAACCATATCGTTTTCTTCTAGCCTAAAGCGTAATATCCACCCGTTACTTCATTCACTTAATTTTCAGAAGTTATTAAAATGAGTGTCCCAAATTCAATAAACATGGGAGCTAATTATCTCGTAAAAGGGTTAACGAACATCCAATAATGGGTTGTTTCTCCATTTATATAATAATGTCAACATTATTTTGAAGCATAACGGTTAATAACTTAATTCTAAATAGACTACTTGTGCTCAAATTATCTGTTTTCAAATTAAGAAGTTCTCTAAGAATCCCCATTGGTTATCTATAAAGAGAAGGAAATCTAATGGGTTCACTCATTAGACGATTTTTGTGGCATGTATAATGCATATATAATGGATGTTCCTTTCAAACTTCTATATGTTAATGATCTGTTTTTTATAATTGGTCCATAATCTTAGAATAATCAATTATTTCCAGAGATGAATAATTTTGCAGTTTTGCGTTTTAGCCATACATTACCTCAATTACGGAAGCATTTTATTTTAGAGATGTAACATAGACGTTTCCTATAAAATTATAATAAATAAAGAAATCGCAACGTAAATTACCATGCAAATAAAAGAATAAAAGAAGATGATGGGTTTTTTTTCTTCAGTGCGAATAAATAGAGATCTTAACACAAAATGATCTTCGCTCTCAATTGCCATACGCTACGTTCCCATTTAGCGTTAAATACTCTCATAGGATAAATCCGGGATATATGCCACACCTTTTTACTTTCCCTGCAATACATGGCGATGTATAGGGAAAGTATTGGAATCAAGTCGAAAATCGCAACTCGAATTTTCGACGAATATACACATTTAGAAACCTATAGAATACGACAAAAATTTTGGCATGACGGTCTGCGTGTGTGGCTGTCTGTGTGTCTGTATGTACAATGTATGTATCCACTCTAACTCAAAAACTAATTAACCGAATTTTATAAAATTGGGTAAGTCCCTTGGGTGTGACTTTGATGATGATTAGTTTTTGGTACGATTTGGAAAAACAAAACCCGCCTTTTTTTGCAAAATGGCCCGTAAGAAATTCATGTGTCGATTCTAGCTAAATTACTTATCGACCAAATTTCACAAAATTTGGTAAATAAATTACTTATGGGATACTCTGGTACTGATTAGATTTTGATATGATTCGGAAAAGAACAACCTGCCTTTTTCTACGAATTGGAGAACAAAAATCGCTAAAATCAAAAAAAAAAAGACTACCTATGTTCAAATGTATGGATTAAATGCTTGCTTTATACGTAATTTTAGACGAGGAAAAGAATAAGAACAACTGTATTACTCTAGAACTAACCGTTCTCGAGATTTCTTGCATTTTTGATACGCTGTTTTCGGAAAAATGTCCAATGACCAAATAAAAACGAAAATTGAATTCAAAATGCAAATTAAGTGTTATTACGTACAATTAAATTCAATCTAATAAATTATTAAAGAAATAAAAAAAATATGAATTTGAGTCTGCAGGGAAAGTCATATGCTGTCCACATCATATTTTTTAAAATCACTATTCTGAGCCCCCTGGTGCGCAAACCTGATATAAATAATAATTTATTTACACTTAGGAAACATATGTATTAGGATAAAATAAATTATAAAATACTCAATAAGCAATTCCAATTTTTTTTGTAAACCCTTTCATTCAATCATTTCTCTCAGATGAGTCAGGTGTTACGCAACACCATAAGGGAGATTCTTCGCGTTTAACATAAATGAATTTTAATGGACGTAACAAATATTTTTCTTAAATAAATATGTATATTTAAATGTAAAAATGATAGAAACACTGAAATTGCAATTTTGTAAAATATAAAAATTGGTTAAATTCGAAAAATGTTTATTTTTAACACTTTTCCACATAGTTGTAATGTGTTTATGACTTTATTCATTCTATCTGTCTGTCTGCCCGTTCGCACTATAACTGCTGTAAGAATGACTATCAAAATGAAATTTCAGTATGCTGTTGAGACTGCTTGTGGTATCTATAGGAATGTAAATGAATAATACCGCCCAATTAGGTTTGGATTGAACCCGGGTTGAATGAATGAAATACATTGAACCTTATAGGACCTAATTTTTCAAACATCTTTTAAGCGGAGTTAAAATTCACAAATTGCTTCGAAAATTAAAAAAAATATTCAAATTATCAGGTAAAATGTGTAAAAAAGTCGTGAAAATATATCAGGTAGCTTTAACAAGAAAGATCAATCATGCATAAAGCATTGATTATGAAACACTTTCCAACTTCAGTGCAATTTCATACAAACATCTCTAAAATGCGATACATTCCTCGGTAATATTTTTAAAATTATTACAATACTACATTAATTTATTATATTTGAAAACTTCATCGACGAAAATGAGCTTCATTCAAATGACGATATTGAAATATAAATTGCCTGGTTTAAACATCTCTAAAATGCGATACATTCCTCGGTAAAATTGTAAAATTATCATAACACTACAATAATTTATTATATTTGAAAACTTCATCGAAAACAAATGAACTTTATTCAAATGACGTTATCGAAATATAAATCGCTTCTCTATAAAAGCAGCATTTCATTCATAAATATTTTTCCAATCGTTTCATTCATCAAAATACTATAATAATTTATTTTATTTAAAAATTTGAGAAATTATAATCTACCATATTTATTTTTAAATGTGAAACCTTTCTCATATATAAAATAATTAAACTCTTGGAAAGATATTTATTATATATCTCTTTTTTCATTCTGGAAGATATAACGAGAGTCAGAATTTAATTGATTTTGGTTTTCTCCCTATATTAAATAATTTTTATTTAAAAAAATACCCAATATATTTTACTGAAATTTTTTTTATATATTTTATGGGATAATTTGAATATTTCATAAAATTTTCGAAGCAATTTGTGAATTTTAAATATGCTTAAAAATTGTTTGAAACATTAGGTCCCATAGGGTTCAATGTATTTCATTTTTTCAACCCGGGTTCCATAAAAAACTAATTGGGTGATATTATTCATTTATATTCCCATAGGTACCACAGACCGTCTAAAAAACATACTAAAATTTCATTTTTATAAAGTCATTTTTGCAGCAGTTATCGTGCTAACGGGCAGACAGACAGACAGAATGAATAAAGTCATAAACACTTTCAACTATGTTGTAAAGTGTTAAAGTCATAAACACTTTCAACTATGTTGTAAAGTATTAAAGTCATGAACACTTTCAACTATGCTGTAAAGTGTTAAAAATTGAAATAATGACACTCAGGTTATATGAAGAGATCACGTGACCCACTTCAAAATAAAATATTGCATCCACTTTTTTTTCTCTGTGTCCAAATCATGATTTGTAAGGAATGTTTTCATTTATATTTATAGTTGCATCCATCCTAAATCCCCTTTATTTTTGCATATTATCTGTGTATCTAAATTGTGTACGTACACAATTGCAATATTTTTTAATTTAAATGATCATTGAACTTCGATTATTTCTACAGAGAAGCTTAATTTTAACGAATGCAGAATGTAAACAGAACAATTTTTAGGTTAATAGGAATTATTGAATTTTTTCACGCAAAAATATGTAGCTCTGGAGTCTGGAATATCTATATAAACAAAATTGAAAATCTGTTTATATGTATTGATGCGTTTGCCTCATCATCACATAGGCTGCACTGAATGGATGAAATTTTCGGGGTAAGCTTAAATTAACCCCATTAAAAATTTAGTCCATGTTTCGAGTTTTAAAGACCAGGGGTTGTCGAGATAATTATAAAAAAATACGCACTATTAAACCTTCCATTGAGGTAGCATTATGCAAACGATATTTGATCCACAAAATTATTTTTAAAAAAATGATATAATGTTGCTAAGCGACGGAATTAAACTGAGTGAGTTTATAGTTGAAAATAAAATATATTGCTAAGAAACGGAATTAAACTCAGTGAGTTATTACAGCAGTAAATATTTTTCGATTTAAATCATAAAGAAATATACATAAATAAATTTGATCGGAAATGCCCTTTAGATTGGATAACGGCCTTTGGTTTTAGCGTGTATAGAGAGTATTGATATTTTCAAATTCTTATGCAATCTGTTTAATTTTGCGGAAACATTTTTACAATCCATATATTGTAGTGCGGTTAAATCTTCTAATATATGAGTATAATCTTCTAATGTATGAAAATATAAATAGTTCCGTCCGTCTCTATAACCCTTGTCGAGGGATTTGGCGGGATATAGCCAACTTGGCGACATTTTTTCAATGTTGCGAAATTGGTGGAAATGATGTTAAATTGCTAAAAATGTCACCAAATTGATAGAACTGATACCAAATCAATTAAATTAATTTCGTTTTAAAAGCGGATAGTATTGTAATGATATTTCGGTTGCTTTTAACTGTCAGTCCAACCATCCTTCTTGACAACAAATTTGGCGACTTTTTAAAATGTGGCCAAATTGCTCAAATATCGCCAAATTAACGAAAATATCGCCAAATCGAAAAAACTGGTCAAATTAATGAAATAGCACCACATCAATGAAATTAATTACATTTTAAAAGACAATAATATTGCAATGATGGTAGCGTTTGTCTCCTAGTCCAACTGTCCCACTTTCCGACAAATTTGGCGACTTTATAACATGCTGTCAAATTAATGAAAATGCTGCCGTATTGGTAAAATAATACTAAATGAAAATGACACCTAATTGATGAAAATTCAATATTTTGCAAAATTAAGTTCAATTTCCTTGATAACCCCTGTCGCTTTGTGGGAATTAAATAATAGTTTTTGTAAATCTGTTTGCAAACGGGACCAGGGTGGTTTTTCCTTCGGATTAACCTGTGAAGACAATTTTGTATAGCTAGAACGGATATTCTTATACATCTTTTAAAGATAATTAAATTAAATATTGTAATAAAATGTTTAGGATACAAATGCCATTTAAAATATTATAGAAATTTGCACATAATTGAAGTTTTAATTTCTTTATTACATATTTCTTGCGAAGAACGGGCATACTGCTAGGAAGTGATAAAAATGAAATATTTATTTAATTGTGCATTGAGAGCATACTTTATTTCATTGTTTCCAAAACTTTGAAACCACTCATGTTAGCAGACCGGAGTGCCTTACTACATGCAGTAACAATTTTTAGTATTTAGTTCTTCAGAAAAAACATTTTTTTAAATGTTTTAAAATACTCTTAGCTTGATTTTAATGATTAGAATGATTTTATTTCTTCTCTGAAATGTATTTTTAATGCTTCGAATATGTAAAACTTTTATGAAACCTTCAAATGTTTAAAAAATTAAATTTCTGGTCCCTACACTCTCAAATTAAACTTTTCCTAAAGGATCTCAAACAAGATGTGATGGATGGTACAGGACAACGTTATTCTTAGAACAAAATAACTTTTCTGAAGAGTTTTAAGTTGTAAGCCTTGCTGATAGATTCGAAACAACATTTTTTTGAAGTATCAAAATCTTAACGTAAGTTTAAAACGAATTTTAAATGTGCCATTTATCTACCAGAGAAAACAACCATTAGTCAAACTCAAAACGTGTGGTTTCGAATATAAATACAGTTATTAACTTCGCATTAAGTAACAGATTTGAATGTGAGCCAGCCTAAAGGTACATTTAAAGGCAAAATATACATTTCTGCATATCTGAAAATGAGGCGTGCCAGAGATATGCAAACTATGTTGTACTAGAAATATCTCTGTAGGATTTAGTTCTCTGATAAGGATAAAAAACACTTTTATTGTACTATATCACTCTACAGTATGGAGAAAATATGTTATACTTGTTAACTGCAATATTGATCTACACGTTAACTACAAAGTGAAGACATCACGTTTAAGTGTAACGTTCACTGCCATGGAGTTAGGGAGAATGAAATAAAACTGCTATGGATGAAACGTTTGAAAATGCCATAACGCTTTAAGAATTACATCTACTCGTAGATGTCACTAGAGTTAATAAAGCTCCCCTTGTTTCCATTTGACACAAGAGAGATGCATAGTATTGAGTATATGTATAATTTTTAGATTAAGATTCCCTAATTATCAGTATACTTAATCAGTATTTTCGCACAATTGTAGGATAGAATTCAAAATATAGGGAGATAAAAATAAATGGATGCGTAAAATAATTTTGAATACGTAGGAATATTTCTTATTGTTTTCAGGTCAAATTTATATTATGCTACTAAATTATAAAATTGGCAGTTTAAAGAAATATTATAAACCCTTCACCATAGAAACACACACAATGCAGAGGCGCTTATCTCATCGCAGAGCCACCTGAATTATTATCTCAAATGATATTGACATTCAAACAGTATGGAGTTTTAACTCCTTACCTTTACCTCCATGGTTACGGCAATGTCGCTTCCGCCCATCCTCCACATTGTTGTGAATCTGTGATGTCTGTTTCAGTTCTAATAAATTACTAACCTGAAAATGCATAGAGTTCTTAATGCATTATGTACTTTCATTTAAAGATGTAGCATTTTGGAAACGAATACTTTTGGACACATTTCCGGACTCTGAAATTGCGTTGTGAATTCAAATCTTTGCTGCGCAATACGTGGCGTTCGTCGCAATTATTACGTTTTGTCTAAAAAATCAAGTCAACCCAACACTTGAAACTTGATCGCAATACGCGGAAAGATTTTGTGATGCAAATGGCATAAAAGACGAACATAGAAAGAAATATATTTTCTTGACTGTTATTGGACCAGCACTGTTCACGGTGATGCGAAGTTTGTTGGCGCCGAATACAAGTAAAACGTATTCATAGTTGTAATGATTCGGGGCCGGCGGGATTAGTTCTGCTCCTTATCGGGCCTATGCCTGCGGCGCTGCTGTAGCTCGTGACGTCATAAAGTACATCCCACATTTGCAACTTACAGCATGTGTTTGAAAGTGTGATCGTGTAAATATTGACGAAGATACAGATGTATTCTAATAAGGTAAGCTACATCGTTAATATTTTTATTAATCTAGGTAATAATAATAATGCATGGTGTTGTTAATTTCTAATATTTAAGGGAAAATGTAATCAATTTGTCCACTTTTTTCAAGATACCCAAAGTGATGCACATGCAGTATAGGTCTAACGAACGTATCACCGAAGGGGTTTTTCTTTTAAGTGTATTTTTAAAATCTAGAACATGATTAGAAGTGATCTAGAACTAGATTCATGGATGTCAAGATTTTATGTAGCGTAATTTTTTCAAATCCAACGTCAAATTCGTCCGTTGAAATTTTTGCTACGTAAGAAGCTGATGGAAATCGCTGAACAATGAATGTAAATTCAGAGAAACAATTTTAGAATACAAAAGCTGTAAATTTTGAAATACAAAATGAAGTAGAAAATGAAAATTTTATCATTTCCAACTTTTCAAAGGTATAAATAAACATACCTTAATGGAATAAGTAGAATGCAAATACATGTTTTTTTAACACTTTACAACAAAGTTGAAAAGTGTTTATGACTTTGTTCATTCTGTCTGTCTGTCTGTCTGTCTGTCTGTCTGTCTGTCCGTTAGCACGATAACTGCCGTAAAAATGACTTAATCAAAATGAAATTTTAGTATGTTGTTCAGACGGTCTGTAGGACCTATGGGAATATAAATGAATAATATCACACAATTAGTTTTGGATTGAACCCGGGTTGAAAAAATGAAATACATTGAGCCCTATGGGACCTAATTTTTCTAACATTTTTTAAGCGGATTTAAAATTCACAAATTGCTTCGAAAATTTTAGGTAATAGTCAAATTGTTCCATAAAATATATAAAAAAAAATTCAGCTAAATATATTCAGTAGTTTTTTAAATAAAAATTAAAATAATAATTACACATCTTATATGAAACGATCACGTGACCATGATATGAAACGATCACATGACCCACTTCAAAATGAGATATGGCATCCATCTTGTTTCAAATTCGTGATTTTTTAAAGTTCTTTTTAATTCATATTGAGTGTTGTATCCATCCTAAAACTACTTTATTTCTGCTTAAATTCTGTGCATCTACATACTAAAACAACACAATGACAATATATTTGAGTTTAAATTCTCATTCAAATTTGACTATTTCTACAATTAAGCCTATTTTTCACCTATGTAAAATGTAAACAGCAAAATATGTAGAATGAGTTGTATTAGAATTACTGTATTTCTTTAACACAAAATAATTCAGTCCATGGAGTCTGCATGGCTGATATGAATGAAATATTAATTGATTTTATAAACAGAAGGACGATTTTTTTCGATGAAGTTTTAAGCATAATGTTTATGAATTGTAGCTCCATGGTCTTAATTTTTAAATAAAATAAATTATTATAGTATTGTGATGAATGAAATGGAGAAAGTTATGAATGAAATCCTGCTTTTGTAGAGAGATCCAGGCGTGTTATTTTTTCTATGACGTCATTTGAATTAATTTCAGTTGTTTTCGATGAAGTTTTCAAATATAATAAATTATCGTAGTATTATGATAGATTTAAAAATATTACCGTGGAATGTATTGCATTTTAGAGATATTTAAACCACGCAATTTATATTTCAATGCCGTCTTTTGAATGAAGTTCATTTTTTTCAATGAAGGTTTAAGTTTTCAAATATAATAAATCAATGTAGTATCGTGATAAGTTTTAAAATATTACCGAGGAATGTATTGCATTTTCGACTTTTTTAAATAAAATTGCATTGAAGTTGGAAAGTGTTTCATAATCAATGCTTTAAGCATGATTGATCTTTCTTGTTATTTATGCATTAGCATAATGAAATTTTTCTTAGTAAGGTTTGTTGTTGTCAATATAAACAATTGTTCGATTTATATATGTAAATTGTGGAGTTAGACATTTTTGCGGATTGTTGTTGCACCCCCCTAAAATTTTTGGTACCCCCCCCCCCCCCCAAAAAAAAAAATATTCATGGATTATACACCCTCACATTTTTTGGTGTAAGTAATTAAAAAAGTAAATGTGCAGAAAATTTCATGTAAATAAAATTTTTACGTTATCTTGTTCTTTTTGTGTACGTGTTTTGATTTTTTATTAGTGAGTCAAAAAGGAATCATTGATCTGCAATTTGTAAATGGTCTATGGGCAATTGTCATATTGTCGTAGCAAAAGGCAAGATTAAAATTGAGAATTTGCTACAGTACTATCAATTAATGAATGATGTAACTTTATTCTTTCAATCATCTGACCTCCAAAGAGACTGGAAACCAATGGTTTTATTTATTTTATGCACATGTGTATTAAATATAAAAATGTGAAATACACAAATCATTGTTTTTTTTGTTTTTTGTTTTTTTGCATGCATTTTTGTAATTACAAAAAAAATCTGAATTTCATAATTTTTTTTTGGAAAAACTGAAATTCATATTGGCTCCGAAAACTTTTCGTGGATTATTTAGCTTATTACTGTTTCATTAAAATGCAGATGACAACACTCAGCAACCTTAAAATGTTAAAAGTAGAATTTTCAAAACTTCACATCACAGGTGAAAATCGTCTGTTAATAAGTAACGTCTAAAATTATTTTCGCTGAAAAAAAAAAAAAACAGGTAAGATTTAAGCTATTAAAATAAGTTTAGTAAAATAGTTTGTCATTGTAATACAGTATTGTATTTGATATTTAACCGATTTATTCAAATTTATTAAATTATTTCTGTTGTAAAAAAGCGTATAACCCGAAAGCGATTTTTAGTTTTTTTTAAATTATTACTATTTGAGACTACTGTCTTTTCCTGTCATTCATCTAGTCTCTACATTTCATTTTACCAAAACAGGGATTTCAATTTAATCTGAAAGTGCACAATAACAAAAAATAAATATTTTTATATCACAACCCTGCTGTCAATTACAAATGTAACTTCCGAAATAGTCGTTCATAATGGGCGTGATCACTTATTGACGCTTAAAATATAAATCTAATGTCTGCATTATTATATATGTATATTATTATTAAGTATGTATGCATATTATTATTATGTATGCATATTATTATTATGTATATATATATATTATTAAGTATGTATGTATATTACTATTAAGTATGTATTATTATTAAGTATATATATATATATATATATATTAAGTATGTATGTATATTACTATAAGTATTAATATTATATTAATTAATAGTATTAAATAATTATTAATAGTATATTAATTATTAAATATTATTATTAAGTATGTATGTATATTAGGATATATGTTATGTAAATCTGGCAGTTAAAACTTTTGAAAGATCTTATTACAAAAATGTTTTAGGAGAACTATGTAAATAGAAATTTAATTAACTCTGCCCAAAAGCATTGTTATATATATATAAGAGGTCATAATGTGTTTCTGTGCATTAGGTTATTTAAGAACAAAAACCAGATTTCTCAAGTAAATGAATTTTATGAAAAAATAAAATTCAAAAGGTTAAAACCTGGCATTGAATCTTTTAGAAGAAAGGAAAAAAAACCTCGAAACTATGGAAATATTCAGTATTTTTTTACTTTACAATCTTATTTATATTCCTTCTTTATATTTATAATTTGTTTTCGTTATATTTATTCAATTAAATCATTTTTACTTAAGAACTGGAGCAAAGTGTAAACGCCGTGGATGGGATGTAAGTTGTGACGTCACGAAACCTGCATCTAGGCCCGATAAGAAGAAGAAATCCCGCCGGCCCCGAATGATTGCACTATTGTGGAATCATTACAACCCAGTTCCATCTGAAATTGTGAAACATCTATATAAATAAAATTGAAAATCTGCCTGTCTGTCTGTCTGTCTGTCGGTCTGTCTGTTTGTCCCATCATCACGGGAGAACGGCTGAACCGAATTTGATGAAATTTTGTGGGTAGCCTAGAAATAGCCCCACTTAAAATTTAGTCCATGTTTTGAGTTTCTACAACCAGTGGTTCTCGAGATATTAGTAAAAAACGAAATTTTCGTTTGTCTCATCATCACGGGAAAACGGCTGAACCGAATTTAATGAAATTTTGGGGATAGCCTTAAAATAGCCCCCTATAAATTTTGTCCAAGTTTCGAGTTTCTAAGACCAGGGGTTGTCGAGATATTAATGAAAAACGGAACTTTTTCTGAGAAGATCTACTCTCCAACTCCGTGGTTTATCCAAACGGAAAGGATGAAAATCGTTTGTTTTAAACGCCAAAATGAAATAAAACTTTATTTTCGAGTTTGGTGCAGGATTTTTGCATTAATTAGTCACTATAGGAAAACATAAATTGTTTGAAACATGAATTTAAATGGAAAAATCTACCTCCATGGTTCATCTCTCACAAGCTTTTACTCAACGATGTAAAGTATAAAGAAATCAAAATGGCTATTTAATTTCGCATTTTATGAGGAAGATTCTATCTTATATCATGTTGCTCGGCAACGGAATGAAATTAAATGTGTTGTTAATATCGATTATTATTTTTTTTATTTGTATAATAAATAAATGGATGTAAAAATATATTTTTTAAATTAATGGTTTGATTGTTCTTTTAATTATATATATTGCGGACTGTGTACATCACTTTCAATTATTTTAGTAAAGAGGTTTCAAGCTCATATATTGTGTTTAGCTAATAAACTCATATATTGTGTTTACCAAATAAACTCATTTAGCCGATTGTTGAAGCAGAAAAAGAATAGAACGGGTGTATGTATCTTCTAATACAATTTTACTCTTTTCATTTAGTATATACAAACAGGATCAGGATATTTTATTCTTCAGATCTGCAAATTCAGAGCTACGTATTTAGAGGAATATCTCTACATAACTTGGTTACTTTTTTTAAACTTTACCAAATTAGTGGAAATGTCTCCAAATTGATAAAAATGACCCAAATCAATGAAATTAAATTTGTTTTTTTAGAATAAAGTTCTGAAATGATGTTTCTGTAGCATTTGTCGGTCAGTCCATCCATCCTACTTAGTAACACATTTAAGGAATTTTTTTAATATCACCAAATTGGTAAAAATATTTCTAAATCCATAAAAATATCATGAAATTGATAAAATCGCGCTTAATAAATGAAATTAATTGTGTTTTGTTAGGGGATAGTTTTGTGATGATGTTTCGTCAATTTGTCGCATAATGGGATTCTCAGTTCTACAGTCCCACTTGGCGATAAATTTGGCGATTTTTTAAGTTATAGCTAAATTGACGAAAATGTCGCCAAACCTTCCATGGAGATTGCATTATTCAGATGATATGATTTCCATCAATTTATTTAAAGCAATTGACATCATGTCGCTTAGCAACGGATCCAATATGTTATGCGGCATATGATTTTTATTAAATCTTTTCCGATTTGAATAGTAAAAATATGTATATAAAATAAATTTCATTGACATTGAATTTTTGACTGGAAATTATCAATTACGGTCTTCAGGTTTAAACATCATTATTATTGATATTTTCGGGGACTGTTGATTCAGGGATTACTGATATTTTGAAATTATTATGGAATTGTTTTATTATGACGAAAATTGTTGAAACTCATATATAGTGTGTTGTACGAGTAATCTTCTACAAATGCATGGGTATATCTTCCAATCTACGAGAATATAAGTAGTATACAGGTATATTGGCATATTACTTGAAAGTATTGTGACGGGGTCGAAAATTCGAATTCGAGTTTTCGACGGGAGAGCACGTTTCAAGCATCCCTGATTACTAATCAAACATTTTTGAAGTGATGTCTGTGTGTGTGTATGTGTGTGTGTGTGTGTGTGTGTGTGTGTGTGTGTGTGTGTGTGTGTGTGTCAGTGAGCCTGTGGAGACGATAACTGACGAACGAATGGACCGATTCGAACCAAATTTAGTACAAAAATCACAATCCGTAAACACTGGAAGCCTATTGTTTTTATACGTAATCGAATGTTCAGAACCCTCCTAAATTTTCGAATAAAATTTTGAAAAAATCGTCAAAAAATCGAAACCACTAATAAAGTTACGCAAATAGACATTTCTTATGTAATTTTTCATTAGAAAACGATTGACATAAATTTTAGAACGCTAACATGAACCATTCTCGAGATATTGCACATTTTTCAAAAAAACTATTAAAAAGTCATATAAAATGAAAAAAAAATATTTCCTATTGAGAAACATGTTCACTTTTCATATGTAATACCATGCGATAAACTGGATGGCATCACTCTCGTGGATCTAGCTCGTTCCATTCATGAAAAAAAATACTTTGAGTAATACTTTTGTATTTGAACGCCAATAGTCATTTATATGCTGTAAGAACAACTTATTTCTTCGTCCATAACGCTTGGCGAAATTTTGGCGACGAATTTGGCGGAATGTCGCCAACTTCGCGACTTTTTGAAATGTTGCCAAATTAACGAAAATCTCGCCAAATGGATAAAATTGACGCTAAATCAATGAAAATGATGACTAATTGTCGAAAATTCAATATCTTGGAAAGAATATTAGTATCTACTATAAGAAAAAACCTATTTTTTTTTACTGAAAAGTAGTAAATTCATTACATTATATAAGGAAAGTCATGTGTTCACCACATCAGATTTTTTTTTTATATATATTGACATATATTCGAATCAATTACGACCTTCTAGTATTAAGATTACGGGGATTTTTGATACTTTCAATTTTTTATGTCATCTGTTTTACTTTGGCAAATATTTTTGAGACACATATTGCAATACGGGTAAGCTTCTACTAACACACTGGCATATTTTCTAATCTGCAACAATATAAGTACTACGGGGTTGCATATATTGATTCAATTCCTTTTTTTTGTAAATTTGCATACAAAAGGGGCCAGGGTGTTTTATTCTTCAGATCTGCCCGTGAAGATAATTTTGCATAGTGAGAACAGATATTCTTAAACTTCTCTTTATGAGCAATAAATGTAATATTTAAACAGAATTTGCACATGATTGCGAATTATAAATTTCTTTATATTATACAGTCCGTACGAAGAACGGGTATGCTGCTAGTATATTTTATAAATGAACGGTTTGATTGTTCTTTTAATTATATATATTGCGGACTGCGTACATCATTTTCATTTATTTTAGCAAAGAGGTTTCCAGCTCATATATTGTGTTTAGCTAATAAACTCATATATTGTGTTTACCCAATAAATTCATTTAGCCGATTGTTGAAGCAGAAAAAGAGTAGAATGGTGTATGTATCTTCTAATACAATTTTACTGTTTTCATTTAGTATATACAAACGGGATCAGGATATTTTATTCTCCAGATCTGCAAATTCTGAGCTACGAATTTAGAGGAATATCTCTAAAACACTTGGTAACATTTCTTAAACTTTACCAAATTAGTGGAAATGTCTCCAAATTGATAAAAATGACCCAAATCAATGAAATTAAATTTGTTTTTTTAGAATAAAGTACTGAAATGATGTTTCTGTAGCATTTGTCGGTCAATCCATCCATCCTACTTAGTAACACATTTAACGAATTTTTTTAATATCACCAAATTTATAAAAATATTTGTAAATCCAGTCCTACAGTACCACTTGGCGATAAATTTGGCGATTTTTTAAGTTATCGCTAAATCGACGAAAATGTCGCCAAACATGGAGATTGCATTATTCAGATGATATGATTCCCATCAATTTATTTAAAGCAAATGATATCATGTCACTTAGCAAAGGATCCAATATGTTATGCGGCATACGATTTTTAATAAATCTTTTCCGATTTGAATAATAAAATTATGTATATAAAATAAATTTCATTGACATTGAATTTTTGGCTGGATAATATCAATTACGGTCTTCAGTTTTAAACATCATTATTATTGATATTTTCGGGGACTGTTGATTCAGGGATTACTGATATTTTCAAATTATTATGGAATTGTTTTATTATGACGAAAATTGTTGAAACTCATATATAGTAATCTTCTTCAAATGTAATCTTCTTCAAATGCAGTAATCTTCTTCAAATGCATGGGTATATCTCCTAATCTACGAGAATATAAGTAGTGCAGGTATATTGGCATATATTTTGATATATATTGGCATATATTGGTATCAATTACGTCCTTCTGGTATTAAGATTACGGGGATTTTTGATACTTTCAATTTTTTACGTCATCTCTTTTATTTTGGCAAATATTTTTGAGACTCATATTGCAATACGGGTAAGCTTCTACTAACACACTGGCATATTTTCTAATCTGCAACGATATAAGTAGTACGGGGTTGCATATATTGATTCAATTCCTTTTTTTTTTAAATTTGCTTACAAAAGGGGCCAGGATGTTTTATTCTTCAGATCAGTCCGTGAAGATAATTTTGCATAGTGAGAACAGATATTCTTAAACTTCTCTTTATGAGCAATAAATGTAATATTTAAACAGAATTTGCACATGATTGCGAATTATAAATTTCTTTATATTATACAGTCCGTACGAAGAACGGGTATGCTGCTAGTGGTATAATAAATGTATTGTTTTCCAAAAAAATTTCGACGGATCAGCAATTTTTAAGTCTTTTGTAACTCATTTATGAAATATTCAAGTTGTGTTATTCATATTACTTTCCTTATATACATAATGTACAAGGAAATTATTGTGACCGGGTCGAAAATTCGAATTCGAGTTTTCGACTGGAGAGCACGTTTCAAGCATCCCGGATCACGAATCGAACATTTTTGAGGTGATGTCTGTGTGTGTGTGTGAAAGTATATGTTCGTGTGTGTGTGTGTGTGTATGTGTGTCAGTGAGTCTGTAGAGACGATATCTCACGGACGAATGGAGCGATTCGAATGAAATTTGGTACAAAAATCCCAATCCATGAATATTGGAAGACTGTTGCTTTTAAACACAATCGAATGTTCAGAACCCCCTAAATTTTCGAGTGAAATTTTGAAAAAATCATCAAAAAATCAAAATATTTAATGAAATTACGTAAATAGACATTTCTTATGTAATTTTGCCTTAGAAAACGATTGAAATAAACTGTAGAACGATAGCATTAACCGTTCTCGAGATATTGCACATTTTTCAAATAAATTTATTAAAAAATCAAGTAAAATAAAAGAAAATATTAACTCTTAAGAAACATGTTCACTTTTCATATGTAATATCATCCGATCAATTTGGTAGCATCATTGTTGTGGATCTAACTCCTTCCATTTATGAGAAAAGATGATAGAGTAATACTTTTGTAACTTATGATACTATGAGTAATACTTTTGTATTTGAAAGCCAATAGTCATTTATCTACTGTAAGAATAACTTATTTCTCCATTCATAATGCTTGGCGAGATATTGGCGACGAATTTGGTGGAATGTAGCTAGCTTGGCGACTTTTTTAAATGTCGTCAAATTAACGAAAATCTCGTCAAATGGATAAAAATGACGACTAATTGAAGAAAATTCAATATCTTGGAAATAATATAAGTATCTACTATAAGAATAACATTTTTTTAACTGTAGAAGTAGTAAATTATATGCATTATATAAGGAAAGTCATGTGCTGCACACATCAGATTTTTCAAGTTGTGGAGAAGCTTCTCAGGTCTCATCATTTTCCCCATTTTCAGAATTGACGCCAATTCTAACTTGTAAGAAAATCTGATGTGGGCAACACATGACTAACCTTATATAATGCAACGAATTTACTACTTTTATAGTTAAAAAAATGTTATTTTTATAGTAGATACTTATGTTCTTTTCAAGATATTGAATTTCCTTCAATTAGTCGTCATTTTCATTGATTTGGCGTCATTTTCATCCATTTGGCGAGATTTTTGTTAATTTGGTAACAATTAAAAATGTCGCTAAGTTGGCGACATTCCGTCAAATTCGTCGCCAAAATATCGCCAAGCGTTATGGATGGGGAAATAAGTTATTCTTAGAGCAGATAAATGACTATTGGCATTCAAATACAAAAGTATTATTCAAAGTATCTTTTTTCATGAGTGGAACGAGCTAGATCCACGAGAATGATGTCACCCAATTTATGGAATGGTATTACATATGAAAAGTGAACATGTTTCTCAATAGGAAATATTTTTTTATTATTTTATATGACTTTTTGATAATTTTTTTGAAAAATGTGCAGGATCTCGAGAACGATTCATGTTAGCGTTTTAAAATTTATGTCAATCGTTTTCTAATAAAAAATTACATAAGAAATATCTATTTGCGCAACTTTATTAGTGGTATTGATTTTTTGACGATTTTTTCAAAATTTCCCTCGAAAATTTAGGGGTGTTCTGGACATTCGATTGCATATAAAAACAATAGGCTTCCAGTGTTTACGGATTGTAATTTTTGTACCAATTTTCGTTCGAATCGGTCCATTCGTTTGTCAGTTATCGTCTCCACAGACTCACTGACACACACACGCACATACACACACACTCACATACTTTCACACACATGAAAATTACACATTTTAAAAACATGAAAGAAGACGTAAAATTTATTCCTCCTATTTACTTGTGTTTTTTTAGAAACTTTCCAATATAGTTGAAAATTGTTTATTTCTTTGGTCGTTTTGTTTGTATGTCTGTCCGTTCGCACTATGTAAAAATAACTTTTATATAAATCAGACATATGGAGAAAAAAAATGAATATTATCACCCAATTAGTTTCGGATTGAACTCGGGTTGAAAAAATGAAATACATTGAACCCTATGGGATTTAATTTTTTACACATTTTTTACTCGGAATTAAAATTTCACAAATTGTTGTGAAATTTTTAAGAAATATTCAAATCATTCCATAAAATGTGTAAAAACAATTTTAGCAAAATATGTTGTGTAGTTTTTAAATAAAAATTGAAATAATAATTACATCCATATTACATGGAGAGATCACATAACTCATTGCAAAATAAAAAATCTGATGTGGGCAGCACATGACTTTCCTTATATAATGCAATGAATTTACTTCTTTCACTGTTAAAAAGTGATGAAAAGATCAATTTGTACTAAACACTATGTAATACGATTGTATGATTGTACGTCGAGTAGAGACTAGTACTTCATATATTTTATTATTTTCATTTTATATATGATTCGATTATTATTAAATTAATAGCCATGTAAATTGAGTTAACCATCTATTTCGGCATGTTTTATATGTAATGAATGAAATTTCTGGATATAAACTTACAACAGTTTTCTCTACCAATTTTTTAAAATAATTACAATCATTTCATATATATGGAAGACATATGTATATATATTTATACTCAGATTAGTAGAACATATCTGAATCTACACCTTGAAGTTACAATTACTGATTCACTAGGGCGCGTCCAATCGGACGAGGAGACCAATCTAGCTGATCTAGTCTTTACTCTGTTAGCACTCTAGAGTCGAGCGTCCTCTCCGGCTGGAGACCGTTCTAGCTGATGTTGAAATTATGCGACTACATTACATATTCTCTAGAGTCGAGCGTCCCGTTCGGTTGGAGACCAACCTAGTTGATGTTGGAGTTCGATGAACACCTCGTTCACTAGGTCAGCGTCCACTCGGATGGGAGACCAATCTAGATGTTGAGCAATGGATGTTGCAGGCTTTTCGGTGTAAGAATGGATTTCTAAAGAATTTGAGTGGAATATTTTTGTTTAAAGCAATTGGCTCCATTGCACTTTCTTTACCCTACATATTATAATGTGTCGAAAAAAATTATGAATGAAGTCAAAGATTCTAATTCATTTTCCCAATGGATTTACAAGTTTCTTAACAATTTTTTTTAACTACGAAAATTGATGGGTTGTTAATTAGAAATTCTCTTGGTCTTTACATTAGAGCTATATATTATTTTAACTTTTTAGTGAGACCTAAATTAGAATACGCTTCATTATTCTGGTGTCCTGGTTATGCTTTTTATAGTCAGTTTAATAGAAATTTCCAAGCTGAATTTTTACGATATTGATTTTTTCCAGGCAACGGCTATTGTTCAAATGATCTTCCTAGTGCAGTGTTGAGAATAACGTTTGGTAAACTGTAATTAAAATTTCGAAGAAAATTATATTTAATTGTTTTTAACAATCTCATTCATTGATTGTTTTCAGATCTTGAATATTGTATCTCTTAATGTTTCGAAAATGGGTATGAGACTCATATCGATAATCTTTGGAAAAAAAATTGACGGTTAAATAGTAATTTTGCTGTTACTAAATTTTGTGGCTTGTTTAATATTTGAAGTGATTATGAGAAAATTCTGAAATCTTGGAATTATTCTTCGTAAAATTTATAAATCGAGGAATTTTTTGTTCTAATATTCTTTCAGCTAGAACTGGAGGACGGCTAAACACACAAAATACGTTTTTGTACCAACATACTCAGAAAAATCTATATATACTAATTACCAAGTGTCCGTCTGTCTATTTGTCTGTCCGTCTGTCTGACTGTTACGCTTTGTTTAGGCACTTCCCGAATAGATAGAGACTTGCAATTTGGTACACGGCTTGATCGTTCGATAAAATCCCTTGGAAAAACCGAATTTTTCGAAAACGTTCTCTAGAAGGGGTGTTCCACACCAAGACGTTCGAAAAGTGAAATGATAGGAAAGCATGCTTTGCCATAAGATAGAGACTTCAAATTTGGTGTATGGGTAAATCGTTCAAAAGGAAGAAAGTGTGCAATTTCAGATTTCCAATATTTCTACTTAAGGGGGTGCTGCATACCAAAATGTTCGATTTACCGAATAAATGAGAAACGCTCCTTTAAAATTTGATAGAGACTTGAAATTTAGGTATACGGACTAATCATTTGATGAAAACACCCAAGATGAATATAGTTTTTCAAAAATGTTCGTTTAAGGGGGTACTCCAGAGGAAAACTTTCGAAAGGTGAATTCATAAGAAAACATATTTCGGGATGAGATAGGAATTTGAAATTTGGTGTACGGGTAGATAGTTTGGAAGGAAGACAGTGTACAATTTCAGTTCTAAAATATTTTCTACTTTAGGGGGTGTCGCACACAAAAATGTTCGATTTTCGGAATGAAGTAGAAACACCCCTTTTAGAACGTGATAAAGGCTTGATATTTGGTATATAGGCGAATCATTTAATAGGAAACCCATGAAGAATGGATTTTTCAAAAATGTATATTTAAGGAGGGGGGGGGGGGTATTCCACAAAAAAAACCTTCGAAAGGTGAAATGATAGAAAAAGTATGCTTCGCGATAAGATAGAGACTTCAAATTTGGTATACGTGTAGATAGTTAGAAAGGAAGAAAGCGGGCAATTTCAGTTTTCCAACATTTGCTATTGTAGGGGCTGTCGCACACAAAAATGTTCGATTTGACGAACAAATGAAAAACGCCTCCTTTACAATGTGATAGAGGCTGGAAATTCAGTATATGGAGTAATCATTTGATAAAAAAACCTTAAGATTATTACGGATTTTCAAAAATGATCATTTAAGGGGGTACAGCACAGAAAAACCTTCGAAATATGAAGTGTTAGAAAAACATGCTTCACGATAGGATAGAGACATCAAATTTGGTGTACTGGTAGATAGTTTGGAGATACTGGTAAATAATTTGGTGAACTGGTAGAAGAAAGTGTGCAATTTCAGATTTCCAATATTTGCAACTTTATGGGGTGCCAAACACAAATATGTTCGATTTTCGGAATAAATGAGGCACGCTTCCTTTTAAATGTGATGGAGGCCTGATATTTGGTATATAGGCCAATCATCTGATAAGAAAGCCAAGGCGAACAGAGTTTTTCATAAATGTTCATTTATGGGTGTGCTCCACAGAAAAACGTTCGAAAGGGGAGATGATAAAATAGTATGCTTCGGGATGAGATAGAGACTTTAATTTGATGTACTGGTAAACAGTTCGAAAGGAAGACGTGCACAATTTAAAATTTACAATATTTTCTTCTTTAGGGGGTTCCGCACACTAAAATATTCGATTTGCCGAATAAATGTGAAACGCGAATTATTAAAACAAGAAAGATCAATCATGCTTAAAGCATTGATTATGAAACACTTTCCAACTCCAATGCAAATTTATTTAAACATCTCTAAAATGCAATGCATTCCTAAGTAATATTTTAAAACTTATCACAATACTACATTAATTTATTATATTTGAAAACTTAAACCTTCATCGAAAAAAATGACCTTCATTCAAAATGACGGCTTTGAAATATAAATTGCCTGGTTTAAGCATCTCTAAAATGCGATACATTCCTCGGTAATATTTTTAAAATCATCATAATACTACAAAATTTATTATATTTGAAAACTTCATCGAAAACAACTGACATTCATTCAAATGACGTCATAGAAAAAAAAAACACGGCTGGCTCTCTCTATAAAAGCAGCATTTCATTCATAACATTTTCCCAATCATTTCATTCATCACAGTACTAAAATAATTTGTTTTATTTAAAAACTTAAGACCATGGAGCTACAAGTAATTAAACTCTATGCTTAAAACTTCATAGAAAAAAATCGTCCTTCTCTGTGTAAAATCAATGAATATTTCATTCATATCAGCTATGCAGACTCCATGATCTAAATACTTTTGCGTTAAAAAAATACAGCAATTCTTATACAACTCATCCTACATATTTTGCTGTTTACATTTTACATAGGTGAAAAATAGGCTTCGTTGTAGAAATAATCAAATTTGGTTGAGCATTTAAACTCAAATATATTGTAATTGCGATGTTTCAGTATGTAGATGCACAGAATTTAAGCAAAAATAAAGTGGTTTTAGGACGAATACAACACTCAATGTGAATTAAAAAGAACTTTAAAAATCATGATTTTGAGACAAGATGGATGCCGTATTATATTTTGAAGGGGTCCCGTGATTTTTTCATATCATGGTCAAGTGATCGCTTCATATAAGAGGTGTAATTATTATTTTAAATTTTATTTAAAAAACTACTGAATATATTATGCTGAAATTTTTTTTATATATTTTATGGCATAATTTGAATATTACCTAAAATTGTCGAAGCAATTTGTGAATTTTCAATCCTCTTAAAAAGGGTTGCTTATTGCGAGACTGTTGATTTTCAACGGGTATTCGGCTAGTTTCAAATATAATTCAAGTGTTGGAAACTAGAAGAAACTGTTTCAATTTTCGTTTCGAAATTACGTAGACTTCCAGAATTTTGCAATTATGGTTCAGCTTTGGATATGATGATTCGTGATAGACTGGTGTGTCGTATTCAGGATACACAAATACAACGCCGGCTGCCATTAGAACCGGATCTGTCAGTTATAAAGAAAGTTGAACTTGCGGTTTCGATTAATATGACGTCTCGGGATACTATGAATTTACAGGATTCTATATCTACGCTGAAATCGGTAAACAAATTACATTCACCAAAAAGTGTACGTAAATTTAAATTTTTTTGAACTTTCAAGAACACATACGGTGTTGTAATACTGACCAGGGGACCTAAAAACTGTCCACTTCTGGAAACTATTTGCCAATCCTGTGGAACAAATTGCATTTAGCAAAAAACGTTTAAAGTCAAAGAATGCGAAGGGTTCGCAATGGAAATGTGTCAAAATAAAAATATAAACCGATTCATCAGATGCATACTACATCAGTTCCTGTAATTTTTACAGAACCAGCCACGTGTACAGCAGCCAATGCTACAGAACATAACATTTTTCATGGAGATTTAAAAACATTTAATGATGCACCTAGACCAGTTACAGTGAGCTTAGAAGTAAATAACCAACTTATCAGCATGGAATTGGATATTGGTGCGGGATCGGCATTGATTTCCGGAGATAGATACAATAAATTGAAATTGCTACCACTACAGCCATCTAAAACTGTTCTAGCTGATTTTACAGGCCAATCTATTGCATTATTGAGAACAATTACTCCGCACATAGAGTATAACAGTGAAAGAAAAAATCCAACTGGAAATGCCAGAAGTTATCTCTACTGGTAGTGGATAGTATGGGTCCACATTTATGTGGCAGGAATTAGACTGTTCCATTGGCTATTTTAGAGCTAAATACTGATTTTATCATAGTGACAGAGACTTATTGGCACAATGCATGAATGTGTTTCATAATACAATGGGCCGTTTTAAAAGAGGTAAAAATATGTTTAATTAGAAAGCCTACCTTACAACTCAAATTTGACAAAGCTCGCTCCCCCTCACAGCAAAGATCGTCACATGTGTGACAGTGACGTTGTAGTCACATGACACCTGGGTCACAATGTGACATCATATTTGTGACTTCTATGCAACGTTACGTATTAGTAACTCTGTAACTTCATTGTGACTATATTCTGTGACGTTTTCACAATTTAATTAACACGTAACAATGTGGCGACATTACAATGTCAATTACAATGTGATGTCACAAACAAGTTAATATGCGACGTCACAAACGACCATGAAAATGACCAAAATGACTTTTCGCTGTGACCTCAATATGACATTGCCGAGACGTACTGCGACGTCCTGTGACGTCACAAAGTCACAGTGTGACATAAATCTTACCATTAGCTATGCAGTAAAATGGTTAATAATGAACTGGATACTTAACCACATCTGGGAGTGATAAAACCCATTCGATTTTCAAAATAGGCAAAACCTATTGTTCCTATTTTTAAGGTGAATAAGAATTTGCAGAGATTTTAAGCTAACAGCTAGTAACAGCAATTGACGCTGACTAATAACCTTTACCAAAAACAAAAAATATTTTTGCTACTTTAGCAAGTGGTAAATTTTTTTCTGAACTAGGTTTCAAGGGATTCAAATAACAAACTTTAATTAGACGAGAAATCTAGAAAACTCACCATTATAGTTGCCTAATACGGACTTTCTCAACAGTGTACATACGGACCTTCTCACCTTTTTGGTAACCGGTCTACTCCAGCCATATTTGAAAAAGAAATGCTATTGAATGGCATTCTAGAAGTGGCTGTGACATGGGATGACGTCATTCTCACAGAAAACACTCGAGGAACACGTGTCACGACTTGTGAAGAGCTTAAACGTTTTAATGAAGCAAATCTGCTGTTAAAAAGAGAAAATTTTTCTGTGATAAATTAACCTCTCTTGGTCTCATGATTGATGCTGAGGGAATTCATTCTTCAAATGGTATGTTGAAAAAATCAACAAAATAATCTCACAGAATTGCGTCCCTTTTTGGACTTAACATGCTAAGCAAAATTTCTTCCCAATGCGAGTACAACATTAGCACCACTGTATACAAGTAAACTTGTATATTGTTATAGAAGAAAATGCTTCGTGGCAGTGGGCTTTGGATGCCAATTCAGCATTTAAAATATCCAAGTCAGCACTGTGTAGCTCGTCTTTTCCAGTCCATTTCGATCTAAAGAAGGAACTTATTCTAGCCTGTGATGCTAGGCCATATGTTGTAGAGGCTGTACTATTCCACCGCATCAAATCAGAAGATAAACATGAAGTTCATGCTTCACATACCCTAACATATACACACTAGTCTCATTTATGAAAAGAAGCACTTGCATGAGTGTTTCGGTAACCCGATTGAGACACTACCTACTGAGTCGCAAATTTACACTCTCAACGGATCATCGACCATTAGTAACTATTTTTAGAAGAAAAAAACATGCTCTAGTAATGATAAATTCCCTTACCGTATGCAGAGGTGGGCACTTGTGCTATCAGTTTTTAATACTTTGCAACATAGTTGAAAAGTGTTTATGACTCTGTTCCTTCTGTCTGTTTATTCGCATGATAACTCTCGTAAAAATGACTTTATCAAAATAAAATTTTAGTTCGTCATTGAGACGATCTGTGAGATATGGGAATGTACATAAATAATATCACCCAATTAGTTTTGGATTGAACCCCAGTTGAAAAAATGAAATACATTGGAAGCCTTAATTTTTCAAACATTTTTAAGCGAAGTTAAAATTCACAAATTGCTCCGAAAATTTGAAGTAATATTCAAATTATGAAATAAATTACATGAAAAGAAATTTCAGCAAAATACGTTTGGTAGATTTTTAAATAAAAATTAAAATAATAATGGCACCCATATTATATGAAGAGAACACGTGACCCACTCCGAAATAAAATATGGCTTCATTCTATTTTTCCCAGTGTCAAAATAGTGATTTTTAAAGATCTTTTTAATTTATATTTAATGTTGCATCCGCCCTAAAACCGCTTTATATTTTGTGTATTTTCTGTGCATGTATATTTTGTGCCAAAGCAAATTACAAATTTTTTTAGTTTAAATTATCATCAAACTTTGATTATTTTTACAGCAAAGCCTAATTTTAATGGATGCAGAATGTAAACAAGTGATTGTAAGATGAGTTGTATAAGAATTGCTGAATTGTTTTCATGCAAAATTATTTAACTCTGGAATCTGGAATAAAAGTGTATAAATGAAATATTTACTGCTTTTACATAGAGATCCAGACGATTTATGTTGCGATGATGTCATTTGAAAAAAGTTCATTTTTTTTAAGTTTCCAAGTAAAATAAATTATTATAATAGAGGAAAAGGTGGTAATATGGACCCCCCACTTTGTTTTATGTACGTGCGGCTACATTTTAAGCTAATTTCACTCGTTTTGGGAATGGTTGGTCTCATATGCTAGTCAGTTATGACCAGAATAGGAGAAATAATTTTTAGAATATTTACAGTAACCTGCATAATGCGATTACCAAAAAAAAAATGAAATCACCTGTTTTTTTTAAGTGCGGATATTATTGATCCCATGAAGTAGTCACAGTTTATTCATCAAAAATGAACTTTATTGTTGAAAAGACAAATTATTTACAAAAGTCGCAAATATAATTTTCTTTCTCTGATCCAGCACATTCACTGTGTGCTCATAATTCACACATCACACACATGACCCATAGTTCTCCATGGCAGGCATCAGTAAAAGCTGAGTCACAGAAGACACAGTTAGCATTTTGCACAAAGTTAGTCCTCCCCCACTTGGAGATCGAGGGGTGAGTCGCCAGAGTAGTCAGAAAGGAATGATTGGTCGGAATCACTGTTAAATTCTTGCACGCACTATGGGGATCCATATTACCAGCAACACCATGTTGAAAATATCACATCACTACTCCCAAACCTAACCAAAAAGTTGAAGTCTGGTTTCGACATATTATCGTCTAACTAGTGTAGTTCAAGGTATGACATCGAAATCTGCGCATTGTGCAACATAAATATCCATAAGACTTGTCTATCACTTACCTTGCTAAACATTCGCGAATAGGATGAAATTATCAACGCTCACAACACAAATGCTCCTTTAACAATGTACGGTAATGTCGATCTCTTATCTCAGGGGGAGTAATTAGAGTCGATTTACTCCTCCGCCAGTAGAGTTGAACTCCTCCGCCACTGGGAACCTCGTTCAGGCCGAGGAACCCAGGGGATCTATAATACCTGCAGGGTCCATATTTCCACTGTGATAATTTTACTACTGTGTAAATACTACTGTGAAAATTACTGTGACAATTTTACTACTGTGATATTTTTTCTACTAGAGATAATTTTACTACTCTGTAAATACTACTGTGATAATTTTACTACTGTGTAAATACTACTGTGATAATTTTACTACTATGTAAATACTACTGTGTAAATACTACTGTATAAATACTACTGTGATAATTTTTAAAATATCACCGCTGAATGCATCGCGTTTTAGAGATGTTTAAATAAAATTTCATTTCAGTTGAAAAGTGTTTCATAATCAATGCTTTATGCATGATTGTTCTTTCTTGTTGATTATAACGTCGAGTTACCGCAAGAGAGAAAAAATGCGAATGCAGACGCTTGCAGTCATCTACATACTTTTACACCTAAAGTCAACCTACCTTTATCATAAGAACTCGTGCTACAAACGGAAAAATTACACGTTCGACAAGTTACAACTGATAACAATCGACACAGTATTATCTCGAGTACAGTATTATCTCAAGAAATGAAACTCAACTATGAAGGTTGACTAGAAGTACTCAAACCAGAAACTGTACATAATGTAAATACCTCTGATAATTTGCCATACTTCAAGAAACGCTTGGAATTAACTGTATAACAAGACAAGGCATTTTAATCTGGAAAATAGATCCAATAGGATTTGGGACACATCGGTCAAATAAGAGTGCAGCTGTATGCAATTTATCCACTCGTCTTCCTTGTACATTAGACAAGTCTATCAAAGACAAGTCTGACAAGTCTTTCGGTTCCATTTCCAACGGAATTTCTTCTGAAGTGGGTTGCAGAGGGATGCTCGTCCCTCCTGGAAATTCTGTCTGGCGCTTAGAGAGAACGAGAGAAGCACCGGCATTGAGCTCGCGCCAGACGGAGCAAAAATGTTTCGCTTATTTACGCAGTATCGTTTATGTATACATTTATTGCGGATTATATATATATATATATATAATTAACGTAAAAAGTACTTAGTCGTATATTATTTAGATAGACCATGTCTACCTTGTCTACGCTAATGCTTCGCAACTGCTCAAAAATCATATTTTGAAAGCTGCATACCCTCATTTGCAAAGGGGAACGAACCAAACTGAAACGGTAACAGATGAAGATTTCATTTGCAGACTCGTACTATGTGACGTTGAAATGAAAGTTACTCAATCCTTAATTTAATTGTAAAAATTAACAAATAAAATGGCAATGAAAACTGATGAAGTTTTCTAAAGCTAAAGGATGTGTCTTCACAATGACAAATTTTGAAAACCGTTCCTTGATAACTATTTGTTTATAGACAGATTTAAAATTAGCAATATGGGAAATACATGAACAATCATGTAGTACCGGGTATTTTTTTTATTTTTTTTTTGTAAGAGGAGATATATTTTCGCGCCCCCCTTGTTTTAATCCAAATTTTAAACGTATTTTCAAATATTGGAAAATGCATTAAATTTTTTAAACGCTACCCCCTTCATAAAAACATTCGTTAGTCAGATTTAAAAAGAAACTGTGTGATTCTAGGCTAAGTGGGGGGGGGGGGCTTCTGTATGGATTTTAGAATCTTTTTACAAATATTGAGAAGTGTATTATTTTTCCAAATTTTCAAAAAGCTATCCCAAATTACATCAGTTAGTTACATTTTAAAAACTGTGTAAGGTTCTAAGCTAAGTGGTGGTTTCTACAAGTGGATTAATACGAATGGGTGTATACGTTTTAATAGAGCAAATGCTGTACAGAGAAGCTAAAATAATAGATATTTTGGGGGTTAGATAGCAGTCATATACTTTAAAAAATACATCAAAATTATTGTTTGCAATTTTTATTTTCAGACGATCCTGACAGACATTTTATTCATCAATCCAAGAACATGGCGAATCCCCAAAGTGAAATTATTTTCAGCATGGACGAGCGAAGAGAAGCCCATTCTTCATGTCTAATGAAGCAAAATCAACATTTGCCTAAACTTTGTGATCCTTTAACTCGAAAACTGCAATAGGTAGGAAGATGAAAATTTGCATACATGAAATTTCACACAGATTTGAAGAATCACAATTTCAATTATTTTGAACTGTAACAGGTAGAAATGGCTTTTTAAACATGCCCACTATGCTCACTATAAATAGCGTATAAACAACAACTTTTATACAGCTAATCAGTGTGCACTTGCATGAATTGTTATTTAAACGTGCTTCTGTGCATTAAATACGTTTTTGCGATTTAAATATGTTACTTTGATTTCATTACTTCCCTGTATTCTAATTTATTTCATTTAATATTCAAATTTTAAAAACTTATAGGCTCTTTTGTATTAGGATTCCCAAATACTGAAATTAATTTGTTATACTTCTAATTTCATAATTGTGTGTTAATTTCATAATAATTTAAAATCGTTCACAGCTCACATACTTCACATGTGCGAGTCAATTTATAACTCGGCTCTTTGCTAGTTTTAAAGCAATATTTCTGTTGCTATTTTTATAGGAGCGTCATTGAAGAGTTTCAGAAGAAACAGCCATACTCCAAAACCTTCAATAATTCATCGATTTCAAAGTTAGTCAATGGCTTTGGAGAAACAGGATCTATTGCAGACAAAGTAAGAAAAAGCGTGCCTTCTCATTTAACTAGAATAAGGTGCTTAACATAGAGAATACGTTGCTAAAACGTTTTAACGGACGCTTTTAAAACTCATCAGTGACACTCAGAATAGCTAGAGAAATATGGCTTGAAAATAAAACAGTCACTTTGAAAAAAAGATCTGTTCTTTGATTAGTGAAAATATATCTGCAATGATCGTCTGATGTAATTACAACAGCACTAATATATTTTTTAGAGTACTTTAGTATTACCTAACTGAAAAGTAGTATCACCTAACTTTTCTGCTATTTTAATTTTTTTTATACATTATATGATTTTAAAATTTAATGCGCGTGACTTTTGATGCTCCTGCATTTAAACGAAATTGCGAAACTCCTCTGAGGAAACTCCTCTTCTACATTCTGATATTTTTAAGGGATAACTCCAGCTATTTACGCAAGTTTGTCTGAATTTGATAGTTTCCAGTGAAAGAAATAGGATTATCTTTTACAATAATACGAGAGATAAGTAATCTTGTTTTACACAAAGTTCCTCTAAAGTCATGTTCTAAAGTAAACAATAGTGTTCCTTTTTGTTTTAAGATGTTTAAGAAACTATTTAAACATTCTACTCTTCGACAACGGAATATTAAAAAAGTTTGAAGTAAGTCTTTGGCAAGTGATTAAATTTGTATGACGTAACGAATGACAGGGGATAAACGATAACTTAACAGTTACAAGATCGAAAAAAGTTTGTTTATCGGGTTTAGCCATAAAATATTCTAAAGGAGAAAATGAAACATTTTTGGATATTGTTAAATGCGATTAAAATATGCAGGGAATCCCAAAAACATTGATCTGAGCTTTAATTCCTTAAATATCCATCTTAAACATATATAATAAATTACAAAGTTGCGTAAAAAAAAGGTACAGAATTTTATGAAATAGATAAAAATTTTCAGGAGATTACATTTGAAAAAGTACAAAATTTGAATTTTTATACGGTTCCCGTACAAAAACATTTTCAATGAGTAAATTGTGCCCCATACACTCAAAAGGTGATGTACAAAATTTGAATTTTTATACGGTTCCCGTACAAAAACATTTTCAATGAGTAAATTGTGCCCCATACACCCATAAGGTGATGTACAAGATTTCATCATTTTATCATGAAAAGTCCCAGAGATATGTTTAAACAGAGTTGATAAGGGATTCATCATAAATTAAAATGTAAATGTTTACAGCAAGAGTTCAAATGAAGCAACGCAGAAATGCATCATAGGCAAATAATATCTAACTCTTATCTTTAATGGATCTTTGGTATGAATGGGAAATATTAAGCTTTATAATCTTTGTGTAAAATTATTATTTCTAAACAGTGTAGACAGATACTTTTGTACCAATAAATAGCAAAATTATTAATTATTTATGTAATCATTGTTTTCTTTCGTAATTTGTGTATGACCCCTAAAACGCTATCTGCCGACATGATTTTTCCCCTCTTGAAAACCCATGTCGATGCATCGAAAAGTGGTTATAGTTAGCATTTTTGTCTTTTCATATCCCTGGGGCTTTTTATGATAAAATGCTGAAGTTTTGCACATTACCGTATTAGTGCATGGGACACATTTTTTACTCATTCGAAATGTTTTTGTACGGGGACCGTATAAAAATTTAAATTTTGTATTTCTTAAAATTTAATTCCCTTGAAATTTTAATCAATTTCATAAAATTCTGTACCTTTTTTATGCAACTTTGTAATTTATTATATAATTTATTATATATGCCTAAGATCAATCTATATAAATAAAAATGAAAATCTGTCTGTCTGTCTGTTTGTCCCATCATCACGGGAGAACGGCTGAACCGAATTTGATGAAATTTTGTGGGTAGCCCAGAAATAGCCCCACTTAAAATTATATTCGTGTTTTGAGTTTTTACGACCAGTGGTTCTCGAGATATTAGTAAAAAACGAAATTTTCGTTTGTCTCATCATCACGGAAAAACGGCTAAACCGAATTTAATGAAATTTGGTGGATAGCCTTGAAATATCCCCCCATAAATTTTGTCTCAGTTTCGAGTTTCTAAGACCTGGGGTTGTCGAGATATTAATGAAAAACGGAACTTTTCCTAGGAGTTCTACTCCCTAACTCCGTGGTTTATCCAAACGAAAAGCTTGAAAATCGTTTGAAAGTGAATTAAAATTTAATCTCTGAGTTTGATGGGAGATTGTTTGCGTTAATTAGTCACTTTCTGAAAACATGAATTGTTTGAAACATGATTTAAAGGGGAAATCTATCTCCATGGTTCATGGTTTATTTAAACAAGCTTTTACGGAACAATGAGAAGTATAGAGAAATCAAAATCGTTATTTAATTTCGCAGTTTATGTTATAAGACATGACATATTTAACATGTTATAAGATTCTATCTTATATCATGTTACTCAGAAACGCAATTAAATTAAATCTGTCTGTTAATTTTAATAATTATTTTTTCGATTTGAATAATAAATAAATGGATATAAAAATATATTTTAGAAAAAAACGATTTGATTTTTCTTATAGCATTTTTGGCTGGATAATATCAATTACGGTCTTCAGGTTTAAAAATTATTATTATTTATATTTTCGGGGATTATTGATTTAAGGATTACTGATATTTTCAAGTTATTATGCAATTATTTTATTATGACAAAAATTGTTTAAATTCATATATTGTATGTTGTACGAATCTTCTACAAATACACGTGTATATCTTTTAATCTACGAGAATATAAGTAGTACAAGCAGTGGCGCACCCACGGGGGGGGCCGAGGGGGCCCTGGCCCCCCCCTTGGGCTGACAAAGCAAAACGCGAAGGGCGCTGTCAGCACAAGGGAGAACTAGGTCTGCCTTCGAGAAAGTATAAAAAAAAAACATTTACAACCATTATTGTAATAAATAATTTTAATCATTGTGAAGAAAACAATTCCAGCATATCCCAACACTTACACTGAATGTAATTATACATATAAAGCTCTTTATCGTACTGTACAAATTATAAATTAATTCGCACTAAAGGCGCCAATTCTGGAAACCCGTTTTTCTTAGGACGTTTCTACCTGTGATTGAATTTAACTAATGGACTCGTCCAAAATCACGTGACCCAAATGCCTTCTCGCTGGAGTCGTACTATACCAGTGCTGTGTAGACTGACGTCACAGGCGCCTCCGTGGCCCTATATAAAGAGTGAACGGCGGGGAAGCGGCTGTTCGCTCGAAAACTCGAGGATTTCGTTTACCCAGTGAGAAAATTGTGGAAGTGAATAAATAGATCGTGCCAACGCTTCGCGAATTAAGTGTTGCTGTGAGTTGAAATAAAGTGCGACGTTACGACACAAGGTGATAACAGTGAATTGGTAGTTTCGGAACGAGGGCCTGCGTGGTGAATAGCTGAATTTAATAATGGTCCTGAACTTTGAACTGATCTTACAGTGAAATGCATCTTTAACGATCAGTGTGTGTGTATATGTGCGTATTTCGGCTATATAGCAAATTTTGTTCTTGAATAACTGAGGAGCAAGGTAAAAAAAAAAAGACAATGAGTGAAAAACGAAAAGGGCTAGGCCAACAGACACTGGGAAATTATTTTAAAAAAAAAAGTAAGATTGAAAATAGTGACGTTCCCAACGACGTTTCCCTGAGCTCTTGTTACATTGATGAGGCTGCAGTCGAAGCAAGCAACAGCCGTGACCCCGGGCTGTCTTCAAACGCTTGTGAGGAGGTAAAGGTAGGACAAAACACAATACCAAACACAGTTGAAATAGAAATTCTGGCTGCAGATATTTCTAATTATGTCAAGAAATCTAACCTCACAGATGAAGATAGGATAACAGCGCTAAAAAATCTTTGGGAACCATATGCAAATTACAGTTTTCCTGCTACTGTCACTAGTGCTGTATCAAGTCAAGGAAAACCTCACCACACTCGGAAGTTCTGCTCATCTTGGCTGAGTAAGCATAACTGGCTAGCTTACTCAAAGGCAGAGGACAGTGCCTATTGCAAATTTTGTGTTCTCTTTGCACCCCATGAAGTCGGTTTAAGATCCACACAAGCTACAGGTCAACTTGTTTCAAAAGGATTTAATAATTGGAAGAAGGCCTTGGAGAAGTTCAGTCAACATGAAAATTTTTTCTATCATAAGGATTCAGTTCTCAAAGCCGATGAGTTCTTAAGGGTCACGGAAGGAAAAACGGTTCCTGTGGATCAAGTAATGGACAGAGGAAAGCAAAAACAAGTTTTGCAGAATAGGGCTATTCTTAAACCTATTATCAAAACAGTGATTTTTTGTGGAAGGCAAGGGCTGGCCATGAGAGGGCATAGAGACTGTGGGGATTTGGACGTATTGTCAGAACCATGCCAAGGCGAAGGAAATTTTAGAGCCCTTTTGCGACTCCGAGTTGATGCAGGAGAAGAAATACTGAAAACTCATCTACAAGGTTGTGCAAAAAATGCAACTTACATAAGTTGGAATATACAAAATGAGATTATTTCAGCATGCAATGATTCCATTGTGAAGCACATAGCAACTGAGGTGAATGAGGCCAAATGTTTTGCGGTTTTATGTGACGAAACCACAGATATTGCAACGGTAGAGCAAATGACACTTTGCGTTCGTTATTTGAAACGGTTTGAAGCAAATGATAAGTATAAAATTGAATTTAAGATAGTGGAGAACTTCCTTAAGTTTGTGCCCCTGACTGAAACTACAGGTCGAGCAATTGCAGATGCTATTCTTAAAGGCCTTGCAGACTGCAACATTGATACGTCTTTCCTCCGTGGACAAGGGTTCGATGGAGCTTCTGCAATGAGTGGAGAGTACAATGGCGCCCAAGCAATTATATATGAGCAACACCCCAAAGCCCCCTACGTTCATTGTGCATCACACTGTTTGAACTTAGCCATAACTTATTCATCTAGAGTTCCGGATATCCGAAACAGCTTTGGAATAATAGGGAACATCTCTAGTTTTTTCAACACACCAAAACGAAACCTTGTTCTCACCAGCAAAATTAATGCAGCTAATCAGGGAGAGACAGAAATCAGTGCCAAAAAACTGAAGAAATTATGCCCTACTCGTTGGGTGGAGAGACAAGATGCCGTCACAGTTATGGTTTCATTGTTTGATCAAGTAATCGAGGCTCTGGAGGAGATTACTACCTGGAATGACAAGGAAACATCAACAGAGGCTCATACCTTGTTATGTTCAATGTTAACATCACAGTTTGTCATAGCACTTGTTTCAGCTGACAGATTACTCAGCTACAGTGTTCGTCTGAGTGAAAAGCTGCAGGAAGTTAACCTTGATCTGGCAACTGCTGTGAGCGACGTAGAAGACGTTTTGAAAGCTATATCTATAATTCGAGAGAACGCAGAGAACGAGTTTCACCATCTGTTTGAACAAGCTGTTAAGAAGCTGGAACAGCATGGAGAAAACATTACTCTACCACGCCGTGCCACCAGACAAATTTATAGATCAAATTTCAACGTACAGACTCCTGAAGAATACTACAGACTTTCTATTTTCATTCCATGGATTGATAATTTCATCACTCACCTCCATGAAAAATTTCTCAAACATAAGGAATTTCTACAAAGTTTTGCATCTGTCGTTCCGAATGGAAGGCAGCCGACACTGGAAGAAAACGAGAGATTTGTTGCCTTATCAAGGAAATTTGCAGATGATTTAGGACCTAGATCAGATAATACTCTAAAAGCTGAACTACATCTGTGGTACATGAAGGTCTCTGCATTGAACAAGAAAACTAAAAGCCCAATCGAACTGCTTAACTTTTGTGACCAAAGGACTTTTCCAACTGTGTTTGAACTTTTAAAAGTGTATGCCACCCTCCCAGTATCAACAAGCAGTGCCGAGAGGTCATTTTCCACAATGAAGAGGTTGAAAACTTACTTGAGAAACAGTATGAGTGAAACCAGACTGAATGGACTGGCGTCAATGAACATTCACCGTGAAGTGGAAATTGATCCAGACCAGATAATTAATGCTCTGGCTACAAAGAAGAACAGAAGGCTGGACTTCTTTTTATGAATATGTATAGATCATAATTGAATAATATAACAATATGTAATCATGAGAGAGTGGTTGAAAACAAGTATACAGTATAAGCAGACCAGAACAAATAATTTTATCTTCATCTATTTCTTAATTTGTGTTGTTTTGTATAAATATCTACTACTACTTCTTCTAATCATTCAATTCTCTTGCACTGCACTGAAGAATTGTTAGTAATTTGATAAAAATAAATGTACAAAAAAAGACAACCGCCTTGTTAATTGATATGGCCTCTGATCATTTTTTCTCGGAAAATTTATCGAGGAGTCATCCTCCTTCATAAAAATTTTGTGCACCAATGGCCCCCCCCTTAGGAATATTCTGGGTGCGCCACTGAGTACAAGTATATTGACATATGTTTTGATATATATTGGCATATATTGGAATCAATTACGACCTTCTGGTATAAAGAGTGCGGATATTATTGATGTTTTCAATTTATTACATCATCTCTTTTATTTTGGCAAATATTTTTGAGACGCATATTGTAATACGGGTAATCTTCTACTAACACATTGGCATATTTTCTGATCTGCGACAATATAATTAGTACGGGGTTGCATATATTCATTCAATTCCTATTTTTTCTTCTGTAAATTTGCTTACAAAAGGGGGCAGGATGTTTTATTCTTCAGATCTGATCGTGAAGATAATTTTGCATAGTGAGAACATATATTCTTAAACTTCTCTTTAGGAGCAATAAATTTAATATTTTAACAGAATTTGCACATGATTGCGAACTTTAAGTTTCTTTAAATTATACACTCCGTACGAATAACGGATTAAATTAAATGTGTTTGTTAATGTTTTTATTATTTTTTTTCGATTTAAATAATAAATAAATGGATAAATGGATATAAAAGTATATCTTATGAATGGACGGTTTGATTTTTCTTTTAATTATATTAATTGCTGACTGCGTACATCAATTTCATTTATTTTGGCAAAGAGTTTTCAAGCTTATATCGTATTTAGCTACTAAACTCATATATTGTGTTTAGCCAATAAATTCATATAGCCGATTGTTGAAACAGAAAAAGAGTAGAGCGGGTATATCTTCTAATACAATTGTAGTGTTTTCATTTAGTATATTGAAACGGGATAAGAATGTTTCATTCAGATCTGCAAATTCAAAGCTACGAATTTGGAGGGATATCGCTAATTTGACAACTTTTCTTAAACTTTGCCAAATTGACGGAAATATCGCCAAATTGATATAAACGACACACAAACAGCTGCCATAGACCTTGGGGTTGGTCGTGTGGCTTGGGTCTTCTACATATCAATGAAATTTTTTTTTGTTTTGTTAGAAGAGAGCACTGAAATGATGTTTGGTTAGCATTTATCTGTCAGACCAACCATCCTACTTAGTAATACATTTAGCGAATTTTTAAAATTTCACCACATTGATAAAAATGTTTTCAAATCTATAAAAATATCTTGAAATTGATAAAATGGCGCTACATAAATGATATTAATTGTTTTTTGTTAGGGGATAGTATTGTGATGATATTTCGTCAATTTGTCGCAAAGTGGAACTGTCAGTTCTACAGTCCCACTTGGCGATAAATTTGGCGATTTTTTAAAATGTCGCTAATTTGACGAAACTGTCGCCAAGTGTTCCATAGAAATATAACTATTTAGACGATATTTTTTCTACCAATTTATTTGAAGCAAATGATATCATGTCGCTTAGCAACGGATTTAAATCCAATGTGTTTATGCGGCAGACGATTTTTATTAAATCCTTTCCGATTTGAATAATGAAGATATGTATATAAAATAAATTTCATTGCCATTTCATTTTGGACTGGATAATATCAATTATACTCTTCAGGTTTAAACATTATTATTATCGATATTTTCCGGAATTATTGATTCAGTGATTATTGATATTTTTAAGTTATTACGCCATTGTTTTATTGCGGCAAAAATTGCTGACACACGCAGTACGTTGTACGAGTAATCTTCTAGGAATGCACGGGTATATCTTCTAACCTACGAGAATATAAGTAGTACAGGTATATTGGCATATATTTTGACATATATTGGCATATATATTGGAATCAAGTACAGTCTTCTGGTATGAAGATTAAGGGGATTAATTATATATTCAATTTATTACGTCGTCTATTGTATTTTACCAAAAAATATTTGAGACTCATATTGCAAAACGGGTAATCTTCTACTAACAATCGGACATTATAAGTAGTACGTGTATATCTCCCCATATAATTTTAGCACTTTAATTTTGACATATATTGGAATAAATAACTGTCTTCAGATTTAAAGATTACGGGTTTATTGGTATTTTCAATTTATACATGTAATCTACTAATACAGGTTATATTTTCTAATATTCGCGTATATAATTAGTACGGGTCCCATACAATTTTAACGCTTTTATTTTGCATATATTGATTCAATTCCATATTTTTTTTTTATATTTGCTTACATAAGGGGTCCAAGATGTTTTATTCTTCAGATATGTCCATGAAGATAATTTTATATAGCGAGAACAGAGATTCTTAAACTTCTTTTTAGGAGCATTATATTAAATATTTTAACAGAATACTTTGATTAAACATGTCATTTAGTATACTATAAGA